>CM073505.1:30015000-30677500 GCA_037074495.1 Acacia confusa
TGTCCTTCAAGCTAGGGAAATTATCCCGTCCTATAATTAACATTTATATTTAGATGTTTCATTATCCAATTTAATCTTAATGACATAATTAAGATTATATCTCCTCTAGACTCAACCCAAAATATATGTCCTTTTATTTTATATCTTTATGATTATGAATGTATACCTATTGAGACTTATTAATTTGAATACTATTTCAGCCATTTAACCCTTCAACTTATTCAAAGAAATTCCTGCTTTAAAGGTTCAACACAATTATTTACAATAAGCGATTAAGAGTCATGCTCCATCTTAGAGTCAATAGAATAATATTCCTAGTTCTATGAAAAAGCTATATTTAGTCAACCAAGAAAGATGATACTTTATCTTTCCTCTCGACTAAATGTGAATGACGTTATGAGGAATAAATGTCGATATGGTATCTAAATTAGAAAAAAAAGGTAGAACACTTGATCAACCACAGAGTATTGCCAGTGTCTTTTGTGGGCATTAGATAACTTAGGCCCATTGAAGGAGTTTGATTGGTCTAAGGTTATTTATGTCAATGATTAATTGGGCCTACTAGGTTACAAATAACAATTATTCCTGATTGCTTAAAAATTAGCAAACTTAGGCCAATAATTGTTATTGGGCTTTCTTAAGATAATAGGTGTATTTGAGTTGGTGTGGAACTCCAAAACCAATATACAAAAATGGCGTCATAGATGGTTTCTTAGTGGGAAATTAGTTTCTCTGTTAATGGGCCCAACTATATTACAAGACCAAACAAGGTTTGAGGCCAATTTGAATTTGAAATTAGAATTTTGAGTTTGAAATTTGAATTTGAATTTTAAGTTCAAGAGATTAGGTTATAAAGATAATTTTGAATTATCTACTATATTTGTGTGTGTGTGTGTCCAATAAAGATTTGATAAATAAAAGATAAAGAAAAATTAAAGATATGGATGTCATATGTTATCTTGAATTATTAATTCAAGAAATAATTAAAAATAGAATGTTGGTTATGATTAGTTTTGATGATGTCTTATATAGATGCCATTAGTAAGAGCAAAAATTTCATATCATATATGTTGACTAATTGCTACATTTAATGTAGATTTGTTCAAATATGACTGTGGAGAATGATCAAGAGAAGAAAAGAAAGAAAGAATAGAATTATGGAGTCAAATGATAAAGAACAAGAGAAGAGAAGAAAGAAAGAGTTGAATCATGGAGAATGATCAAGAAGAGAGAAGAAAGAAAGAAGAACTTGCTGAATAGACTAAGAAAATCATTAAACAAGTTCTTAGTTTTATTCTTGAAGTCTCCACGATCAAATGGAAGTTGGAATGGCTCGATTTGGAGTTAGAACAAGCAAATAACTATTTCTGGATAATTAAACTCGAGCCTGTCACTTATAAACTCGAGTCTGGCTGATTTCCAGCAACTCTAGCTTCTCTGATACGAGCAAACTCGAGCCTATACTTATAAACTCGAGTTTGGATGATTTCTAGCAATTCTGGCTCCTCTGGTACGAGTAAACTCGAGCCTATACTTATAAACTCGAGTCTGGTTGATTTCCAACAACTCAATTCTACTCTGGCATGAGCAAACTCGAGCCTGTCACTTACAAACTCGAGCCTGACTGATTTCCAGCAACTTTGTCCACCTCTATTTCGCGTTTCAGCTGAGCGACCTCTAGTAATTTGACGATATCTCCTAAACCAGGAATCAGATTGAGGTGAAACCAATTTTGTATGAAACTAGACTCCCAATGCGTCATCTTGACAAAGTTTCATGCCTAAAGAAGATCGGATGAATGAGTTATGAATTTCACAAGTTGGATCAGAAGTTCACGCCACACAGCAGACCAAGTTTCAATGTTTTGAGTGTAACTTACAATCTACACATCGGAATGAGCTGAAATCGGTGGCATATGAAAGTAGACTCATAAGGATTTCCATCAAGAGGTAAACAAACCAAAATGAAGTTTAGACCAGGGAATATGGCCTTCGGAAGTTGACAAAAAATTCAGGATGTTACAAACTCGAGCCTATCACTTATAAACTCGAGTTTGACTCAGACAGAGAGCTAGTCGTGATCTATTATTCAATAAACTCAAGCCTAAGACTTATAAACTTGAGTTTAGCTCAGACAGAGAGCTATTAAGGATTTACAGGTCGAACAAACTCGAGCCTAGACATATAAACTCGAGTTCACCTTACATAGAGAGTTTCTCCAAGCTTTTCAAAATGTGCAAACACAAGCCTACATTTTACAAGCTCGAGTTTGTCACTTACAAAGAGCTTTTGAAGATTTTTCAAGACAGGGAACTCAAGCATAAATCTATAAACTCAAGCCTATAGTAGATCGAGAGTTTTCAAAGGTCTTTTAACTGAAGCAAACTCAAGCCTACTAAGACTAGACTCAAGCCTGATAGATCTCTGTTTTCCAAATCACGTCTTCAACTCTCTGATTTAAACTTATGATACATTTTATCCATATCTTAAGTTGCGAATCATCATATATACATATACTTGATCAATATGTTTATTAGTTTCAGATGATTTCAGCAAGAATTAAGGTAAAATCAGATCTAGGTTAAATGCATTTAATGAAGAGCCAAGAACAAGCCTGAAACTTCTCCTCTATGCCAATGGTTCGGCTCAGGACGTTATAAATCGTCCAAATCACTCTCCAATGGTCAAATTAAGTTTATGGAATGACAAGAATTCTATAAGACCATCTGCAACAACTAAATCCAAGATTCCAGCTAAGAATTGAAGAAATAGAGAAAAATATGCAACGGTCATATTCCAAATTTATAGCTGAACGTTGAAGAATCATAGAGAAGAATATGCAACGGCTAGTTCCTCAAATTATCCTATAAATACCATGAAGAATCAGAGATATAGATACAAGAGGGAGAGCAAGAACAGGGACGTGAGCTTACACAGTGAAAATGCCAATATTCTAACGTCTGCTTCATCTACTCTCTGAATATCTCAATGATCATATATTTAGCTTAGAGAGTGAGATTATATGTATTGTGCTTCAGTGTTTATTCACTTACTTCTAAGAGAGAAGATTCATTGTAATCATCCTATTATTCTGAGAGTTACTCAAGATTGGGTGATCTTGAGTGGAAAACACTTTGTTGTGATTACAGCTTGTAAGGGGAGTGAATCCGAGTGAGGGGATTACTTCAAGTACAGAGTGTGTAATCAAGCAAGTGAATTGATTATGGTTTGTAAGGGGGAGTGAATCCTAGTGAGAGGATTACTTCAAGTACAGAACGTGTAATCAAGTTCAAAGCAAATAGTGGATTGAAAATCTCAAGTGAAGCTTAGGGACTGGACGTAGGTCAAGGATTGGACCAAACCAGGATAAATCACAATTTTCATACTCTCTTCCCTTATCTTTTACATTTCCAGTACATGCTCATTTTTGAATATATAACTGTCAATTTATAAGTTGCGAAAAGATTTTTAAAGTTCCTAAAGTTTTATCAAACACCCAATTCACCCCCCTCTTGGGTGATGGCCAAGTCCAACAAAGATATGGATGAAATCCATTTTCTTGAATAATTAATTCAAGAAATGATTCAAGATATGGATTTAATCCATTTTATTAATTATTTAAATAATACCAATTAATGGGCCATTAATTTTGAACCTTAATTAGGGTGTTGGCTGAAAAATTCATACGACACATTAGTATTGAAAATTTTGGCCAACATATACAAACCCAAAGGTGTTGGCCGAAATATTGAGCTCTCTTGAACCAAAGAAGATTTCGACAAAGCACCAAGAAAGGGAACGAGAGGCACCGTACATAGGTAATCCAATCTTGTTCTTTTCCAAAACCAAATCTTCTTGAGATAAAGAAAACCCAAGAACCTTGCCGTCACCTAGCAAGCATCTAAGGAAAGAGAGCAATCAAAGAGAAGGAGTTCACAAGGCAATCGGGAGATAGCCATGTGGATCAGCATTAGAGGAGGTCATAAATTTTAAGGTTTTCAAAATGATCTAAGGTAATCCTAAAACCCATGAATACTTGAATGAGTTGATCCTGGGAATCCTATGAGCTCTTGTAAAGTGTTATGAGGATCACATTATCAATATTTCTGAAAGAGCTCATGCGTTTTTCCTTTATCATTTAATTTGGGAAAGCACATGAGATCCCATAAAGAGTTAGGAGGTCCATACTGCTTATGAAGTCCAAAAACATAATTGAAATCATTACTCATGAGTACTGTAAAAGTAACGGGTTCTCCATGCTATGGCACAACAATCAGGTTCAAGTTTTCCTTGTGGATCTAAGGCCCTTTTCATACGAAGCAAACGTAGTGAAAGTCTACGTTGATGTTTATTACTATTCAAAGGGCGATATTCAAGTAATGATTTCACAAGTTGAAATATAGCCTTATGTAGCAGTCAGTTCAATAGGACTTAGAAAAAAAAAAAGAGAAAACGAAAGATTCAACTCCAGCATAAGAAGGTGCGAGAAGCCACTCTGACTAAAAGGAAAGGATCGGATTCCATTTTCTTGATAGGTTCATGCACTAAATTTAATAATGGGCCTCCCGGTTCTTACTTCTTTCTTTTCTTCCTAGGTGACTTCCTGCAAGGCAATAGGCATTAGTTGAGACATTGTAATAGAATAGCATGAGAAAGAAGAAGGTGACTTCCCAAGTCTGTTGACCATCCGGTGTGATAAAGTCTGAAATCATTCATGGGTATATAGGTCTGAAGAGAAAGACTCTTTGTTGAGCTAGATTCCTACTCGGCTCTCATCAAGCTATCTTCCAAGGTGGGTCTCTTATATTCATACTCACCTTTTCTCCAAGATGAGGCTACTACTATTGACCCTGTCTTTAAACCTTTTATTTATTCTTCCATATTCCCCCCGCTCTCATGCCATTTTGTCAATCCTCACTAGGTAGTGAAGGCGAACACTTTCATCCTTAATAGAATTCTAGAAGATATTCTTCCCTTGCCGAGAGTGTAGGGGTGTCTACCCAATGGCTATTTCTTCTATTGCATCGAGTGTAACAATGCATTTAGCATCTTAGAACACCCCGAGTCAAAAGGTAGTGAAAGGAGTCTGCCTAAGTAGCCCAGTCATTTAAGAACTTCGAACATCTTTTATAAAATATGAACGGCTCAGATTTTCATCTTTTATAAAAATACTAAAATATTACATTATTAAAAAATATTTAAAAATAATATTTTTATAAAAGATGAAATCTGAACCATTCATATTTTAATCTAACAGCTGGGATGAATAAGAGAATTGGAAGTGGATGGGAAGAGAAGAGGATGTGAGCCAAATCCCAATGAAAGGGGAGGGATTTATTAACTTCTAGAGCGATAGCGGGGGTTGCACATGACCCCTCTATTGATTTAATATATATTACTATTATACTCTGCTTTAATTCCCACTTTTTTCTTTTTGTTTTTTATTTCACTTTTTCTATTCAAACTCTACTTAAATAAACTTTTGATGACATTTAAAGAATCATATTATATCATTTTTTAAATATTTTCACTAATTTTTATTTAATCTCATTAAAATTTATAAATTTTTCTCTCTCTTAAAATTATGGTTTGGACTTAAATATATGACGTTTAATTCCATTTTAGTAAATTCCCAATGCTTGCATGATAAATCTTAATTACAAATAAAGAATCACATTAACCCAAATCCAAATCAATAAATATGTACTCCATTAAATTGTATATTTTTATTATATAAAAAATAACTAGATACCTGTTAAAATTATAATTAGGCTTATTAGGTTTTTCCACGTCAATTTTAAGTCGCATTTCAATTTTTTTTTCTCAATTCTATATTTTAAGATTTCAAACCATATATTTTATCTTCTTTAAATCTCAAGTTAGTTGATAAATAATATCATGATATTATTTAGATCTTAGGAATAAGAATTGGGGATGCCACAATTTACTCACCCACTCCTTTGTTATAATATCATCTGATATCAGTTTGAAGTTCGTGGATCCTTTCCCAATACAAGTGTTTCCTCTATGACTTGAACTCAATATCTAAAAGGATTTAGCCTTACACTACTAGAGCAACACTATATTGGTCTTACAGATCCACCCCTACTTGGCAACATGGGTATAGAAACCCCTTATCCTTGGGTTCAACTGGCAAAGGGTTGGACACTCTTACTAAAGGGAGAGGGTTCGATCTTGGAGTTGGTCAAGGCGCTAGGGGAGGTATTTTAGCTCCTGAGTACCTAGGTAAACGCTTGAGGGTAATAGACAGCTCGCCCTATTCAACATTGGTATTACCTAGGAGGAAGGGAGATTTCACTCTGCCCTTGAATTGTGAGTAAACTCAATCCATTTCTTAAAGTTTTTGTATCAAAAAAAAAAAAAAAATTATAGAACCCACTACCTCATTTAAGAATTTACAAATTCGCAAAGTCTATAAAATAATTTTTCATGTGTTTTAAGAATTTTCATAAATAAAAATTCCATATATTTAAAATGAAATTTTTAACCCTCACGAGACACTAGTTTATAGATTTAAAATTAAATTTTCATTTGAAAATTTTCATTTTTCTTTATTTTCTTTCTTAGTCTCTTTTCCACATATAAATTTATCTTTTTAAAAAAATTTCCCTGGTTAAAATTTAGCATTTTAAACTTTATTTATTTATTTTAATAATTTAACATTTTATTAATACTTTTATAAAATATTATAACTAAGCTGATCATCTTTTAATCTAACAGTTGATGTGACAAGAGAAGAGGAAGTAGAATTTCTTTATGTGTAATATGATTTTTTGATGTGGTTTATAGAATTTTCTCGAGAATAATTCTTTCATGAGTTTTTCACCGCCATGAGACACTAGTTTTTTTTTAAATGAATTTTTAATGGAAAATTTTATTTTTCTATCCATTTAATTTATTTCTTAGTAATCTTAGAGATAAATTTATATTTTAAATATTCTTTGATTGAAATTTTAAACGGTTCCTATGAAAATTTAGCAATTTGAATTTGTATTCATTTTCTTTGTAATTTAAAATTTTATTAATATTTTTATAAAATATTATATTTGAATTGGATAAATTTTAATATAATGGTCAAGATGAGAATTGGAACTGAAGTAGGATTTTTCTATGTGAAAATATGTATTTGAATTATTATAGTATTTCATTATAGTTAAGGGAGAATAAATATCGGTAGTTTGGGTGAAATGAATAAATATGAGAGATAAAGTTTATTGGGGTTTCATATTTTTAGATTTTATATTAAAAGTTGGAGAGACAAAAAGTGTATTTCTTGATGTCGAATTTATAGTTTCTTTCTTCCCTCTAATATAAAGTTAAATTTATGTTTCAACATTTTGATTTGATCGATTTATTGAATTAAATTGATTCTTTTTTTATGAAATTTTTAGGAGAAGGGTTAGGTTTACTCAAAGATCAAGAGTGGGGTGTTATGGCTTTACTTTCCCAAGTATACAGGATTGAGAGTATACGTGTCTCCACCTCAACCTGTGTTTTTATAAGTTCACATCACCTAAAATGCCTACCCCAGGGCTTTGACAACTTCCATAATCAAACCCTCTCCCTTTTGATGAAAATATTTGAACTCTTTACCAGTTAAGCCCAAAGATGTTAGGTAATTAGATTGAATTGAATTATTGAAAGATTCCGTAACTAGACAGAAAGTAACCACGTTCCATGTCTTGGGCCATAAATTTTGGTTTGGATTTTTTTTTTTGGTCAAATAAATTTTGGTTTGGATAACGGTACTGAACAATGGTCAAAAGCCTTGGCCCAGCTTCTTTAAGAGAACCTGTTACATGTCAAAAGTCCTAACATACCAATGCGTCTAGGTGGGATAAAGAACATAAATTAAATAATATTAACATCATTCAAAATTTTTGGAAGGAATACCTTGATATGAAAGATCATAAAAAAACAATGACTACATCAAGAAGTAAAAATTGTTATGGAAGAAAACTGAGAAAAAGTCATAAATTAATTTTATCTCCATGAGGTTTTTTGTTCTCCCCTCTCTATTTATTAATCTGTTGAACACTAGCCTTGGCAAATGCATAAAGCTGAAGCGTATTGGAGGAATCAATAATAAATAAATTCCAATAAGCCTCCCATTAGTAACAATGATTCCAAGGATGAAGAGTTGGTCAATACATAAGACTTCTATCAGGTGGAGTTTGAGAAGGAATAAATGTACGCAATTTTACCCCTCACAATTAGAAAGATAATTTGTAGGATTTGAACTCGCGACCTCTAAGTCATATAGCAATAACCTTACCGCTACCCTAAGGTTCACCCTCTAACAATTTCAAAGATGATTAAAAAAAAAACCGGGTAAAAAGGAAAATGTATTTCAAAATTTCAATGACTTTATGAAATTCAGAGCTAGGAAAATGTTTGCACTACAATTAGGTTTTTGTTAGTTATATGTTCACATATATTTGGAAATGACTAGAATTTAGGAATTGAAAGAAAACCACAAGGTTAAGGGCCTGTTTGGACGGACCCTAAACTTAGGTTTTGTTATAAGTCTATCAAACGCCTCTCTTTTTCCAAAAACTATTCTACATCAAAACCTAAGTTTTGTCATAAGTTTACCAAATACCCTTATTTTTTTCAAAAACTATTTTGCATCAAAACATAGGTTTTAGATCCAAAACCTAGCTTTTTTTTTGGGGGGGGGGGGGGAACTATTTTTTTCATATTTTTCTCTCTTCTTTGCCATTATCAGTATTTTTTTCAGTATTAGTCAGTATGTTTAAGTATTTTTTTAGTACCCTTCTATACACTGAAATATTTTTCCAATTTCCTAACAAAAATTTTCAAGATCATGAAATATTTTTTCAGTACTAGTTGATATCCTTAAAATGTTTTTTAGTACCTTTTAACATCATAAATATTTTTTCAATACCATAAAATAAATTTTCAAGATCGTGTAGTATTTTTTTCAGTACAAGTCAATACCTTAAAATATTTCATGATTTTAAAAAATTATTTTACGATATTAAAAGATATTTTAGCGTAATCACTGACCTTAAAAAAATATTTCAAGGTACTGATGGGTATTAAAAAGATATTTAATACTAATTGGTACTGAAAAATATTTCTCATGGTCTTAAAAATTTATTTTAAGATCTTGAAAAAATATTTCAAGGTAATGATAATCTTGAAAAAATATTTTATAGTACTAACGGATAACAAAAAGATAATTAAAGATACTGAAAAAATACTTCTTGATCTTGAAAATAGAATTTACAATATTGAAAAAATCTTTTGGAGTAATGACTAATCTTGCAAAAATATTTTAGTGTTAAAAGGTACTAAAAAATATCTTAAGTGTAAATGGAGCAAATCACTAAGAGAAAGGTGAATTGGAGATTTTAAAAACTTTTTCGAATTACTCTGTTTTATAGAAGTAAAACAGAGGTGAATAGAGGAGAGTTAAGAGAAGCTTGACACAGAGGAATTTATACTGGTTCAATCCAAATCCTTGAACTACGTCCATTCCCCAGATACTCTGGGATTTTCACAAACTCACAATATCAATTACACACTATGCACTCAAAAGTTATCAGCTCACTAGAATACACTCCCCCTTACAAGTTGTAATTTGATACTCTCAATCTTCAAGTCCCACGACTTGAGATTCTTACAATAAATGATTTCAATAAATGAAATTCTTACTAGAATACACTCCCCCTTAGGTTTTGATGCAAAATAATTTTTAGAAAAAATAAAGAGGTTTGACAAACTTTTGCCAAAACCTAGGTTTTGATGCATAATAGTTTCTAGACAATTTTGAGTTGTTTGACAAACTTTTGTCAAAACCTAGGTTTTGAAGTTATCTAAACACTACCATTCTTCTCCAAAAGTTATTTTCCAAAAAATCATTTTTATCTTGTATATCCCAAAAGCTATTTTTGAAAATTTATTCTCCAAAAACTATTTTTATCTCGTAAATTCCTAAAATTATTCTCCAAAAGCTGTACCTAAACGGGCCTAAAACCAGGACAAAATTTGAAGCTTGCTCTCCTCATCTTATATTTAACTATTAATGTATATTTTAATACAGTCCATAGTGTACAGAACAAGCTTGAAGAAGCAACCTCACTAAGGTTAATTTTGTCATCACCCACATTTTATACAAATAGCCATATCCTAATCTTTCAGATAAGAGGATAAATGTCTTAACCGTTAACAGTTGAAATTCTTCTACAGGAGATGCAAATTGCAATTACCAACAAGCACCAAGTATTCATTTCATGCATGAAGGTAATGATTATGCTATGAATAGGCCTTGATCTACAAGAGTAGAATCCGCAGAATCATGTAAGTGACTTGAAAGTTCAGCAACAAGACCTGGATCATAATACTCTGGCATTCCTGTGTTCTCCAATCCCCAGTTCATGTTATAGTATTCACCTTGCAGCCAATAGAAATGAAAGTCCTCGTCCAATAGGTTTTCGGGGTAAGATTCGAGGTCAGAATTGAAGCCCTGAGTTTTCATGGCCAAGTTCTTAGTCGAAGAAGGTTCTGAAAGTTGACCATGCTCCATAAGGCTCTTGGACTGAGTAGGAATTGTGTCCACTACACTGCCTATTGAACTCACAGGACTGGCATAATCACTTTTGTAATCAGCATACATCGGCTTAGTTTCAACCGAGGCAGCAATCTCTCTCTCCGTTATATTCGGGTTCGAAGAAACAGAAGCAATTGAATGGGATTTGTCCCCCTGAATCTTGCGCTGTGTGACATGTAATGGTAAGTGACTGAAGCTATCTTCCAATTGAAGAAATGACTTGTGTTCTTTCTTGAGAGGCATTTCGGGAGCTTCGCTCCAGGTGAACTGAGTCGAAGGGATGGTGCAATCGAATACCGCATGCCTTCCTTCTGGCTCGAGAGGTCCAAAAGAAGAATGGTTAAGACTTATCTGGGGACTTACCTTAGTATCAGGAATGCTGCCAGATAAAGCTCTTATTTTTTCTGCTATGGAACCTGAAACAATCACCTTGAGATCACCGTCGTGAATCTTGGTCTCTGAGGAATGACTCTGTAATGTTACCTCCGAATAATTGAAGCTGTCAACTGCAACATCATTTTGCTGCTTGTTTGTCAAGTTCTGAAATCCAAAATCTCCTGCAGTGCCTCTTGGCGGCAAATCTGAAGGCTTGGCCCCACTTGAAGAAGATCTCTGATCATTTTCTTTCAGCAACCTACTCAAGTAGAGCCGGTATTTCTGTAGAAGAAAAAATATTCTCAATCAGACCTCATAATTTTCAAACATTAAACCAATTGGGGAATAAGTAACAATTTTCTCTGACGACTAATGATGGGGAAGTTGTTGCACACTGCTTCTATCAAAATTGATTTCTCATGGATTACTAGCGACAGCTAAATGATCTGAAATATTATCTAATCCAGATGCTAATCTAAAAGAAACACATGATACAAGTTTCTTCGTGATAGTCTTCAATTGTTATACACTGTGTGCGTGTGTGTAATATCAATTAACTACTGAAACAATGCTCAGGACCAAAACATGTGTACCTGCAAATGGCTAGCAACATTTTCTCTCGTCAGCCAAGGAACATTCATCAAATCTAGAATTCTTTTGGGGCCAACTTCTGCAAAATAGAGGATAGACATTAATAATATCGTTATGCTTGAAGGACATAATGGTCATTTAGCAAAAACATTATGCTTTGGAATCATACTTTTTGTTCACAGAGAGGTCAACTAGATTTTTCTCTTTGGTGGATTTCAGATTAAAATAATTACGATGATTCAAAAAACCTACTGTCAAATCCAATTTGATTCACAGCTTTGACAAATTTCTGATGAAGATCCACTGACCAAACTACTCTAGCTTTCTTGGTGGAAGATGGATCTCCAAATTCTCTGTCGTCATGGTTGTTATCGAGGCCTTTTCTTTTCTTCAAGGAGGACATATCTTCTAGGCAAAACGACATCCCATCTTCAGACTGATCCGATCCATTTCTCATTAAATGAATGCTCTCGAATCCTTCATGACCTTCAAATTCTCTCGCCTCATGAATCCTCTTTCTGAACACATGTTGCCATATGTTTCGCAGTTCTTTCATCCGAATTGGCTTGAGGAGATAATCACATGCTCCATGTTGCACACCTTTCATCACCCTGCTAGTTTCTCCATCCACAGACATCACTGCCCAGCATCACAAATTGCAGCTTGTCAATGCATGGACTTTTCAAGTCAAAATGATCAAAGATCATTCAAATAGATAGTTGAGTATATGAGTCTAAGGGAACTGACTTATGACAGGAAGATCCATCTCAAGTCCAACATGCTCAAGAAGTTTAAAACCATCCATGTCTGGCATGTTTACATCACTGATAACAATGTCATATCCATCTTTTCTTTCCCGAAGCAAGTTTAGAGCCTCCCTTGCTAAACCACATGTGGTCACTGAAACATGTCACACAAAAAATCAGTCATGTTACAAAAAGGCAATGGAATGACAAAGGATGCCGACAAGGGTGAAGTTCAACATGGATACTGAAATTTACAATATTCAAGGAAAAATACAGTTTATTAATGCAATACATAATTAAGATGATTAAAAAGATAGGAATAAGCTTGTGAACCAATGACTGCATTAGGTCAACATGATTAATGACTTTAAAGTCTAATTTAACCTGCTGATTAGCAAAGTATCATGAAAAACACCATTATTTATGTGATAAAAGCTCTTCCTGGTACCAATGCCTTTTAGATTAACCGTCAGGCAGCATGTATATTGTCCAATCTCAAGGCAATCATATCAACAGTTGAGCCATGTTTCAATCAAGGGGTTCTTTTAATCAATTATACATCATGATGTGTGTATGACAATACACATGTTAACAAGAAAAACTAGTTTCTCAATTCCAGTTAGTAATTGTAACATATAGAGGTTCTTAAATCTCCAAAGAGAGAAAACCTTATTCTCAATTGTCAGTTTAAAATTGTAACAGAATTAAGGTTAGCAAAGACCTGAAGATCAAGTTAGATACCACCCAAGTTTGGTAGTTTCACCCTTCAATCTTTCATAAGGAGGGGAAAAAACAGAGTTGTAACTTTGCTTAACTAAATTTAACCAGTCACTCAAAGCTGGAGTACAA
This sequence comes from Acacia confusa, assembly GCA_037074495.1. Taxonomy (NCBI): domain Eukaryota; kingdom Viridiplantae; phylum Streptophyta; class Magnoliopsida; order Fabales; family Fabaceae; genus Acacia; species Acacia confusa. Next base: position 30,028,158 of record CM073505.1, read on the forward strand.
AAAGGTAAAACATATACTGTACCATTTTTCCTCACTCCATAAGCTTTAAGTTTACTACAGGATACAAATGCAATATCTTTTGCAGGTATTGCATTCAGCTCTTGCATTTGAAGAGGCCACTAAAACTGTACACTCTCAATGATTCAGGTTAATTCAGTCACTTATAATACTTCAAAGGCTCTCTCTTAAATTTTTATTATGGTTCTTATGATTTGAGCAATTTGTATAGCCAATCCTGCCTAGTAGAATAAGGTTTGTTGTTGGTTGTAACACATCTAAAGCTTTATCTTACAATCTAATAGTTTACTAACTACACTTGTTTCCAATAGGCTACCGAACCAGTCAGTTCTAAAGATGCAAGTACAGTTGAAAGATAAAAAGGAATCAAATTCGACAAAGCCACTTCTCTTACGCACTCTCCATATCGCTTTTCCAAGGAGAGACATATTTGATCGAAGACTCATGCCAACATAAAACCATGTAAAATTTATTGATGACCACCATAAAATAACAGAACCAAGAACGATTAGATTTTTTACTTTGAAGAGTTTCTTAATTTAAGAAACCCATGTGATTAGATCAGCAGGTAAAAGTTCAAATTCAACCAGAAAACTGAAAACGCATGTAATCATCATCAGAAGTATCCTTATTTAACCTAAAATTAGCTAAATATTCAAAGCCATATTACATATCAAGAGGGAACCTTTATGGCACTCCATTGAACAGAAAAAATGAAACAAGAAAACATGACTATTCCCATAACATAACAAATATTCAAAAACTGGAGCGAAATCGGAAAAGCAGTAATTAAACCAACAGTCAGAGCACAATAAGAAAAAATTCAATCAATATTAAAGCCCCTCACTGAAAGATTATAATGATATGTTATCAGCACGTAATACAAGCAGCAGAAACATGAACTGGGGAAGAAGAAAAAGCGGGGAAATAATGGGGGGCAAAAAAAAAAAAAAACCTTCATAAGAGCACTTCTTGAGCATCTTTTCAAGGATTCTGATCCATGTTGGGTCATCATCAACGACGAGAACTCGCAGGCCAGCTGGAAAAGCGTTGCGTCGTGGAGAATAGAAACCACTGTCCATGTTTTTGTTGAAGGAAGAGAGTACAGTCTGAGATTCAGATTGAGAGAGAAGGAGAAGAATTGAGCTGTCCTGTGAGAAATGAAAAAGGTGGCTCATTTGGGTTTTTAAACTGAGTGGCGAAACAATAAATAAAAAAGCAGAAAGAGGGCATCCACCAACGAATATTGGCGCGGGATGGCTAACAGTCCCTGCGGCTCAGAATAGCTTTTTGTAGGGAAACTGGTGTAGGTTGGCCAAAAAAAAAAAAAAAAAAAAAATGAAAATGCTGTAGGTTCGATTTTTTTATGGAATTTATAAAATAATTTGTAATATTTATGGTTCATGAATAATTTAATACATAATTATATTATATTGAATATTTAGTTTTGCAAAGGGAACATAAAATTTTCAACATAATTCCTTTATTTTAAATATTTTTAATTTGCTGACCAAACAAATATTTTAATTTTAAAAATATGTTTAAACCCCTTTATTACACTTAACATTTGGAAAATGAATACAAGATATGCGTATTTTTAAAATATATGTAAATTGATTCAAATTATATTAAGAAATTTCATTTGGATTTATATTTGTATAATGTTATTTGTTTATTAAAATTAGATGGAGCTTATCAAAGTAATGAAAAGTTTTATTAAAAAACCATGTGTAACTGAAGAACTTGATATAATGAATATAAAAAATAAGGTTAAGTTTTGTCCATTAAACAGGTCTTTTTTTTTTTTTTATAAATATTGCTTATAAATTTTGTAATTAATATCGGTTTAGGTACAAACAGATAATAATGAGATATTTTACAAATATTTTAATTTCAAAAGTCATGTCCATCAATAAATATAGTATTATAAACAATACTTATTTAACTAATATGTTTTCATAATATACTCTATGGGCATGGTAAAATGGAATGAAATATATATATATATATATATATATATATATATATATATATATAAAAGACAATAAAAATGTTCCTTATATGCTTTGAGCGAAAATTAATATTAAAAGGAGATTATTAATAATATTATTAAATAATGATAAATTAAGTAAGAATGTGATAATATATATTATTCTTAAGATAAACATTTCATTACAAATAACATATCGAAACTTAGTTTGTACTACTTTCGATTCTAAATACAAAAGTTAGTTAGGTTGAATTTGATTCAAAACATAACATCTTAATCTATTTTATCTCTTATATTTATCAATTTTCCTAAAGGATAATCACATATAAAAACTATTAAAATAGGGAAATTCTATATAAAGCTAGTAAACTTTGCAAATCTTTAATTGAGTCACTGACCCAATCTAAGATATTTAAATGTTGGTTATTTTCCAATAATATCTCTAACCCATGATGTGTTATGTCAGATGAAGTGAGCAATGATTCTTCTTTTATAAAATGCCACATGATGCTTAAAACTGCAGAGGAGGTGGTTGATGGTGGGTACTGTTCATCGTCTTCTTCATGGGTTGAACCAGTTGGAAGGGAAATTTAAAGTTCTCGCCTTGATAATGTCCAATGATTATAACTAAGTCTTAATTAAGAAAAAACTTTTATTTAGTACCAAAATACACTTTGGTAACTCAACGTTAATATATATATTCCTTCGCCTCCCTCCACGCTACCTTGAGAATTGGGATTCCCTTTAATTGATAATGAGGTGTCATGGCCATTGCTGCCGATGAATTGCTTATCTCTATATTTGTGAGATGTGGTTTACAGGATGAGGTTATTCCAAGATTTTGTTTCTTTTAGAAGTCCTTCAGAAGATGAGTTGTATGATATTTTGACTTTTGATAATGTCATAATGATATAAATCTATAAAGAACTTGTATGTTTCTTGATAAATTGTTTAGAATTAAATCTAAGCTTTTAATCATTGACAGTCTTGTAAATGTATCAAGGTTTTTACACAGTCGTGAGCAAACAATATTGTTCTTCTCTCATTTTGCTTCTTTTTTTGATAACTAAGGGATATATAGTTTGGCCCAATTTCAAAATTACTAATTTTGTCATATAACCTAGTTAATGACTTGTTAAATTTAGTAACCAAAATTAGAATTCGTGTAATTCAATTGTCTTTATATAAGATTCTCCCTTTCCCCAAATTAATTTGCTTAAATTATAAATCAAATGTTACATATGGATATTTTAAAGAGATTAGGTCACATTTGTTGAAATTAGCCAATTTATTTCATTTTCTTTATATACCCAAATTAGTGAAGTAGTTCTTATTAAGAAGGGAAAATCTCTTTAAAAAAAAACTTTAAGAATGTCAAAAGACAAAAATGTATTTTGAATATTCATAATTCCAAAAAAGGGTTAGGGCCTAATTTGTCCTTTTCAAAATTACAAGGAAATGACATATTATCCCTTAGAGTTTGATTTTCACTTTGACAAAATTATTCGTGAAAATCTTATCTAAACTAATGAAACTTTTATCAGAACTTGTGAAACTCTTCTTAGATTATGTAAATTTAGATTTGGATCTAGTGAAATTCTTTTGAAAACTTGTGAAAATTTCGCTTGAACTTGTGAAACCTTAATAAGAACTTGTGAAATTCTTATAAGATATTGTAAATCAAAATTTGCAACTAGTGAAATTTTTTATGGAAGTTGGAAAATTATTTTGAGAAATTATGGAAAACCTTAAAGGAACTTGTGAAAACCTTATCCGAATTTGTGAAACCTTTTTCATATCTTGTGAACTCAACTTTGCAACTTGTGAAATTATTTAAGGAAGTTGTAAAATTCTTTTAGAACTTGTAAAAACCTTATCCAAACATATGAAACTTTTATCTAAATCATAAATTTTGATTTATATATAACTTGTGAAATTCTTATAATTGTAAAAACCTTATGTAAACTTGTGAAAACGACCCTTATCAAAACTCATGAAAATGTGCCTTCCTCTTACTCTTAATTTTAAATTGAGAAGGACAATTCTCTCATTTCCATTTAATTTTGAAAAGGCTGAATCAGGCCTTGATACCTTTTGGTATATATTATGAATATTTGAAACATCTTTTTGTCTTTTGACATTTTTAAAGTTCTTTTTAATGGATTTTCCCTATTAAGAACTAATAATCTTTAAAACATGTTTTTTTGTCAGATGAAATATATTGTTGAAGTTAGAGTGGGGAAGTGAAGAAAGTTCCTATCCTACCTCTCTATGAGAGAAAGATAGAAATGAAACTATCATTTTTTTTTAAAAAGAAACTCTATTTCACCTCAATAGCAATATATAAGGAGAGGTTAGTCAAAATGAAATATCATAGCTATTAGCACACATATTATTTATAAGTGAAGAATTTTTTTTTCTTATTCTTATAATCTTTTCTCTCTACTTTCGTAATGAGTTTCTCATAAGTTGCTTTTATTTTTCTTTAATATTTGTATACACAATTCAAAAGAGATTAAATATTAGAAAAACAATTATGATTTTTAGAAAGAAAATTTGTTGCCTATCAAACTCTCATCTCATCAGTTGCTGGCTGCAATGCCCAACCATGCAATCCATTGCAAACATATTCGCTTCTAGGTCCTGTGTGTAGTGATATTGATGAGTGTCGGTCCTTTCTATGGGAACCCACTAGCCAGAATAGAAAGCCACATTTAGTTTCATGGCAAGATGTCTACAAGCCAAAAGAGAAGGTGGTCTAGCCTTGCTTGAGGCCAAGAGGAAAAATGATGATTAAATGATGAAGTTAGGCTGGGGATTAATTCAAAAGAGGGATGCCTTATGGGTCAGGTTCATGCGTGAGAAGCATATGTGTGGTAATGACATTAATCCTAAGGTAGACACACAAAGGAAAGGGTCTCAGGCCTGGAAAGTTACTAAGAATTCTTGGGATATGTTATTGTGTAGTAATGACACTAATCCTAAGGGGGTTGTTGTTGGGATTTATACACGCAGCAGATTAAAATATTCTACGAACCCCATTTGGAGGATCGCTCAACCATAAACTAAATTAAGGCTAAGGAACCAAGTATTACCTATAGCTGAAACGTGTTGGAAATTATGCCCTAGGGGCTAATTATTAAATAACTTTCATATTTGATTTATGAAAATAAATCAATGATTTGATTTATAAAGATATATCAAATCAGCTGGCTTTTAAATTTGCATTAAATAAATTGATTAGATTAAATCAATTAGATAGATTTAATTTCCAATTCAATATCAAAATTAATAATATTGATTTTGAATATGTAATGTGGCCCATTAGGGTTATAAATACCCTTAGGTTGTAAGTAATTTGATTACACACATAAGAGAATTCAAGAGCCACAAAAGAACGCTAGAAGAGAGACGTGAGACAAAAGCTTGAAGGCGCTAGCATGCTGTCATTCGTGTTGGAGTGCTATTCGGTGTGGATACCGGTAGAGGGAGTAGATTCGTAGAGTCAGCTCCTAGAGATTGATAGATCAAGAAGATGTTAGCCCACGAGTTTGCAAAGCATGCACACGAGTTCGCATAGGTACGGTTCCTATTTACTAACCCGATTTAAACGTTGTTGATAGATCCTCTTCTTGGGATTCATAATTTATTGGATAAATTTCATTCCGTCGCATGTACGATCCCAACAATACGTTCCGCTATTTAAACTAGTGGACTACCTTCACGATCAGCAGAAATCGACTCTATGGATCGGTTTCCTCTATTGGTATCCACACGAATAATCCACGAACCAGATTGCGGCAACATGCTAGTGCCCTTTTGCGTTTTGCGTCTCTCTCAATTTCACTCTAAGGTTTCTCGCGGCTTTCTATTATACGCTCGACAAAATGTCTCGTAGTCCTTTACAAATCCGATTAGCGTATTATATAAAATTAATCCTCATTAATTTTGAAATTAGAATTTTAAATCTGGATTAAAATATATTAATTAAGCCTATCTAATAGATCTAATCTTATACATTTATTTAATTCGAATTAAAAACTAGATCTGAAATTCGAATTTTGAATCTTGATTAAAAAATACATTAATTAAATCTAATGTAATATATTTATTTAATTTGAATCAAAAGCCTTCTGATTTAATTTATCTCTATAAATTAAATCTGAGAAAAGATATATATATCTATTTAATTAAAATTGAGATAATATATCTCAATGTAATTAAAAATACATTAATAATGTAATATATTTGATTAAAAAATACATTAATGTAATACATTAATTAAAAGATATATATATCTATATATCTGATTTGATTTAAAAATACATTAATTAAATCTATCTAATAGATCTAATGTAATATATTTATTTAATTTGAATCAAAAGCCTTCTGATTTAATTTTTCTCTATAAATTAAATCTGAGAAAAGATATATATATCTATTTAATTAAAACTGAGATAATATATCTCAATTTAAATTAAATAAGATATATGATATATTTAATTTAAATATTAAATCAGAGATACAATATCTCTATTTAATTAAATGATTGATTTATTTTCATAAATCAAATCTGAGATATAATATCTCAATTTAAATTTTAGTTATATAATGATTAGCTCATAGGGCATAATTTCTAACACACTCCCACTTGCACTAGGTGCAATCACTATATATATATCCTCCCTAGATAAAACGTTGTATTCATTAATTCTTAGACATATCTAAGATTTAATGAATCTAGATACTATTGCTTGTGTTGGGCTATTCTTGTGTGCGACCCTGCAGGCCCACATGAGATTGGTAGTGGGCCAATACTGTACCAGCCCACAAGTCACAAACGGCCTTTAGCAAGACATTGCAACTACCCAATTCATATGGGGATCAATGATACGATACAACCTTTCGTACAACTATGTCACGTTCCTTTTGTCACATGATAATTTGGTCAAGGATGAGGCATGGATAATGTCAACTTCCTTTTTTTGACCATTACTTTCTTGATTCTCGAGTAGTCTAGTAATTGAAATAGAAACTTCTTTCCATCGTAGTATGGCCATACGTTTCTAAGACTCACTCATCGAGGGGCCTAGTATTATCTCTCTACAAATGCGAGGGACAAATTCCATCTTGACCACTCACATTCCTTTGCATGAAAAACCACCGATCTCGATCCAAGCCTTTATCATCACCTGATCAAAGGTAACTTTTGACTAGGTCAAAGATCAGTGACTCATCATGTAGGAATCCATGATGATCTCAGGTTATAGGGAGTTGTGACGTAGTTATACATAAGATAAGCTTATGACTAAATCCATGAAGCTTTCTCATAGTGGGTCGGTTCAGCACCTTGTACTCTTACAAGTGCCCATGACTTTGATTCGTATCTCCATACCTCATCAAAGTCATACTGGTCTTATCTCATCTTTGCTCCTGCGTAGATGACTGACTAGGGACATTTAGGATAATCTATAAGATATATCTGGGGATACAATTATCGATATAAATATGAAAATAAAATGATAACTAAAAGAGAATACTTTAAATAACATAAGCATCTAAAGTACAATGACTTGGCCTTTCCAATAGAATCCCACTTGCACCAGGTGCAATCATTAATTACTCTAATTCCCATTGTCCTAACATGACACTCATGTTTTGCTTGTGCAAGTGGCTTAGTAAGAGGATCAACAACATTGTCTTCTCATGGTACTTTGCATATCTTTATGTCACCTTTATCATTGATTTCTCTGATAAGATGAAAGCGCTTGAGTATATGCTTGGTCCTTTGATGTGACCTAGGCTCCTTGGCCTGCACAATAGCCCCGCTGCTGTCACAGAACATGTATATTGGATTTGAGATGGTAGGAACCACCCCTAGTTCAGTAACGAACTTTCTCATCCAAACGGCTTCCTTAGTTGCATCCGATGTTGCTATATACTTATCTTTAGTTGCAGAATCAGCTACAGTGCTCTGCTTTGAGCTCTTCCAGCTTACCACACCATCATTTACAAGAATACATATCCTGACTGCGATCTTAGATAATCTTGGTTAGTTTGGAAAATCGCATCTATGTAACCAGTCACACAGAGCTCATCCTCCAAGCCACCATATACCAAGAATAAGTCCTTAGTCCTTCTTAAGTACTTTAGGATATTCTTGACAGCAGTCTAGTGACCCTCACCGGGATCTTGTTGATATCTGCTAGTCATACTCAAAGCAAATGACACATCCAGTCGAGTACAAAATATGGCATACATGATAGATCCAATGGCGGAGGCATATGAAATCTTACTCATGCAGTCTCTTTGATCTTGTGTACTAGGACACAGATCTTTGCTGAGATGGATGCCAAGAGACATGGGCATGTAACCTCTTTTAGAATCCTGTAAATTGAATCTATGCAATATCTTGTCTATGTATGTGCTCTGACTTAGGCCTATCAGTGTCTTGGATCTATCTCTATAGATCCTTATCTCAAGGATGTAAGTGGTTTCACCTAAATCTTTCATTGAGAAATACTTTCCTAACCAAGACTTGATACTCTGCAAGGTAGGAATATCATTCCCAATGAGTAGGATGTCATCAACTTAAAGCACCAGAAATACAATTGTGCTCCCACTAACCTTCTTGTAAACACAATGTTCATCTATGTTTTGAATGAATCCAAACTCTTTGACTACTTCATCAAAATAATGATTCTAGCTCCAAGATGCTTGCTTCAATCCATAAATGGATCTTTGAAGCTTACAAACTTTACCAAATTCCTCCGGATGCACAAAGCCTTCATGTTGTGTCATGTACACATCCTCAAGGAGCTTTCCATTACAGAAGATTGTTTTGATGTCCATTTGCCATATCTCATAGTCATAACATGATGCAATGGCAAGAAGGATTCTGATTGATTTGGCCATTGCAATTGGGGAAAAGGTTTCATCATAGTCCAAACCATGAGTTTGAGTGAATCCTTTTACAACCAGTCGTGCCTTGAAGACATTCACTTTGCCATCCATGTCAGTTTTCTCTTTGAAAACCCACTTACACCCAATGGTTTTTACACCTTCAGGTGGATCGAATAAGGTCCACACCTTATTGTCATACATGGATTGCATTTAAAACTTTATGGCATTAAGCCATCTTTTGGAGTTGGGTCCCACTATGGCTTCTCGATAGGTAGTTGGCTCATTCTGCTAAATGAGTAAGATATCACGACTTCCAGTAGTCAGAAGTAAATATCTTTGAGGCTTTTGTCGTGTCCTATCGGACCTTTGTGGGCCTTGTGTCACTTGAGTAGGCTCAACAACTTGTTGTGAGTCTTCTCCAATTTCCATCTGTGGTTCTACGTTGTCTTGTGGCTCTAACTTCTTCGAGGTTCACCTTACTCCCACTGGTTCTTTTAGAGATAAACTCATTTTCCAAAAAGATACCATTGTAGATAACAAACACTTTGTGATCCTTGAGATTGTAGACATAGTATCCCTTAGTTTCCTCAAGATACCTCACAAAAAGTCATTTTGAGGATCTGGATGATAATTTATTAGAGGCTTGTTGTTTAACATAAACCTCACATCTCCAAATCTTAAGAAATGACAAATTGGGTTTTTTTCCCAGTCCATATCTCATATGGTGTCTTTTCAATTGCCTTTGATGGAACATGATTTAGTGTGAATGCAACTGTTTCTAGAGCATGGCCCCAAAAGGACGGTGGAAAATCTATTAACTCATCATAGATCGAACCATATCTAATAGAGTTTGATTCCTCTGTTCAGAAACACCATTCCATTGAGGGGTTCCTAGAGGAGTAAGTTGTGGGATGATCCCACAACTCTTAAGATGGTCAATGAACTCTTGGCTTAAATATTCTCCACCCCGATCAGATCGAAGTACTTTAATTGTTTTGACAAGTTGATTTTTCACTTCATTTTGGAATATTTTGAACATTTCAAAAGATTCAAACTTATGTTTCATTAAATAGATATACCCATATCTACTAAAATCGTCTATAAATGTTATGAAGTACAAATCACATCCTCTACTAGATATATGAAAGCGGAGCAAATCACCAAGAGGAGGGGGTTAATTGGGGATTTAAAAATTTTCTTGACAATGCTCTGGAAAGTATGCGCTAGAACAGGGATGAACAGAGGTTAGAAGAGGAAAGCAAGACACAACAAGATTTATACTGGTTCGGTCTAACTCCTTGACCTATGTCCAGTCCCCAGACTCTCTGGGATTTCCACTATCACTTACAATTAGTTATACACTTTGTATTTGAAGTTATCCTTTCACTAGGATACACTCCCCCTTACAAGTTGTAAACTGATATACCCAATCTCCAAGTCCCCAGACTTGAGATTCTTACAAGGAAATGATTTTAACAACAAAAGACACTCTCTCTAAGTGTAGATAATGATAAACACTGAAGTACAGATTTCTCTCTAAGTATTTCACAGAAAAACTGAAGTAATAGATGTAATCTTGTATAAGTATGCTTCTATGTATTTCTGCGTTTCTGGAGTTCTTTTTATACTTGAAGAACTTCATTTGAATAATTCATATCAGAATATAGCTGTTGGAGCTCTACTAGAAATTTGACGTTGGAATTCCACCATGAATTTGACTGTTTGAGCGTTTATGGATTCCATGTCTTCTGGTTCAATATTGTCTGTTACTTTCTTATCCCTCAGAATATTTAATATTGAAGATAATGTTAATCATCTTCCATCAGAATGGGCAACAGAAGAAAGTCCACAATTATTTATTTCAACTTGCATATATTCCCCGACATTCATGCTGGTTGTCCATACTGTGCTTTTCACTTTCCAGCTCAGCAATCAGAACATTCAGATTTCTGCTTTAAAACTTCACTGGATCTTACTGAAACAAACGGTTAATCATGGACAATAATGATAATGAATGAAAACAATAAATATCAAAGCAGTTAGCATTGATTAATTCAAGATTTCTATCGTTTTCCATACAAGTTACTGCAGTAAAATGTAAGTGACTGGAGTAATTCATAATGTCAGTAAGCTTTCTATAATTGCCTTACTGGAGTCATGTTATGTTACTGGAGTAATATCGCATCTTATAATATTCCTGACTCAAGTCTACTAGAGTAACAACCAGATTACTAGAGTAGCTGAATTCTCAAATTGTTTCTGTCTTCGATCCTACTGGAGTAGGTCCTTGGTTACTGGAGTAACTGAGGTTCATTTTGCTTCTGTATGCAATCTTACTGGAGTAGGTCATTTGTTACTGGAGTCAGATAGGTTCAGGTTGTTTCTGTCTGGGATCCTACTGGAGTAACTACTGGAGTAATGCTAAAGTAAAGACTGCACCTTACTGGAGTAGGTATTTTGCTACTGGAGTAACTTCGAAAGACTATCGGGTTTAGGTTCTGGAGGTGTCTGAGAATGAAGGGTTACTAGAGTAGTTAAGTGACTACTGCAGTAATGTTACTGGAGTAACAATGTGCTTACTGGAGTAGCATGTTTCTCTTTATATAAGCTATCGGGACTGACTCGAAGACAACTGAAAAATGATTGAAGCACAGAGACTTACTGCAGTACATTAGTGACAACTGGAGTCACTCTTACTGGAGTAAGTGTGAATCTACTAGAGTAAGAATGGACATAGGCATTTTACAGAAGGCTTCATGACATGCTTACTGGAGTAGTTACTGGAGTAGTGCATTTTGAAAAATATTCTGGACCAAGACATATTGCTGGAGTACCGCGAGCACTACTGGAGTAAGATTGCTTTGAAAAACCTTTTGAATCAACATTTGTTACTGGAGTAATGAAAATTTACTGGAGTAAAACACTTTGAAGACAATTATATTACTGGAGTAACAGACACGCTACTGGAGTAACATTTCACTGAAATGTGATTTTACAAGGCATAGAGTGGCAAACCTATTACTGGAGTAATATAAGTGAACATACAACAATGATACTGAAGTAACATAATCGTTACTGGAGTAAGGATTTCCTGAAAAACTTAGTAAATGTATGAAATCTTATTCTTTTAATTTACAATTGTCAAGTTATCATCAAAACACATAGAGAACTAACAATATATTTATTGGTCCACATACATCAGTATGTATGAGGCCCAATAAATCAGTGGCCCTCTCACTATGCCCAGTAAAAGGTGTCTTTGTCATCTTTCCCAATAAACAAGACTCACATGTATCAAATGATTCAAAATCAAATAAATTAAGAAATCCATCTTGATGAAGTTTCGAAATACATTTCTCATTTATATGGCCTAGACGACAATGCCGCAGGTAGGTCAGATTCAAATCATTTGACTTGAACCTTTTAGTAGTTATGTCATAGATTTGTCTATTATTAGGATGTTTTAAATTAAGTACATAATGACCAGCATGCAAATCACTATCAACATAGAAAATGTCATAACGATAAATTGAACATTTACAGTTCCTAGTAATGGAAGTATAACCTTCCTTATCCAAATAAGAAAGCGAAACAATGTTACTACTCAAAGTAAGAACATAAAAGAAATTGTTGAAAATTAACAAAAGCCCATTGGGCAGAACTAATTCATAAGTGCCTATGGCTAAATCAGCAAATCTTGCTTGGTTTCCAACTCATAGGTCAACTTCACCCTTCTTCAATTTTCTAATGTCCTTGAGACCCTGCACATTTGTACAAATATGAGATCCACATGCAGTATCTAATACCCATGTAGAGGAAGTGGAAAAGTAAATATCTATGACATAGATACCTGAAGTGATAGCCCCGCCATCCTCTTGTTCTTTTTTAGATCTTTAAGGTAGAGTTTGCAGTTCCTCTTCCAATGACCAGGTTCATTGCAGAAGAAGTAGACCCCATCTTTTGAAGGCTTTGCCTTCTTGGCTACAGGCTTAGATTTAAGTCTATTTGACTCATTAGTCTTACCAGCTGAGCCTTTACCCTTTCTTTTGCCTTTGCATTTCTTTTACATACCCTTTCCTTTCTGAACCATCAAAACAGTGCTGGGCTTTTTCTTAATGGTCTGCTTGGCTATGTTGAGCATCCCATGCAATTCAGAAATGGATTTCTCCATGTTATTCATATTGTAGTTCATGACAAACTGGTCATAACTTTCCGGGAGTGAGTTTAAGATCATATCTGTAGCTAACTCCTGGCTTATGGGAAATCCAAGCCTTTCAAGGTGATCAATGTAGCCTTTCATCTTCAAAACATGAGGGCTAACTGATGCACCTTCAGCCATCTTGCAGGAATGTAAGGCCTTAGTGGTCTCATACCTCTCTTGCCTTGCTTGTTGTTGAAACATTTCCTTGAGATGTACAATCATCTCAAGAGCCTCTATATGTTCAAATTCTTTTGGAGTTTTGGAACTATGGTGGCAAGCATCAAGCATCCAACATTGACAGAGTCATTGTGATGCTTCGTGTAAGCATCTTTTTGAGCTCTTGGAGCATTGGCTGCAGGCTCCTCAGGAATGGGTTATTGAGGACATAAGCCTTCCTTTCCTGCTTGAGAACAATTCTTAAGTTCCTGAACCAGTCTAGAAAGTTTGTCCCATTAAGTTTGTCCTCCTCAAGGACTGATCGTAGTGATAATATTGCAGCGTTACTAGTCGACATGATTCTACAAATAAAAATATGCAAAGTTAATTAATAATCTCCCACTGAATTGGCAACCTTCATTATAATTAGTAGGCTAAGATCCATATTTGGCTTAAATTTAAGTCCGCTTTGGCAGGACACTTAAAATCAAGTTATTTAGGTAGGCAACCCCTTTGCCAATTACATCACATGTAACTCTTAGATCTTTATGGGATTTGATCATCATATGACCGACACGTTTAATCCCATCTAATGCCTTGAGATCCAAAACCGTTTTGATGATCTCAATTAAGTTAAGACAATAATGAATATTGAGTATCACCATTACTCACTCTTGTCTCACCAAGATAACTTAGATGCATCCACTTTGGTGGAACATACAAATGGGTGATCTAGGTTTTGACAAGTATTCATTAATTGACACCATTGTGACTTAAGATTTTATTTAGAGGGTATTATTCGATATTTTATCTAATTAATCCTATTAACTGCACCTATTTGAATGCAATCATTATTGTATATCATATAGTGTCTTACTTAATCATGCATTGATCATATCAGAAACATAATTAAAATTCATGATACAGCATGGCTCACCTAACCTAGAGTCCTCTTAAGCCAATGAGGGGATATCTCTAAATGATAAAAGAAAATACATAATGAGAAACCCCGTTTAACATTCGAGGGGAGTAAGATGAGAAGAGAATATACATGAAGATTATTTAGAGAGAGAGGCATGGCTTGTAGATCATATTTAAATTTACAACAATTGTAAAATCTAGAGCCATGTTGTTCACCATACCCAAACAACACATTGAAAGGTAAATTATAACATATTTTAATTCATGATCAAACTTTTTTAATTTATATTATATTATATAATACATCTAATATAATAAATTCTCCAATTTAAATTATATTATATAATTATATAATACATTATGGTTTCAATTTTCGCGCTACGAGCAATCAGTCGATCCCTACGGCGGTCTCGCTAGCAATCAGTCGTTAGAATTTTTTTTTTAAAAACAACATATTGTTTTTTAAAACTTTCTTTTTCTGGAAAAACATGTCATTTTTTGAAAATTACTTCCAAAATTTGAAACACCAAAAGCCGACGTCTTTGAACGTTTAAGAATCTATCCCTTATGCGAACAATAGGCCATCCGAGAATCATCGACATTCAATCATTATCAAACGCATCTGATGATTCTGACCCCGACTCTTCCATCATGATCGAGTTTCCAAATGTTCCCTGCGTGATCGAGTTTCCAAACCTTTCAGAAACGTGACCTAGGTTCAATTGGACTGTCGATTCAGCCTGACGGTCTGACATTCTGAACAATTTAGAACCGTATGAAATAGCCGCGGCACCATCCTAGAAATCCGAATGAAACCCTAACATGAACTATAGTTATGAACGCACAGTAAACTCGGTTAAAAACATACATATATCAATAGCATGTAGAGAAACCCAATTTATACGATCAGTTGAGTTAGCTCTAATACCACTGTTGGGATCTGTACACACAGCGAATTAAAATATTCTACGAATCTCATTCGGAGGATCATTCAACCATCATCTAAATTAAGGCTAAGGAACTGAGTATTACCTACCGATGAAACGTTCCGCATCTCGTTCTCTTTAAACTGTTGGACTACCTTCACGATCAGCAGAAATTGACTCCACGAATTGGCTTCCTCTACTGGTATCCACACGAATAATCCTTGAACCCGATTGCGGCAGCGTGCTAGCGCCCTTTTGCGTTTTGCATCTCTCTCAATTGCACTCTAGGGTTTCTTGCGGCTTTCTGTAATACGCTCAACAAAATGTCCCATAGTCCTTTACAAATCCGATCAGCGTATTATATAAAATTAATACTCACTAATTTTGAAATTAGAATTTTAAATCTGGATTAAAATATATTAATTAAATCTATCTAATAGATCTAATCTAATACATTTATTTAATCCGAATTAAAAGCCAGATTTGAAATTCGAATTTTTAATCTTGATTAAAAAATACATTAATTAAATCTATCTAATAGATCTAGTGTAATATATTTATTTAATCCGAATCAAAAGCCTTCTGATTTAATTTATCTCTATAAATTAAATCTGAGAAAAGATATATATATCTATTTAATTAAAATTGAAATACTATATCTCAATTTAAATTAAATAAGATATATGATATATTTAATTTAAATATTAAATTAGAGATACAATATCTCTATTTAATTAAATGATTTATTTATCTTCATAAATCAAATTTGAGATAATATATGTCAATTTAAATCTTAGTTATATAATGATTAGCTCCTAGGACATAATTTCCAACAGGTGTCACTAACGCCAAGTTTTGGATGGATCATTCGTTGGACTTCCATGATGCATGCTTTATAATTTTCCATATTAAGATCTCTTCAGGAGGATAAAAAGGAGCAAAAGGTAGCTGATTTTGTCTTCATTTCAGGGAGACTGGAAGTGGGATGAGTTGAAAGCCTTTTTTCCTCCTCAACTCTTGTTACAATGATAAAAACGCGAGTGGGGAAGTCGGGTTTAGTGGTACACCTTGTTGGAACTGGTTGAGCCATATGGGAAGTTCATTGTCAAATCGCCCTATGAAAAAATTGCTAATCATGCAAGTAGAGATTTTACGGGTCATTGGAGGAAGGCGTTGGAATTAAAAGTGCCTTAGAGTTTTAGACAATTATTGTGGCTTGTCATAGGGGGTTGCTTATTTACAAATGTTGCTCGATATCACACCCTTTCAACAACACATTATACATCAGAGCAATATAGTGCAACATAGAGTGTAAGATAGTGGGCATAGTATACTGATATTAAATTATAATTATTGGTTATACAAAAATAATTATCTCACATGGTTCATAATTCAGCTATCCAAAATGCTACAGAATCATACTACTACAACCCAGAATAGTAAAATAAATTGAAACTACAAGTAAGCCACTCCATCTAATGTCCACATTGCAGCCATCAATTATCCATGTGAACTACCTTTCCTTTGGAGCTTTGTTGACTGCCTTGATTGTGTCCTGAACTTTTGGGAATGTCTGACATTCAAATGAATTTAAGAGTAACAATTATTCTCACATACAAAGTAATGACCACATGAACACAAATCAAGTGCAACAATAAATGCAACCTATTATAACATGATCCTACTACCACAACAATGGGTATTTGACTTGGAAACACCCTAAGTCGTCTGAATGCAGTAGGTTCGCCATCTATAGACCACCAGTCCAATAGGCTCTATGCCTAGCTTAACCATCAGGAAGGATCTCCATGGTCAGCCCTACCACTCAATCGAGCCATGAGTGATGCTGGTCTCACATGAGATGAGACTCTTACAATCATGATTCAAATAGACATACATATCTACAAAGTATGAGAGATTAGAGTTATTACTTGATTGCTCAACAGACAAGAATTGAATATGTTAGTTCTCTATGTGTTTTGATGATAATTGAAATTTTAAACTCAATATGAAATTTGTCTTTGGTAAGTTGTAAAACTCACTGTCACAAGCAAACTTGAGTTTGAGTATGTAAACTCGAGTTTGAGACTTGATAGAGAGTTGATCAATTCTGCAAAGAAAGCCAAACTCCAGTTTGCTTAGACAAACTTGAGTCTGGAAGATATAGAGAGCACTCAAGGTTTTGACAACAAAACAAACTCAAGTTTAGACCCTAAGACTCGAGTTTAGACTAAACAGAAAGAATTCATAAACCTCAGCATTTTCACAAGTTTTGTAAACTCCAACCTTTGTCTGCAAACTCCAGTTTGTCTAAAAACAGAAGAGATGTCAAAGTTTCAGTTCTTGCTGAAACTCAAGTTTACAAATGTTAACTCGAGTTTGAGTCACACAGAGAGCTCAACAATATGTCTGATTTGAAAACTCCAGTTTATGTTTCTAAACTCCAGTCTAGTTTTGGACTTAGGCCTATCTTCATGACAAAAGCCCAAAACTCAAGTTAGTCATTAATTGACTCGAATTTAGCCATATGTCCAAAATCTCATTCAAAGACCATAGCCCGACAGTCTTCTCTGTAAGAACCAAACTCGAGTTAGCCATTTCTAAACTCGAGTTTAGACGTTTACTTAATATTCATGCTTTCTGGATGAACCCAAAACTCGAGTCTGGGATTACAAACTCGAGTTTGTATCTGCTTTTTTGAAAAACCAGATTGTGTTAATCTGCGAAATCTTTACGGGTTAATCTGAAAATGTTTTATCATGTAATACTATTGCTTCTAACATCTTTGATAAGGTTTTAAGTGAATTTCAGATAAGTTCAGCTAAGATCAATATGGAATCAGATCTGGAATAAGTGCAATAAATGAAGAACAAGAACAGGGCTGATCTTTCTTCTTTATCCCAACGGTTTAGTATAGACCGTTATGGATCAATTAAATCACTCTCCAACGGTCAAAAGAAGGTTATGGAATGACAGAATATCTGGAAGACCATTTGCATCAACAAATTCCAGGATTCCAGCTGAAAATTGAAAGAACAGAGGAAAATATGCAACTGTCATTTTCCAGATTTGTAGTTGAACGTTAGAGAAAAAAATGCAACGGCTAGTTCCTCTAGATAGCCTATAAATAGCTTTTCTTCTCTTACTCTTCCGCTATTTGCTTTTCAAGTTTTTGAAAAAGAATTCAGAGATCTTTCAAAAGAATTTTTGAAATCCCCAATTCACCCCCTTTTGGTGATTTCTTCCATTTTCAAAATGCAACTTTATTTATACAAAGAGAGTATTAAATGACCATTGCAATCTTCATTATAATCGTTGGTGCATTAATTCAGCTGTTGGAAGCACTTTGGTTTCTTCTCTCTCTACTTTTCAGTTAATTCCTTTTGTTCAGTGGATTAGTTTTTGACTTTCCTTGAAATTAGTCTGTTGAAATGTTAGAAGCTAGTTTAGGAAAGAAGCATTAATCCATTTTGCATTGTGTAGAGGATGATTATCTAGAATATAGCAACCTATCTATACTTTGCAATAAATGCTCTGACATGCCTTTTCATTTGTGTTGAAACTACACTTTAATCCTCTTTAAATCATCTGAAATTCACTAGTAAACATGTTAAACATATGTAGGAATGGTAATGAGTGATGATAAAGAGTATATAGATCAATCACAAAGTTTATCGTAGATTCAGGTAATTCAAATTTTGAATTATGTGATATAGACTCGAGTTAGTTCATCAAGACTCGAGTTAGTAGTTTACTTCTGAAAGCCAAAACTCGAGTTTTATAAGTTTGACTCGAGTTTTCTTCATACAAAGAAGAAAGTCGATTTGAACTTTCAAAAAAGTTTTGAGCAAGACCTAAACTCGAGTCATTAAGTGATGAACTCGAGTTTTGGACACTTAAGGTGAAAAACACATTTTAAGTTCAAAAGCTCAAAACTAGAGTTTTTATTTCAAATATGGAGTTTTAAAATAGTGTAAATAGAGTGAAGATCTCTGTGGAGTGTAAACTCGAGTTTATGAAACTTAACTCGAGTTTTCACAATATTTAGGAAAAATGGAAAACTCTCTATATGAATCAAACTGGAGTTTGCAACAGAAGACTGGAGTTTATATTTGAAAACTGGAGTTTACAAAAACTTTAGAAATATAGAGATGTTCTCTGTGAGTCCTAAACTCAAGTTAATGAAAGCTAAACTCGAGTTTCCTCAAAAGAGAAAACTTTGTGAAACATTTTAATAAGTGTAAACTGGAGTTTTCAAAATCATGACTCGATTTTTCTCAAGCTTAGGATAATAAAGCTTCCTGTATGTTGTAAACTCGTGTTTGCAAAACATTAACTCAAGTTTCCATAAAGCTTAGAAAAACTCAGATTTCTTTGTTTTGTCAAACTGGAGTCTATTAAACTAAACTCTTGTTTGCTTTGCTTTGAAAAACTTTAGGAGCTCTTTGTATCATATTAACTCGAGTTTGTCTTAGTTCACTAAACTGGAGTTATTCTTTGTCAAGTTTAAACTAGAGTTTCCAAACCAAAACTTGAGTTTGTCTTTAACAGTAAGTTTTTCAAATTTTCAAAGAAAAACTTCAACTTAGGTTTACAATTGTCATTTATCATCAAAACACATAAAGAACTAACATTCTCCCCCTTTTTGATGATGGCAACACTTGTAAACCAGAATTTTCTAAGAGTTTGACAGATTTGAGATTTGAAAAGATTTTGTAGAAAATGGTTTGAAGTGTTAAAGAATGATTGAAGTTTCAGATTAAACCATTTTGCACACTTGTATCAATTCACATGAGTAATAGGCAATCAATTGCACCAATCTAATTAATATGCATTTTTAACAAATATCATATATAATATGGCAAAAATAAGTGAGGTAATTGACAACTAATCCAATGTATTCATATCATTTAACAATTAGTACATCTGAAGATTCAAACTACAATCAAGAGCATAAGTATGTAAACTGAGACTAAAACAAAGTGATAAAAATAAAATAAAAGCTACACATATCTATATATTTCAATTCAAACATTCTGCAAAAGCATCCTTTAAACTCTAGGACTCTGATTTATTTGGATTCTTTCCCCCTTTGTCATCAACAAAAGACGATGAAGTTGAGATAGGGTAAACCAGAGGAGTTGAAGGTGGTCAGGATAACAGACCAAGAGTAGTTTAGATGAGACTAGGGGAAGATAGAAGTTGTAAGATCCTGTCCATCTTGGCATCTTGCTGAGTTAAGTGATGTTTCAAGGAAGTTTGCTCTTCCATCATGTCATTCTGGCTTTTCTGAAGTCCAGCAACCATATGGCTAACTTCAGATTAAATTTTCTCATTCATTTTAGAAATGGCCTTCTCTACAATCTGATGGATCTTGGTATCCTAATATGAAGGCACATACGAGTCAGGAGGTGAAACATAAGAAGCTTCATCTTGAGCTTCAGATGGCCGAGGTTGGGCAGTCCTTACTTTAGTAGAAATCTTCATGAAGTTCAGCTATTGCTTACCAAAGCGGACAGGCCACTTGAGAGTGTCAGAATTGCCAATGTGCCAGATTTTATGGTTAAAGAGGATGACTGAGACCAAGGAAGCAAAGGGGACATATGACATAGATCCGGAAGAGGAACAAAACTTGGATATTTCCTGAAACAAGCAGTGACCAAGATTGATAGGAACTTCATCTATGAACGCTGCAAAAAGAGGATAGTCTTTTTGAGAAAAGTGAGTGTGATTACCTCCTTTTTTAAGGAGATTTCTAGAATAAATGTACCATAATGCTCGATAGAGAGGAGATATTTGCATAGGGGTAAAAGTCAGTTTGGTCAATTGAGCTTTAGGAATGGGCTCATTGGGTCTCAAAATTTGAAAAATTTATTTGTTACTATAGTTGATAGTAGGAGCAGGAGGTGGATATTTTATGTTTAAAATATAGTTTAGGATGGAGGTAGAGATGGTGATTTTGTCACCTCTTATAGAGGTCGAGAGCCTTTCTTCCTCAACATTTCCCTTAAAATCCTTCAGATTGTCCTTAAACATGTTGAAGTAGAATATTTTGACAATGGAAGGAGTATAGGGAGCTAATATTGAAAAGAAAGACATGTAAGGGCTTAACCAAGGAGAGAGGTCTATGTTGCACTCCTCCTTGATTTTATTCAAATCAACAGATACTAAGGAGCAAAAATCTCTCTTAAGAAAATTTTCACGGAATTTTGAGGCTGAGTCAATTGAGATACTGGCATTGTTTGTCACAAAGCCTTCTAGAGCTTTAGAATGGTTATAGATGTTCGAAAGAGCATTAGGTACCTTAGAAGGTGAGGTCTTAGCAGAACGAGATGGAGACGACTGAGTCTGTTCTGAAGAAGAATAATCCTCAACAACTGGTTCTTTGTCCTTTCGCCTAGCAGCTGTAGGGTTTATGTTTTTACATTTGGGTGCTTCAGATGGTTCCTGAATCTTGACCCCTTTAGGTTTAGAGAATGTTGGAGAGTTCTCATCAATTGCAATGCCATGACGTCGAAGAAATGTGTTTCCTCACTTTACTCTGTGTACAGGGATGGACTTAATTCTCACAGGACGCTGAGGAGGAGGTGTAAGACATGGTTCTTGGTTTGGAGAACTTTTAGGTGGTGAAGAAGCAATTTTCTTTGCACCCTTTCCCATGGATTTATACTGGAATCTCTTTAGTAAATATTTCTTTTTCATATGGTGTTAAGGTGAAAAAGGTGGTGACCCTTCAGAGGATTAGAAGAAATTGTTGTGATTTCAGGTTCTTGAACATGTCTTTTGGGAGCCATTGTTAGGATTGGAAGGTTTAAGGGAAATGGCCAGAGGGAGATAGAGAGTGGAGGAGCAATTAGGGCAAACTAGAGTTTGAGTGAGAATATGCAGAGTGACAAACATCTATATATATAAATAGAGGACAACAAACTTGAGTTAAAATTAATTGATTTGAGTTTGCATAAATGCAAACTTACCTGGACGCCAAGGATGTATGTGTGAATCCTTGAACTCCATCAACAAAACTCGAGTTAGTACTTATTGACTCGAGTTTTGGCTTGTTCTAAAACACATGTTGCTCTCTGTCTGATGGAAACTTGAGGCATTCACTTAATGACTCAAGTTTTTTGCTTTCTCCAAAAACTTTGTTCCTTTCTATCTCTGGTATAACTCAAGTTTGGTATCACAAACTTGAGTTTGCTTCTTTATACAGCAAACTTTATAAATTTAAACATCCTGCATAAATCACAACTAAACACTCCAATGTTAAAATTAGTAATCAATAATCATCAAAACCATGACTAACATTGAGAAAGAGATTCTTACAACTCATTGGGATTTACCATTCCCAATTCTCTTTTTATGAAATTGAATTGTTTTTTAGCTAATGGTTTGGTGAAGATATCAACAAGTTGAAGACGCGTTGGGATAAACATGACTTTGACATCCTTATTTTGAACATGATCTCTTATCAAGTGATGTCTCACATCAATATGCTTGGTCCGAGTGTGTTGAATTGATTCTTTGCCAGGCTTATTGTTTTGGTATTATCACATAGAATTGGAATTTCTTTAAGGTGTAGTCCCATATCCAAAAGTTGTAGCTTGAGCCATAGGACTTGAGCACAGGAACTTGACGTGGCAATATACTCAGCTTCAGTTGATGACACAGACACATATGTCTGTTTCTTGTTGAACCAGGAGACAAGTGAGCCACCAAGGAATTGACATTGGCCACTTATGCTCTTTCTATTTGTCTTATATCCAGCATGATCTGAATCTGAATAAGCCACCAAGTGTTCAGCTTGACCTTTGGGAAACCACAAACCAAGGGACTTTGTGTTTGCAAGGTATCTGAAGATCATCTTCACATTTTCAGCATGAGACTCCTTGGGAGCAAGTTGAAACCTTGCATACATCCCAACACTGAATTAGATGTCTAAGATATGAAAATTCCATTTTTCTTTTGCTTAATTTGCAGACCAAGGAAATAATTGAGTTCTCCCACCATGGACATCTCAAATTCTCCCTACATTTTCTTAGCAAAATCTTCACACAAAGCATCATTAGTAGCAGTAAATATAATATCATCTACATATATATGTACTATTAACATTTCATTAAGCTTATTACTCTTTTATGAAAAGTGTTAGTTCTCAATTTGAGTTTTGATTATAACTAAACACTTGACAAATACTGGTTTAACATAAACTAGAGTTCTTGTTTTAAAACTCAAGTTTTGGAAAACTTTATCAAATGGTCTCTTAATCAGCAACTTTAAGAACTCGAGTTTTTGGTAAGTGAACTTGAGTTTGTGAAGTATGTTTCATTCAAAAAATTTCAAACACCAAAAGAACTTTAAGAACTGGAGTTCATTAGTAACAAACTCGAGTTCCATGGTTAAAACTCAAGTTCTTCATCTCTGATATATCTGTGTTTAGTTCGAAGTCTAAAAAGAACTAGAGTTCTTGATAAAGAACTCTAGTTCATAACTCAAGTTCTTCATTTAAAACTCAAGTTCTTTAAAGATTCAAGTTATGCGTAACATGAGAACTAGAGTTCTTGGTAAAAAACTTGAGTTCTAAACTCAAGTTCATCTATTAAAACTCGAGTTCCTTAAGAACTCAATTTGCGCTCAAATTATCAACTCGAGTTTTTGGTATGTCAACTTAAGGTCTTATCTTGCAGGACTGACACGTTTGAAAAGAAAACAAAGGAACTTAAGTTGATGGAAGAAAACTCGAGTTCAAAACATGAGTTCTTAGTTAAAAACTCGAGTTCTTATGAACGAGAATTGTGAGTTGTTATCTGTGACTTTCCAAATCACTTAATCTTTACCTGATTGCTTTTCAGAACCATTAAGAATCATTTATAAGATGCTTTTAACCTATTTGCTAGTGATTTCAGGAATTAAGATCAAGTTTTAAACAAAAAGCAGGATAAAGCAAAAGCATGTTAGAAGCATTTAATACGAAGTAGTAAAACAGAGCAACATTCAGAATGTAATACTGCAGCAAAGCGAAACATTCTCTTGAGGCATACTTATTCCAGTAATATCTCTTTGCACAAGTACAATCAACGGCTAATGCATTTAATGAAGCAAGTGAACTCATTTAATGAAGAAAGGGCGATTGGGTTCAACGAGGATCAACTGTGTCCAATAGATTTTTGAATCAGACACAACAGTAACATCTAAGCTCTTCTCAACGACATTAATTGCAAAGACTATAAAAGCTAAAGCATTCAATTTAGCCACCAACCGAAACTCTGCGCATTCAAGTCTGATTTATTACTCTTAACCGTTTCATTTTATTACTCTCAATATCTTCGGATATTCATTGTACTTTAGTGCTCATTAATTACTCACTCGTTAGGAGTTGTCAAACATTTTCATTATTCTTGATTGAAACTTAAGGTTGTGGAACCTTAAGTTGTGGGTGTACGATTACAAGAAGCAAGGGGGAGTGACGATTACAAGAAGCAAGGGGGAGTGAATCCGTGAGTGTGAGGATCATCCCTAAGTTGTAATCGTATTGTTAAAGAGTTGTTGGAAATCCTAAGGAGTTCTTGGGGACTGGACGTAGGTCAAGACCAGATTAAACCAGGATAAATTGCTGTGTGTCAATCTCTTCTCTAACTCTCTCCTTAATTACTATTCAGTCACAATTTGCTAAATATCCTCGATCAAGTGAAATTTTTTTTAATCACCTATTCACCCCCTCTAGGTGATATTTCATCTTCATTTGGTATCAACGCCTCGTTGCTCAGATTGGATTAACATCCAGAGTTCAATCATGGACGGAATATTGCCTAATGGTGCCTCAATCAATCGACCACCAAGATTCAATGGTCAGCATTGCTCGTTCTGGAAGAACAAATTCAAAGTATTCGTAATGGCAACAGAGTTCGGCTTGTGGAGAGTTTTCAAGCGAGGAAACTATGAGCCAGTCATTCTTGATAATGGACTTAGACTTCCAAAGCCATAAGGGGATTATGACGATAATGACAGAAGAAATATCACACTCAATAGAAAGGCTATTCTTCTGCTTCAAAGTGCACTCAGTCAAAAAGAATACTTTTGGATCTGCAACCTTGAAACAACACGAGAAATGTGGAATGCATTAGAGGTTGCATATGAAGGAACAATAACTATAAAGGAGAATTGGGTTAAAATACTAACAATCGAATATGATCTACTAAGAATGAAGAATGGAGAATCAATTGCAGAATTTCAACTCTGATATACTCACCTGATCAACCAACTAGTAGTATTGGGCAAGGCATATGAGCAACGCGCCCAAGTCAGAAAGATCATCTATGTTCTAACCAAAGACTGGGAAGCTAAGGTCACAACAATAGAAGAGGCTCGTGGTGAATCAATGACTTCAGTTGCAGCCTTGTTCGGAAGTTTGTTCGAATACGAAAGCAAACTGAAGTTCAAGAAAGATTTAGATGAGACCAACAACAACAACAAAAATAAGGGGGTTGCTCTCAATGCTGTGAAAGAAAAGGAAGAAAATGACAAAGATGATGAGGATGATGAGATGGGTATGTTTGTGAGAAAATTCAAGAAATTTTACAAAAGGGATCAAGGGTTCAAAAATTGATTTCAAAGAGGAGGCTCTAGTAGCAGACGTGATTCCAAAGAGAAGGATTAAATTATCTGCTATGAATGCAAGAAGCCTGGTCACTACAAATTATAGTGTCCTCAATTGAAAGACAATGAGAAAGACAAGAAGAAGAAATTCAATAATTCCAAAAAGAAGGCGTATGTCTCAGCCATCTGGGGAGATGACACTTCTGAAGAAGAAAGTGAGGTAGAAGGAGAAACAACAAATATATGCCTAGTTGCAGAAGAAGAACAACCATAAAATGATGAAGTAAACGATTCATTACCCTCTTATGATGAGCTGTTTGATGAATATAATGAAATGCAATCTGAGTTTGAAAAGCTTGCCGAAAAATATTTTGATTTGAAAAGAAAAAATACAACTCTTGAAATGAAAGTTAAAAATTTTACTGATATAAAGACATTATTTGTGAAGATTGTCTTGATTTGGAGAAAAAGAACTTATATCTTACAAAAACACTTGAAAAATTCACCAAAGGAAGTGAAATGCTTAATGTGATCTTGAGTGCTCAAAGATTCATAAATGATCGTTCAGGCATAGGATATAATCCTATTTTTGATAAGAAGAAAGGTAAAAAGAAAACTAGTGGAAAATCATACTTGAACTATTTTCAAAAAACTGTGCACTCTTCGAATCCTTTTGCTCATTGTAATTATTGCAATTGAAAGGGTCATAGTACATCATCCTATTTTCATAAAAAGGAGAGAAGAGATAAACCCATCAGAAATTATCAATGGGTACCCAAAGGCAGAAAAAGTCACTTCATTCAAAGTACTATTTCTGGTCCTTACACCGTAATTGACATAACCTATTACTTGGTCTAAAGGGTGATTCCTTATGAAACTCCAAGCTCTAGGCTGAGATTGATCAATGTTTTTGCAATCATTCCGAGAATCAGTCTTAAAAACATTTTCAGGCTTTTCAATAGAGGTAGGAGTAGTTTTTGAAAACATTTTCCTCATCATCATCCAAGGATTTATCTGATTTGGATTCACAGAACACAACATGCATAGATTCCTTAATAATACGAGTACGAGTATTGAAAATTCTATAAGCTTTACTCCCATTTGAGTATCCAAAAAATACACCTTCATCCGCCTTAAAGTCAAACTTACCCAGATTTTCCTTACCATTATTGTGGATGAAACATTTGCATCCGAAAAAATGCAGATGCGCCAGATTTGGTTTTCTGTCTTTGTACAACTCATAATGAGTTTTGTTTAACTTCTTCCGGAGGTATGCTCGATTTGAGATGTAGCATGTTGTACTCATCACATCAGCCCAAAATACTTGTGAAGTATTGTACTCATTCAGTGAGGAACCGATTCTTTCTTTCCACTACTCCATTCTGTTGAAGCATTCTCGGGATTGCAAAGTTATGATCTATTCCCATATTTTCACAAAACTCTGCAAATGCATGATTTTCGAATTCTCCTTTATGATAACTTCAAATTCCTGCAATAGACACACCTTTCTCATTTTGGACCTTTTTGGCAAAAACAACAAACTAACCATATGTTTCATCTTTAGATGATAAAAATATAGTCCATGCAAATCTAGAATAATCATCAACAATGACCAAAGTATAAAGATTGCCACCAAGGCCTTTTACTCTAGCTCGTCCAACTAGATCCATATGGAGTAGTTGGAGAGGCCTAGTAGTTGAGATTTCTTTTTTCAATTTGGAAGATGATTTGGTTTATTTACCCTTTTGACATACATAATAGATCCTTTTTGAGTAATTTGTCAAGTTGGATCATATTGACATGAGCCAAATGCTTGTGCCATAACCAAATTTCATCCAAATTACCAACAACAGTTTTCAGAAATAGAGTTATTGCTAGGAAGATTAAAAGTGTAGCAGTTACCTTCTCTAGGAGCCCTGAATAAGGCTTTGGTCTTAACATGATCTAAGGGTAAATCATCCTTACTTACAAACAGACATTCCTCAGATTCAAAGATAACTAAGTTACCTCTATATGTGCTTTGGCTCACACTGAGGAGGTTGTGGCATAAGCCTTCTACTAGGTAGACATCCTTAATTTGAGGTCCTTTATTGTAATATCCCGAATTTTGTACCTTGAGCATTGAGAACAAGCCTAAGTTAGGTAGACTACTAAGCCCGGTTCAGGAAGTATGACATTCCCTGGACAAATAAAGATCCTCTGTGTTTTTAAGGAAATGGGAAGAGAAAGAGACACTGAAAAGTCATATGTCAAAAAACAAGAGTCTGAGTAACAATTACATTAGGACACATATCACTTCAGGGGTAAAAGAGGAAAAGTAAGGGTAAGAAAGTCAAATCCTTACCCCTTAAGTCATTAATTTCGTCCAACCAGGAGAAAGAAGGAGAAATCATATGATTTTATCCATAATCAGGCCTATACACGAAAGGCGGGTCCTACATGATGTTAACTGGTAAAAAGGGGACCGATAGGGACCAGTTAGGGTTCTTTTTGGACTCAATGGGCCAAGTGTGGGCCCACTTTGGGAAGATGGAAGGGCACCACATGTAAGTGTCCATTCAGGGGAGAATATATGGAAAAGCTACAAAAAAGTACAAAAAGGAGCGCTATTGTACCCGGCGGGGATCGATTGATCAAGAACTGGACTGATAAAGTGAAGGAAATGAATTAATTAAAGAGGACCAGATGTGTGGGCCCCATTAGCCGCCACGTAACCCTCTATAATTAATTAAAAACGTTGCTTGGAGTAGAAGAAAAGAAAAGTCAATGAAAAAGTCAACTACAGGTCCCACGATTAGAGAAAAAGGGTAAAATGGGAATAAATGGGTAAAATTCAATGGGAGCAGATTTGAGGGACCCATATGGCATCCCATATGTTCCCTTGAGCAGGTAAAAAGTTCCAGGACAAATTCGGTAATTATCCAAAAGTTCTGGGGCAAAATTACAATTTTCGAAAGTTTTGGGCCAAAACGGGTAATTTTCCCAAAAAGTGGAAAATGTCCCAGATATTTTTGGAAGGCTTCTGTGCCATATTGACTGACCTGGAAGTCCCTGGAAATCTCTGGATTTACTTGGAGATTAAGTCAAAAAGTCATATAAATATTAGACTGAAAATTACGGCAGTTAATTCTATTTTCATCGGATCAAATTCATCTTAATTAAAGGTGATTTAACCCTTTTGTTCACCCTTGAGCACGAAATTCCAGAGACCATGGGAGAGACCAGGCAGCAGCCACCATAGCCAAGCTTCAATGCTAACACCCAAGCTCATCCACCGATTCTCCGATTTAAGGTAAACCCTGAAAACTTGGATTCTTGAGGTTTTATTGAACTATTTTCGTCCAAAGGGTAGGAGCATGGTTTTAGGGTTGGATTTCTGTGTTTTTGAGGTCTCCAATGGCTCTGGAACGTGATTTTGTGTAGGGTAAGAGTTTGATTTGAGTTTCCGAAATCAAAACACCAAAAAACCCTAAAAGGAAGGCTGCTGCCAATTTTGGGAAATCTGGGCAGCGAACCTCTAGTAATGTTTTTGACTAGGAAAACAAACTTGGTTTGATCTGAAATTTTATAGGCGAACAGTAAATAGTCAGGGCATGAGTCTAAATATATAATAATAAATATTTGGATAATATTTTCTTGTTGAAATAATTGGTTAAAAACAGGAAAGGAAGCAGTGGCGTGAATCTGGACCAGAGGGCAAAAAAGTGGTATCACACCAAGATACCTGAACTTTTGATCTCTGAGAATATTTTTCCTAAAACGTAGACATGCTAATGGTTCAGATGGATCTGGTTTCAATCAAAAATTATTTTTTTTGGAATTTATGAAAAATCAGTGAGTCAGGACAGAAACACTAGATTTTTGGAAAATCTGTCTTTAGCTCAGTTTTGACCAAATAATGTAAGGGTATTATTGGAAATACTCAAATAAATTATTTTTATGATATATAGGGTCAAGTAGACTGTGGGGAGACTTGTGGGACCCTTGAAAATATAAAACGGTATTTTTACCACTAGGTAGTAGTAACCTCTTTACTCCGACACTTTTATGTGTTTGATGTATGTTTGTTTGCTATACTTGTTTTTGTATATGTTTTGCCAAATATGCATACAGAACATGTTATGACTATGTTCCTAGCGCTGAGGATGCCTGCCAAGGTTGCACACATGAGTGTGGCGGCTGTACGGACTGGCGTGTGCCTGCCGAGGTCGCACACGTGAGTGCGACTATACGGACTGGCTTATGATTTGGTAAATCCAGGGCCTGCCTTGGTAAGGCGGCTCGACGGTACAAAGACGTGTATGTTGTGTATGTTTTCTGTTTGCATATATGGTATATTTGGCATGTTTATTGTACTGGCATGTATTATATGGTAACACCTATACACATTACACATATTGTGCATGAGTATTGATGGTTACTCTGGGGGCCACACACGGACTCCAGGGGGTGCTAGTAATGCAGGAGGGTGTGCTTAAGTAGAGAAGGCCTTTTTGCAAAGACAGGATGACAGAGCAGTTGAAGGATAGGGGATGCTCTATCATATTTTGTATTTTACTCATTGGGGATAGTTATACTTATATTTTGGTATTTATTTCCGGATGACTGTACCCTTAACCCTTCGGGGACTTTCACTTATTGATTATTTACTTTTACCAGTACAGTAAATTGTCCAAACCGGTTAAAATGCTCTGTTGCGCACACTCTGATGTATGTTAAATGGACCTAACAACTAAGGAAAGGTAACCACTTAAAGGAATCCCTCTAACTCGCCACCTGAAAGGGCGAGGCCGGTAGGGGTGTAACATTCATTGTTTCCAACTTCTCTAATCCGAGCAATCCTTCTGAATTGGTTTCCATTGAAGGTTGCCTTGCCACCATCTTTAGGTTTGATTGTAACACATTTGGATTGATCTCCCGTCATGTGTCTAGAGCATCCACCATCAATGTACCATTTGTTGGATTTTGATGCTCTAAGACAGACCTGTAAAACACAAAAAAGATTAAGTCTTAAGTACCCATCTTTTCTTGGGTCTTTTCGGGTTAGTTTGTGTCTTAGGAACCTTATAGGATCCTTTAGGCACCCATTGATAGTTTCTTATAGGCTTACTCTTTCTTTCCTTTTTTTATGAAAAAAAGGAAGATGTGGTATGACCTTTACGATTGCAATAATTACAATGTGCAAAGAAATTTGAAGAATTAATTGATTTTTGAAAATAATTTAAATAATTCTTTTCTCCAGTTTTCTTCTTTCCTTTTCTTTTATCAAAATCAGGTTTGTAACCAATACCTCACTTATGATTGGTAAATCTTTGTTGTTTTAAGATTACATTGAGCATCTCACTGCCCTGAGTGAATTTTTCAAGAGTTTTTGTAAGATAGACATTTTTCTTTTCCAAAATTGGACAATTTTCACAAATGTCTTTACAAATACTTTCACAAGCAGGAAAAACTGGAGGAGAAGAGTTTTGAACTTGTTCTTCAAGTGTTTCTACTTTTCTTTTTGAAACAAGAAGTTCTTTAGCTAGTTTTCAAAATTCATGATAAAGAGAATTGTATTCATTAAGTAATTCATCAAAAGAGGGTTCAATATCTATTACCTCTTCACTTTCTGAATTCTCTTCTTGAGCTACCAGACAGATATTATCTCTTTCATCTTCATCTCCTTCTTCTTCATCAGATGAGCTGTCTCCCTTTATAGCTGAGACATAAGCCTTCGTCTTGAACTTGGAGAACTTCTTCTTATCCTTCTCCTTGTTCTTCAATGGGGACATTCTGATCGAAAGTGACCAGGCTTCTCACATTCGTAGCATATAATCGGCATTTTAGGTTCATTACTGGAGCTACCATTATCAAGCCTCAGGAATCCTTGATCCTTCTTGTAGAATCTCTTGAAACTTCAAACCATCATCCTGACTTCTTTATCGTCGTCTTTATCATCATCTAGTTCTTTTTCTTCTTTGACGGACTTAAGAGTGATTCCCTTATTTTTACCATTGATGTCATTAAGTCCTTTTTTGAACTTGAGTTTGCCTTCATACTTAGACAAACTTCCAAACATGGCACCCACTGACGCCATTGACTCTCCATGAGCTTCTTTAATAGCTGTGACCTTTGCTTCCCATTCCTTACTAAGGATGTTTAGGATTTTCCTCACTTGAACAGGTTGGTCATATTCCTTTCTCAGAGCAACAAGTTGATTGATCAGGTATGTAAATCTCAATTGGATTTCCCCAATGGATTCCCCAAACTTCATACAAAGTAGGTTGTACTCAACCATCAGGGTATTTACCCAATTTTCTTTGATTCTAGTTGTTCCTTCATGGGCTATCCTGAGCTCATCCCACATGGCTTTAATGGATGACAAATTGCATATATGGAAGTATTCCTTTTGGCTTAGTATACTTTGAAGCATGAGAATTGCTTTACTATTGAGGGTGACTTGCCTTCTGCCCTGCTGCGTGTATTCCTCCTCAAGCTTTGGAGTTCTAACACCATCTTCAATATTGACGGAGCATAAAATCCTATTTCAAACACTCTCCAAAGCCCATACTTGGTAGCCATCACAAAAACTCTAAACTTTGCCTTCCAAAATGAATAGTGTTCACTATTGAATCCTGGTGGTCTATTAATTGAGGCTCCGTCAGGCAAAATTCCTTCCATTTGATCTTTTATCTATGATGTTAATCATTGACTAAATGACCAATGCTCCGATACCAAATGAAAGATGGAATATCACCTAAGAGGGGGGTGAATTGGGTGATTAAAAAGAATTCTTTTAATCCTCTAGATTACACAGGTAAAATAGGGATAAATAGAGAAGATTAAAGAAATAGAAGACATCAGAAATTTATACTTGTTCGGTCTAAAATCTTGACCTACGTCTAGTCCCCATACTCTTTGGGATTTCACTATCTCAAGAAGTGATTACACACTCTGTAACTCTTAGAGTAATTCTCTCACTAGAACTTACTCCCTCTTACAAGTTGTAATCACCTAACCCTAATCTCAAAGGTTCCATAACTTTGAGATTAATACAAGGATGATAAGTTTAAAATCTCTCTAAAAGAGTAAATGAATAATCACTGAAGCGTATGTATATCCAAAAATATTAAACGAAGATTAGAAATAGTAAATGCTAGATTTCACAAATTAAATGCACATCGTTTTAGTAGGTAGAAAATTCAATGCTTCAAGCTTTTATAGTTGATGGCATTTAAGATTGTTGAGAAGCTTCATGAATTATCCATTGTGACTAATGAAGATGACCATTGAGATTTATTATCCTTAACTGTTGCTCACACGAATTCTTTCTTCAATCAGTGTCGTAATTCCATGTTGACATTCCTTGTTCCATTTGTCCATTAAGACTCAATGTTGGAAGTTGAAAGGAAGAGGTTGCAACACTTTGAGATGCCCAAAAAGTTGGCTATCTAAATCCGGCATTCATCTTTGCTTTGTATTTAATGCTTCTGACACATAATTGCTTTATTGCAATTTTTTGCTAATCCATATCAAAATCAACTGAAACTCATTAACAAATTGATTAAACATAATTAGGAATAGTAATGAGTAAGAATATAAAGTATTCCAAGTCATAATTAGTTATTTAGATATTATGAACACGGTGTTTATCAAAGTTCATAAACATGACTTGAGTTATAATAGCTTGATTCGAGTTACCATGACTGGAGTCACTAAATGTAACTGGAATGAACATTGAATATTAAATGAGAGACACAAAGCTTAACTTACGATGATTGGAGTCATCATAAGATGACTAGAGTTATCTTAAATCATAAAGCATTTGAATAGCTCTCTGTATCAATATGACTGGAGTCATTCATATTTTCACAAAACCTTAGTGTGTCTCTGTGCTAATATGACTGGAGTCACTTAATACTTTAGCACATTTGAGAACACCTGTGAGCAAATATG
Source organism: Acacia confusa (assembly GCA_037074495.1). Taxonomy (NCBI): domain Eukaryota; kingdom Viridiplantae; phylum Streptophyta; class Magnoliopsida; order Fabales; family Fabaceae; genus Acacia; species Acacia confusa. The sequence continues at coordinate 30,061,804 of CM073505.1, forward strand.
ACTAGAGTCAAGAAATACTGACTTGAGTCATATAAGTTTTCACAAAGTTTGATATTGGGTTTGAGTTGTGAAAAAGATTTTCTACATAGATGATTGCAATCCTTTAATGAATGACTAGAGTCATACTTGATCATTAGAAATGACTCAATTTGAAATTTTCTTAGAGTGACTGGAGTTACATATGTTGACTTCAGTCACTTAGTTTGAAAGTATTTTGCAAATAAGAAATTATGACTAGAGTCATCGCAACATGACTATATTCATTTATCTTGAAAATGTTTTGCAATAGTCGACTATGACTGGAGTCATAGTAGACTGACTTGAGTCATTATGCTTTGATCAATATTATTTCAAATGACAATGAATGGAGTCACACAATGATGACTCGAGTCATCTGTGTACAGAAAGCATAGTTCTAAGGAAAAACAGATTTTAACAAGGAATGGTCTTTTGCTTTGTTTAATAATTATCTTTTTAATTTATAATTATTAGTTATCATCAAAACATAAAGAGAATTAACAATCTTGATCTAATTGAACTTATACTTATGACTTCAAGAAAGATAATCATCATATTTCATATGAGGTTTCTGACAATGAATTCCCCACAACATGTACTCTTCCAAGAAAGGCTTCAGGAGAAAATTTTCCTTTAGCAACTTCTTAAACTTGCATTGACAACACAAACATATGATCTTACCATTCAGCTAGTATGAGAGAATGTGAAATCCAAGAAAGTATTCAATTTGGCCAAATATGGTAGATAATTGCATTCCAACTTGAACCATGACTTATCTATATGCAGTAAACAAAAATTAGGAGAGAAAAATTGGTGGAGAGAATGTTTGGTTCTCTTAATGACATATGTTGGAATGCTTAAATGCACTACTAAAAATTTGTAGTGGTTCAAAAACTGCTACCATAAGCACTACAAAGTTGAATGACATTTTATAGTGAATAAAAAAACGCTACACTAACTGCCATAAAATGAATCAGTTTGTAGCGATTATTTTGGGCAAACTTTTAGTGGTAGTGAATCACCTAAGAAGGGTGAATTGGGTGAGTTATAAAAATTAAAATGATCTTAACCAATAATTAAATTGTAAAGGAAGAGTTAGAAGGATATCGTCGAAGTGTGCACAAAAATTATGCTGGTTCAATCTTAATCTCGTGACCTAGTCCACTCCTCAAAGCTTCTCTTAGATGTGTACTATTTTTTAATCAATTATTACAATAAGCTTAGAGCTATCCTCACTAGACTCACTCCTCCTTACAATTGCAATCACACAACCACGCTTAAGGTCCCACTACCTTGAGATTTTACAAAACTCAATTGAATGATAATAACCCTCTTACAGAGTACATAAATAATCACTAAAGTATATTGAATGTCACAGTATATCTTAAAGAGTATTAATGAGCAAAACTGAGCAATTAATGTTATCATTGTTAGTTGTTGGCTCTGAATTCAATGCTCTTTGTATTTATAGTTGAACTCTATTAAGGGCCATTAGTGAAGCTTCAAACTATCCGTTAAGAGACCTTAAACTTTTTTGTTAGACTCAAAAGCCTTCCATTAGACACAATCTAGAGTCATTAGAAGATTTACATAATTGTCGCTTTCATATCACCATTCAACATCTCGATACGACATGCCTTTGGTCTCTATAATTGACTTAGCATGGGTCGATTTCTCTTCCATATTGGAATAAGTATCTGAGAAGATGATCATTTGATTTGCTCTGAATTGCATTTTGTGTGTGTGCTCTATTTTTTCTGCTTCATATTTAATGTTTGGACACACCCTAGTGTTTTAAGGATTCGCACTTAATCAATCAATTAACTATATGAAACTCACTAACAAATATGCTTAGAAGCATTGAGAATAATAATGAGTGGAGCTTAGATGTAATGAAATATAAATCATATATTTTGAATTTACAAAGGCAAAGAAGATGAAGTTTTGAAGGAACTACTAAAGCATTGCTCAAGTACAAACTAAGTCTACTTAAGTAACTTTCAAATTCTTTCATAGAGATAATTAAACAGACAAGCTTACTCGAGTAAGCATATAGCCTTGCTCGAGTAACATGCTCGAGCAATATCCTAAGGTAGCTTAGATAATATGAATAAAACAAATTTACTCGAGTAAGGTGAATTCTTTACTTGAGTAAAGTGCTCAAGAATAGCTTCAGAATTCTCGAGCAATATCTGTAAGGCAAAAGGTTACCTATGAAAATACATATGCTCAAGCACAAGATTACTATTGCTCAAGTAACCTACTTGAGTAAACACTTCAACGTGCTCGAGCAATCACTATGAAAGATAAGGGATAAATTATTAAAAACACATTTGCTCAAGTAAAAAAGTACTCCTACTTGAGTAAGACGTTTTCTCAAACAATCACTAACCTGCTTGAGCAAACTTCTACTCGAGTAAGTTAATATCTACTCGAGTACATGCTTTAAAACTTCATACCAGAGATCGGTTTAAGGTGAAATCAATTTTGTATGAAACTAGACATCCAATGCGTCATCTTGACAAAGTTTCATACTCAAAGAAGCTAAGATGAGAGAGCTATGAATTTCAGAAGGGGAACAGGAATTCACGTCACACAGTAAACCAAGCTTCAATGATTTGAGTGTATCTCACAAACTATACATCGTAATGAGCTGAAATCGGTGGCATATGAAAATAAACTCACATACCTTTCCTGAAACATAAAGATCATAGAAAACAAAGATCAAATGAGTGAGATATGATCTTCGAAAGTTGACTGTAAATTCAGGATGCTGAAAAACGTTGGACAAAGAACAGTCTTCGTTCTTCGGATCATAACTATCAGATTACAATGAGTTTGGAGCTGATTCTTTTGTCAATTGAAAGAAGACTTAAAGAGCTTTATGGAGATAGGTATTGGATTCCAGGAATTGATCTTTATCAAGTCAAAAAGCAAAGAACTTATGAAAAGGATATTTAACTGAGCCATGGAGAAGAAAACTCGAGTTTGTGTTTACAAACTCCAGTTTTGCACTTGACAGAGAGCAAGATGTTTTCATCTATGAAGGAAACTCGAGTTTGGGTTAGTAAACTCGAGTTTGTGGCAGATAGAGAGCTCATCAATATTCTAAACTTTCTAAACTCCAGTTTGCATTTGAAAACTTCAGTTTAGAGTTTTGTGGACTTAAGCTTATTTTCACTTCAAAAGTCCAAAACTCGAGTTAGTCACTTAATGACTCGAGTTTAGCCTTATGTTCAAGTGTGCTACAAAACTCAAATCGCGACATTCCTCTCTGGAAGATCTAAACTCGAGTTTGGATTTCTAAACTCCAGTTTAGCCCGCTGAAAACTCCAGTTTGGATTCTAAACTCCAGTCTAGCTGTTGCAAACTCCAGTTTCGTTTTGCAAACTCCAGTTTCAGTCGCTGAAGTTTTAAAAATCAGATTGCGCCAACTTGTGAAAGCTTTATGATTGATCTTAATACTTCATATCATCTATTGCTATTGTTTCTAATCATGATTAATCAGCTTTCTAGTAAGTTTCAGATGATCAAATAAAGAATTTCATGAAGAGTGAAATGCTGAGCTGTAAAGTGGAAAAAGCACTACTCCATGTTTGCTGGAAGATGTCTATGATTAAACAAAAAGGATTATATAGGAAAGATCAACATTATCCTTAATATCCTCCAGATAAAAAGGCTGCTGAACATCATGGGAGACATTTTTGAAGGGACAAAACTCAAATATTCAAATCTGCAATTTCCCAATAGTCATATTCAAACAGAATTTGTCACAACAGCTAGATCCATGGAGAAACTCACACAATAGCTATATTTTCGAATGGGTTCAAGTCACAACGAATCTATAACGTTCATATACTTCAAATCAGTATAAATACCTGAAGACTTGAAGACTCAAGTGTGGAAGAAGAGCAGAAAAACGCAGAGACAAGCTTATACCTTCAACATGTTAATACTCTGATTTTCATATCATTTACTCTCTGTTCTCAATGTCTACATAGCTTATAATTGAGAGTGAAATGATTTGTATTGTGCTTCAGTGTTTACTCATTCACTTCTGAGAGAGAAGATTCATTGTAAATCAATTTATTAGAGAGTTACTCAAGATTGGGTGATCTTGAGTGAGAAACACTGTGTTGTGATTACAGCTTGTAAGGGGAGTGAATCCTAGGAAGAGGATTACTTCGCGTACAGAGTGTGTAATCAAGCAAGTGTATTGATTACAGTTTGTAAGGGGGAGTGAATCCTAGTGAGAGGATTACTCCAAGTACAAAACGTGTAATCAAAGTGAGAGACTGTGAAGGCTGCACAAGTGCCCGACTAAACTTGTGAGGTTGTAAAGGCTTTTCTCTTGTGCTCGGTTAAACAAGGAGATAATGGATTGAAATCTCAGGAGGAGCCTGGGGACTGGACATAGATCATCGTGGATTGGACCGAACCAGGATAAATCACAGTTTGCATACTCTCTTCTCTAAACTTTTTATTTCCAGTATACTTATTTGGATAACTGATTACTGTCATAGAACTGATTTCAAATTAGTTGCGAAAAATTTTCAAAGTTTCTAAAGTTTTATCAAACACCCAATTCACCCCCCCTCTTGGGTGATAGCCAGATCCAACAATTTGAGTACGTACTCAAGCATAGACAATCACTTAATTGAGCAACTAAATCTTAATGTGTCATTTGCTTCACTCATATAGGTTACTCATGCACACTAAAAAACTTGCTTAAGCATGGTACTTGAGCAAAGGTGAATGTCTACTCGAGTAAGCTTGTTTGTAAGTGTATTTGAATATTACTTGAACATATCTATGTCCTACTATAGCAAGCCTGTCATAGAGACTTCATTCACTTCATCTTCTTCTTATTTGTAATTCAAATATATATGATTAACATATGATCTTGTTTGAATACTACTTATTATTATTTACAATGCTATTAATCATTTTACTAAGTGAGTTTCATATTATTAGCAAAACGGATTTTGTACAAATCATCAAAAAGCAACAAACGTGTCAAAATATTAAATACATAGTATAAAATAGAGCATATACACAAAATGAATTCCAAAACAAGTCAAATAATCACTGTTACACCCCTACCAACCTCACTCTTTCAGGTGGTGGGTTAGAGGGATCTTTTTTATCTATTACCTTTCCTTAGTTACTTATTCCTTATAGCATACATCAGAGTGTATGCAACATAGTATTTTATTGATTTGGACATATCTAATGTACTGCTAAAAGTATGATAATCAAAAAGTAAATAGTCCCCGTAGGGTTAAGGGTATAGTCATCCAAAATAAAATACTAAAATTAGATATACATACAATCATCAAAAAATAAAGATACATAACATAATAGAGCATTCCCTATTCTTCAGTTTGCCACCGTATGTCCTTACCTTTCTAAAAAGGCCTTCACAACTCAGGGCCAGTCACTTGTATCTATAGATCGGTCTGGAGTTCAAAAATGTATGCGATGTATGAATGCAACCATGATCATGAAAATCATAGTTAACTAGGAAACTATGCCATATATGCATTTAGAACCACAACAAAATATCATCTACCACAAGCCATCAAGCTGCCTTACCAAGGCAAGCCCCGTAATCACAAGCCGTTGAGCCACCTAACAAGGCCAGCTCCAAAAAAAAATCCTTAGTGCTAGGAACAACACAATGGTCAAGCCTCAGACCCAAACTATTCTAGATGCATATTAGGCAAGCATAAGCATGACATACAAATATACAACAATAACATATAGAGTACGTGAGTAACCAGTTACTACCTGTTGGTTGCTCACCGATTCATAATTTTTATGATGCTTGAAAGCCTTTTTGAATATGTTTTTACCCTAGACAACATCACTATACCTTGTTTTTAGTATTTCTATAAATTCCACTTTTTCTCTTAAGAAATCCCAGCCACATCTCCAAAATTCTAGAAATCCTTATTTAACTTCAAACATTTTTAATTAATTTTTAAAAAATCTGATTGACATGAAATCACTAGCCATCGAACCCTTAGGATGTCTAGTTTATGGTAAGAATACTCCCAAAGTATTAGTTCTCTATGAGTCTTAATGATGATTGACAATTGTAAACACAAAGTGAAGTTTGTCTTTGGTAAATTGAAAAACTTAGTGTCAGACAAACTTGAGTTTGGAGTTCCAAAACTTGAGTTTGGGCATGACAAAGTAGCTCAGTTTTATGAACTTAAAATCAAACTACTGCTTGCTTTTACAAACTACGGTTTATGACATATAGAGAGCACTCAAAGTTTTTCAAGCTAAAGCAAACTCAAGTTTATGTAAGACAAAAACACTTTGATATTTTGAAGTTAAGCAAACTATGGTTTGATATTCTAAGCCACAGCTCACTATTAGCTAACAACTATATAAAGTTTCCTATGTTTTGAGAAAACTCGAGTTTGAATTAAGCTGACAATTTTTCAAGGATTTCATGTTTAAAACAAACTGTGGTCTTGATAATTGAATATTATTTCACTTATTCATATCTCTTGGTTAATAATTTAGGAATGTTTAATTGAGAAATAATGGGTTTTATTACTTAATTGGGCTTTAAGCTTTTAATTAGATTAAATTCATTTTTTGTAATAGAATTCCATATTGTAACATCCCAAATTTTGGACTTTGGAAATCAAGAATCAATTATGGGAAATGTGGCCTTAAAGAAATTTAAAGATTGAGAATTTGAGATTTAAGCCATATTTTCCATAAATTAAGGAATATTATTGAAGGATAAATTAGGCCAAAGAATTATAGAATTTATAAATTGGCCTTAATTATTTCTAGAAGTAATTTTGGAAATTAAGGCTTATATTTTCCCTTAATTTATTTTGGGAAAAGAATAAAATTCAAAGGATAATTGAAAGTGTTAATTGAGGCCTAAATATTATAAGATTAATATTTTATGGCTTAGGAAATTGAGAATTTAATTTCCTTGGAATTATGGAATTATTGCAATTAAAGTAAATTGCAAATAAAGTAATGTTTAAAAAAAAAACAGCACTAAGTGGCCACGGTTTTCGGCCATATAAGACAGGCCCAAAATCAACCAAATCATCTGCTAAAGTTTAAAGCCACATGAGAAGCCAATGACACAACAAAAACATCCAAAATTGGTCCAACAAAACGCATAAGCAAAAAGTATGAAACAGTTGGTTATTTTTCCTTTTCTTTGCGCTGCCAAACTCGAACAGATGCATGTAGGATATAAAGTTCAAGATTTTGGATTCAAGTCCCAAACCCAAACTCGATCCAGTGTTCACTGCCTTAGCATTAGCTGAACATCATTAACATCAGTAAAACACCATCACTTGCCTAACGAACACGTTGACACCCAGCTGTCATTATGCATGTAAGGTCATTAAGCTCTTAACTCCATAATCCAGCTGTCCATCTTTCACGCTGCATGCAGGAGCCTGGGACTTTTATATATACGTTTCCACTCCTTCATCTTTCATTTCCCTAAAAACGCTAACGGAGAGACAGTGAAGAGTAACAAAGAGTGAGAGGAACTGAAAGCTAGAGTGAGGAAGGGAGTGAGAGTGAGGGAGAAACTGAAGCTTCTTATGCTCTGTTTTGGGTGTCGAAAAAACAGAGGAGATTCAACCTTGTTCACCCACGTTTGGACCGAAGCATAGAAGGTAACTGACGGACTCCCTTTCTCCTTCATTTTCTGTCGTGTTTTTCATCGGGTAGGGAGTTGAAACTAAGCTTTAAGAATTTAAAACACTAAGCCACTGAAACATTGAAGTAAAACAGAGACTTATATACATATATACATGTGCTGTCTGCGTCCTTCTTCTTGCATGGGGGCTGTTATTGTTTTCTATTTCTTTCAGCTGTTACTGCATGTGTGTGTATAAGATATATAAGTGTGTTTGTCTGTGCATAAAGAAAGAAAACAAAAAGAGTTATTTTGTTGCATTAGAATTAGAAAGGAAGAAGAAAGGTGTATAAAATGTATATATATATGGATGTATCTGTATGTGTATTGGGTCTGCATGACAAAAATCTGAATATGTATAGGTATGATGGGTATGTATATATGCGCATAAGAATGAGAAAGAGAGAGTTTTATGAAAACATATATGTAAATATTAGTGTGCGTGTTGCTACTATCAGAGAAGATAAAAGGGGAAAATAAACATGTATATATATGTGTGTGTTTTGGTGTGTGCTGTGAAGATAAAGGGAAAGAACAAAATATATAAAAGTGTGTATGTCATATCTGTGTGTGTGCTTGGCGGTTTATGAGAAAATGTTATGCAAATATTTAGAAGTGGTTTTGATTTATATGCTTCCATTTGTGTAATAATTAGTATATATTAAAGTATGATTTAAAAGTATAGTGTTGGTATAAAAATAAATATGCATTTTCCTTGATGTTATTTTATTCAGATTGCTATCTAAAATACTCATTTGTGTAGTATTAAAATGCATAATAATACTTAAGTATTTATAAACTCTTAATTAAAAATTAATAACTAAGAAATATGTGTTAGTAAGATTTTTGGGAATTTATTATGCTCAACCTAAAATAGGTAGAGCATAAATGATAAGTTAAATATATAATTAAAATTAAAGGAAAACCATGAGAAATGTTAAAAATTTAGTTAATTATCTTCTTAATTGAAGATGGGTATTTAAATTAATTGGTGTTACTTGTTGGGTGATAATAATAACATACAATGTTATTATTTAGGATTTAGTGCTAATGTCCAATAATAGATAGGGAACTTATTATTATTATTTGGAATAATAATAATAATAATAATAATAATAATAAATAATTTATTATTATCAGAGAATAGTTAAGAGATTAACTATTATTAACCCTTTAAACTAATTCATGTAATTAGTTTATTCGCGATTCAAATAAGTTTCTGACAACGATGATAAACATGTTTAGGCAGATCTTGATAATCTGATCCCAACGACTTCAGTATAAAGAAAAGGGATATACGGTTGAGGTAGGTAACTTTAATCTTATAATCATGTATGTTAATGTTATGCATTTATTAGCTGATCATGTATGCTGGTTGAATTATTTGTTTATATTTTCCTGATTGGCCATGGAAATTGAGGTTGAGGTCTCATGGGGCTGCGGTCCTAGACAAGAGCTGCGGTTCTTGGCCGTTAACTACGGTTATGGTTATGTGTAATTTCTTCCATGCTTTAAAACATGTGCTATTATGTCATATTTATTTTCATACATGTGCATGAGATTAACTATTACCCTGGGGTCCATTCACTTGGACTCCAGACCATGTGAAATAATACAGGAACTAGTTCAGGATCAGAAGGCAAGGAGCAGCTGTAAGGGTTACAGCAGTTGAAGCTCTATGGAAAATTAGGATTAATTAGTTTGTAAATAGTGTTTATCATTCGACTATGTTGGAATTATGTAATAACATCCCTCCATGGGATAGATAATGAATCGTGAAAAACTAGTTCGTATTTTCATATTATTGTAATTTCAAAAACTTCGATTTACAAAATCAAGTCGTCCAAATCACCTCGATCCCTGTATTCCGCACTAACTCTGATTAAACAAAGGCGTCACACAGATTTACAATGCTTCACTATTTTTTCCATAACGTTTGATCTAGATATTGGATTAGCCTCATTCTTCTTTCGGTTTTTAGATGATTCAGAGAGCTACAATTGTTATCAAGACTTAAAAGGCTGATTCAGACAAGAAGATGGACAAAATTGGAGCTAAAGACGGATGTATTTTTCTAGATTCTTATTTTGCCTGAATTTTGTAATAAAAGACCAATTTTTAGAGGTTTCCTATTTTTTATATAATTCCTATTTATTAGGGGTTTCCTATTTTTAGTCATATTTTCTATATACGGAAAATTAGATGGTAGCTACAAAAATATTCTCAATTTATACGTTGTATGAGATTTTTTTTTCTCGATTAAATTAGAAGCTTATTATTTTCTCTAAAATGTTCATCATGTACATGTTCTTCTTCATCTTTTCTTTTGCGTTTTTCCTAGCTATGCTTGGCTAAACTTCTGTGGTTGACCGATAGATTGAGGATTCTTCAAATCCAGAGGACCTGTGCTACAATCAGCAACGTAATTCGTTTCTATTTATTTTAATCAGATCCAACTATGCTTGCGGATTGGGTATTAGATTTAATATCTAGATTTATATCCTAAGGACATAGGTCAGACTGGGTTCCAGAGAGCGTTGTGCGATCGCACAAATAGCTTGCTATGAGTTTAATCAGATGATAGGCGATCATCTAGTCGACGGAGTTTTTTGGATGAACGCAGAGATTTCAGTTTGTCCAAAATCAATCACGAGTTCGATTATTATGTTTTTGTCCAATGAAGGCTATTGAATCCCAATTCTGGGTTAATCATTTTTAATCTGATTAATCTTGTTTTCTTGCATTTTGTTTTAGTCTTTGCTTCGTTTAAATTGTATTGAAAAACTCCCTCATCCTGGTTACTATGTTACTTGTTTATTGTTGATTTTAGACCCACTATGAATTCCTTGAGAGAAACGATCCAGGTTCTCTATACTGCAATCTTTATTGAACTCTGTTATTTTATGAGGGCTCGACAACTCTCATCAAAATTTGGCTTACATCTATAAACTCTAGTTTGTCATTTACAAAGAGTTATCAATGTTTTCTATAAACTTATAAAACTTGAGTTTAATAATGTAAACTCAAGTTTGACTCAGGCAAAGAGATTTCAAAGTTATTCATTTTTAAGAAAACTTGAGTTGAGTTTTGGAAACTCAAGTTTATGTCAAACAGAGAGCTATGCTCTATTTCTTGAACTTGAAAACTCCAGTCAAGCTTTGGAAACTCCAGTTTTGAACCTTGTGGACTTAACTTGTTTTCTCATCAAAAGTCATAAACTCGAATTAGTCACTAAATGACTTGAGTTTGCTCATATGATCAAAATGTATTTCAAACTTCAAATCACGATGGTCATTCCTAGAATGAACCAAACTTGAGTTTGCAACTTGATAACTTGAGTTTTCCACCGTTTCAAAATCTCATATTGCGATGGATATTACTAGAATGAACAAAACTCCAGTTTCTTTTAATAAACTTGAGTTTTCGTTGCACAGTTTGAAACTCTGATTTCTAGAAATATGATATTTGATCTATATACTATTGGAAATTATGCCCTAGGGGCTAATCATTATATAACTAAAACTAATTAAGAAATCGTATTTTAGATTTGATTTATGAACATAAATCAATGATTTAATTAAATAGACAAATATCATATCTCATATTTAATTTGAGATATGATATATAGTATCTTATATTTAATTAAATTGAGATATAGTATCTCAGATTTAATTAAATAGAAAGATATCATATCTTAGATTTAATTTATAAAGATAAATTGAATCTGTAGACTTTTAATTCAGATTAAATAAATAGATTAGATTAGATCTGTTGGACATATTTAATTAATGCTATTTAAATTTAAAATTCGAATGCAAGATTAATTGAGATTAATCTTGAATATTTTATTACAACCCAAATAGGGTTTTAGAAACTCTATAAGATATATTGATCTAGGCATATTAAAAAAAAACAGTCGCAAAAGGAAAACCCTAGAGAAAAGGCGTAAGACGCAAAAGTAAGAAGGCACTAGCACGCTGACGTTCGTATTGTAAAGCTGTTCGGTGTGGATACGGGTAGAGGAAGGCGATTCGAAGAGTCAACTTCTACTGATCGAGAAGGTAGCTCACCAGTTCAAGTAGAACGAGACGCATACCAGTTTGGCATAAGTATGATTCGAATTCTTTGAACCTTGATTTAAACGCCGTTGATAGATCCTCTGATGGGATTCGTAAAATTTTTAATTCCACTGTGTGTACGGATCCCAACATATAGTTCATTATTTCACTTTATATTATTCCCTGTTATACTTGATCAATTTGTTCATGAGTTATAGATGAATTTAGTAAGGAACAAGGTGAAATCAAATATAGGTTAAATGCAATTAATGCAGAACCAAGAACAAGCCTGAACTTTCTCCTCTATTCCAATGGTTCAGCTTAGACCGTTACAGATCATCCAAATCACTCTCCAACGGTCAAATGAAGTTTATGAAATGACAAGAATAATGGAAGACCATTTGCAACAACTAATCCAGAATTCAAGCAAAGAGTTAAAGAAATAGAAAAAAAAATGCAACTGTCATATTCGAGATATCAAGCTGAACATTGAAGATTCAGAGAGAAGAAAATGCAATAGCTAGTCTCTTTGGTTGATTACAAATACATAGGAAGACTCGAAAAGCAAGAAAAACAACAACATACAATTTCAACTATTAGATTATTATTTTATTTCATCTTTTGTTGTGCATACTATTATTTGAACTTCAGCATTTATTCATATCTGCTCTTTAAGAGAGTCTATCTTTTGAAAATCATTTGATTATTCATTCATGGGAACTCAAGGTTGTGAAACATGTGAGTTGGGTTATTGAATTACAAAGTGTACGGGGGAGCAAGTCCTAGGTGTTAGGATTGTTAGTTCCAAATGTTTTGATGATAACAACCCCAAATTGTAAGGTTTTGAATCAAGTTTAAATATATCATTCACCTATTTTAGTATAGCCATGATTCTCAAGTATGCCTTCATGATTCTCAAGAATGGCCTTATAATTCTCGAGAATGTATTTACATTCTTGAGTACCAGCGAGATTGATCATCTTCCAATTTTCAAACCTCAATGGAATCAATTCTCGAGTATTGAAACTTCATTCTCGAGAATGGATATATATTTCTTGAGTACATGAATTACAATTCTCGAGTATGCTTAAATGGTTACAAGCTTACATGATGTTATAGATATTATGATTCTCGAGTACAAGCGTTGATTCTCAAGTATTAACGTGTTGCTTCAAAATTCAATTCAATCAGAAGCTATTCTCAAGTATAGTTGTTAATTCTCGAGAATGGTTAGACAACTCTTGAGAATTTATAAGTAATTCTCGAGTACTCTTATGCTTAAACTCTTCACCTTTTCTCTGGCCATATTTACCATTCTTGATTACCACCTAAAGATTCTCGAGTATGAACAAGTGATTCTCGAGTACTGTCTAATTGATTCTCGAGAATCTAATTCCTACAATAGCTTAATCTCTCTATATATCTTTGGGCATATTTAGTGATTCTCGAGTATATGCACTAGGATTCTCGAGAATGCTAGAGAATGATTAAATGATTATATGCATTTGTACATTATAATTCTCGAGTATGCACATGCCATTCTCGAGTATCATTAAGAGACACACACACATTGGTACGCTCATGAACTATGATTCTCGAGTATACATGAACAATTCTCGAGAATGGGTTTCCTGGATCTACATTATACTTTATGCATCATTAATTGCCTGGAACTCTATGGGTCATTACTTATTGTTATTTAATCATACTCAATCCTATTCATATTATACTTAATCATCTTTCTAAGTGGTTTGCAGTTGATTAATCATGTTTAATCCAAGAATGAGCGAAAAGCAATCCAATGTGGTAGAAGCATTAAATGTTCACAGAAAAACAGAGCAACAATTGGAATAAGATTTTGTAGCAGACAAAAACATTCTTTCAAGGCATACCTATTCCAGCTATCATTCTGAGTCACACTCTGCACAAGTACAAACAATGGTCACAATGGCCGATTTGGTTCAACAAAGAGCAATTGTGTCAAACGGAAATTCAAACAATCACAATGGCTATATTCAAGCTCTTCATAACAACATTAATGGCGAATGATATAAAAGCTTAAGCATTCAATATTGCCAACTACCAAAACTCTGCGCATTCATTTCTGATTTATTATGATTAACCATTTCATTTATTGCACTTAATATCTTTGGATATTTGTTATTCTTCAGTGTTCATTTATCATCTACTTGTGAGGAGTTGTTAAACACATATATCATTTTCTATTTGAAGCTTAAGGTTGTGGAACCTTAAGTTGTTGGTGCACGATTGCAACATGTAAGGGGCAATTAGTCCAAGAGATAAAGGATCATCATATGTGTTGTATTCATATTTGAAAAGCTAGGTAGAAATCCCAAGCTGTGCTTGGAGATTGGACGTAGGTCAAAGTATTAGACCGAACTATTATAAATTGTCTTATATTCGTATTCTTTCTTAATACTCTGTTTGAAAAAGCCGGAGCAAATTACCAAGAGGGGGTGAATTGGGGATTTGAAAAATTCTTTCGCTCAATTCTGGAAATTAATCGTTGAAGCAAAGTAGTGCAGAGAAAGGGAAGAGAGAACAAGACACAACAAGATTTATACTGGTTCGGTCTAACTCCTTGACCTACGTCCAGTCCTCAGACTCTCTGGGATTTTCACTATCACTCACAATCAGTTACACACTCTGTACTCGAAAGCTATCCACTCACCAGGATACACTCCCTCTTACAAGTTGTACACTGATATTCCAATCTCCAAGTCCCCCGACTTGAGATTCTCACAGTAAGTGATATACCTAAACACAGTACACTACACACTCTGTAACTTGGGATGATCCTCTCTCTAGGACTCACTCCCCCTTACAAGTTGTAGTCGTACAATCAATCTCCAAGTCCCCCGACTTGAGATTCTTTACAATCAAATGATTAACAAAAATAAACTCCCTCTAAGAGCAGATAATGATAAACACTGAAGCTCAAATCTCTAAAGACTATTTACAGAAGAATGAATACAAAAATCTGATTGTTGCACACTGTAATTGTCTTGTATCTTGTCTATCTTTTTTCTTCTTCGAATCTGAATGATATTTATAGCTGTTGAAGTCCAATTTGAATGAAGAACTTGACTGTTGGAAGAGCACTACTAATTTGAATGTTGGAGGCTCCACTTCCAGAACTAGCTGTTGAGAATCCACTAAAATCTTCTTGATGGATGGATTCTGCTTTTGTCCAATCTGTTGTAGACATTCTTGCAATGTGGGACTTGATTAATATGAAGATAATGTTGATGTCCCTGTGTTGGAATGGGCTGTGCTTAAAGTTGTATTTATTTAATCAAAGTTGGAGCACTTTATAAGACAACATATTCTCTCTCTCTTGTTTTACAGCTCATTGTCTGAATCTTCATTGTTTCCTTCAATAAACCATCTGAAACTTAGTAACAAACTGGTTAAAAGACGTTAGGAATAATAGCAATTAAAGATATGAAGTATTAAGATCATTCAAATGGTTTTCGCAAATTCGAGCCCTCTGGTTTTAGAAATCTGTGCGTTACAAACTCGAGTTTACAAACCCAGACTCGAGTTTGGAGTTCATCCAGAGAGCATCTTGTTTTGAAAGACTTCCTAAACTCGAGTTGATTAGTGACTAACTCGAGTTTGGTTCTTACAGAAAGGAAAATCGCGAATGGCTCTTGGATGAAGTTTTGAGGCCATGCCTAAACTCGAGTCATTTAGTGACTGACTCGAGTTTGAAGCTTTTATGAAAATCTTGAGTTTAAGTTCAGAGCTTCAAAACTGGAGTTTAGAAAACGCAAACTGGAGTTTACAAAATCTGAAATATTGTTTAGTTCTCTGTATAGGCCAGGATCGAGTTTTGATATCCAAAACTCGAGTTTCAGTGTAAACTGAAACTTTTGAAAAATCTCTTCATATGTAAACTGGAGTTTCCATTTTTAAAACTGGAGTTTTCAAAATAGTCATTTACTCGAGGCTTTCTGTTTGAGCTAAACTCGAGTCACCAGAACCTTGACTCGAGTTTCAGTGAAAAACTGAAACATTGAAATACCTTTTGAAAGCTCAAACTGGAGTTTCCATTTTCAAGACTGGAGTTTAGAAATCATGTAATAGTTCAAGTGTTTTCAAAACAGTCCTAAACTCGAGTCTCCAGAAATCTGACTCGAGTTTCAGTGAGTATTCAAACTTTGAAAAACTTTTCATTAAAGTGCAGACTGGAGTCACTGAAACCAAAACTGGAGTTTACAAAGCAAGTAATAACACAAGTGTCTCTATTTATCCTAAACTCGAGTTTGCTTAAAACAGACTCGAGTTTACGAATCTTTAGCTCTTAAACTTTTCTTGTAAACTGGAGTTTGGAAGGATCAAAGGTAGAGTTTGAAAATTTGATAAAACGTTGAAGCTTCTGTTTGATCCCAAACTCGAGTTTCTAAGACGTAGACTCGAGTTTACAAGTCTTTGAAACTTTTGGCCTTTAAACTTTCTTGTAAACTGGAGTTTCTCAGAATCAAAGGTAGAGTTCGGAAACAAGTTGAAATTCGAATGTCACTGCCTTTAATCTAAACTCGAGTTTATAAATATAGACTCGAGTTTACAACTCTTAGAAACTTTGATTGCTCTTTGTAACTCTGCAAACTCGAGTTTGCCTATGCAAACTGGAGTTTGGCTTTCTTTGTTAAAAACTGAGCTTCTTTCTATCAAGTCCAAACTCGAGTTTAGCTACCTAAACTCGAGTTTTCCTTAAACAGAAAGTTTTACAACTTTCAAAGACAAACTTCAAATTAAGTTTACAATTATTAGTTATCATCAAAACACCTAGAGAACTAACACTATTTTTATTACTATTCAAGCAAGCTTCGCGAAAAATTTTGAGATCATATATTTACCCCCCTTTATGTGATATTCCATCTTTATTTAGTATTAGAGAGAGGTTACTTAGTTAGGCTTAACATCCTGAATTTGATTATGGACAGATTATTACCAGATGTCGCTTCAATCAATCGACCACCAAGATTCAATGGTCAACACTACTTGTTCTGAAAAAACAAGTTCAAAGCATTCGTCATTGCAACTAAGTTTGGTCTATCGAAGAAATGTCACGCTCAATAGTAAAGCCATTCTCATGCTCCAAAGCACTCTCAATCAGCAAGAATACTTCTACATCTGTAATCTATCAACTGCACAAGAAATGTGGATCGCCTTGGAGGTTGCCTATAAAGGAATAGCCGATATAAAGGAGAATCACATCAACATACTAACAAATGAATATGATCTTCTAAGAATGAAGTTTAAAGAATCCATTGCTGAATTTCAACTTCACTATACTCATCTGATAAAAAAGCTAGCCAAAGATTGGAAAGCCAAGGTCACAACAATCGAAGACGCCTGTAGCGAATCAATGACATTAGTTATTGCCTTGTTCGGAAGCTTATCTTAATGGAAAAGTAAACTGAGATTCAAGAAAGCCCTAGATGAGATCAACAACAACATAAGCAAGGGAGTTGCTCTAAATGCTATGAAAGAGAAGGAAGATAAAGAGGAAGATGACGAGATAGGTATGTTCATACGAAGGTTCAAGAAGTTCTTTAAGAAGGACCAAGGCTTCAAAAATAGATTTCAAAGAGGAAGTTCTAATAACAGACATGACTTAAAAGACAAGCATCGAGTCATCTGTTATGAGTGTAAGAAGCCTGGTCATTACAAATCAGAGTGTCCTCAGCTGAAAGGCAACGAAAAAGAAAAGAAGAAATTCAATCACTTCAAAAAGAAATCCCATGTGTCTGCCGTTTGGGGAGATGACTTTTCGGAAGAAGAAAGTGAGGAGGAAGAAGAAACTGCAAATATTTGTCTAGTTGCAGAAGAAGAGAAACTAGAGAACGACAATGAGGTAAATGATTCAATACCCACTTATGATGAATCATTTGACGAGTGTAATGGAATACAATCAGAATTTGAAAAGGTTGCTGAAAAATATATAGCTTTGAAAAAGAAAAATATAACTCTTGAACAAGTTAGAACCTTTCTAATAAAAACATTATTTGTGAAGATTGCCTTGATTTGGAGAAAAAGAATTTATATCTCACAAAAACACTTGAGAAATTCACTAAAGGTAGTGAAATACTCAACATAATTTTGAAAGCTCAGAGGTTTACAAATGATTGTTCTGGTATTGGATACAATCTTGTTCTTGAAAAAAAGAAAGGCAAAAAGAAAACCAATGGAAAATCTTATTTGAATTAATTTTAGAAAATAATTCATACCTTGAATCCTTTTGCTCACTATAATTACTGCAATCGAAGAGGTCACTGTACATCATCTTGTTTTCGTAAAAAGGAAAGAAGAGACAAACCTGTTGGCAATTGTCAGTGGATACCCAATGGAACTTATGTTCCTAAGCCCCAAACTAAGCTCAAAGGACCCAAGAAAAGATGGGTACCTAAAGCTTAATCCCATCTGATTTGTAGGTTTGTCTGAGAGCATCAAGAATCAACAAGTAGTACATTGACAGCGGACGCTCCAAATACATGATGGGTGATCAAGACAAATTTATTGCCAATGAAATGAAGAGATAGTGGCAAAGTCACTTTTATAAGAAACTAATATGGGAAAATCATTGGAATTGGTGAGATTGGTGTAAAAGACAAACTTCATATCAAAGATGTTTATCTAGTGGAAGGTTTGTGTCATAACCTCTTGAGTGTAAGTCAAAGCGCTGACAAGAACAATTGGATCATTTTTTATTCAAAGGAGTGTCTCATTGTTAATAAAGATGATCTCCTAATCAATAAAGGTAAGCTTAAGGTATTGTTTAAAGCTCCTAGAGAAGGTAACTGCTATACCTTCGATTTGCCTAAAGTTAGTTTTGAAAAATGTTTTGTTAGCAACCTAGACGAAAGTTGGCTGTGGCATAAGCGTCTGGCTCATACGAACATGCTCCAACCAGATAAGTTATTGAGAAAATAGTTAGTTCTTGGTTTATTTAAGCTTCATTTTAAAAAAGGACATGATTTGTGATGCATGTCAAAAAGGTAAGCAAACTAAATCATCTTTCAAAAACAAGCTTGAGATTTCAACAAATCGGTCTCCTTAACTACTTCATCTGGACTTAGTTGGATCGGCCAGAGTTAAGAGCTTAGGTGGTGATTTATATACTTTAGTTATCGTAGATGATTACTCTCATTTTACTTGGACTATCTTTTTATCTTCAAAAGATGAAACGTTTGATCTGTTTATCATGTTTGCCAAGAAAGTGCAAAACGAGAAAGGGATTTGTATTTCAGCTATTCAAACTGATCATGGAATGGAGTTTGAGAATCAAGCCTTCATAAAGTTCTATGATGCTCACGGTATTGATCACAACTTTTTAGCCCCAAGGACACCATAATCGAATGGTATGGTTGAAAGGAAGAATTGTGTGCTCACTGAAATAGCTCGTTCAATGTTGAATGAAAATCATACATTACAAGTCTTTCGGGCAGATGCAATGAGCATGGCTAGCTATATCTCAAGTCGAGCCTATATTGAAAGAAGCTAAACAAAACACCTTATGAGCTCTACAAAGGAAGGAAACCAAATTTGGCTCATTTGCACATCTTTGGGTGTAAGTGCTTTGTACATAATAATGGTAAGGACAACTTGGGTAAGTTTGATCCTAAATCCGATGAAGCTATATTTCTTAGATACTCTAATAAGGGTAAAGCCAATAGAGTTTACAATAAATGTACTCGTTTAGTTGAAGAGTCAATCCATGTTGTGTTCTGCGAATCCAAGAAAGATGCTATCATTGCTCCACTTAATTTCTCAAACACATTCTTGAGCATACTCCCATACTCAAGAATGATCAAGGGCATTCACAGTAAGTCACCATTCATCCCTAGTTTGTCACACACATTCTTGAGAACTCCAAATCCATTCTCGAGAATCAACGGGTATGGGGTAGTTTTCTTGAACAAATATGTTTTCACTATTCCATTTTTAAAAATTTACTTCATCTTTCTCTTCTTATTCCTTTTTCTTCCAAAATGGGTCAACACGATGTACTCAGATGTCCTTCCGGTTTCTTCAATGACCCATTAATAACTCCTTCCAACCCTAACTTTACCATTAACTATGATAGTCCACCATTTTGTCCTACTTTGTTCTTAGACTTAGAGACCTTTAAACATGACTTCAATTTGGATCTGTCTCCCTAGTTGACGTCATATATGCCCTTACTTGGTATTACTACTCCATACTCACCCTTAGTTGTCAAAATATTTTACTACAATATGATTTAGGAAGGCGAGGGTAATGATATTGCCTTGACCACCACTCTTAGAAGCAAACAAATCTCAATTTCAGCAAATATCCTTAATTCCTATTTTGGCATCTCAAATGCTCCTGCAGATCCTCTTAAACTATTTGATCAAGATTGCTTTAACATACTTTTACCTGATAAACTATATGATGGTAAGCCCTTAAAATTTAAACCTTCTTAGATGTCTGACACTCATATAGTCCTTTGGTATTTGTATAGTCGCAATATTGTTAACAAAGGTCAAAGTTTCACCCACTTATTCTTAAAGATTATGAGCTTCTGGCTTCAATTATTGCTAAGGAACCAAGAAACTTAGGCAACATAGTTATCTCTAAGATGTCTACCTTTCTATCCACCTCTTCTGTGTCTGATAAAAATACAATTCTATACCCAAATTTGGTATCTCAAATTCTTGGTTTCAAAAACATCTAGTATTTTCTTGAGAGTAATAAGACTGTATTTCCTAAAAAGTTTGGCAAATCACATCTCTTGTATATGAAGATATCGTTCATAGAGGCTTCTACTGTTCAAAAATAGAAAAAGGACAAAAGGTGTTGTTGCTGGCCCTTCTAAACCTTCATCATCTAAGGCTTCTGAAGAAGGCCACTCATCTCAGGCTGGGACATCTACTACTCCCTCATTTGCAACTGCTATTATTCAGCATGCTGTCAAGTAGTCCATTGCCAGGGATATGGCCAAAGCTTTTATAGACGCTTTAGGTCCTTTATATGATAATGAAAATAGAGTATCGAGTGTAGCTAATGATCTTAAGAAGATTACTACTCACCTTGTGAAGTCTATGGGCACTGAATTTGAGAAGCTATCCAAAACCATATTTGCTAGCTTTCAAGCTTGCTTCTCTGCTCAGTAGTAATCCCCATCTCAAATGCAAGAAGAGAAATGATCTCTCAGGGACTAAATTCATACCTTATAAAGATCCACAGATGCCTTGCTTTTAGGGCACTTGCTGACCCTTCTGGTTCCTCTATTGATCCTCCTACCCTCTACTCCACCTCCTCCTGCTGCTCCTCCTGGCCCCTCTACTCCCTCCTCTTTGCATTATGACAAAGGGGGAAAAGAAGATAATGAAGATTGAAATGATTAAAGAATGATGCCTTTTATTATGCTTCTGTTATATATTCATGTTGCTTATGTCTACTGCTTATATTTGCTGTTGAACTAGACATGTTGACTATATTTTAAGAGAATGA
Organism: Acacia confusa; assembly: GCA_037074495.1. Lineage (NCBI taxonomy): Eukaryota > Viridiplantae > Streptophyta > Magnoliopsida > Fabales > Fabaceae > Acacia > Acacia confusa. The sequence continues at coordinate 30,083,077 of CM073505.1, forward strand.
TGAATTAATTCTATTGATGTTACTTTAGACCAGTGTCACATGCTAATATATGTTTTCTCAAAACCTTCATTCAATCATATATCAAAATGTTGTCATCATCAAAAAAAGGGAGAAAGTTAGCTCCAAATGTTTTGATGATAACAACCCCAAATTATAAGGTTTTGAATCAAGTTTAAATAGATCGTTCACCTAATCTGATATAGCCATGATTCCCGAGAATGGCCTTATAATTCTCGAGAATGTATTTACATTCTTGAATACCAACGAGATTGATCATCTGCAAATTTTCAAACTTCAACGAAATCAATCCTCGAGCACTGGAACTGATTCTCGATAGTGGATATATATTTCTCGAGTATTCTTAAATGGTTACAAGCTTACATGATGTTATAGATATTCTGATTCTCAAGTACAAGCATTGATTCTCAAGTAGTAATGTGTAGCTTCAAAATTCAATTCAATCAAAAGCTATTCTCGAGTACAATTGTTGATTCTCGAGAATGGTTAGACAATTCTCGAGAATTGATAAGTAACTCTCGAGTACACTTAAGCTTAAACTCTTCACTTTCCTTTGGCCATATTTACCATTCTTGAGTACCATCTAATGATTCTCGAGTATGACCAAGTGATTCTCGAGTACTGCCTATCGATTCTCTAGAATCCAATTTCTTCTATAGCTTAATCTCTCTATATGTCTCTGGTCATATTTAGTGATTCTCGAGTATATGCACTGGGATTCTCGAGAATGCTAGAGAATGATTAAAAGATTATATGCATTTATACATTATAATTCTCGAGTATGCACATGTCATTCTCGAGTATCATCAAGAGACACACACACTGGTAAGCTCATGAACAATGATTCTCGAGTATAACTTAACAATTCTCAAGAATGAGTTTCCTGGATCTACATTATACTTTACGCATCTTTCTAAGTGGTTTGCAGTTGATTAATCATGTTTAATCCAAGATTGAGCGAAAAGCAATCCAACGTGGAAGAAGCATTAAATGTTCACAGAAAAACAGAGCAACAATCGGAATAAGATTTTGTAGCAGATGAAAACGTTCTTTCGAGGCTTACCTATTCTGGCTATCATTCTGAGTCACACTCTGCACAAGTACAAACAACGGCCAATGCATTTAATGAAAGTAGCAAATACAATTAATGAAGCAATAGTCGATTTAGTTCAATGAAGAGTAGCTGTGTCTAACGGAAATTCAAAATGTCATAACGGCTATATTCAAGCTCTTCATAATGGCATTAATGGCGAATGATATAAAAGCTAAAACATTCAATATTGCCACTACTGAAACTCTGCACATTCATTTCTGAGTTATTGCAATTAACAGTTTCATTTACTGCACTTAATATCTTGGGGTATTTGTTATTGTTTAGTGTTCATTTATTATCTACTTGTGAGGAGTTGTTAAGAAGTTATATCATTTTCTGTTTAAAGCTTAAGGTTGTGGAACCTTAAGTTGTAGGTGTACGATTACAACGTGTAAGGGGGAGTGAGTTTGAGAGTTAAAGGATCATCCTATGTGTTGTATTCGTATTTGAAAAGCTGGTGGAAATCCCAAGGTGAGCTTGGGAACTGAATGTAGGTCGAAGAATTAGACCGAACCAGTATAAATTGTCTTATGTTCATATTCTTTCTCAATACTCTATTTTTATCATTGTCCAAGCAAGCTTTGCAAAATATTTTGAGATCACCTATGCACCCCCCTCTAGGAGATATTCCATCTTCAATGATTGCTTGAGAGTTACATTGTTGTAATTAAAGGCTATTGAGATAATTGAAAATCCCAAAAAGTATCTGGGGACTGGACGTAGGTCAAAGTTAGAGACGAACCAGTATAAATCTTATTATGTCAAACTTTTCTTTCCTTGCATTTTATACTCTATTTTTTTGTATAAAACTTGGGTGTTTCGAAAAGAATTTTTAAAATCCCCAATTCACCCCCAACTCTTGGTGATTTCTTCCATCTACACAAAGTCTGAAAGGGTTCATATTTTATCACACAACCAATACTTTGCTCGCTAGTCTGAGAAACACTTTAGTTTTCTAAGCAATTTACAAAAATTCATTTCTTCTAGTAGGAAAATCAGAAAGATACAAATTTTATATCAAAATGAAACATAAGATGTCTAGTTTGAGCCTGTAAAAGTTCAAGGCAAACAAACTTCATTTACTATTTTAAAACTATTGATTAAGCTTTGCTACCCAAAATTCTTGAAGTTGGCAGCTAGCTGTTTCTCTTTGTCTTTTGGGGTCTTCGAGTTTGTAAAACTTAACTTTAACCCAATCCCATACAAAATATCATTTTAAACTTAGTTAAATCCTTAAAATGTCAAAATCACATCACAACTTCATGCTCAAACTAGCAGGACAAAAATCCTAAGTTTTAAGCTTCAGAAGCTAGTTTCGAGGTTTACCTAAATTCAGAGCTTCAACCGATATTTCTACTTTTTCCTCATGGTGTATCGTATTGGCTAGACACTCCATTGCTCTCCTTGGGTTTGCCTTTGGCAGCCAAGAATGTAAGGGTGGTTGTCTTTATAAAATGGTCAGGGTTAAGGAATTGTCTGATTCATGCTTTCGTCTACTTGTTAATAGCATGTTTTAGGGTTTTCTTACTTGCTTCCCAAGAAATTCTAGAGCTTTCCAGAACCAGCTGAGGTGGCATAATTCTACCCAAGGAAATCAAATCTTTGTAATTTACCATATGCAAATTACTTTAATTACCCAAAACGCCATCCAGTGGTTAAAAAGCATGTTCCCTGGGTTTTTGCATGTTCTCTCTTTTCTTTTCCTCCAAGTAATTCTAGATCTTTTGAAGGCTTAATGTTGCGCATTCTAGGCCATAAAAATATGATCCATGTGATTTTATTTGATTTATCCAATTCATCCTTTTATCCACTGGTCCTTGTTGTGCACTACTAGTTAAAAGCGTGCTCCCCCTTTCACTTTTCCTCAAGCTTTTCAAACTTTTCCATTATTCAACCTTCATGTGTGGCGCCATTATATACCCTAAGACGGCCTAATATTTGTTATATTTGGTTCAAAATGAAGTCTCTAATTGGTCCTTATTGATCCCATTTTATTGATTATCTTCCCTTAGGGCTTATAACTTATGTTTGGGCTTAACTATAGATTGAATCATCCGATTTTCTCCCTTACTTTTTTGTGTGGCCGAAACCTCCTCCTTAAAGGGTAAGAAATTGACTTTTAATTCCCCCTCATTAATGCTCATTAATGCTTTCTTTCTCTGCAAGTAAATCTAGATATTTCTTGGTTGATGCTTATGTGGCGCAATAGGGTCCTCTTCTTTCCTTGCACTGTTGGCCACTTCTATATCACATATTTTACCTACCACACAATGTGGCATTCTATGGTTCTTTATTTGATTCTTTATTTGATCTTTTAATGTTGTATTTGTATTGAATCTTCTTCCTTTCTCTCTTGGTCGACGCCTTATGCTTCTCAGGGAAGGAATTTCCTGGCTTATTAGGGAGATTTATTTACTTATTTCTTGCTTAATTATATGGCCAAATACATCATTTGAAAGCTTATTTAATACTCATCTTTGACTTTTTGACATGAAATCACCTCTTTTTTCTTTGTCCTTGTGTTTTGGACGTTTTTAAGACTTATATAAGAAGCCTTTGAGTCATCCTTAATTATATGTACACATGTCCTTGTTACCAAATCAACATAGCCCCAATGAAATTACTTGTTCTCCAACAAAGGTGGTAGTTTACAAGAAGCTATCTTCTTCTTGAATTGTCTACAAACTTCTAGAAGAATAATTGGCTTGCTTGGAAAGCTTAGTTGCATCTTCTTGAACACACCTAATCTCTTGCATTTATGATGATGATGTCATGTAAATGACATAAGCATGACTTTAGCTATTTCAAATCAAGAAATAACTTCCTTTGCAAGATTCATTGCTAGCTTCTTATGGAGGCCTCTTAACTAATTATGAGAAAGGCTTCTTCATCAAGCCTCTTGTTATCTTCCTATGTACGTTTCTTTCATATGTGTGAATGTTCTTGAATACTCTTTCCTTCTTATTAGCTCCAAAAATGCAGGAAACCTTAATCATGTTAGTTCTCTATGGGTTTTGATGATAACGATCAATTATGGAATAAAGAATGAAGAGTTGTCTCAACAAGTTGAAAACTTGCAGATTGAGGCAATACTCGAGTTTCAGTAGGAAAACTCGAATATTGAGATTTCAAAGAAAAGCTCAATGCACTTAACTTAGGTCAATATCGCAGTATTCAAATGAATACTCGAGTATTGGGAGTTACAGAGAGCATCGCAAGTTTTACATTAAGGGAAACTCGAGTATTGACATGAAAACTCGAGTTTAGGCCTATGTGACTCTTCAAATGATTTTAGCTGAAAATTGAAAACCTTAGTTTGGAAAACCTCGGTTTTGAGAACTACGGTTTGGAAGTTGAAAAGACAGTTTTCCAACTTGGCTCTAGAATTTAAATGTTTTATGAAAACTCGAGTTGTGGTGCCCGGCTTTTGGGGCCTTTATTTAATCAGAGTTAGTGCGGAATACAAGAATCAAGGAGATTTGGACGACTTGATTTTGTAAATCAAAGTTTTTGAAATTACAATAGTATAAAAATACGGACTATTTTTTCACGATTCGTTATCTATCCCATAGAGGGATGTTATTACATAATTCCAACATTGACGAATAATAAACACTATATACAGACTAATTAATCCTATTTGTCCAAGGTGTTCCATTTGCTGTAACCCTTACAGCTGCTCTTTGCCTTCTGATCCCAAACCAGTACCTGTATTCTTTCACATGGTCTAGAGTCCAAGTGAATAGACCCCAGGGTAACAGTTAATCTCATGCACATGTATGAAAATAAATATAACATAATAGCACATGTTTTAAAGCATGGAAGAAATTACACATAACCTTAACCACAATTACCGGCCAAGAACCGCAGCTCTTGTCTAGGACCGCAGCCCCATAAGACCTCAGCCTCAATATCCATGGCCAATCAGGATAATATAAACAAGTAATTCAACCAGCATATATGATCAGCTAATAAATGCATAACATTATCATACATGATTATAAGATTAAAGTTACCTACCTCAACCTTGTTTCTTTTTCCTCTGTACTGAAGTTGTTGGGATCAGATAGATGTCAAAGTCTGCCTAAAAATAATGTTTATCATTGCTATCAGTCACTTATTCGAATCACAAATAAACTAATTATGTGAATTAGTTTAAAGGACTAATAATAATTATTAATCCCTTAATTTTCCTTTAACACTAAGGTCTGTTACTCCCATAATTGTCCTAAAGAAAATCCAGCAACTTTAGGTATTTTTAATTAATTGCACAAAAATCATTTTAATGTGTCGTCAACTCCCACGTGTTTATTGACAACTCACCTTTCATATAAAAATATTTCCAAAGGTTATAACTTGTCAAATAATTCCAAGATTTTACGTTTTCCTTCACTGTCCAGTTAAACTTCCAGATTCCAAGGCTTAATTTTAAAAATTCATATCTGGAGTTCCAGGAATTGTGTTTAGGTGGTTCAAAAACCTATGAACTCCTCATCAAGTCTAGGTTTTGGTAAAATTGGTTCCAATATGTTATCACACGTAATTATTTCCCAGATTTCAAAAACATCTAGACTGTTCAGTGAGTTCTCCAAAACGTAGGGTCATTTTGTACAATTTATTTCTCTCTGACCAGAGCTTAGAAAAATAAAAAATACCCACCATTTTAAAGCTATACATGTCCTCTATCTCATGGAATATTTGCATAATTTTATCTTATTCCAATAATTCCCAGTTCACAAAACCATCTGGTCTGTCCAGAAAACGTCACCAAAAAGTTACAGGATTTTGACCCATTTTCCAAAAATTATATCTTGAGCTATAGACCTCGGTTTGAGGTGAATCAAAGCTCATTTTAAACATTAGCATGTGTACTACATGCTCATAAAATTTCAGGGTCAAATAAGGTCGTTTACTATATTTTTGACCTATTTAAAAATCATGCCCAGTGGAAAACTCTGCGCATGAACAGTAACTTTAATGCTACAGTAACATGGGGTACTGTTCATTACGAAAATACTGTAGCTGAGATGAAAAATTCTGTTTCTGCTTCAGAAAATAGAGGAACACGTGTAGTAGCATATATATATACGCAAGCAAAGTCCTCTTTTTCATTCACGGCATGCACCCATATATTTCCTCTCATATGTTCTTTTCCTCACACCCACGCAGAGAAATATACACATACAGATGCAAACAGAATGTCTTACATGCAGTGTTTTATTCTTTTCCTTTTCTTTCCTTCCACAGGCCAGCAGCGTTTTGGACAGAACAAGAGAGGTATGACAGTAAAATACTCAAGGGAAACCATGGTAGTTTAACACACTCGACCTCTCACCTCACATGCATATGTTTGGTTTAGTTTCATATCAGTTTCAGCTTTTCATTTTCTTGAGGTTTCACAAGAAACCGATGACAGAAAATGAAGGAAATAAGAGGAGAGGAAAGCTTGACAAATACCTTCAGTTTTCAAGCTCCAAAGGTAATGAATACTTGCTGGTCCTTTGCTCTATTTTTGTCGGCCAAAACAGGGCAATATAATACCAGCTGAATCCTCTCACTCTCGGTTACTCCCTCTCTCCTTCCTCTTCTCCTTCGACTCCCTCTTATTCGCTTACTATCCCTCGGTTTTTCAAGGATTGAACAACAGACTCAAGCTTGCTGATCCTACTCTGTTTTCTGTTTCGTTTCACTCACTGTCTCACTCTCTCTCAATCTTTCACTCTCTGGGCTTCCAGTGACCGCATATGGAATGGGAAAGACGAAGTATGTAATGGTGCACGGAGAAACACTGAAATATGGCTGTGATGGTTGCAATTTCCGAAGAGAAACAGTGGATTATGGGTTAAGAGCATAATGACCTTACATGCATAATGACAGCTGGGTGTCAACGTGTTGGTTAGGCAAGTGATGGTGTTTTACTGATGTTAATGATGTTCAGCTAATGCTAAGGCAGTGAGCACTGGATCGGGTTTGGGCTTGGGACTTGAATCCAAAATCTTGAACTTTATATCCTACATGCATTTGTTCGAGTTTGGCAGCGCAAAGAAAAGGAAAAATAACCAACTGTTGCATACTTTTTGCTTATGCATTTTGTTGGACCAATTTTGGATGTTTTTGCTGTGTCATTGGCTTCTCATATGGCTTTAAACTTTAGCAAATGATTCGGTTGATTTTGGGCCTGTCTTATTAGTGCTGTTTTTTTTAAACATTACTTTATTTGCAATTTACTTTAATTGCAATAATTCCATAATTCCAAGGAAATTAAATTCTTAATTTCCTAAGCCATAAAACATTAATCTTATAATATTTAGGCCTCAATTAACACTTTCAATTATCCTTTGAATTTTATTCTTTTCCCAAAATAAATTAAGGGAAAATATAGGCCTTAATTTCCAAAATTACTTCTAGAAATAATTAAGGCCAATTTATAAATTCTATAATTCTTTGGCCTAATTTATCCTTCAATAATATTCCTTAATTTATGGAAAATATGGCTTAAATCTCAAATTCCCAATCTTTAAATTTCTTTAAGGCCACATTTCCCATAATTGATTCTTGATTCCCAAAGTCCAAAATTTAGGATGTTACACGAGTATCATCGGAATACTCAAGTATTGGGCCAAGCAAAGAGGTTCTTAAAATTGAATCAGTTCTAAACCTTGGTATTGAGAACCACAGTTTTAAAAACCACAATTTAGCATTTACTCAACTAATTTCAGAGTTTCAAAACTAAGGTGGAAACTCGAGTATGGAAACTGAAACTCGAGTTTTGAGCCATACAGAGAGTAATCAAGTTTTCTAAGCCTTTAATACTCCAGTATAGGATGAAAACTTCTGTTTTGAGATTTTGGACATTTACTCATCAAGAGTCCGAAACTCGAGTATTGGAAGAATACTCGAGTATTGGCTTCAGTAAATCAGGAACTCCAAAGCTCAAATCGCGAGTCTCATCTCTGTAAGAAGAAGACTCGAGTATTGACTCATAAATAGGATTTTTGGCTTAAGTGCATAGTGACAAACTCGAGTATTGGTGCACAAACTCAAGTATTGGTCGCGCCTTCTGATAATTCAAATTTGTGAAATCTGTGTAATGTTTATGAAATGATCTGAATGATTTATATTCTTAATTATCATTATTACTAGATATGTTTAATGTGTTTGCTAGTGTATTTCAGCCTAATTACAGATGATTCAAAGAGATTAAAGGTGTTGTTAACACAAAAGGCAAAGTCTTGTCAGAAGCAATAAATGCACACCACCAACCATGCTGAAATCTCAACTACTAAGCCTTTCATTTAAGTGAGAACTGACAATCCGAATGGATATAAACGACTAGAAGTCATTCTCTATCCTACAAGTCAAAAAACAAGCACAAGTGTAGAGAGAGAAAGGACCAAACTGCTTCTAACTGAAAGGAAACTTCTCCAACGGTTAAATGAATGCAAGCAACGGCTATTAAAGTCTCTCTAAGTATAAATAGAGTTGCATTCAAGTCTCTACCAGAACACTAAGTTGAAAAACGAAACTGAATTTAATTTGTTCATTTATTAGAGAGCTTTCTTGTACAGAGTGTCGGTTGACACTATAGAGCTTCAGTGATCATTTATCTGCTCTGTAAGAGAGTTTTATCAATTGTATTTGATTGATTGTAAGTTATCTCAAGTCAGGGGACTTGGAGATTTGGGAGATCATTGATTACAACTTGTAAGGGGGAGCAAGTTCTAGAGAGAGAATTGCTTCAGAGTTACAGAGTGTGTAATCAAGTGATTATAGTGAAAAGCTCAGGGTGCCTGAGGACTGGACGTAGGCCAAGGAGTTGGGCCGAACCAGTATAAATTGTTGTGCATTGCTATTCTTCCCTGCTCACTGGTTTTTATTCGATCAATCACCATAAGAGGCAAAAACGCAAAAATTTTCAGAATCCCCAATTCACCCCCTCTTGGTGATTCAGCTCCTCTAACAAATCAATCCAAAAAATACCATGTGCATATTTATTTTAGCACATCTTTGCTTAGCTAATTGTCCTATACCCTAAGACATAGATAAATGGCATTTTTGCCACCCAATTAATGTCGTATAAGTGTTTTGTGCCCTTCTGCATTGGCCCTTTAATTTCTATGGCCTATACATATTATGTTGATTAACTAATATGGCCCAGTTACTTTGCCCTTGAAAGCTATTTTATCTCTTGACATTCTTTGGGCTCTTCCAGAACTGGGCTTAGTTGTCCACCAACTTTAGGCTTATTCTCAAGTCTCTAGGCCCAAAATTCATGATATTACAATGTTGTCACAGACACCCATTCCAGTGAAAGCGATAGCAACACCTTTTTAGTTAATTATTGACTAAAGGCACATCGTATGAAGATTGTTGACAGTGATACGAAAGTGACTCATCCTTGAATCTTCAGTGATAATGGCTTGTGTCTAATGGAAAATTCTCTATCTAACAGAATGATTCACATCTCTTAACATCTAACTTAGAGCTTCACCAAACAGTCATTAATGGTGACCAACTATAAAAGAAAGAGCATTCCAAAAGGAGTAACTACCGAAAAACTACCAACACTAATATTCATTTATTGCATACTACTTAGTTAATCTTGGCGACATATCTTCAAATATTCTTTGTATTTACTTATTATAAATTCACTCTAGGAGAGAGTTATTTCGTTTGATTGATTATTTGTAAAGTCTTAAGATAGAAGGACCTTAAGTGCAAGTGTAATTATTACAACTTGTAAAGGGAAGCAAATCCAAGTGAGATGATTACTTCAAAAAACAATGTGTGTAATCATGAAAGTAATAGTGATAGGTCAAGAGATTGGATTGAACCAGTATAAATTCTCTGTATTTGTTCTTCTTCTATCCTCACCTTGCAAATTTGATTTTTGGGTTTAGCATCAATATTATTTTAATAACCTAATTCACCCCCTCTTCGGTGATATTTCGTCTTCATTTGGTATCAAAGCAAGGTCTTCTATGTAAAGATTAACACCCTAAGAAGGATCTTAATGGATGGAATCTTTTCTGATAGAGCTTCAATCAATAGGCCTCCTGATTTTGATGGAGAGCACTACTCTTTCTAAAAAGCCAAATTCAAAGTTTTTGTTATGGCTTTTGAATATGGGCTCTAGAAAGTGTTCGAGAAGGGGGACTATTTTCCAATGAAAATAGAAGAAGGAGCTCATGTACCAAGGTTGAGGATGAATATGATAGAAGGCTTGTCACTCTAAACAATAAGGCCATCTTAATGCTTCAAAGTGCACTAAGTCTGTTACATCCCTACCAACCTCGCCCTTTCGAGTGGCGGGTTAGAGGGATTCTTTTTAGTGGTTACCTTTCCTTCGTTATTAGGTCCATTTAACATACATTAGAGTGTGCGCAACAGAGCATTTTGTCCGGTTTGGATGATCAACTGTACTGGTAAAAGTAAATAAATAGTAAGTACAAGTCCCTAAAGGGGTTAAGGGTACAGTCATCCAAAATAAAATACCAACATTTAATACAGTCCTCCTCAAAATAATTATAAAATATAATAGGGCATTCCCCATTCTTGAATCAGCACTGATATGCCTTACCTCTCCAAAAAGGTTCTTCCAACTCAGGCACGATCCCCTATATCTTCAAACTATCTGGAGTTCAAAAATGAACCCCAAAGTAACTGTTAAACTCATGTACTATATGTGTATAGTGTATGCATGCAACCATGACATATATCAAATCATATGTAATATGTCAAATACACCATATATGCAAACAAAGACATATACAAAAATCTGTCTTCACACCGTCGAGCTGCCTTACCAAGGCAAGCCCCGAAATTACCGAAATCATAATCCTCACACGTCGAGCTGTCTGTACCAAGCTAGCCCCAGAATTATCGGAATCACAATTCTCACACCGTTGAGCCGCCTGAACTAGACCAACCCCGGAATTACTGAAATCACAACCGTCGAGCCACCACATATGGCAAGCCCCGGAAAACCCTCAGCGCTAAGAACACAACAATTAGGGACTCAAACCCCAAATGCTCTGTATGCATATTTGGTAAAACACATACAAAAACACACATGGCAAACCAAACACACATCAAACACATAAACGTACTTGAGTAAACAATTATTACCTAGTAGGGTATGCATTGCCTTAATATTCAAATGTGCCTGATAGCTTTCCCAAGTATGACTTAGCCCTATATAACATCAAAAAGCTTAATTTCATTCTTTACGAAAATACCCTTACATTTATCCCTTAAATCCAAGCTCATTTTAATGTTTTCAGAAAATCCAGTGAATCTAACTCAACTTCAAGCATTTTTAATAAATTACAAAACATCCATATTTACACGAAACCAATGCCATCTGAACCATTAAGATGTCTATTTTCCAAGAAAAATAATTCCAGAGACCAAAGTGCACATGTTTTGGCGTGTAGCCCAATTCCTATACTTTGGTCAGATTTATTTTGTTGTCTTCTGAACCTACTTTACCAATTTTTATCTCTTTGCAGAAAAATCCAAATAACACAAAATTATATATCACGGTGAACCTTAGGAAGTTTTCTTTCTAACTAAAAAGTTTTAGCTCAATCCAAGTTTGTTTACTATTTTTAAAACTGAGTTGAAGACTCACTGCCCATAATTCCAAATTTGGCAGCAAGCTTGTTCTTAAGGTTTTTCGATGATTTGGAGTTCGAACACTTAAACCATAGCTTAACCCTACAGAAAATCACGTTTTGAACACTTTGAGACCATCAAAAACACCAAAATCAGATCATAACACCATGCCCTAACCACTTGAACGAAAACCTCAAGTTTAAGCTTCAAAGGTTTGGGTTTTTAATGTTTACTTGAGATCGAAGTCTAGCTTGATGATCCGGATGACTTGCTCACACTCTTAGCCATGGAAACTTGGTTGATCTCTTTCTCTCCTTCCTCTGAAAATTTCGTGCTCTTTAGTTATGAGAGAGAGAGAGAGAGGTTAGTGTTTTATTAATAATAAAGGCAACTGAGCAGTCTAAAATAACTGGGGTAAATTCATGTCCCATAGTTAGTTAATCTAATATGGCTTTTTGACTTTTTCTCCAAGAAATTTCAGAAGTGGCTAGGGTTTTGTAGGGTTCTGCCATGTGACACATCCCCCTCCACCCAAGTCAGATTTTTATTCCTCAAGTGAGGAAAATTACCTGTTTTGGCACATAATTTACGTAAATTACCAATTTTGGCCCAAAACTTCTTTATTTTTCTTTTCTTGTTCCCCAAGCACTCTAAATGGTTCCTAGGGCTAGGCGGCACCATCTTGGGTCCACAAATCAGATCCTTGATTTTTATTTTATTTTCCCCAATTTATCTTATTTATCCCTTTATATCCAAGAAGTCGACCCGCACTTTGACTTTTGGACTGATTTAGCTTTTCTTTTTCTCCAAGTAAACTTTAGATATTTTTGGGAGTACATATGGCCTAGATAAAAGCATATGTGGCGCCATTTATTATAACACCCCTACAGTTGTAACCAAACCCTGTTAACTAGCGAAACCCACGTAGTCCAATAGTCAAAGACTGGACTGAATAAAATGGAGATAAAATCAATCTCATGCAATAAGATTAAAAAGGAAAATCAAAGGACCAAAGTGAGCGACGTCATAAGGTAGGTAGAATGTGTGGATTATGGAAGTGCCAACAAGGCAAGAAGGGAGAAGGAACACATGGTTGAACCCTAAGGCGACACGTGGCATATAATTGATGCAAGCTTGACTTTTTACATAGTATTACATTGGTAATTAATAAGTGTAATTAATAAGGATAAGTAAAAGTCAAATAAGCTTGCTCATTAAGTCACAAAAAAAAACGTGCAGCTATGTGAGGGTAAGGAATCTCTGGAAAACCTAGGTTATGCTCGGTTTTGGTGAATAATAAATGGATGTGAACCTAGATGACTATTGTAAATATTTTTCCCATAAACTAGACATCCTAAAGGTTCTGTGGCCATTGATTTCACATCAATATGATTCTTCTAGACTTTATTAAAAATCGGTGAAGTTGGAAAAAACGATTCTGGAGAACTCTGTGATAGGCAAAATTGATAGGAATTAAAAGTTGAGTTGGTATTCGTAATTGAAAGTGTGATATTTTTGTTGTAACTAGGGTATTAACTTGTATGGATCATATTTTCAACGATAAGAGAAGTATTTTCTAATTTCAAGGAGTACCAGGTAGTAACTGTTGACTCGCATACTCTATGTTATTTTGGCATGTTGTGTTGATCAAGATGAAGGAGATCAAGCTGTAGTACCTATTTAACTGTGTGTCCTTAAGGTTTTGCTATAGTACCGAGGACATGTATGATCGGGCTGTGGTGCCTATTAGGCTGCAGTACCGAGAATTTGTTGGGGTAGGTAGGGCCTATATGACGATGTGTTTATAGGTACGTGCGAAATGTATCGTGGGGCTTGTCTTGACCAGGCAATACAACAGATTATGCCAGAGGCAGAACATACATGTCAGGTTGTTAGTGCTTGAGGCGGAATGATCTTCTTTACTTTCCTAATTGTGATTTGCATTGCATGCATTGCATACATATTGTATTTGAGTCTAACAGTTACTTTGGGGTTCAACTTTGAGACAGAACCTGAGTAATCACTTTCTGCTCGATGAGAGAAGTTCATACAGGCAAATTTAATTTTTCCGCGCGAGTGGCGCGAGAGAGGCGTGGTTCTAAAATTAATTTAATTTAAATTATATTGAAAATTTTAAGATATGAGGTAAAAAATATTGCGGTCATAAAATTCGTATAATTTTGGACCGCAATTTTATAAAACAACGGTCCTAAAAGTCAAATACTTTATAAAATTAAAATGAAAGATTGTAGCAACAACTGAATGAAAATAAAGGAACACTGGAGATTGGAGAATAAGCTATTTCTTTAATGGATAATATGGAAAAAATGAAATATAAGCTTAGTTCTTATTAATTTTTACATTGCTAGGACAATATGCAAGTACAAAAGGAAAATAAGAATAACAAACTAAAAAATTAACAAAAACAAGCTTATAATGTGACTAAAAATCCTAATGCTTATTATCAACTAATGTCTAGGAGATATTGACTTCAGCAGTAGAAATTTTGCACCGGATATTAACAATTTCCTGTATTATGCGCATCAGTTTCACCTCATCATCATCATCCGTGAGAGCGCTGGGACCAGGAGGTTGGCGAATATTGTCACCAGGCTGGAGAGGGGGAGCGGGAGCCTCTTCGTGGTCTGGAGGCTAGAGGGGGCCGTCAACCTCTTCATCATCCGAAATAACAATGGGTCCAATGACCCGAGACTCCTCCATCGGAATAGAACGCACTGGACCTAAACCAACGAGAGATCTAAAGAAGGCACGAGATTCAAGAGTACCCCCTGCAAGGGGTTATCTTGTATCTAACCATTGTTTGAGCAGTTAGGGCAGGAGGAGCAGAGAGCTACATAGTGTGGAGTTACAAGGTAATGAGAAGTTATGAAGGACAGAGAGGAAGCATGAGGAGGATAATAAAGGCAGGACTGCAGGAGTTAATACACAAAAGTGTATTAAGACTATCCTATAACATATCCACGGTCCTAAAAGTCTATTATTTATTATTTCATTAAATTACCTTTAGGACTGACCAGTAACATATCCCCGGTCCTAAAAGTATATTAATTTATTTTTCCATTCAATTACCTTTAAGACCGATCTTTTATCTTATACCTGGTCCTAAAAGTCTATTAAGTTTTTTTTAAAATAATACTTTTAAGAACAGTTCTCTTACAATATCCGGTATTAAAAGTTCATTCTTTTCAAATGAGAGACACCAGAGTGGTATCCTTACATTCTGTTCAAATGAATGATTCAGAGTATCTTCGGCTTCTAGATAAACTTCCCAACTAGGCGTCTCCTTGTAAATGTTTCCCACATTTCACATTGTTTAGGATGACTTCTTTATTTAAACTTGTTGTTACTTTACTTTCTTAATATTCTTCTCAATCACTTATACAACCTCCACCGTAATGGCCGCTCCACCACCACCAGGTATGCCTAATCATCATCCTTCCCCTCGACCACCACTAGGTGTGCCCAATCATAGTCCTCCCCCTCCACCTCCACATCCACCTCTGTACCCTCCTCAGATACCTCCAAACCCCTTCGCACGATAGATGATGCTGCACCTCTTGGCCTGCGTCGATCATATAGACCGACATATAGGCCAAATGTTTCAAGTCTACCACACTATAATAACATGCTGAACATGCTACTCGACGCCAATGATGTCGAGTACAACCTTTCTGACGATGACGTCTCTACGTCTCCGAACCCTCCCTCCCCTCCGACAACGACCGGGGGGGATTAAATATTTTTATGTTTTTTTTGTTTGTTTATACTGTTCCTACCCTACAACAAGTAGCAAAAAATATGATAAATAAATTTTTTTCCATATTCGATTGCTTGTTCGTATCCTTTTGTTATCTCGATTTTGTTTCATACAAAAAGGAAACAAACAAAACCATAACTGAAATGTGATTAACAATAAAAATTCACAGAATACAGTTAACAACATACAAAACAAAACAAAAAAAGACAACTTTTACCTTTTAAGAATAAAAACAAACACAGTGACAACTCTTCTCAAGGTTGGACCATCGTTGTCGTCGTTTTTACCACACCCACAGTTGAAAATTTCCAGTCCTTTTCATTATCTTATATCTTTACCGACAATGCTCTTCAACTTCTAGAGAGGTAAAATTGACGACAACGAAGGTCTTGAGCTTGAGTAGAATGCTAGAAACTCGAGTGTTCTTGAACCCTAATGATTTGTCTTAAAAATGAGTTGTCATTTCTATTTAAAGGAAGACTATTAAGACCAGAAATTTAACAAATAGACAGTCCTAAATATCTAGCCATATTTAATTTAGAATTATCAAAGACTTTTAGGACCAGACGTTATATAAATAAGCGATCCTAAAAGTGTTGCCATATTTTATGAGACTTTTAAGACCGGAGATGTATCAAACATACAGTCCTAAAATCTAGGCTTATATTTTTTTTAAAAAAAAACAAAGACCTTTAAGACTGTCTCTTTAATAAATATGCATTCCTAAAAGTGTCGTAATATTTATAAGACTTTTAAGACCGAAGATGTATCAAACATACGGTCCTAAAATCAAGACTTATTTTTTTAAAAAAAAAACAAAGACCTTTTGGGGCATTCTTTAATAAAATATTTGGTCCTTAAAGTCACAAATACTTTTCGGAATCTCTTATTGCTATTTACAACTCTCCAAAACTCAAATCTCAAGCAATATCCACCATCCAATACGTTTAGAAAACTAGAATTACACAAGCTAAGAAAATTGTTTGAAAAAATAAACAAATTTATTATATATTAAGTTATACAAATTGTACAATTGTTCATTTACAAAATGAATTTACAAATGAATATAGTATTGTAATTACAATTGTTTCTCTACAAGTATATATTTACAAATGAAGTTAGTACTGTAATTGTTGTATTTACTTTAAGAGGTCAGTAAGATGTTGACCAAACACACTGTGTATGTGCTCTACTTCATCATCAGAAAAGGAAGTAGCAGAGGCAAATCTCTATAACATCAAAGAAAGAAACTGAATTAATTTGCGTGTATATTTCATATGTAACATTAAGTCAGAAACTGAATTCAGCCATAATATGTAACATCAAATACATTTACCTTTGCAGTGAGTTTATTCCTTGGTTGCGTGATAATATCATATATGTGTTTCATTATGTACAGGCCACATAAGTTTGATCATGTTGGTTGCCGACGGGTCTGAAAAGAACAAGAAATATATATAAGATCGAGCATATATAGCTTACTGACCAACTTCACAAGGCAGTGTATTGTGCCAGTGTCCAAATATGTACTAACATTTGGACAGAGCCATTTAGGTTCTTTGGCATCATTCGCTCACTTTTTGTTAACCTGAATTTGCAAGGTCTTCATGGCACTATCATCAAAATCACAAATTTATCAATAATGTTCGCTAAAATTTCACATTAGAGATTTCAAACAAGAGAATCAAAATGACATGCTTACTCGTTGATGGTCTGCTGTAACAAAGCCCTTGGTTCCCTGTGAGTGGAGCATAAGAATAACACCGTAAGCCCCTCTACGCACATGAAGACCAACTGCCAGTGGTGGCTGAAAATTCACAACAGTAAAGTACTTAGTGATATATTATGTATGTAGAATTAAGTGAATTGCAACAAGAGATTGATTATGATATGTACCTATGGTAATATGGAAACAAGTACACCTTCCTCCTCACTTCACACAACCTCTTTGATATGTACTCCTGTCTTTCTTCCTTGGTGGTTATGCTTGCATAGACTGGGCACAAGAATCCAAAATCATTGATTTTGCCCTGTTGATCCAATTCTTAATGCATGAACCTATAATAATGACATCGATCAGGGAATTAGTATATATGTATGTGTGTCTAAATGATGCATTTAAATTATGTACTCATAAAAGAAGATACTTACTTCAAAAACATTTGAACAATAGCTGATGTAACCTCCTGTCCAGGAAGCAGCAGGGACTTTATTGAAGAACCGGTTGAACCCAAGAGGGGGGCGAATTGGCTTAAGATTAAAAACTTAGAATTTTGAAAATTTTTTTGCTTCTTCAAAATCATAGTTAGATATTCAAATAAACATATACTGGAAATGTAAGAGATAAGGGAAGAGAATATGCAAACTGTGATTTATACTGGTTCGGCCCAATTCTTGACCTACGTCCAGTCCTCAAACTTCACTTGAGCTTTCCAATCCACTATCTATTTTCAACTTGATTACATGTTATGTACTCGAAGTAATCCTCTCACTAGGATTCACTCTCCCTTACAAACTGTAATCAATGCACCCGATTGATTACACTCTCTGTACTCGAAGTAATCCTCTTACTAGGATTCACTCCCCTTACAAGCTGTAATCAATACAAAGTGTTTCCCACTCAAGATCACCCAATCTTGAGTAACTCTCAGATAGAATGTTTACAGATAAATCTTCTCTCTCTCATAAGTGAATTACTAAACACTGAAGTACATAATCATTCATCTCACTCTCTACTGTAAACTATATGAATATTGAGAAATAGAGAGTGTATGAGTCATTGATATATCGACAACGAAGAAGTAAGATCATTTTGTTGTCTTCCTCAAATCACTCATCAAACATCGTCACCCTTTCGATTTGAAGACTTCGCAATTTATAGGTATTTGTGTTTCGACCGTTGCGAGCATTCGACTATTGCACTGTTCTTCCACTTTAGAATATGACTGTTGGTTGTCTTTGGGAAGTAGCCATTTGAGCTTTTTAATTACATGACACAACATAATAGCTGGAATAAGTATTACTCAAAAGAATATTTGCTGCTGCCTCAAGAATTAATTTCGATTGCTGCTCTGTTTCTCTGTCAGCATTTAATGCTTGATCCACGTTGGATTGCATTTTCTTGAAACTAGATTTAGGCGTCACTAATCATTCTGCAAAATACTTAGATGATGATTAAGCACAACATAAATGTGTTCGAGAATAATTAATAACCCATTGGATTAGTTCTGCAAAATTTATGCTAATACAAACAATGGCATTCTCAAGAATTATGTTAGCATTCTCGAGAACTACATAGTAGCAAGAGTTTTATATGCACAACATTACTTTGCCTTGTAACATAGCATTCTCGAGAATCATGAATCAGTTCTCAAGAATTGACAAGATTCATGCATAGATCATTATATCTATATTGTTTACATTCTCGAGAATCCATGTCCTACTCTCGAGAATCATCGTTTAAAGGGTGAGATCATTCATCAACCAAGTGATTCGTTTGCTCAGGCATTCTCGAGTATCATGTGTGGATTCTCGAGAATTAACATGATATGCCTAATTCATTATCCCTGCGTTAGAGCAACTCTCGAGAATTCAAGTATTACTCTCGAGAATCATATGAACAAGAGAGATGAATGCTCCATATTTCATATAGGCCATTCTTGAGAATTCTCCTTCTCATCCTCGAGAATCATCGAGATTGAAGAGAATAATGTTTATGTGTTTAAATCTTTGGCTCAAGCACTCTCGAGAATCACTCCATCATTCTCGAGAATTCTTTATGTAATTAGGAACACTAAGATGCAGATTGTACCGATATATTTAAAATCATTAACACTCGAGAATTGCTTATGTTGAGAGAAAATTTGTCAAACCACCTATGGTAAAAAATCTCTTCAAGTCTTCTTTCCAATTCAAGAAGAATTTGTTCCAAATTTATTGTATTTCTCCGTTATCATCAGATGAATAGAGGTTGTTCTTGACCAACATTTTTTGCAACATCCTGAACATACTATCAACTTCCAAAAATCATATCTCTCTCATTTGATCTTTTTTTATGTGATCTTGGTGGTTTTGGAAAGGTATATGAGTCTAGTTTCATATGCCATTGATTTCAGCTCATTCCAATTTGTAATTTGTGAGATATCCTCAAATTAGCGAACCTTGGTCTGCTATGTGACATTGATTGATGTGTCAAATTTTGAAATTCATCTCTCTCATTTGAACTTCTTTGGACTTAAAATTTTATCAAGATGACGCAATGGGAGTCTAGTTTCATATAAAAGTGGTTTCACCTCAATCCGATCTTTGGTTTGGGAGACATCATCGATTTACTGAACGTCGCCTAGGTGAAACGTGAACAGAGTTAAGCAGAGTTGTTGAATTCTCGATCATTCTCGAGAATCAGAATAGGATTCTCGAGAATTGATGTATGATTCTCTTGAATGGCTCAATAATACCTGAAATTTTCACATGAATAGTATCATACTCGAGAATTACACTGTAGTACTTGATAATGACTTCAAGAATCCAATTGTAGCTTATTTTAACTCTGAATTGAGTCATTTCAACTTGCATGCACTTGAACATGGAGACTTCTACAATCAATCTTGGAGCTTGTATAATGATACTCTCATTCCATTCATCAAGTTCTTCCATCTTGATCATTCTTTATTGTTTATACTTCATATCTATATTAATATATAAGAATTAATTAAAGTAGAAGATAAATGTAGTATGCAAACTTTTTGCTCTGGATAATGGCATCTATATAAGACATTATCAAAACTAATCATAACCAACATTTATATCATCAGTGTCAAAGAAAATTGGTTGAGGATGAGGGACCCTTACTACTTCATTGATATCCCACAATTTTAATGTAAAATCTCATTTGGATACCATTTGGGATATTTTATCCTTGGCACTCAACTTAGCAATAAGGGATGCAACTTTAGGAGGGGATGTAGCTTTAGGAGAGGATGGAACTGGAAGAGGGGATGAAGCATCAGCAGGAGTAGAGACATGTACAAGCTTCACTGGCCAAGAGATGAAGGTTTCCTTGACATCACTCATACGATTCAGCTGATCAGTTGAGAAAGGGAGAGGTGCATCAATGATCACCTCTTCAACTGATACTCTACATCATCAGCCATTTGTTTGTGGTGCACAGTTGATCCCAAGTTGTGGACAGTCCCTTTAGCAACTAATTGTCTACGAGGTTCTGCCACATACAGGTCACAAGGTTGCTCTGACTGTCCAATAATGCACCTCCCTCCAGTGCTCTGCTGCATAGGTGCATGTGTATTTATGAAGGGAACAATGGTCTCTGGATGAGAGCTAATAAGCTTTTTCATCTCAATCATTTCCTCCTTCATTTGCCTCATATGAGATTCAAACATTTCTTTCAATGCACGTTCTTTGGCCGTTGCCTCCTCATTTAATTTGGCCACTGTTTGATCCATCTTCTCCTGAGTAACCATACTTTGTTTAAGGCATTTGGATTTATCAAGGTATTCCTTTAGGCCTACATGTCCTCCAATCCCCCTTACATGCCCCGAGTGATACAGTTTTCTTGTCGCAACGGTCAAAACATCATTCCTCTCTCTCGACACAAAAGATCCCTCTGCTTCTTTCATTTTAAGATCTTCCTGTAATATACAGATAACGAGAAACTTAGTAATGAAATATGTTTAGTAACTAAAAAATAACAATAACGATACTTACAATTCTTTAAGAAACTATACGAGTTTGTTCACTCGTGTAGGCGCCATTTTTTTGTTGCCTAATATACAACCATAAATCCTTGCGGCATATTGGGGATGCCGGTTGATCAACTATTGTAGAAGGATTGGATTCAACTTCTTCTTCCAATCTCTTCCGCTTGGCCTCCATCATTTCTTTTTCGGCCTTTGCATATCCGCTGCGAGAAGCCCTATCGAGCAATCATTCTTTCTCCCTATCTCATGTGCTTGTTCCCTTCTTCTCTGTGAATCAGAATTGAAAACAACTATTAATTATGAATTCAAGTCATCTCACTAACATAAATTAGAGAACTTCTGCTTCATATGAACCTCAAACACTAGTCAAATTCACTTCATCAAGTTTCAACATTTTATTTAAGGAAGATGTAGAATTGTATAGAACTAACATACTAAATTACTAATAGTAATGTCTAACCACTACCTACTATAACAGAACTAGCTAAGAATATAATAACGATTAACATATCAGACATACATATAACTAAGACATGTTTCTCTGATATAGGACAAAGGATGGAAATATATACTTCTATTCACACATTAAACCATATAACTAACAGGATTAGATGAACACAATAACATTCACATATCCGCACAGGTTGATAAGCAAACAAAAAGGGAAAACAAAACTAAATATGAACTCACCAAAGCAGCAGTAGTAATCCGAAGCTAGACAAATTGTTGCCGAATTTGTTGATCAATAAATGTGTACTTGTCCCAATGATTATGCTCTGGTAGAACCTAGGCAAAAATATAGGTGTTGGCTAGAAAGGTCTTAAACTTCCTCCATCAATCAGCACAATAAGACAATGTCTTGTCTTTCAACTTCTCAAAGTCAGGGATAATGTATGTAAGCCGGATATTGTTTCAAAGAGGATCCTTCACTGTGCAACGGTTCACATTTTTCCAATCATCTATTATGATGTTGACCTTGCTACGTGTCATATAGCTGACAAAACTATTATATTTGTTATTATTCAGACTGAAAGGTTCTAACCTTTCATTAAATTGAATCTCAATCTTTGTCCCAGTGTTCCAACTTACGGCTATGTCCCTCATCTGTGTGCCACTTCTACCACGACGTGCAGGGCGGTTATGAGGCTTATTTTGATATGAAGAGGGTTTGTTTTGGCTCACACCAGTAACATCAGTAACTAGCGTTGACTGAACAGGAAGAGAATGGTTTTCTCCGTTCATTTTCGAGAAAGGAAGAGAGGTTGGGAGTAGTGGTGTGAAAGAGGAACGCCTGAGAAAGTGAGAGAGTAACAAAGGATGGTGGTGGTTGGCGAGGAATAGACGTAATGCAACATGATGAGGGGTTTCGCAACAAGAACAGGGGTTTTAGAGTTTAGACAGTAAGACGTAAGTCGTAAGTAAGATTTCACGCGAAGAAGTATATGTTTCCATTTTTAAGACCGGAGTAACTTAAATGATGATTTTAAAGGTTAACATTTAAGATTGTCCATTATTTATGTCCGTTCTTAAAAGTAATAAAGTATTATTTTAAATTTTGTCATCATTTAGTACCGGGTATAAGTTTCGTCCGCTCTTAAAAGTATTACCTTTAAGACTGTCATTTATATATGTCCAGTCTTAAAAGTTTTATATGGTTATATTTAAATATTTCCTTATTATTTTTTACTACAGAAAAAATAAAGTCGGGGATGTACAAGAAAAAATAAGTATTATATGTATGTATGTATGTATGTATTTAACAAATTAAACTAATAAAAATAAACCATATATAATAGGGAAAATGTATGTCAGGGCCTAAGGCAGCAAAATAATTTCAAAAAAGACCCAATAAACATTCACATGCCAGAGGGCCTTTTTTGGTATTATTTCAAAAAGCGTTAGCAACTATATCAGTAGCGGTTAACAACTATATCAGTCCTCGTTAACAACTAAATCAATCTAATTAACAACTACATATTAACAACTATATCTGTAACCATTAACAACTACATCAGTAGCAATTAACAACTATATTCGTACACTTTTTTTTGAAATAATGCCAGAAAAGGTGGCCTTTTCTGGCATGTTGATGTTTATTGGGCTTGGGCTTTTTTTGAAATTATTTTGCTACACATTTTCCCTATATAATATTTGATTTTTAAAAAAGTATTAATTTCAAGAGCAAATGAATGAATAATGAAAATAAGTTTGTGAGTTATTGTGGAACATTTTTAAGAAGAATTTAAAACTGAATAAGTTTGCAGCATCATGTAGTACAACAACGCCCTGAATTATGGAAGTATGATGACTTTTTTTAGGGATCTAGCTTACGTAGACAACAACTAAAGAAATTATAAAATTGATTTAATTTAGCTTTATTTAAAATAAATTATATCCTCAAGATTAACAAAAAAATCCCTTTAGCTTCCTCAAAAATAAATGTTAATTCTATCATATGAGAATGTATCGTTGGTAGCTAAGGACAACAGTTGATACTTGATAGAAGCTACCGAGTATTATTGATCCCAAAACAATTCAGGGCATATTTGATTTCCTCTCTCTAAAATAGTTCTTGAAGACTAAAAATTAACTAAATTATTTTAAAATAAATTATTACATGATGTGAAAAATAAAAAGTTAAAATTTTTTTTAGAAAAACAAAAATCAAAACATTTTTTTTTAATGTTTTGTTACGTTTTTAAAAATTAGAGAAGAGACGAAAAATATTTTTTTTTTTCGTTGAGAGCAATTATGTAAATATAAGACATTGATCTTTCACCCTTTACTTCACCATTTTAGATATATTTTAAAAATAATGATTCAATCAAGCAGATTTTTTTAAACTTGTATTTTCAAAAATTATTCTAGGAACATAATAGAATCAAATAAACCCTTATTTTATTTATTTCTCACTTTCAAGTAGCAAACCAGTTTATCGTTATACAAAAAATAAAATGAAATAAAAATAAAAATCCATTTGATTCATGTAATGGAAAGTTCATCCAAATACAATTACATGCATGTCCTACATAACATGCTAAGAAATTCAGCATGCATGACTACAAACAACTTTAAACTTTTATTAATCTAATAATCTTGATTGATTAATCATAATCCCAAATGTTAAAATAATTAAGGTTATCAAGACATTCAAGTTGAGCGTGACCAATAACATCACCAAAGTTCTATACGTCGTCGTGTCCACTTCCTCTTCTTTTTATTCTCTTTTCCTTTCACTCCACTACTATACTTCCTATATTCTTCATAGATACTACCCCCTTATTCACTAACCATTTTTTTTTCATATGTTAAAACACAAGAAGATTTTAACCTACTTTTATTGTTGGAAATTATGCCTAGGGGCTAATCATTAAATAACTTCCTAATTTGATTTATCAAGATAAATCAATGATTTAATAGATATCATATCTCAATTAGACAAATTGATTTATGAAGATAAATCAAATCAATTTCCATTACATGAATCAATTAAATCAAACTGGCTTCTAATTTGCATTAAATAAATTGATTGGATTGAATCAATTAGACAAATTTAATTTCCAATTCAATTTCAAAATTAATAAGATTGATTTTGAATATTTAATGCAGCTCATAAGGGTTATAAAATACCCTTAGGTTGTAAGTAATTGGATTTTACACACACAAGAGAATTCAAGAGCCACAAAGAATCCCTAGAAGAGAGACGTGAGACAAAAGCTTAAAGGCGCTAACATGCTGCCGTTCGTGTTGGAGTGCTGTTCGGTGTGGATACCGGTAAAGGGAGTGGATTCGTAGAGTCGGCTCCTAGAGATTAATTGATCAAGAAGGTGTTAACCCACAAGTTTGCAAAGCACGCACACGAGTTTGCGTAGGTACGGTTTCTAATTACTAACCTGATTTAAGCGCTGTTGATAGATCATCTTCTTGGGATTCGTAATTTATTGGATAAATTTAATTCCGCTGCATGTACGAATCCCAACATCTATAACTACAAAATAATTAATTTCTGACTTGACTTTAAGCTTATTCCATTCGATTCTTCAAATATATTAATATATAAGTTGGTAATCTTTCACATTGCATTTGCACGTCTTTGATTTATATTCTATTGGGAAGTATATAAATCAATAGTGATGAATAAATTAAAACAATTCAACACAACTTGCGAATGGATTGTGCGAAAATAAAATCAACAAGGTCCAACACCGTTGGCAAATAAATGTGCCTTTTAAATATATCTCAGTTTTAATTCCCAATAACGTGCACGAAAAAGGTCTGGCGTTAGAATAGGTGAAACCTTCTTATGTGTTGTTACTTTAAGTAGTCCGGATAATAAGAATGAACTGAAAGACTTGATTATTATTGATGATAAAAGGCATTTATATAAAATCAGTAGTGCTTACATAGCTAAATATAGGATAAAATTTGTAGTACAATTTACACTACAAAATTTATTTTCTATTTAGGACCGAATGAAGTAGTATCTAAAAAATATGCTAACGCACAACTAACATAATCCTAACCACATGAAACTACCTAAACACATAATAATATCTGATATCCTAATAACATTCCCCCCCCCCCCCCCCCCCGGAAACACACAAAAAGAAAAAAAAAACACAAGCTGGAGAATGAGTATCCAACAAGATAATAGAATGGATATCCTCTGTCAGGTGTGACATAACCTACACATTATACCATAGAGGAAGTCGCAAGCAGAGGAAGAGCTCACCAGTGGGTCGATGTTTTTGTCTTCAAAATGGTTAGTGTGTCCGTCTTCATTTTCTCTCTCTTCCTTTTTATATTTTAACGGTGTCTATTTCCTCCATTGGCCCACAAGGGTGTTTCTTAAAGCACGAGGGCTAATGGTACTAACAGACTATAGTTAAAGGATTTGACTTAAAAGAAGGAAAAAAAATAGGTGCCTGATTAAAAATTGACGGAAAGCACAAGTACGTACAAAGTGGTTTTTCAACAAAAAATCATGTTGAAAGAGTTACTCATATATATTTCGACTCAACAATACTCAAGTTTTAAGATCTTTTTTTTTTTAACGGAAAGTTTTAATTAAGATTAATCATCAAATATCATAGTGAAAACATGGCATTTTGAGAATAAAACCGACCCCCTCTCGTCTCATGTATAGCTTTTCCTTCGTACAATTTCTATGAGAAATTTCTATGGGAGCTGAGAACGAACATCCTTATATAGATATTTGTTGAGGAATTGAGCAGAAAACTAAAAAAGAACACCCTACTCTTATTCTATAAGAAATTTTCATAAAAGAATCACTACCTTGTTAGAGTATTAATATACTCCGTGTAGTTTTAATTAAAAAGCTTGTTGTGTCTAAACTTTTGAAGAGTGGAGTTAGCAGTACACATTAACAACAAATTAAGAAAAAAAAAATGATGGAGAGAAAAAGGAAAAATTCCCACTAAGAAATTCTTTCTTGGGGATAAGAAGAAATATTTGGTTAAACAGAAAGGGATCAACTCCATGCAACTTAATCAAAGTGGAGTATATCTTTTCATTTGTTTAATAAAAAGCTAAACAAAACAAAAACAACAATACGAGAGACTCTTATTCGCTCTGTTGTATATTTGGTTCCCACCACTTTAATTCGTTTTTTATTCTCTTCATATCTTTTTGCATTTGTGTGTTTCACTCTTCTTTCTACCAATTTTTCACTAATAAGCCAACTTGTAACAAAGGCAGGAGGATGCTCATGAATAGTATATAATATTAATAATGCGTTCAAAATATGTTTGTGTTGCTTTGAAAAGATAACATAGTTGCGTCTAGTCATTTCAACCACTTGTTGATGTGCCGCTTCACATTCTTCTTCAAGTACTATCATGGGTCCAACGTTGGCCCACTCACCATTCGGCCGTTCTACATTATGGGTCCTTATTTTTACCATATTACTGGTTCAAACTCCTCCCACGTAGTATCTAATTTGGAATTGGATTTTCAGAACTTTATGGGCTATAAGAAAGTGATAAAGCCCAAATAAATGGGCACATTATGGATCAATTAATGGTGTCCTAATTTATCCTCCTTGTCTGTTTGGATTAGCAATGACAAAAGTGATTTTTTTTTTAATCAAATAGGACTTTAGTAAACTTAATGGATAAAGTTAGATTGTGTAATGTCATTTATGTTTAAATTGACGGTAGTATAAATGACTTTTCTGAAGCTAAAATTTGTTTTGGTGATTATTTTGAAAAGTAAGTTTAGGTGAAAAATAACTGAAAATGATGTGAATTTTATTAAATAATACACATAATTAGAGAAAATATCATTGAAGTGCCAAGGAAGAAAAAAATATCAAAAAAGTGTCAACCCTAAATCCTTTATCAAAAAAGTCCATAGGGACTTTTTGATATTAAGTACAAAATTCCGATATCAAAAAAATCTCGTTGTCAACATAGCTTTTCATATTGCCAAAATAGATTTTTTATGAGAATTTTGTAATTAATAACAAAAGGAGTCATTTTGATAACGAGACTTTTTTTTTTATATGAGAATTTTGTAATTAATATCAAAAAAGTCTTTAGGGACTTTTTTGATAGGGAATTTGGGGTTGGAACTTTTTTGATATTTTTTTCTCTTCTTTGAAACATGAGTGACATTTTCCCTATATATTATAAGTATATAAATTGTAATAATATAAGAAAAAATTAAATTTAAAATTATAAAAAGGTAAGAAAAGTTAAGGAAAAATCCAAATTAAATCCAATTAAAATGGTCAAAATTAAAATTGGGCCTATACTTTTAACAAATTTTTCATGAGACCAAGAAGCCTAACTAATAATTTTTTAATTTGTTAAAAGACCAGAGTATCCCAATATTGTTTGAAAGGACAATTGAGGATAGTTAAAAAGGACAAAAAATGATTTTATAAATTAGGCCCCATCTAACTTAAATTATAATAAATATTCAATATAATCAATGTGCATATGTTGTTTTAACTATAGAAGTTTGACAGTTTTTTATTTTAAAATATCATCAAGTATATTTATATTTATATCTATATCAATGATGATATACTTAAATTATTTGTATAGTATCATGTTCATCGAGGAAAAAATTACTTAAATCTATACGTTTAATGTTTCTATTTTTACTGTAGAAAATTTGTTTCAGCCACATTTGCATAAAAGTGGGTGGTCCCATTGTAAAGAGAAGATAGAGAAAATATTAGTAGGACCGATCCACTTCTATGAAGTGTGGTTAAAAAAAAAATCTGCAGCAAAATAGAAGTAGAAACATTAAATTCTAAATATATTAAAATTTTGAGGATTTGACATATAATTTCTAGCATAACTTCTCCACTTTAACCAAACTTAATTATGATTTCCTTTCCATCAAATTGTTTGTTCTCTATGGGTTTTGATGATAACAAACAATTGTAAAATCAAGATTGAAGTTTGTGTTAAGTAAGTGAAAAACTTATTGTCTAAGGCAAACTCGAGTTTTGGACTCAACTTGAGTTTTATCTTGACAGAGAAAATCTCAATTTTAATAGACAAAGGCAAAAATGTAGTTTCCGTTTGCAAACTTGAGTTTCGGCCTTAGAGAGAGCATTGCAAGTTTTTCATCACGACAAACTCAAGTTTGGTTTTGGAAACTCAAGTTTAGGCCACACAAGACTCTTCAATATTTTCCAAAGGAAATGCAAAACTCTAGTTTTAGAGGGAAACTCTAGTTTCCAGTTTTTCCAAGATTTGGTAAAACTTGAGTTTCAGTTTGAAAACTCAAGTTTTGGAGATCAAAAGGTTTTCATGATTTAACTATATGAAAACTTAAGTTTTTGAAATGAAAACTCTAGTTTCCTACTTTGCTCCAAAATTCAAATGTTTTCATATTTTAAATGGAAACTCAAGTTTTAGCCAAAGCATAGATGACCACTATTTTTCTTCATATTTATAAACTCTGGTTTTGGAAACTCCAGTTTTGGAAACTCTAGTTTTGAAATGACAGAAGATCTCTCTAAGTTTCAAGTTAAAAATGGAAACTCAAGTTTGGATTAGGTAACTCGAGTTTTGGTCATACAGAGAGCATCGATTTTTTTCACTGATTTCAATACTCCAGTTTTGAATGAAAACTCAACTTTTGAGGTTTTGGACATGTATTCATTAAAAGTCAAAAACTCGAGTTTTGCTTGAAAACTCGTGTATTGGTCTCAAGCTAAAATGGTTTCAAATCTCAAATCGCTGTTGGTTATGATTAGTTTTGATGATGTCTTATATAGATGCCATTAGTAAGAGCAAAAAGTTCATATAATATGTTTTGACTAATTGCTACATTTAATGTAGATCTGTTCAAATATGACTATGGAGAATGATCAAAAGAAGAGAAGAAAGAAAAAATAGAATTGTGGAGTCAAATGATAAAGAACAAGATAAGAGAAGAAAGAAAGAGTTGAATCATGGAGAATGATCAAGAAAAGAGAAGAAAGAAATAAAAAATTTCCAAATGGAATGAGAAAATCATCATACAAGTTTTTAGATTGATTCTTGAAGTCTCTATGATCAAATGGAAGTTGGAATGACTTGATTCGGAGTTAGAACAAGCAGATATCAGTTTCTGGATAAATAAACTCGAGTCTGTCACTTATAAACTTGAGTTTGGCTGTTTTCCAGCAACTCTAGCTCCTCTAGTACGAGCAAACTCAAGCCTACACTTATAAACTCGAGTTTCGCTGTTTTCCAACAACTCTGGCTCCTATGGTACGAGCAAACTCGAGCCTACACTTATAAACTCGAGTCTAGCTGATTTCCAGCAAGTTAGTTCTCCTCTGGCACGAGTAAACTCGAGCCTATACTTACAAACTCGAGCTTACAGCGTTCTTCAGCACTAGTATTCTACTCTGTTTCACGTTCAACATAGGCGACCTCTGGTAATTCGATGATATCTTCCAAACCAGGAATCGGATTTAGGTGAAACCAATTTTGTATGAAACTAGGCTTCCAATGCGTCATCTTGACAAAGTTTCATGCCCAAAGAAGATCATATGAGAGAGCTATGAATTTCACAAGCTGGATCAGAAGTTCATGCCACACATCAGACCAAGCTTCAATGTTTTGAGTGTAACTCACAATCTACACATCGAAATGAGCTGAAATCGGTAGTATATGAAAGTAAACTCATAAGGATTTCCATCAAGAGTTAAATGAACCAAAACAAAGTTCAGACCAGGGAGATATGACTTTCACAAGTTGATTGAAAATTCAGGATGTTAAAAACTTGAGCCTATCACTTATAAACTCAAGTTTGACTCAAACAGAGAGCTAGTTACGATCTGATATTCGATAAACTTGAGCCTAAAACTTATAAACTCGAGTTTAGCTCATACAGAGAGCTATCGAGGATTTACAAGTCAAACAAACTTGAGCCTGGACATATAAACTCGAGTTTACCTTACACAGAGAGTTTCTCCAAGCTTTTCAAAACATTCAAACTTGAGCCTACATTTTACAAACTCGAGTTTGTCACTTACAAAGAGCTTTCAAAGATTTTTTTCAAGACAGGAAACTCAAGCACGAATTTATAAACTCAAGCCTGTAGTAGATCGAGAGTTTTCAAAGGTCTTTTAACTGAAGCAAACTCAAGCCTGCCACTTCTAAACTCAAGTTTGCATGAACAAACCCGAGTTTGCCTGAAACAGGCTCAAGTTTAAGGCGCTCTATTTTACGTACAGCTTGCTCAGATCAGCGAAATCTTCCTGAATGATTTACAGACTTCATATCATCTATTACTACTATTCCTAATCTCCTTTAATCAATTTGCTCATGAGTTTCATATTAATTCAGCAAGAATCAAGGTGAAATCAAATCTGGATCAACTGCATTTAATGAAGAGCCAAGAACAAGCTTGAAACTTCTCTATCCCAGCACTTCAGCTCAAGATGTTACAGATCATCCAAATCACTCTCCAACAGTCAAAAACGGATCATGGAATGACAAGAATACTGGAAGATCATCTGCAACGGATAAATCCAGGATTCCAGCCAAGAATTGAAGAAATAGAGAAAAATATGCAACTGTCATATTCCATAAATAAAGCTAAACATTGAAGAATAAAAGAGAAGAAAATGCAACGGTTAATTCCTCTGATTAAACTATAAATACCCAGGAAAACTAATAGCAATAACAAGCACAATTACAACTGATTGCATTTTTATTTTGACACTTCATTGTGCATACTTCAGTATGTAAACTTCAGTGTTTATTCATATCTACTCTTTTTGAGAGTCTTGTTTTGAAAATCATTTGATTATTTCTTTGAGAGAATTCAAGGTTGTGGAACTTATGAGTTGGCTTATTTAATTACAAAGTGTAAGGGGGAGCAAGTCCTTGGTGATTAGGATTGCTTGAGAGTTACATTGTTGTAATTAAAGAATATTGAGACAGTTGAAAAACCCAGAAGGTATTTAGGGACTGGACGTAGGTCAAGGTTATGACCGAATTAGTATAAATTTTACTGTGTCTAGCTTTTCTTCCCTTGCTTTATTATACTCTGTTTTCGATTTAAAAACTTGAGTGTTTCGAAATTTTTTTCAAAATTACTAAAGACTTATCAAACACCTAATTCACTCCCTCTTGGGTGATAGCCAGGTCCAACAATCGCGACTTTCCTCTCTGGAAGGAGGAAACTTGAGTATTGACTTGGAGATTCGAGTTTAGACTTAAGTGCATAGTGTCAAACTCGAGTATTGATAAACAAACTCAAGTTTGCGTCGCGACTATTGAAAATTCAAATATACCAAATCTATGAAAACTATCTTGTTTAATCTAAATGCTTCCTAACATTATTTATCAACTTCATTAGATATGTTTAACGTGTTTACTAGTGGATTTTAGCTATTTTAAAGATAATTTAAGAAGATTATAAGAGATGTTACAACACAAGCAAAAAGCATGTCAGAGCATTAAATGCAAGGACACCTAATGTGCCATATTTTGATCTACCAAGCTCTGCATGATGCAAAAAGGATAAATGCACCTTACCTAAATAAGACACTGACATCCCAACGGACAAAAACACAAGGAAGTCAACATTTATCCTCTGAACACTTGGAATGAACAAAAAGTAGAGAGAGAAGAGACCAAAGTGCCTCCAACAACTAAATAAATGCACCAACGGTCAAATTGAAGACTGCAACAGTTATTAATCACTCTTTATGTATAAATAGAGCTGCATTTAATCCTTCTCAACAATCATTTAGCCAGAAAATGAAAAAGCATTCAAGTTGTTCATCTACTCTTAAGTTTTCTTGAACAAAGTATCTTTTGATACTTTTGAGCTTCAGTGTTAAATCTTATCCACTCTTTAAGAGAGTTCATTGATTGTATTCCATTTATTGTAATCAATCTCATGTCAAGAGACTTAGAGATTGGGGTTCATTGATTACAACTTGTAAGGGGGAGTAAGTTCTGGTGAGAGAATTACTCTTGAGTTACAGAAGGTGTAATCAATTCATATAATGAAATACTCAGGGAGCCTGAGAATTGAATGTAGGTCATAGAGTTGGATCGAACCGGTATAAACCTTTGTGTTCTTCTCTTCTTCCCTACTCTCTGTTTTACCTTGTTTTAACACTTCTAAAACAAAACTTTCAAAAAGATTTTTAAAATCCCCAATTCACCCCCTCTTGGTGATTCAGTTTCGCTTTGAAAAAAATACAACAATTTAAAATTTTTTTCTTCATAAAGTGGCAAACCCAGGAATTTTAATGATGAGAGGAAAAAGGGAAAAATTATTATATTATAAATAAAAGTACTTGAAATACAATACAGACCTAATATACAAAAAATTAAAAGTAATCTATTATAGAAATTAAGTTCACTTTACTCTATATGTTTTCATATAGTTAAACTCAATAATAATTGAATCGATGCTAAAACTCAAAAACAATTTCTCTTTTGATTTATATAATCAAAGAATCATCAAGAAATTGATCTTCTTTTCTATTTCGAAACCTGTTTTTTATATAAAAATTGGAGGAGTGAGTACAAGTTTAATCACTCTATCAATAATAGGGTAAATATGGACTTTACAGTTCTCGATAACCCTTGACATAATTCAAATGTAGTTGATAAATTAATGAAATCTAAACACTTAGGAATGTCAAGCTTAAAATGTTGTAACTTCATCTTCAAATGCAATACTTCATGTTTTGTAAAATTTATAGAATGAAATTTTTCAACAAGTTTGCAAATATCATCACTATTAAATTACTTATGCATGTTTCTTGGATCTAAAGCCATGCTTAAAGTAAGTCATTCAACAGTATTATTATTGAACTTACTATTTAATTATTGCAATTAATAACCAACTATAACATAAAAGATATTTACACTATAAAAGTTTTCAATAGAAAAATCATCTTGTTCATTTCGAGCAGGACCTCTCCTTCCAATATATTGTGCACTCATCATATTTGGAATGTTAATGTCATGTTTTATGCAAAATTCTTGAACATGATCCAAAAAAGCATCCCAACTTGTCTCTCTTCATTTCTAAAGTAACTCTTTTGTAGTTGAAATGGAAGTAAAGCATTTGAAATATCTTGAGATTTTCGTTGTAAAGTTTGACAAAGGACTTCAGTAATACTCATAATTTCTGAAAAGGCAAGGGTGATAAGTATAAATTTTATAATTAAATAGGTGTAAATTTTATGATATCATTGGTTGGATTTATTAATATTTTATACCTATTTAATTATACTACTCATATCCTATTTTTATTTTTATAGGAGATATCATGCGATCTAACAGAAAATCAAACAATTTTTAAACTCTCTGTGTGTGTGTGTGGTGGCAAGAATTAGGGACGTGAGCTGAATGAGAGTCGCTAAGAAGCCTGCATCAATTAGAACAAAAAGGAGCCCACACAGTTTGAGAAAGGGGAGAGTAGTGCTGGAGGGATATTTAGATGGCAGCAGAAAAACAAAATCTAAGAAAGAGAGGAACACAAAGACCAAAAGGATTAAGGAAGTAAAAAAAAAAAACTCCTATTGTTCCACCCCTTCATAGCCTACAAACTTGAATAAACGACAAGAAACCGTAAGCATGTGGGGAGTGGAGACCTAAAAATAATTTGCAAAATACCAAATTAATATTTAAACTTGAAGATTAAATTCTTGATATGTAAATGGATCCCCAACACATATATAGATAGCTAAAACATGAATAACATTAAACAAGACAAGGAGAGGAGTATATATTTGAAGATTTGATGGAGATGTTGATGGTGACTCCTGTTATTATCCATTATACTCTGGATGATTGTAGAATATGTTAGTTGTTTTGGTATTATATTCAGGATATTTGTATATTAATCCTTTAGGGAATTTAATCTTTTGTCATTATATTTATTTTACCATTATTTTATCGTCCAAACCGATTGCATTCTCTGTTCCATAAGCACTCTGATGCATGTCGATAATTAACTCGAGTAATATATGATAAATAGAAAGGAAAAGGATCACATTACCCACTACCTGAAAAGGGTTAGGCCGGTAGGGGTGTAACACAATTAGCGGGGACAAAATTGAAAATGGAAGAAATCACCAAGAGGGGGGTGAATTGGGGATTTCAAAAATTCTTTTGAAAGATGTCTGAATTCTTTTTCAAAACTTGAAAAACAGATAACGAAAGAATAAGAGAAGAAAATCTGGACACAAAGGATTTATACTGGTTCGGTCTTAAACTTTAACCTACGTCTAGTCCCCAGATATCTTCTGGGTATTTCCAGTAGTTCAACAGGCTTTAATTACAACAATGTAAACCACATGCAATCCTATTCACCTAGGACTTCTCCCCCTTACACTTTGTAATTAAACAACCCAACTCACAGGTTCCACAACCCTGAGTTCTCACAAAACAAGTAATCATAAATGATTTTTGAAATCACACTCTCTTAAAGAGTAAATAAGCTTAAACACTTAAGTTCAGAAAATATTTTTGCACAAGAGAGTAAGAAATCAGAAATACAATCAGTTGCAATTTAGCTGTGTGTATTGCACTGCGTCTTCATGGGTATTTATAGGCTAACTAGTGGAACTAGCCGTTACATTTTCTTCTCTAACATTCAGCTGTAAATCTGGAGAACGACTGTTGCATATTTTCCTCCGTTCTTTCAATTCTCAGCTGGAATCCTGGAATTCGTTGATGCAGATGGTTTTCCAGATATTCTGTCATTCCATAACTTTTATTTGACCGTTGGAGAGTGATTTAGTTGATCCATAACGATCTGTGCTGAACCATTGGGATAAAGGAGAAGTTTCAGCCTGGTTTTTAGTCCTGCATTAAATGCTCTTAACCCAGTTTTGATTTGTTGTAATCTAAAGCTTAAAATGTGTTAATGTAGTCTGTAACTCATGAACAAACTTATCAAACATATATATGATGATTTGTAATTTCATTTAAGTGCAAAACAGATCATGAGAGTGAATCAGAAAGATGAAAAACGCGAAGAGTGAAACAAAGATCTGTTAGGCTCGAGTCTAAGTTCGATAGGCTCGAGTTTGTTCATGAACTCTCAAGCATAAAATATGTAAGCTTGAGTTTATCCTTTAGAGATCAGAGTTTATCGTGATAAGTTTTTGAAATCATTTTGATAGAGTGCACAAACTCGAGTCTATTAGTGACAGGCTCGAGTCTGGAACTATTTGGAATGAAAATAAGCTTTGGTCCAAAGGCATAGGCTTGAGTTTGAAAACTTAGGCTCGAGTCTGATCGGGCTGTGAAATTTGGTAGCTCTCTGTCTGAGCCAAACTCGAATCTGTAAGTGTTAGGCTCGAGTTTGCTTCAGCCAAACGCTTTTGAGACTTCTTTCTATTGGACTTGGCTATCACCCAAGAGGGGGGTGAATTGGGTGTTTGATAAACTTTGGGAACTTAAAAAAAAACTTTTCGCAATTTATAAATTGACAATTAGATATTCAAAGATGAGCATATACTGGAAATGTAAAAGATAAGGGAAGAGAGTATGCAAACTGTGATTTATCCTGGTTCGGTCCAATCTTTGACCTACGTCCAGTCCCCAAGCTTCACTTGAGATTTTCAATCCACTATTTGCTTTGAACTTGATTACACGTTCTGTACTTGAAGTAATCCTCTCACTAGGATTCACTCCCCCTTACAAAACCGTAATCAATTCACTTGCTTGATTACACACTCTGTACTCGAAGTAATCCCACACTCGGATTCACTCCCCTTACAAGCTGTAATCACAACAAAGTGTTTCTCACTCAAGATCACCCAATCTTGAGTAACTCTCATAATAATAGGATGTTTACAATGAATCTTCTCTCTCAGAAGTAAGTGAATAAACACTGAAGCACAATACATATAATCTCACTCTCTAAGCTAGATATATGATCATTGAGATATTCAGAGAGTAGATGAAACAGACGTTAGAATATTGGCATTTTCACTGTGTAAGCTCACGTCACTGTTCTTGTTCTCCCTCTTGTATCTGTGTCACTTGTTCTTGTTTCTAGGCTTCTTATATAGATGAAGAAGAGGAACTAGCTGTTTCATTTTCTTCTCTTTGATTCTTCAAAGTTCAGCTGTAAATCTGGAATATGACAGTTGCATATTTTCCTCTGTTTCTTCAATTCTTGGCTGGAATCTTGGATTTAGTTGTTGTAGATGGTCTTCCAGAATTCTTGTCATTCCATAAACTTAATTTGACCGTTTGAGATGATTCTTATGAGTTACAACGGTCTGAGCTGAACATCTGGGATAAGGGAGAAGGATCAGGCCTGTTATAGGTTCGTCATTTAATGCATTTATCCTGGATCTTGATCTCACCTTGATCTTGGCTAAACCTTATCTGAAAAACACTCAAAACTTCATCAAGGACATTAGAAACAATAATATCATATGAGGAAATAATTTCAGGAAGACCCATTAAGATTTCGCAGATCAACATCATTTGATTTTTCAAAATCCCCAATGCAAACTCGAGTTTTTTCTTCCAGACTCGAGTTTGGGGTTCATTCAGAAAGCATGTCTGTTGATTAGTGGTCTAAACTTGCAGTCTGTAAAAGCTAACTCGAGTTTGGCTTTTACAGAGAGAACTATCGGGCTCTAGACTTGGGATGGAATTTTGGTTCGGAAGCTAAACTCGAGTCAATTAGTGACTAACTCGAGTTTGGGTCTATGTTTGAAGAACAAGCCTAAGTTCGTGATTTTCCAAACTGGAGTTTAGGGTCATAGACTGGAGTTTGTAGTGTAGCCAAAATGGATGCTCTTTCTGTATGATCCAGACTCGAGTTTGGGAAGCAAACTCGAGTTTCAGTGACTACTGAAATATTTGAAGTTTATCTGGGTCAAGTGCAAACTGGAGTTTGGAAGGCCAGACTAGAGTTTGGAAGTCTATTGAGTTTTCTGGGTTCCTTTCTGTTTGGTCTAAACTCGAGTTAGGGAATCTAGACTCGAGTTTGGCTTGCTTGGGATTCTGAGTGCTCTCTGTATCTTCCAGACTTCAGGTTTGATTTACAAACTGGAGTTTAGCTTAATGTAAAAATTTTGGATTCATTTCTGTGTCTGTACAGACTCGAGTTTGTCTATGCAGACTCGATTTTGGCTTTTATGTAAAATTGAATATCTTTCTGTCAAGTCTCAAAATTGGAGTTTGCTAACACAAACTCGAGTTTTCTTCTCCATGGCTCAGTCAAATATCCTTCTCACAAGTTCTTTGCTTTCTGACCTGATAAAGATCAATTCCTGGAATCCAGTACCTATCTCCATAAAGCTCTTTAAGTCTTCTTTCCATTGCAAGAAGAATCAGCTCCAAACTCGTTGTATTCTGATAGTTATGATCTGATGAATGAAGGTTGTTCTTTGCCAGCGTTTTTGCAGCATCTTGAATTTATAGTAAACTTTCGAAGATCATATCTCACTCATTTGATCTTTGTTTTCCATGATCTTTATGTTTCTGGAAAGGTATGTGAGTCTGCTTTTATATGCCACCGATTTCAGCTCATTCTGATGTGTAGATTGTGAGATATACTCAAATCATTGAAGCTTGGTCTGCTGGGTGACGTTACCAGATGGGTTAACTTCAAAAATTCATAGCTCTCTCATCTCAGCTTCTTTGAGCATGAAAATTTGTCCAGATGACGCATTGGATGTCTAGTTTCATACAAAATTGATTTCACCTTAAACCGATCTCTGGTTTGGGAGATATCATCAAATTACCAGAGGTCGCCAGTTCTGATCGTGAAACAGAGTTGCTGAAAGCTTGCTAAACTCGAGTCATTAAGTGACTAACTCAAGTTTTGAGTTCCAAACTCGAGTTTACATTGGCTAACTCGAGTTTTGCTGATCCAGAGACACCAGAGTTGCTGAAGACACTACAAACTTGAGTCATTAAGTGACTAACTCGAGTTTTGAGTTCCAGACTTGAGTTTTGTATCCTAAACTCGAGTTTTCTCATAATCCAGAGGCAGATCACTTCCTGTAATGCAGTAAACTTGACTTGAGTATCTGGCTTGATTTTGCTCATCCAGAACCTGATATATGCTTGTTTTAACTCTGAATTGAGCCATCCCAACTTCCATTTGATCTTGGAGACTTCAAGAATCAAACTAAGAACTTGTATAATGATTTTCTCAATTTATTCAGCAAGTTCTTCTTTCTTTCTTCTCTCTTCTTGATTATTCTCCATGAATCAACTCTTTCTTTCTTCTATTCTCTTGTTCTTTCTCCACATGAACAAATCTACATTAAATGTAGCAATTAGACAATGTATATGATATAAACTTTTTGCTCTTGCTAATGACATCTATATAAGACATCATCAAAACTAATCATAACCAACACTTTCAATTTGAAATAGGCTTGAGTTAACAAAGTTATGCTTGAACCTGTTTTTGAGTAAATCTTTGTTTGCTCTCTGGAAGAGACAGGCTTGAGTATAGCTTCATAGGCTCGAGTCTATTCACATGAAAGTTTGTTTGAAGAGTTCTCTGTAAGACTTAGGCTTGAGTTAAGAAATGCATGCTCAAGTGAAAAATGAGACATGCTCTCTGTAAGGCACAAGCTCGAGTTTCTTTAGGTAGGCTCGAGTCTAACTGAGAGCCAATAACTTAATTTGCTCTTTGTAAGACGTAGGCTTGAGTTTACCTTAACAGGCTTGAGTTTCCCTTAGTTATAAACATGAAACTTGCTTTCTGTCATGAGCAGGCTCGAGTCTATTAAGTTAGGCTCGAGTTTGCCTAAGTTCAAAATGCTTGTTTTGCTTTCTGTTAAGTGTAAACTTGTGTTTATCAAAACTAAACTCGAGTTTAACTTACATTATAAGATTGAAATCGGTTTTAACAATCTTTAAGCATGTTTGAACTTTAGCAATAATAAAATCCTTTTTAGTTTACAATGGTCTGTTATCATCAAAATACATAGAGAACTAACAAAAATGTCATTGATAAAAGAACATTAGAAGGCTCCAAACAAGTGTTACCACTGAAAGTAGGTATAGGTGGTGACAATTGTTGTCATTGATACACGTATTAGTAGCAACACTCATGTTATTGTTGAAAGTACATTAGAAGGCACCAATACGAGTGTCACCGCTGAAAGTGGGGTATAGGCAACGATAATTGTCACCACTAATACATGTATCACTGGCGATACTTTTCTGCTTATACATGTTTCAAGTTTCACCGTTGATACATGTATCAGTGGCGAAAAATGTCGTCACTGAAAGTTACAAATATATATTTTTTAATGTAAATTGATAAAATAAAAACTTGTACCATATTGATAAAAATCAAAAGAAATTTTAATTCAATAGTATATTAATTGCAAAGATACTAACACAATTCTTCAAAATTAATATCAAGTATTTAAATTTTCTAAAAAAGGTCTAAAGATTGTCCATTGGAAAGATCAAACATAAAACTATGAAGAATGACTAGTAGGTGGGACAACAAGACTTGGAGTAGATGATGTTGGAGTTGCTAACTGCCCCTGTTGCATTAAGACAGCTAGTTGGGCATGTATTTTATGCTCCATCTGTTCCATATTGTACTCAAATTGTGCAACTATGCTTTTATCTTTTGCACTTTTTTTTGCATGCTTTGTTTTAATCTTTGCACGTTCTTCTGCATGCTCTGCTTCCATCTTTACACGTTCTTCTACAAGACTTGCTTCCATCTTTGCATGCACCTCCATAAATTTTTTATCAAACTCCTCATGCAATTAGCTATGCACATTCTCTATAACTGAATTATCATTGGATTTAGAGTGATCTCTCTTCCTCAAAGTCTCTGCTCCATACCTTTTCCTCTTGCATACCCTGATCTCTCACCTATAACAACTATCAATATTTCATCAAAGGTCATTCAAGCATATCACTATCTACCTCTACTTGTTGTTGGCAAAGTCCTTGCAAGTGAGTCTACCATTAAAGCATGAAATAAATGAGATAAAAAAAATTCTTCAAGTTAGTATAACAACAAAGTGGAACTTGAATAAATAATTCACACTCCAAAAGTCAATGATACAAGAAAGTTCTAGCACTCAGTTACAACAAACAATGTTTTATTCCAAATACCATCAACATTACATTCCAGATTCAACAACTAAATGTATTCCATAAATTCAATAGCAAGTAAGGTGTAGAAGCCTAGCACAAGTTTCCAAATAACTTTAGACAAAGTGATAGCAAAATCACTTCTTGGATTTAGCAAAAATGGCCTAATTAGACACAATATGGAAGTATAGAAATTAATCCAAGTTCTAGTTCACAACCACATGCAACAATCACATTTGTAATGTATCAAGCACTTAAAAATGAGTTCAAAAACTTTTTGCATCCCAACTTATCCACAATTTTAGGCTCAAAGATTTTGAAAGCTTCATGTATGCACAAGTTAAAGAATCAAGTTTCAAAATTGGTCTTTACACTAAAAACCACCTACACACTCAATGATCTCAAAATTTTTCAACAACATTAGTTGATAAGTCCCAGCACATTTATTATGCTAATATAGTAACAAGTTCAGATTTTCAATTTCAAATTTGATGTCACAACAAACATTTCAAGTGACAGCAAGCAATTTCAATACTCACAAGAAAGGGGAAAAAATATATTAGAATTCAATTATTTCAAGCTTGTCACGTTAAGAATTAATAGAGCACTTAAAACTTCAGAAAATCATGAACAATTCAGATCTGGAGTGAGGTAGATAGTGTGACATTGTGAAAATTGCTATTATGGATTTAGAAATAGAAGTAGTGATAGTAATCATTTTGTCAAATCCATAACCAGTGAATTTCAGTAATACAATCAAATTGCAAGCTAATTCAACTTTCAAAACCAATAGATTCAAAGCAAAAGAGTTTCAAGCATAAATGTATAATAACCAAAATTTGCCCTAAAAAATTCCTCATATGATATATGTGCATTTGGTGGAATGAAATATATAATTTTTTGGACTAAATGTTCAATTTCACTCAAAATACTTGATTTTTCTGAAATCGAAAATTTTGAAACATATGTTGACATAAAGTGAGATATGCGGAATCAACACTTCTTCGTTCCATTTTATCTCATTAAATTCAATTAAAGGGATAAAAAGAAGGTTGCGTGAATTTTGTTAGTGAACATGAGAAAATTAAAGAAAAGTTAAATATTATCTTTTGTATGATTTGTGCCACCTATCCTGTATTTATTTTTTAAAAAATTATGAACACATAGGCATGTGTTACTAGTCAATAAAATGGATCAAAAGCCTCCCACAGATGAATGTTCTCTAATCAGATATAAGACACAATAATCATCCCCTCTAGTATCCAAAAATTGGTTAGTTTAGACCAAGTACAATTGGATTGCAACTAAAGTTTTAACTAAGGATAAGGTGTGAATTATGAAAAGGTTGAAGGGCAAAATAGTCTTTTACCCCTCCTAAGTTAATGACTCTTAATACTCTCATAATCCTTCTCCAAACCTCAAACATCTCAAACATGCCTACACCCACATATCTAGGAGCTAAAACACAAGGCAAGGAGGAAGAAGAAGAGAAAAGCTTGAGAAGCTAATGTAAGATCTTATGTTATGGTCTTGTCTCTTCTAGTTCTTCCCTCCTCCTACTTCTGAATCTTATAAAACATCTTATGGTGGTCTAGTGTGCTGGCTGAAACCTATAGTGAGCTAAGAAGGAAGAGACTTTGTAAGAAACACCAAACAAGATTAAGGTAAGTGACTTTCAAGCTTCCTAGTGATATTCTGGAGTTTGTTGGTGGTTTTGTATGTCTTCTTGAAAATTTGGTGGTTGAAACCCTATTGGGGAGGTGCTGTTCAATTGAAAAAAATGAGATAAAGTGTGTATATAGTCTAAACAACATGGTAAGAAATGGTTAGAAACCAAGAATAGGATGCTTTCGAAGTGAAATTGCAAACTCAATTTTGGCCACAATGAGCTCTAGTTTAGACCAAAACCAAGGCAATCTAAAGGAGTTTGAGTTTGGTCATTTTAATGGTTTCAATATGTTTAAAACAAAAAATTACGTAGGTTAGAGGCTAAGTAGTGATTTTGGAAGGGAATGTAATATCTTGAATTTTGGGCCTAGAGACTTGAGAATAAGCCTAAAGTTGGTGGATAAATGAGCCCAATTCTAGAAGAGTCCCAAGAATTCCAAGAGATAAAATATCTTTCAGGGGCTAAGTAACTAGGCCATATTGGTCAGTGGACATAGTAGGTATAGGCCATAAAAATTAAGTGTTAGTACAAGAGGGCACAAAACTCTTACACGACGTTAATCGAGAGGAAAAATTGCCATTTAGCTATGTCTTAAGGTTTGTGACAATTAGCTGAGTAAAGATGTGTTAAAATAAATATCCATATGGCATTTCCTAGACTGATAAGGGGTTCCTACGTTTTTAGGGGAAATAAGAAGGAAAAAGTCAAGTGTAATCATTACATAAGGACGCATGTCACCATAAGGTTAAAAGAGGAAACATAGGGGAAAAATAGTCAAATCCTTACCCCTTAGACATGAAATTTTGTAAACTCAATGAGAGAGAGGGAAAATCAGATGATTTTATTTGTACTCATACTCAAATGCAAAGTACGGGTCCTACAAGATGTTAACTGGTCAAAAGGGGACAGATAAGGACCAATTAGGAGCTTCTTTTTGGATTGAATAAGACGAATGTGGGGCCATATAAGGGAAAAAATGAAGCCACATATATAGGCCTTATAAAGGGAAAATATCTAAAAAATTGAAGAAAAGTGGAAAAGGGAACACCTATTTAACCAGCGATACATTACTAGGACCAGTGGATAAAAGGGTGAACTGGTTAATTAAATAAAAAGCAAGGGGGATCATATTTATGGGCATAGATGGTGCCGAATATACCCCTATTCGGACCACATATACTCTTGAAAATATCTAGGGTTTTTTAGAGAAAAAGAAAAGAAAGTACAAGCTAATAACCAGGGTGCAAGCTTTTAACCACTGGACAAAAGGGTGTTTCGGGTAACGTAAGGTAATTTACACATTAT
Organism: Acacia confusa; assembly: GCA_037074495.1. Taxonomy (NCBI): domain Eukaryota; kingdom Viridiplantae; phylum Streptophyta; class Magnoliopsida; order Fabales; family Fabaceae; genus Acacia; species Acacia confusa. The sequence goes on from CM073505.1 coordinate 30,126,827, forward strand.
GAAAGATAAAAATATGACTTCTATGGGCAGCAATGTGCCACATCATCATCTTATAGAACCCTCTAGATTTTCTTAAGGACTAAGTCAAAAGCCATGATTCATGCTATTAACCAGTGGACAAAAGCATGAACCGAATAATTCAGTGCACTCTGATCATTTTAATAAGCTACAAATTTCTCATTTTTGGACCCTAAGAGGCATGCTCAACTGAAGTAAGAGGGAGAGTCCAGTAAGTCTCTTATGCTCAAATCAAAACCCAAATCACCAAGCTGAATCTCTGATTTCAAGTAAACACCGAAAACTCAACTCTTCGAAGTTTAAGTTGGATTTTCGTACATAGTGTTATGGCTTGGTGTTGTAGTCTGATTTTGGTGTTTTTGATTTTGTATGGGAATAGTTCATGGTTAAGGTTTTTGAACTCAAAAACACAGAAAATCTAAAGATTAAGCTTGCTGCCAATTTCTAGCTTAAAGTAGACTTCCAAGGCTTTATTTTGATATATTATTTGAAACCTTTAAGATTTTTCATCTGGTAGAAATTAATTTTTGGAAAAGGCTTTGGACGCAACGGGATAATTCTGACCAGAGGATAAATATTAGGCTACAAGCCAAATTACGAGCACTTTTGGATTCTAGGAATATTCTTACTATAAAATAGATATCTTAATTTAGATGGCAGAGATTTTGTACGAAAAGGATTTTTATGGAATTTATTAAAAATGTTTGAAGTTGGGTCAAATTCACTGGATTTCTGGAAAATTTTAAAGGGGCTTGGATTTAAGGAATAAATGTAACGGTATTTTTGTAAATAGTGAAAATAGGCATTTTGGTATTATATAGGGCTAAGGCATACTTATGAAAGCTATCAAGCACATTAAATTATTAAGGCAATACATACCCCACCAGGTAGTAACTTTTTACTCAAGTACTTGATATTTGTTTGTTGTATGTTTGTTTGCCTTATGTTTATGTTTTGCCAAATATGCATATAGAGCATGTTAGGGTTCAAGTCCCTGACTAATGTATTCCTAGCATTGAGGATTAATCCAAGGTTTGCCTTGAGTGACAGCTCAATGGGTTGTTAGATCTGGGGCTGGCTTGGTTCAAGCGACTTAATGGGTCGTGATTCCGGTAAAACCAGGGCTTGCCTTGGTAAGGCAGCTCGACGGTGCGAAGAAAAATTGTTGTGTATGTTTTTGTTTGCATATATGGTATGTTTGGCATATTATATGTGATTTTATATATGTCATGGTCGCATTTATACACTATACACATATAGTACGTGAGTTTAACAATTACTTTGGGGTTTATTTTTGAACTCCAGATAGATCTATAGATATAAGGGAGTGTGCATGAGCTGGAAGAACATTTTGGAGAGGTACGACATGTTAGTGCTGATTAAAGAATAGGGAATGCCCTATTATATTTCGTACTTATATCTTTGGGATAATTGTATATATCATTTGGGTATTTTATTTTGGATGATTGTATCCTTAACCTTTTGGGGACTATTTATTTTGTTTGTTACTCCTTACCAGTATAGTAGGTAGTCCAAACTAGTAATATGCTCTGATACGCGCACTCTAATATAGGCTAAAATGGAATAAATGTTAGAGGAAAGGTAACTATTAAAAGGAATCCCTCCAACCCGCCACCCAAAAGGGTGAGCTGGTAAAGGTGTAGCACTCTAGGATTGAATTGCCTTAAGACTCTAAAACTACCTTTGAAAGTTCTTGTGTTGTAGTAAATAGTGTCCAATGAGTATGATATTTTCTACAAATTAAAGTATACATAATGAGCTTTAATTTGATATATACATAATGACCTTTAATTTGATAGGTCATTTGTCGAATTTGGTTGTGTATGTGTACATTGAGTTATGAATTTTTGAAAATGACCTATGATTTTGCAATGCAAATTGGGCCGTAGTCATTGTTTGATTGAACTAGTAATGGTATGCATATGATTGTCTACTAAAAGCATTTTGACTTGGAATAAGACTTAATAATGTGTCTATAGGATTTGGAATTGTCCTATTCAGGTAGTCGTGCTATGAGATATGATTTTTCAAAATTGTAGTAAAAATTCTAGAAAATCTGATCAAAAATACAAAAATGTGTAAGCAAAGGAACATGATAATCAATTTGGTATCTAAGTATTAATTGGAATGTTGATCATAGATTAGGCTTATTAGTTTCATGTTTAGTATGATATACTATATGATATTTAAAATGTCAAGAATTGAAGTAAGTAATGACCATTATCTGTAATGTATTATTTATAATTGCCCAAAATAATCAAAGAACTCATTGTCAACTTGAGAAATTATAAAACAATCATGTAGTAACTCTAATATTGCATACTCCGTATGATTGTATATGCATGTTTGTAATATGATTGTAAACCATATTGTGAACACGTGTTAGGCAATAGGACTGGAAAACCGGCAGTCTTCAAGTCGTGAAGTCTATAATGTAATTGGTTGCTATGGGTTTTTTACCCATTTGTTACCTAGGATTATGGCCCAGGACATATGTGTTGGACCTGGCTATCACCCAAAAGGGGGGGTGAATTGGGTGTTTGATAAACTTTAGGAACTTTAAAAAAACTTTTCGCAATTTATAAATTGACAATTAGATATTCAAATATGAGCATATACTGGAAATGTAAAAGATAAGGGAAGAGAGTATGCAAACTGTGATTTATCCTGGTTCGGTCCAATCTTTGACCTACGTCCAGTCCCCAAGCTTCACTTGAGATTTTCAATCCACTATTTGCTTTGAACTTGATTACACGTTCTGTACTTGAAGTAATCCTCTTACTAGGATTCACTCCCCCTCACAAACCATAATCAATTCACTTGCTTGATTACACAATCTGTACTCGAAGTAATCCCACACTCGGATTCACTCCCCTTACAAGCTATAATCACAAAGTGTTTCCCACTTAAGATCACCCAATCTTGAGTAACTCTCAGAATAATATGATGATTACAATGAATCTTCTCTCTCAGAAGTAAGTGAATAAACACTGAAGCACAATACATGTAATCTCACTCTCTCAGCTAAATATATGATCATTGAGATATTCAGAGAGTAGATGAAGCAGACGTTAGAATATTGGCATTTTCACTATGTAAGCTCACGTCCCTGTTCTTGTTCTCCCTCTTGTATCTGTATCTCTTGTTCTTCATTTCTGGGCTTCTTATATAGATGAAGAAGAGGAACTAGCCGTTGCATTTTCTTCTCTTTGATTCTTCAAAGTTCAGCTGTAAATCTGTAATATGACAGTTGCACATTTTGCTCTGTTCTTTCAATTCTCAGTTGGAATCTTGGAATATGTTATTGCAGAGTGTCTTCCAGATTTTTAGTCATTCCATGATTTTAATTCGATCGTTTGAAGTGATCTTAATGTGTTGCAACAGTCTGAACTGAACATCTGGGATAAGGGAGAAAGATCAGCCCTGTTCTTGGTTCTTCATTTAATGCACTTACTCTGGATCTTGATTTCGCCTTGATCTTGTGATGAACATATTTGAAACTTATCAAAAACTTGATCAATAATGTTAGGAATAATAATATAACATGATATGATAATTTCATATTAACCCATAAAGATTTCACAAATTGGCGCAATCTGGTTCTTATACTTCAGCGACGCAAACTGGAGTTTGGAAAACTAAACTGGAGTTTGCAGCGAGCTAAACTGGAGTTTAGAAATCCAAACTCGAGTTTAGGTCTTCCAGAGAGGAATGTCGTGATTTGAGTTTTGGAGCACACTTGAACATAAGGCTAAACTCGAGTCATTAAGTGACTAACTCGAGTTTGGGACTTTGTTACGAGGATACGCCTAAGTTCAAGAACTTCCAGACTGGAGTTTAGAAACACAAACTGGAGTTTGTCAAATCAAAATATTGAGGAGCTCTCTGTCTGCCACAAACTCGAGTTTTCTAACTCAAACTGGAGTTTCCTTAAGAGATGAAAACATCTTGCTCTCTGTCAAGTCCAAAACTGGAGTTTGCTAACACAAACTCGAGTTTTCTTCTCCATGGCCCAATCAAATATTCTTCTCACAAGTTCTTTGCTCTCTGACTTGATGAAGATCAATTCCTGGAATCCAGTACCTATCTCCATGAGACTCTTTAAGTCTTCTTTCCAATGCAAGAAGAATCAGCTCCAAACTCATTGCAATCTGACAGTTATGATCCGATGAATGAAGACTGTTCTTTAGCTAACGTTTTTCCAGCATCCTGAATTGATTGTCAACTTCAAAAATTCATACCTCACTCATTTGATCTTTGTTTTCCATGATCTTTATGTTTCTAGAAAGGTATGTGAGTCTATTTTCATATGCCACTGATTACAGCTCATTTCGATTTGTAGATTGTGAGATATCCTCAAATTACTGAACCTGGGTCTGCTGGGTGACGTTAACAGATGGTGTCAACTTCAACAATTCATAGCTCTCTCATCTCAGCTTCTTTGGGCATGAAAATTTGTCCAGATGACGCATTGGATGTCTAGTTTCATACAAAATTGATTTCACCTTAAATCGATCTTTGGTTTGGGAGATATCATCAAATTACCAAAGGTCGCCAATTCTGATCGTGAAACAGAGTTGGACAGAGTTGCTGAAAGCTTGCTAAACTCGAGTCATTAAGTGACTAACTCGAGTTTTGAGTTCCAAACTCGAGTTTACATTGGCTAACTCGAGTTTTGCTAATCCAGAGACACCAGAGTTGCTGAAGACACTACAAACTCGAGTCATTAAGTGACCAACTCGAGTTTTGAGTTCCAAACTCGAGTTTTGTGTCCTAAACTCGAGTTTTCTCATAATCCAGAGGCAAATCACTTCCAGTAATGCAGTAAACTTGAATTTTGAGTATTTGGCTCGATTTTGCTCATCCAGAACCTGATATATGCTTGTTTCAACTCTGAATTGAGCTATTCTAACTTTCATTTCATCGTGGAGACTTCAAGAATTAATCTAAAAACTTGTATGATAATTTTCTCATTCCATTTGGCAAGTTTTTCTTTCTTTCTTCTCTTTTCTTGATCATTCTTCATGATTGAACTATTTCTTTCTTTTCTTCTTTTGTTTTTTCTCCATATAAACAAATCTACATTAAATGTAACAATTAGTCAATATATGTGCTATAAACTTTTTGCTCTTACTAATGACATCTATATAAGACATCATCAAAACTAATCATAACCAACAATGTGGAGTCCTACGATTCACTTTTGTAGTTAATACTACCCAGGACATGTTAAGTCCTGCATACATTGTAAACATTGCATGTAACCATGCTTAGGACATGTTGAATCATGCATACATTGTCAACATTGCTTTAAATAATGCCTGGGACTCATTGCATTTGCAAATAACATTGCATGTAGTTTTGCATTGCATATTGTTGCCACATATGATTTATGATGATTGATCTCTGATAGCTAAGTTTTATGATTGTCTATGATTGCGGTTAACTATCATACGCTATCATATCCCAGGGTAAGCCGGTGGCATTAGCGGTTGATGGTTACGATATGGATCAAGACTCAACGCTGGTCATTTGTATTAGTGTAATAGTATTAAGTATCAAAATTTGTTAATAAATTGTATACCCTTGTAGGAACTCATGTATTGTAGTCAATAACTACATCATTCTATTATGCTTTTTTTGTTTTTCCTGTTGAAATATGCTATATTTTGATAATATTCAACATATACCAAGGGGTAATACAAAATGCACCACTTTACAGCAAAAAGAGAGCAATGAAATGAGGTAGAATTTCAAGCACAAATTACACTTAATTACATGTAATGTAGAACACACCTTAATTTTAATACAGATAAGACAAAGCAAGATGGGGATCGGAGGCTCAGAATGTTGTGGGCTGCAGTGACAATGTAACAGCCTGAATAAGAAAATCGAGGACCTTTCAACCCTTCTGAAAACTCAGCACTAGACTATCCCTTCCAACACCATTGTCTCTGCTTCTGACCCATCCTTGTTTCTTGATGACAAAGGGGGAGAGAAAGAGAAGAAATGAAGCAGCAGCAGCAGTTGCAGTTTTAGGCATTGTCTTAGGCATTTTATGTTCTTGAATTTTCCTTTGATCTTGATGTTACTTAGACTGTGTTTCATTTTGTTGTGAGTCTAAATGTTATGCACTCCAGTTTCATTGAATCATATATCTTTGTTACATATCAATCTTAATTCATGCTTCATTTTATCAAAGTTCATTCTCTTTAATTTACAATTGTTGTCATCATCAAAAAGAGGGAGAATGTTCGTTCTCTATGTGTTTGGATGATAACCTGACAATTGCAAATTAAAAAGATTGTGATCTAATTTATGTTCTATACTTTCAAAAAATAATACTCCAGTAATGTCTTTGATACTCCAGTAATAACGCTTGATTTTAACTCACATCATTCCAGTAAGCGTTATGTTACTCTAGTAAGTTACCATTTTCAGCCATGTCTAAGAGTAAACCTGATAGCCTGTCAAGTGTGAAACACATTACTCCAGTAACGGTTTAGCTACTCCAGTAAGGCTTGCTCCAGTTGTCACTTACTTACTCCAGTAAGTTGTTGTTTGCAGCCACTTCCAAAGCAAACTCGATAGGCTGAGAACTGTATAGACAACTTACTCCAGTAACAGCATGATTACTCCAATAACCCTTACTCCAGTTGTCACTTAGGCACTCCAGTAACTTTTCACTTTTAGACACCTCCAGAAGCAAACCTGATAGTCTGTCATATTACTCCAGTAATCAAATATTCACTCCAGTCATGGTACAATATTTACACTATAGTAACTCCAACCTTGAAAAGGCTACTCCAGTCAAACCTAACACAAAGATGAAATGACTCTTAGTTACTCCAGTAAGTGATTACTCTAGTAATCTCGAGACAAAAATTCTGTAAGTTTGAAATTACTCTAGTCATTTGAAGCCTACTCCAGTCACAGATACAGAAGCACGACTCTGTTTCAGGAAGCTTACGATTTGATCTCTTTTACTTTATGTGTTTCATATTTTCAATCTACAATTATTCTATGTTATACTTGATCAATTTTCGCATGAGTTTCAGATAAACATAACAAAGATCAAGGAGAAAATCAACTGGGTAAAATGTAATTAATGAAAAACCAAAAATAAGGCTGAAACTTCTCCTCTATCCCAAGAGTTCAGCTCAGGCCTTTCAAGGATGATTAAGTCACTCTCCAACGGTCTAATAAAGTTATGGAAATGACAAGAATGTTGGAAGACCATCTACAACAGCTAAATCCAAGAATCCAGTCAAAGAATTGAAGAAATAGAGAAAAAATTGCAACCGTCATATTCCAGATTTACAGCTGAACATTGAAGAATCATGGAGAAGAAAATGCAATGGTTAGTTCCTCTAGTTAGCCTGTAAATACCCATGAAGACTCATAGAAAAGGGACACCGAACTACAACTGATCATATTTACAATTAGAGTCTGTATTGTGCTTTTGATTTGATCTTCAGTTTTGCTCTTTTGAGAGTTTTGTTTCTTTGAAATCACTTTCAAATACTTGTTTGTATAAACTCAAGGTTGTGGAACCTATGAGTTGATTCTTTTGATTACAAAGTGTTAGGGGGAGCAAGTCCTAGGGGATTAGGATTGCATGTGATTTACATTGTTGTAATTAAAGCTTGTTGAGATACTAGAAATACCCAGAAGATATCTGGGGACTGGACGTAGGTTAAGGTTAAGACCGAACCAATATAAATCCTTTGTGTCTAGCTTTTCTTCCTTCACTTTTTTTTTGTTTTTGAAAACTTAGACATCTTTGAAAAGAATTTTTTAAATCCCCAATTCACCCCCCTCTTGGTGATTTCTTCCATCTTCATTTGGTATTAGAGCATTGGTTGTCTTCTTAAAGGATTCACATCCTAGACAAAAAGATCCAATGGAAGGAATACTACCAGACGGTGCCTCAATCAACAGACCACTAGGCTTCAATGGTGAACACTACTCTTTCTAAAAATCCAAATTCAAAGTATTTGTGATGGCCAATGAGTATGGTCTGTGGGAAGTGATTGAGGAAGGTAATTATGTCCCTACTAAGAAAGTAGGAGAGAATGTTGTGCCAGAAACAAAAGCTGAATTTGATGAAAATGATTAAAAGAAAGTTGTCCTCAACAGCAAAGCCATCCTGATGTTACAAAGAACGTTAAGCCAAAAAGAGTACTTTCGCATCTGCAATTTGCCTAGTGCCAAAGAAATGTGGGATGCATTAGAAGTTGCCTATGAAGGAACTTCAGGAATCAAGGAGAACAGAATCAACACTCTCACAACTGAGTATGATCTATTACGCATGAAGTCTGGAGAATCAATTGCAGAGTTCCAACTCCGTTTCACTCATCTCATCAATCAACTGTCAGCCCTAGGAAAGGTATATGAACAAAAGGCTCAAATAAGAAAAATCTTAAATGTACTAACCAAAGATTGGGAAGCTAAAGTGATAGCTATTGAAGAAGCCCGAGGAGAATCCATGCCATCTGTAGAAGCTCTATTCGGTAGCTTATCAGAATACGAGAGTAAAACCAAATTCAGAAAAGGACTTGATGAAATAGAAGGCAAACAGAAGGGAATTGTTCTCAAAACCATCAAGGAAGACAGAAGTTCTGATGATGACGAGATTGATGATGAAGAAATTGGGATGATAGTCCAAAGATTCAAAAAGTTCTACAAGAAGGATTAAGGATTTCAGAAGTTCCACAAGAACAACAACAACAAAGAAGCAAAGAAACCTATCATATGCTATGAATGTGACAAGCCTGGTCACATTAAGTCTGAATGCCCTCAGTTGAAGAACAATGAAAAGAAAAAGAAAAGATTCAGCTCATTCAGAAAGAAAGCCTATGTATCTGCCATCTGGGGAGATAGTTCATCTAATGAAGATGAAGAGGATGAAGAGCAAACAACAAACATTTTCTTGGTTGCTCAAGAAGAATCTGACAATGAAGAGGTAAGTGATTTTGAACCAACTTTTGATGAATTACTTTCTGAATATAATAGTCTTCATTCTGAATTTAGAAAGATTATAAAGGAACTACTTATTTCAAAAAGAAGGATAAAAGTTCTAGAAAAAAAAATTTCAGAATATTCCATCCCCTATTTCAGAAAAGACTTGTGAAAATTGCTGCTATCTACAAAAGAGAAATGATCATCTTTCTAAAACTCTTGAAAAATTCACTCAAGGTAGTGATATGCTTAATATCATTTTAAAACAGCAAAAGTTCACAAATGACAAGTCTGGGATTGGCTATAAACTTGACCTTTGATAAAAGGGAAGGCATGAAGAGAAATGGAGAAAAGAACTACTTAAGTTATTTTCAAAAATCAGTCCACTTTTCTAATCCTTTTGCCCACTGCAATTATTGTAATAGAAAGGGTCATACGACTTCGTCTTGTTTTCATAGAAAAGAAAGGAAAGGTAAACCTGTAGATAATTATCAATGGGTGCCTAAGGGATCTTATAAGGCTCCGAAGACACTTACTAACCCAAAAGGACCCAAGATGAAATGGGTACCTAAAACTTAATCCCACAAAATTTGTAGGTATGTCTAAGAGCATCAAAATCCAGTAAATGGTATATTGACTGTGGGTGCTCTAGACACATGACGGGAGATCAATCCAAATTCATAACAATCAAACACAAGGATGGTGGCAATGTTACATTTGGTGGGAATCAATCCGGAAGAATAGCTGGTATTAGTGAAATTGGCAACAATGATGGACCAAAAATAAATGATGTCTACCTTGTGGAAGGCTTGTGCCATAATCTCCTTAGTGTAAGCTAAAGTGAAGATAAAGGTAACCTAGTTATCTTCAGCTCAGAAGAATGCTTGATTGTTAACAAGGATGATCTCTCCTTAGACAATGTTAAATCAAAAGCCTTATTTAGGGCTCCAATAGAAGGTAACTGTTACACTCTTAATCTATCTAATAATTTATCCTCTGAAAATTGCTTCATTAGTAACTTAGATGAAAGTTGGTTGTGGCACAAACAACTAGCTCATGTTAACATGTTTCAACTTGATAAATTAATGAAAAAGGATTTGGTTATTGGATTGCCAAAACTTGATTTCAAAAAGGATATGATTTGTGATGCTTGTCAAAAGGGAAAACAAATTAAATCATCCTTTAAATCAAAAAATGAGATTTCAACTAATAGACCACTTCAATTACTGCATATGGACTTAGTTGGTCCAGTTAGAGTGAAAAGCTTTGGTGGAAATTTGTACACTCTAGTTATAGTTGAAAATTTCTCGAGATATACATGGACTCTATTCTTATATGCTAAAAATGAAGCATTTGATCAATTCAATGTTTTTGCCAAGAAGGTCCAGAATGAGAAAGGTTTATCTATTGCAAGAATCCGAACTAATCATGGAGGAGAATTTGAAAATCACTCCTTTGAGAAATTCTGCAATGAGATGGGGGTATATCACAATTTCTCTGCTCCAAGAACTCCTCAACAAAATGGAGTAGTAGAAAGAAAGAACAGAGTTCTCACAGAAATAGCAAGAGCAATGTTGAATGAAAATCAGACCTCCCAAGTGTTTTAGGCAGATGCAATGAACACAGCTTGCTACATCTCTAACCGAGCATATCTCAGGAAGAAGCTAAACAAAACTCCATATGAGCTTTACAAGAGAAGAAAGCCCAACCTAGCTCATCTGCACATTTTCGGGTGTAAGTCTTTATTCACAAGAATGGTAAGGAAAACTTAGGTAAATTTGATTCTAAAGTTGATGAAGGTATATTCCTTAGATATTCATCTAGGAGTAAGGCATATAAAGTATATAATCATTCTACTCAAACTATAGAAGAGTCAATTCATGTTGTTTCCTGTGAAACCAATCCTAACAAATCCATGGTTGATGATGATGATGAAGTTCAAGAACAATCTTCAAAAACCTCCTCTGATTTGACAAACGCTGAAAATAATTTGCAAAAAGAACCAGAAGGTGAATCTGAACAAGCCTATGAAAACTTTGGTCAAACTCAACCTCGAGCTTGGAAATACAGTAGGAGTCATCCACTGGACCAAGTTATAGGTGATGCAAATCAAGGAATAAGAACCAGACGTAGTATTTTGAATGAAGTTACTTTTTCAGCCTTTATTTCATAAATTAAACCCTCTAAGATTGAAGAAGCCCTTTCAGACAATGATTGGGTGATAGCAATGCAAGAGGAGTTACATCAATTTGAAAAAAATCAAGTTTGGGATTTGGTACCCAGACTTAATGACCATCTAGTCATTGGCACCAAATGGGTATTCAAAAACAAACATGATGAATCCACAATCATAGTTAGAAACAAGGCTAGATTGGTTGCCAAAGGCTATAATCAGGAAGAAGGTATTGATTATGAGGAAACATATGCTCCCATGGCTACAATGGAAGCTATACGAGTACTCTTAGCCTTTGCATGTATCAAAGGATTCAAACTCTATCAAATGGATGTTAAAAGCACTTTTCTTAATGGTTTTATTCAAGAAGAGGTCTATGTAGAACAACCCCCCGGTTTTGAAGATGAATTTTATCCAGATCATGTTTTCAAATTGAAAAAGGCTTTATATGGTATGAAACAAGCTCTTAGAGCTTGGTATGAAATGTTGACTACTAATGTTGTTTTGATGATAACAAATATGAGAGATTTGATTTAACAAAGATTGATAATTAAACCACATTAATTAACTCTTAGATAATACTAAAGCAAAGCATATGACAAATGCTCAAACAAATGCTCTTCATCTTTGATTCTCAAGAATGAGAATTTAATTCTCAAGAATGTGCTTGAAATGTATATTTCCTTTCATGATGTGATCACCGAGCAATTCTCAAGAATGAGAATTTGATTCTCAAGAATGTGCTTGAAATGTATATTTCCTTTCATGATGTGATCACCGAGCAATTCTCAAGAATCAAAGGTAATTCTTGAGAATCCAAGTGCAAAGCAATAATCCTCTCCTTTTTCTTGCTCGTTGGTTCTTGAGAATGGGTAGGTAATTCTCGAGAACCTTTAGTTCATGTACAAGAAGAGTTACAACACATACATATTCCTTTTTTCCATTTGCATTCTTGATTCTCAAGAATGTAAGATACATTCTTGAGAATGAGATATAATAGATGCACATTTCTTTCAACTTGTAATTCTCTAATTCTCTAATTCTCAAGAATGATATAGACAATTCTTGAGAATGCCAAAGCAAGCAAATCATGATCTCACCAAACAGCATCTCCTCTAAACCGATGATTCTCGAAAATGAGAAGGAGAATTCTTGAGAATGTATTTCATTTGGAAAACTATGTGAACATCAAATTTTATTAAGCTCGTTGATTCTCAAGAATTGGAACTTGATTCTCGAGAATCCAAGAGGAAAGCAACATTCCCTCCCTTAGCCGACTATGTGAACATCATGACTCATATGTTAAGCTCGTTGATTCTCAAGAATTGGAATTTAACTCTTGAGAATAAAACTGGAGCAATGGCACTGAAGCAAAATGGATCACACATGACCTAAGCCAATTCTCAAGAATTGATAGGCAATACTCGAGAACCATAGTCATGAAATAAGAAACATGGATCAACATGAATTCACTAATTCTCAAGAATGTGCTTACAACTCTTGAGAATTCAACATGATAAAACAAAGAAATATTTTGCAATTATGTAGTTCCATGAACTCATGTAATTTTGCCAAACTCCTTTAACTAATCTTTATTATTGGGTTATTCCTGAACTTAATTATTTTATCATTAAACATCATCCAAGTGTGTTGCAGATTCTTTAGGCATGTCTAAAGCTAAGTTCAAGAAAGAGGATTCCGATGTGGTGGAATGAGCATTTAATGATGACAGAGAAACAGTGCAACATTTGGAATAATAACCTGAGCCAAAAGCAAATATTCTTTTGAGTGATGCTTATTTCGGCTATTTCTCTGACACAAGTTCAAACAACGGTAAACGCATTTAATACAAGGCATCCCTGCATTTAATGAAGCAACGGTCGATTGGTCTTGAGCAAGAACGAATGGGTCTAACGGAAATTCAAACTGAGACAACGGCTATATTAAATTCAAGACGGTGAAGCCTGTTAAAGGTGATCTTATAAAAGCCCAGAACATTCAATGTGCCACCTACTGGAACACGAAGCATTCATTTTGAAATTAATTAAGTTCACTGTTCCATTAGCTTTCATCTATTATTTCTCTCTGTACTTCAGTGCTTAGCTTTTATCTACTCAGTGAGGAGTGAAAATCAATTACATTGTTTGTTTATTAGTGTTGCTTAAGGTTGTGGAATCTTAAGTAAAGGGTGTACAATTACAACCAGTTAGGGGGAGCGGAGTCTTGAGTGATTGGACTGTCGCAGGAGTTACTGAGTGTGTAATTGTAATCTTGAGGATTAGTGAAATACCCATACTGTTGTGGGAACTGGAAGTAGGTTGTTTGATTTGATCGAACCAGTATAATTTCTGTTGTGTCTTTTATTCCTTTTTGTTTTACTTCCTCAAATTATTCAGAAACAGAAACAGAAGAAAATTCGAAATCACCTATTCACCCCCTCTAGGCGATATTCTCCTTTCATGAAAGACTAAGTAAATTTCTCCTTGATCATGGATTTGTAAGAGGAAAAGCAAATACTACACTCTTTATCAAAAATAACAAGCTTAATGAAATCTTAATTGTACAAATCTATGTAGATGATATAATTTTTGGTGCTACTAATGATGTTTTGTGCAAGGAATTTTCTGAGACCATGCAGGGTGAATTTGAAATGTCAATGATGGGATAACTTAATTATTTTCTAGGCCTACAAATCAACCAACACAAATGGTATATTCATTTCGCAAACCAAGTACCTAAGAGACTTGCTCAAGAAATATGGTCTTTAAGATTGCAATGGAGCAGACACACAAATGAGCTCAACTGCTGCCTTAGATGCTGATGAGAAGGGAAAAGACTTTAACATCACAAGATATAGAGGAATGATTGGATCATTACTCTATCAAACAACAAGTAGACCTGACATTCAATTCAGTGTGGGTATGTGTGCACGATTCCAATTAGCTCCAAAAGAATCCCATGTTGAACACGTGAAAAGAATCTTCAGGTATTTGCATAATATAGAAAAATTGGGTTTATGGTTCCCCAAAGGTCAACCCGAACATCTAATGGCGTATACAGACTCAGATCATGTTGGATATGAGATAGATAGAAAGAGTGCAAGTGGCCAATGTCAATTTCTTGATGGTTCTCTCGTCTCTTGGTTCAGCAAGAAATAAACTACTATCACAATGTCATCAACTGAAGCTGAATACATTGCTGCTTCAAGTTGTTCTCAAATATTATGGAAAATTTTGGACTTTGGGAATCAAAAATTAATTATGGAAAATTTGGCCTTGAAGAATTTTAAAAATTGAGAATTTGAAATTTAAGGCATATTTTCCATAAATTAAAGGCTATTTAGTTGGGGATAATTTATGGCCTAAAATAATTATTGGGAATTAAGGTTTAATTTTCCTTAATTTATTTTGAAAAGAATAAATTTAAGGAAATGACAAATGATAACTATAGAATTAAATACTAAGGGATTTATTTCCCATGATTGCAATTAGAGACCAATTGCAAATAAATGTGGTATTATGGAATTAAAATGAGTAATTCCTATGATTATGCAAAAATCCTAATTAAAGAAATTAATAGTTAATTGAAAATGAGAATGGGAATTTTAAAATAAGCTATTAAAAAAAAACAATCAGATGGGCTATGTGTGAGACCCATATCAGCTCAGCCCACATAACACAGATCCAACACATTAGAATCAACCCATCTATTCATGAGCCACGTGCAGAAGCAGCAAAGTAATAATTATCCTTCATTTCATCCAAACACCATCAGCAAGTCCACAGGAGCAGTTTCGTTATTCATCCAATTCCAATTCTTAAGTTATTTCTTTTGGTCCAGACCCTTTCATCATCAAGCCCAAATCGATCCAAAGCCTAATAGAAAGGAAATTATCCATTAACCATTAAAAAAAACACCATCAGAAGCAGCAAATCAACACGTAAGAGTATTAGGTGTCCGAAAATCAGCTTGCATGCAATAAATTATTAAGGTTATATAAACCCATCTCGGCTCCTTCATCATTCATTCCCTTGAAATGTTAACCGAGAGTCGAAGAAGAGTAACAGGAAGTGAGAGAACGAGAGAACCTAGCCGAAGATCATCCTTCCTCTGTTCAGGTCGACGGAAAACAGAGGGGAATTCCGCGCGGTTGTTCATTATCTCTGAAGCTTGGGAACTGAAGGTTATTTTCATTTTTCATTTTTCCTTCTTCCTTCGTTTCTGTTTTGTTTTAGCCTGAATACAACCAAGAACGAACTGAAATAAAAGCAACTAAGACTGAAACAGAAAAGAAAACGAAAAACAGGGGGTCTTTGGTTTTGGCATCTGTTTCTTGTGTTATTTTGCTGCTGTATATATTTTTCTTTGCTGCATGATATATATATGTATAAGTGTGTCTGTGCATGACGGGTATAAGGAGAAGAGAGGGATTCTTGTTTTGCATGGTTATATATATGTGTGTGTACCGAACGAATTTGCTGATGGTATGTTAAAAGAAATTTTGCTTTTGTTTGTTATATATAGGTTTCGGCATTTACAGCAAGAAAGAAAAATATATATATATATATATATATATATATATATACACATATGTTCAGGTGTGTGTATCAAGTATAAGGGGAAGTTTTTATTTTCTGCTACATGTTTATATGAAGTGTGTGATGCATGTCATGGGATTTTGTTTTGCTGCATGTATTGGAAATTTACTGTAAGAACCATTTTGCTGCATTATTACTTTTGGATGCACTACAAAACGTTGAGGTCTTGCTAAACTTGGTGCTGGAACAGTGATTTTCAAGTGAATCAAAACTAGGGTAAATGTTTGTATTTTCCCATGAAATTTTTACAGGAGATAGTACTCTCCTTAAGCTTTAAAACGAGCTTTGGTTCACCTCAAATTGAGGTCTATAGCTCGAGATATGATTTTCCAAAGTTTGGCAAAAATCTGACAACGTTTTTGGTGTCAGTCTGAATTCACAAAATGACGTGGCATTTCGTGTGGGGTAAACAGATTTCAAAAATTATGAAATTTTACATATGTGTAGTAGACACAGAGCTTTGATTTGATAGGTAATTCATCATATTCCGATAAGTATAGAAATAGTTATGAATTTTGGAAAAATGGGTTACAAATCTGAAACTTTTTCTGAGCAGTGTCAACATTTTTGAAATCTGGGAATTTTCTAGCATGTATTGGCTATTGCTATTATTTTTGTATAAAAATAGACATGCTAAGGGACATATGAGCTTTGGAAGAACACCTTTTCGATTTTTATACAATTTATTATGAGTTTTTGAAGTTAGGTAAAAGAACAGACTATTGTCTGGAGAAAATCCTGGACAGTGTTTATGTTTTGAATTTTTGGAAATTTTTGACACGTGACATAATGTTGGAATAAATTTTCCTAGAAACTATACTCAGCAAGGGGTTCAAAGAATTTTGAACCACCTCATTGGGATGTCTAGAACTCCAGATGTGGATTTTTGAAATAAACACTGAATCTGGACTTTTCAAACTGAAAGGTAAAGGAAAACAATTACTTAGAGAATAATATAAATTGTGTTGGCTAATATTGAGATAGCCCATGGAGTTTAAATGATAATGATAATAATGAATGGGAAATTATTATTATTATTGGAATAATAATAATAACAATAACAACGACGATGATGATAATAATGAAAATAACAATAATAATTAAATTATTATCATTAGGGCATTTGTAAGGGATTAATAATTATTAATCCTTTAAACTAATTTACATAATTAGTTTATCCGCGATTCAAATAAGAGACTGATGGCGATGATAAACATTACTTTTAGGCAGACCTGGATATTGTTCTGATCCCAACAACTTCAGCACAAAAGAAGAAGAATACACGGTCGAGGTGGGTAACTCTAATCTTATAATCATGTATGTTAATGTTATGCATTTATTAGCTGATCATGTATGCTGGTTGAATTACTTGTTTATATTTTCCTGATTGGCCATGGAAATTGAGGCTGAGGTCTCATGGGGCTGCGGTCCTAGACAAGAGCTGCGGTTCTTTGCCGTTAACTGCGGTTACGGTTATGTGTAATTTCTTCCATGCTTTAAAACATGTGCTATTATGTCATATTTATTTTCATACATGTGCATGAGATTAACTGTTACCCTGGGGTCCATTCACTTGGACTCCAAACCATGTGAAAGAATACAGGAACTAGTTCGGGATCAGAAGGCAAGGAGCAGCTGTAAGGGTTACAGCAATTGAAGCTCTATGGAAAATTAGGATTAATTAGTCTGTAAATAGTGTTTATCATTCGACTATATTGGAATTATGTAATAACATCCCTCCATGGGATAGATAACGAATCAAAAACTAGTCCGTATTTTCATATTATTGTAATTTCAAAAACTTCGATTTACAAAATCAAGTCGTTCAAATCACCTCGATTCTTGTATTCCGCACTAACTCTGGTTAAATAAAGGCCCCAAAGGCCTGGGCGTCACAGGAGTAGCTCATTTAATTACTCCAGTAACGCTTAGGTATATATATATGCCTCACGACTGCTGCTCTTCTATTTTTCATTACCACAACCCTTGTTAGATATGATTAGTTTTGATGATGTCTTATATAGATGGCTTTCTTAAAAGCAAAAAGATTGAGTGATATAATTATATTCTTCATTGATGAATTCTTGAGTTTTAATGTATAATCAATTATGTGAAGTTCATTCATGAAGATTGATAAAAAAGAAGAATCAGCAAAGAAGAAAAAGAAGAAGATCAAGGAGAATGAGGATGTAGATCAGGATAAGGAAAAGGAAGAGGAGAAATTGAAGAAAAAGGAGAGGAAATATTGAAGAAATCGAATTGGCAAAGAATGATGAGCTCAAGCTAAATGATGAATAATGATCAAGTTGGAAGATGGAACAAGGAAGAAATTGATGAAAATATCATTACACAAGTTCCACGATTAATTATAGAAGTGCCCACAATCAAATAGATGATGGAGAGGTTTAATTCTGGGTTAGAATCGGTGAAAATCGGGTTCTGGAGGTGAATACTCGAGTTTCCAAGTCAAAACTCGAGTTTACAAGCTTATAGAAAAAATTGGCTTCTGGATGAGGAAACTATGGTTTTGAAAACTAGAGTTCTGGAAACCAAGGTTTGAGCTATGAAGGTCAAAACTCGAGTATTGGAGTCAATACTCGAGTATAAAACTTAAAAATTCGAATATCGGGTGTTTTCAGCTTCTTTGGCACTTTTGGACTCGACAATACTCGAGTATCCACTTCAATACTCGATATCAGAACTTTCCAGCAACTTTGTTCACCTCTATTTCACATACAGCTTTGGCCGAGGTCTGGTAATTCGATGATAACTCCTGAACTAGACATCGGATTGAGGTGAAATCAAATTTGGCTGAAACTAGACATCCAATGCATCATCTTGACAAAGTTTCATGCCCAATGAAGATTAGATGAGAGAGCTATAAAATTTTAAAGTTGGATCAAATATTCATGCCACACTTCAGACCAAGCTTCAATGTTTTGAGTATAACTCACAATCCACAAATCGGATTGAGCTGAAATCGGTGGTGTTTGAAAGAAGACTCAAAGGGATTTCCATCAATACTTGGTTCAACTAAAATGAAGATCATACCAAAGAGATATGGTCTTCGAAAGTTGACTGATAATTCATAACGCTACAAAAATGATGGTTAAAGAACAATCTTCTTTCAACGGATCATAATGAGTGAATTCCAACAAATTAAGATCTGATTCTTATTGCTATGGAAAGGAGGATCAAAGAGTTGTATGAGGATATTTGGTTTGCCAAAATTAAAGCGATATCATGTCTGGAAGCAACCAAAGTTCAAGACAACGTGAAAACTCGAGTATAGCTCAGACGGAGAGCTTTGAACGTTAAAGGATCCTCAATACTCGAGTATGGGAAGCAAAACTCGAGTATAGGACATATAGAGACGAATCTGAGGTTTTAAAATAAGCTCAAAACTCGAGTATTCAAAACAATACCACAGTATTCTCCTTCAGATCAGAAAAATCACCGTTGTGAAAATTCAGATTCAGATCCAGATCATTTAGAAACTTTCCCTAATGATTTGGAACATTTATTATCATTATTTAAATCATTTGTGGACATGTTTCAAATTATCGAACGAAGGATTACATGAAGATCCAAGTTGTTGAGCTGTCAAGTTGAAAAAGCAAACTAACGGCTATATTTTTGCAACTGTCATACCCTCAATGTCTTCATTCCCAACGGTCAAAACACCTTCATCTATAAATAGAACCGGATTCAAAATGCAAGAAGGTGGAGGAGTGAGCTTATACTGTCATAATGCCAAATTCAGAATCCTCTCCTACTCTCTGTTTTTCAATGTCTCATATTTTATCATATAGAGAATGATATCATTTGTAATGAGCTTAAGTGTTTATCATAATCACTTCTATGAGAGAAGAATTACTGTAAACCATATTTTCTGAGAGATACTCAAGGTTGGGTGACCTTTGAGTGGGAAATTGGTTGTAACCTTACAGGTAGTAAGGGGAGTCTCCGAGGGAGATTGTGAAGGTTGCACAAGTACCTGGGTAAACTTGTGGAGTATAAAGGCTTGTCTCTTGTGCCTAGTTAAACAAGGAGAATAGTGAAAAGCTCAGGGTGCCTAAAGACTGGATGTAGGTCACGATTGGACCGAACTAGTATAAACCATAGTTTGTAATCCTCTTCCCTCAACTCTTTATTTCCAGCATGCATGTTTGAATGATTGTTTATTGTTTAATAACTCTTTAATATCATTCAAACTGATTTCAACGAATTGCGAAAAGATTTTAAAGGATTGGAAGAATTTTTATCTTTACCCAATTCACCCCCCTCTTGGGTTCAGCCTCGTTTTTCAACCCTAACTCTGGTAGCTCTCCTTTCTCTCGTAATCTCTCTCAACATTTCATCTCCAAATCTCCAAAAATGCCTTCAAAAACTCATACGTACTCCAAGGAATCAACATCGGACTACTCGCCTACCACATCTGCTTCATCTCCTCCATCAGCGAGACCTAAAAGATGAATCAAACCTGCCCAGAAACTCAAAGAATCAACTGTCTCACCTTCTAAGCCCAAAAAATTGAGGATTCAAGAACCTTCTGAGACCCTAATCAAAAGGAAAGTATCTCCTGAAACTGCTAAGAGACGAGACAAAGAACAGATTGTAGTCCCACTGAAAAGAAAGAAGACAACTGTCTTTGGCTCTGCATTTCGTGGCTCACCTGGACAAGGTTCTTTTGGGGTAAAATTTGGACCTCCAAAAACTTTTACCATTCTTAATTTATTGAAACCTCCTCACAAGTCTGACCATATCTGCAACCCAACTCCATTCTTTGAATCTGAACTTAAACGTTTTAAGGTAGATTTTGAACACTGTAGCTTTTGTCCCACAATGTATGTGGATTTAGATAAGATTTGGATCAGTTCAAAAATCTCTTAGCCATTAACACTCCATATAGTCCAAACATAGTAAGGCAATTCTATTTTAATATGTCCAAAGCAAGTCTCATAGACAAACATGGAAAAATCATAGAAGATAGGTGCCTTACTTCTGTTAGAGGAAAACAAATTCTCATTTCTGGTGAAATCCTAAATTCCTTACTTCTGATTGAAAAGCCTCCTCCTGTGCCTACAATGAGATATACACCTGAAACGTGCTTTAAGATTCTTAGACCTGGTGAACCTGTCCAAGCCTTGAAATTTTCTCTAGTCAAGATGCCACCGTTGTACAGAGCTATCTGGTATATTTATTGCAGAAACCTTGTACAAAAGGGCAAAAGTTACATTCATTTCAATCAAGTTGATTATGAGTTATTTGCCTCCTTGATAGACAAAGTGTCCTTCAACATAGGTCATTGGGTCTATCAGGAGATGAAAAGAATCCGTTTTGAATCTCCTTCCTCCTCTCCAATTCCTTTTCCAAATCTGGTCTCTCTTTTCTTGTAAGCAAATAAAATTTGGTACCTTGACCTTTATGAAAAACCAGTTAAACCTCCTCTGTTTGGTCAAGCCTAATTAATTACATGAAAATCTCCTTCCAAGAAGGTTCAGGACAGTCCAGAGCTCCTGTTGGACCTGGCTATCACCCAAAAGGGGGGATGAATTGGGTGTTTGATAAGCTTTAGGAACTTTTAAAAAAACTTTTCGCAATTTATAAATTGACAATTAGATATTCAAAGATGAGCATATACTGGAAATGTAAAAGATAAGGGAAGAGAGTATGCAAACTGTGATTTATCCTAGTTCGGTCCAATCTTTGACCTACGTCCAGTCCCCAAGCTTCACTTGAGATTTTCAATCCACTATTTGCTTTGAACTTGATTACACGTTCTGTACTTGAAGTAATCCTCTCACTAGGATTCACTCCCCCTTACAAAACCGTAATCAATTCACTTGCTTGATTACACACTCTGTACTCGAAGTAATCCCACACTCGGATTCACCCCCCTTACAAGTTGTAATCACAACAAAGTGTTTCTCACTCAAGATCACCCAATCTTGAGTTACTCTCATAATAATAGGATGTTTACAATGAATCTTCTCTCTCAGAAGTAAGTGAATAAACACTGAAGCACAATACATATAATCTCACTCTCTAAGCTAGATATATGATCATTGAGATATTCAGAGAGTAGATGAAGCAAACGTTAGAATATTGGCATTTTCACTGTGTAAGCGCACGTCACTGTTCTTGTTCTCCCTCTTGTATCTGTGTCACTTGTTCTTCATTTCTGGGCTTCTTATATAGATGAAGAAGAGGAACTAGCCGTTGCATTTTCTTCTCTTTGATTCTTCAAAGTTTAGCTGTAAATCTGGAATATGACAGTTGCATATTTTCCTCTGTCTCTTCAATTCTTGGCTGGAATCTTGGATTTAGTTGTTGTAGATGGTCTTCCAGAATTCTTGTCATTCCATAAACTTAATTTGACCGTTTGAGATGATTCTTATGAGTTACAACGGTCTGAGCTGAACATCTGGGATAATGGAGAAGGATCAGGCCTGTTCTAGGTTCGTCATTTAATGCATTTATCCTGGATCTTGATCTCACCTTGATCTTGGCTAAACCTTATCTGAAAAACACTCAAAACTTCATCAAGGACATTAGAAACAATAATATCATATAAGGAAATAATTTCAGGAAGACCCATTAAGATTTCGCAGATCAACATCATTTGATTTTTCAAAATCCCCGATGCAAACTCGAGTTTGTTCTTCCAGACTCGAGTTTGGGGTTCATCCAGAAAGCATGTCTGTTGATTAGTGGTCTAAACTTGCAGTCTGTAAAAGCTGAAAGTGGAAGAAATCACCAAGAGGGGGGTGAATTGGGGATTTTAAAAATTCTTTTCAACTCTTAAAAATGAAGCTTAAGAAATGGATAATAAAAGAGTAGAAAAAGAAAAGCTTAGACACACAGAATTTATACTGGTTCGGTCTCAACCTTGACCTACGTCCAATCCCCAGATACCTTCTGGGTGTTTCCACTAATTCAACAGATTTTCAATTACAACAATGAAGACCAGACACAATCCTAATCACCTAGGACTTGCTCCCCCTTACACTTTGTGATTGAACAACCCAACTCACAGATTCCACAACCTTGAGTTCTCACAAACAAATGCTTTCAAAAATTTACAAACTCTC
Organism: Acacia confusa; assembly: GCA_037074495.1. NCBI lineage: Eukaryota > Viridiplantae > Streptophyta > Magnoliopsida > Fabales > Fabaceae > Acacia > Acacia confusa. The sequence continues at coordinate 30,149,692 of CM073505.1, forward strand.
AAAAGAGTAGATAAGGATAAACACTGAAGAACAGGTTGAAAATAACAATACAGACTCAAATTTCAAAGTATAATCAAGATAGCTTCGTTGTGTGTTTTGCTTTGAGTTTTTACAGCCTCTTATAGACTGAATGGATAAGCTAGTCGTTGCAATTCTTTCTCTAATGTTCAGCTGCAATTCTGGAAAAATGGCAGTAGCATATTTTGCTCTGTTCTTTGAATTCTTAGCTGGAATCTTGGAATTTAGTTGTTACAGAACGTCTTCCAGATTTTTAGCCATTCCATGATCTTAATTCGACCGTTTGAAGTGATCTTAATGTGTTGCAACGATCTGAACTGAACATCTAGGATAAGGGAGAAGAATCAGCCCTGTTCTTGGTTCTTCATTTAATGCACTTATTCTGGATCTTGTTCTCACCTTGATCTTGGCTAAACCTTATCTGAAAAACACTCAAAACTTCATCAAAGACATTAGAAACAATAATATCATATCATGAAATAATTTCAGGAAGACCCATTAAGATTTCGCAGATTAACATCATTTGATTTTTCAAAATCCCCGATGCAAACTCGAGTTTGTTCTTCCAGACTCGAGTTTGGGGTTCATCCAGAAAGTATGTCCGTTGATTAGAGGTCTAAACTTGCTGTCTGTAAAAGCTAACTCAAGTTTGGTTTTTACAGAGAGAATATCGGGCTTTGGACTTGGCATGGAATTTTGGTCCTGCTCCTAGACTCGAGTCAATTAGTGATTGGCTCGAGTTTGGGTCTATGTTTGAAGAACAAGCCTAAGTTCGTGATTTTCTAGACTGGAGTTTAGGAGACAGACTGGAGTTTTGGAAAGATGGTAGAAATTCGAGTGTTTCTCTATTTGTCCTAAACTCGAGTTTACAATGACAGACTCGAGTTTATGTTTGAGCTGAAACTATTCAAATCTTTCTGTTTGGTCTAGACTGGAGTTTATAACTTGGCCTGGAACTCGAGTGTCTTTCTGTTTGGTCTTAACTGGAGTTTATGAATCCAGACTCGAGTTTGGCTTGCTTGGATTTCTGAGTGCTCTCTGTATCTTCCAGACTTCAGGTTTGGTTTTGCAAACTGGAGTTTGGCTTGTTGTGAACATTTCTGATTGCTTTCTGTAACTCCTCAAACTCGAGTTTACATACCTAAACTCGAGTTTGCCTTTGACAGTGAGATTTTCATATTGCCAAAAACAAACTTCATATCAAGTTTACAATTGCTAGTTATCATCAAAACACATTAAGAACTAACAAAAGCTAACTCGAGTTTGGCTTTTACAGAGAGAACTATCGGGCTCTGGACTTGGGATGAAATTTTGGTCCTGCTCCTAGACTCAAGTCAACTAGTGACTGGCTCGAGTTTGGGTCTATGTTTGAAGAACAAGCCTAAGTTCGTGATTTTCCAGACTGGAGTTTAGGGTCATAGACTGGAGTTTGTAGTGTAGCCAAGTGAATGATCTTTCTGTATGGTTCAGACTCGAGTTTGGGAAGCAAACTTGAGTTTCAGTGACTACTGAAATATTTGAGGTTTATCTGGGTCAAGTACAAACTGGAGTTTGGAAGGCCAAACTAGAGTTTGGGAGTCTATTGAGTTTTCTGGGTTCTTTTCTGTTTGGTCTAAACTCGAGTTAGGGAATCTAGACTCGAGTTTGGCTTGCTTGGGATTCTGAGTGCTCTCTGTATCTTTCAAACTTCAGGTTTGATTTGCAAACTAGAGTTTAGCTTAATGTGAAAATTTTGGATTCATTTCTGTGTCTGTACAGACTCGAGTTTGTCTATGCAGACTCCAGTTTGGCTTTTATGTAAAATTGAATATCTTTCTGTTAAGTCTCAAAACTGGAGTTTGCTAACACAAACTCGAGTTTTCTTCTCCATGGCTCAGTCAAATATCCTTCTCACAAGTTCTTTGCTTTCTGACCTGATAGAGATCAATCCCTGGAATCCAGTACCTATCTCCATAAAGCTCTTTAAGTCTTCTTTCCATTGCAAGAAGAATCAGCTCCAAATTCACTGTATTCAGATAGTTATGATCTGATGAATGAAGGTTGTTCTTTGCCAGCGTTTTTGCAGCATCTTGAATTTATAGTCAAATTTGGAAGATCATATCTCACTCATTTGATCTTTTGTTTCCATGATCTTTATGTTTTTGGAAAGGTATGTGAGTCTACTTTCATATGCCACCGATTTCAGCTCATTCTGATGTGTAGATTGTGAGATACACTCAAATCATTGAAGCTTGGTCTGCTGGGTGACGTTAACAGATGGGTTAACTTCAAAAATTCATAACTCTCTCATCTCAGCTTCTTTGAGCATGAAAATTTGTCAAGATGACGCATTGGATGTCTAGTTTCATACAAAATTGATTTCACCTTAAACCGATCTTTGGTTTGGGAGATATCATTGAATTACCAGAGGTTGCCAGTTCTGATCGTGAAACAGAGTTGGACAGAGTTGCTGAAAGCTTGCTAAACTTGAGTCATTAAGTGACTAACTCGAGTTTTGAGTTCCAAACTCGAGTTTACATTGGCTAACTTGAGTTTTGATGATCCAGAGACGCCAGAGTTGCTGAAGACTTTACAAACTCGAGTCATTAAGTGACTAACTCGAGTTTTGAGTTCCAGACTCGAGTTTTGTGTTTTAAACTCGAGTTTTCTCATAATCCAGAGGCAGATCACTTCCAGTAATGCAGTAAATTTGACTTTTAAGTATCTGGCTCGATTTTGCTCATCCAGAACCTGATATATGCTTGTTTTAACTCTGAATTGAGTTGTTCTAACTTTCATTTGATCATGGAGACTTCTAGAATCAAACTAAGAACTTGTATAATGATTTTCTTAGTTTATTCAGCAAGTTCTTCTTTCTTTCTTCTCTCTTGATTATTCTTTATGAATCAACTCTTTCTTTCTTCTCTTCTCTTGTTCTTTCTCCACATGAACAAATCTACATTAAATGTAGCAATTAGTCAATGTATATGGTATAAACTTTATGATATAAACTTTTTGCTCTTGATAATGGCATCTATATAAGACATCATCAAAACTAATCATAACCAACAGCTCCCTCACAGTCCAAGGCATCTGTGACTAAAACCAATGAGGCTCAATCATCTCCTGGTCAATCTCAGTCCCAACCTCCATCCTCAAGTCTTTAAGCTTCCATTAAAAGCATAGTGGAAAAGGCGATAATTGAAACATTCAACACTCTGCAAACCACCTTGATTGCCCAACACCGTGAACTCATAACAGCCATTGAGACTCAGATTGGAAAGATGGTTGAAAAGGTCACCACAAGCCATGACACATTGGTTGAAGTCCAAGATGCTCAAGGGGAGCAACTAACAGCCCTGAATAAGAAAATTGAGGACCTTTCAACCCTTCTGAAAACTCAGCACTAGACTATCCCTTCCAACACCATTGTCTTTGCTTCTGGCCCATCCTTGTTTGTTGATGACAAAGGGGGAGAGAAAGAGAACAAATGAAGCAGCAGCAGCAGTTGCAGTTTTAGGCATTGTCTTAGGCATTTTATGTTCTTGAATTTTCCTTTGATCTTGATGTTGCTTAGACTGTGTTTCATTTTGTCGTGAGTCTAAATGTTATGCACTCCAGTTTCATTGAATCATATATCTTTGTTACATATCAATCTTAATTCATGCTTCATTTTATCAAAGTTCATTCTCTTTAATTTACAATTGTTGTCATCATCAAAAAGGGGGAGAATGTTAGTTCTCTATGTGTTTTGATGATAACCTGACAATTGCAAATTAAAAAGATTGTGATCTCATTTATGTTCTATATTTTCAAAAAATAATACTCCAGTAATGTCTTTGATACTCCAGTAATAACGCTTGATTTTAACTCACATCACTCCAGTAAGCGTTATGTTACTCTAGTAAGTTACCATTTTCAGCCATGTCTAAGAGTAAACCCGATAGCCTGTCAAGTGTGAAACACATTACTCCAGTAACGGTTTAGCTACTCCAGTAAGGCTTGCTCCAGTTGTCACTTACTTACTCCAGTAAGTTGCTGTTTGCAGCCACTTCCAAAACAACCCTGATAGGATGAGAACTGTATAGACAACTTACTCCAGTAACAGCATGATTACTCCAATAACCCTTACTCCAGTTGTCACTTAGGCACTCCAGTAACTTTTCACTTTCAGACACCTCCAGAAGCAAACCTGATAATCTGTCATATTACTCCAGTAATCAAATATTCACTCCAGTCATGGTACAATATTTACACTATAGTAACTCCAACCTTGAAAAGGCTACTTCAGTCAAACCTAACACAGAGACGAAATGACTCTTAGTTACTCCAGTAAGTGATTACTCTAGTAATCTCGAGACAAAAATTCTGTAAGTTTGAAATTACTCTAGTCATTTGAAGTCTACTCCAGTCACATAGACACAGAAGCGCGACTCTGTTTCAAGAAGCTTACGATTTGATCTCTTTTACTTTATGTGTTTCATATTTTCAATCTACAATTATTCTATGTTATACTTGATCAATTTTCGCATGAGTTTCAGATAAACATAGCAAAGATCAAGGAGAAAATCAACTGGGTAAAATGTAATTAATGAAAAACCAAAAATAAGGCTGAAACTTCTCCTCTATCCCAAGAGTTCAGCTTAAGCCTTTCAAGGACGATTAAGTCACTCTCCAACCACTAATAAAGTTATGGAAATGACAAGAATGTTGGAAGACCATCTATAACAGCTAAATCCAAGATTCTAGTCAAAGAATTGAAGAAATAGAGAAAAAATTGCAACCGTCATATTCCAAATTTACAGCTGAACATTGAAGAATCATGGAGAAGAAAATGCAATGGCTAGTTCCTCTAGTTAATCTATAAATACCCATTGAAACGCCCGTCCAAAATACACCTTTTTATTCATCACTACGTATACGGAAACATCTCTTAAAACAAAATTTACTACTGAAGCTACAAATCCTGTACCATAAAATTACACACTTTAGTAAAATAAAACTAAAAGCTAAAATCTTCTTCTTTCTTGGTCTCTACCTCCAGTTCCTCCTTCTTAATCCCTAGGCTTTTTACCCTAGCTGCACGTTAAAACTTATCAAAAATATCCTTGGGATTCAAATGAATCCCAGTAGTAACGTTAGCAATCACTCACATACAATGTATATACGATACATGCAAGTATAATCATTTCTTATACATACCAATCATACAATACATTCAACATTCATGCATTTATATAAATACATACAATGATAAATACATGCATATAAAGATATACATAATATGTGAGGGAAAGGTTACTACCTTATAGATTTTCCTTCTTTCCTTCCTTTGTTTTTAGGACTTTTGGTATACACGACCATATATATATATATATATATATATATATATATATATATATATATATCACCCTCATAATTTCATGTTTTTCCCCTCTCGGATCCTATCTCTCAATGATTCTTATTCAGCCCCATTTCCACCATAATCATGTATTGTCATGGAAGTGAGTAATGTGGGTGTATTTATAGATTAAGGCATTTGTACGTGCCTTGTTTTAAAGAAATAGAAACATATGGAAGACATGTGGCGGTGCTTGGTGTCAACATACTAAGCTATTTGGTATTTGAATGGATAAGAAACATGACACCAAACCATTAAGAGGATTGAAGGAAAAACAGCCACGTAATATACTCTTGTCAACATTTAATCACTCTTTAACATCTATAGGCAACACACCTACACATATATTACACAACGCACACACATACAACACGTACACACATCTATTTGCACACAAGTATTCCATTTAAACACTACTAACCAAAAAGAATAAGATCATTGATTAAAACATAGGAAAGAGATAATGGCATTAAGAATCGTCCGAATTTGAAACTCTTTGAGGGGTGTGAGGTGTCTTCAAATTAAAGAAGATAATGTGCTAGGTGGCGTGATTTGGAAAAGAAGATGTGGCTGAACACAAAACACACATTTAAACAATATATAATCCTAATCACATTCACACACAATCACTTGTAAATTTTCCCTTAATTACTTCATAACCTTTTCCAAAGTCTAAATATTCCTACTAATTATCTTAAGCTCTTCCTCATACTAAGCTCAAGACTTTGCACTCTTCATAAATATGGTCTAGTAGTCTCCCAAAAATAGTCTAATTCTCAAGCCTTTAGACCCAAAATTTGGGGTATTACACCCATGAAGACTCATAGAAAAGGGACACCGAACTACAACTGATCATATTTACAATTAGAGTCTGTATTATGCTTTTGATTTGATCTTCAGTTTTGCTCTTTTGAGAGTTTTGTTTCTTTGAAATCATTTTCAAATACTTGTTTGTATAAACTCAAGGTTGTGGAACCTGTGAGTTGAGTCTTTTGATTACAAAGTGTTAGGGGGAGCAAGTCCTAGGGGATTAGGATTGCATGTGATTTACATTGTTGTAATTAAAGCTTGTTGAGATACTAGAAATACCCAGAAGATATCTGGGGACTGGACGTAGGTTAAGGTTAAGACCGAACCAATATAAATCCTTTGTGTCTAGCTTTTCTTCCTTCACCTTTTATTTTTTTTTTGTTTTTGAAAACTTAGACATCTTTGAAAAGAATTTTTAAAATCCCCAATTCACCCCCCTCTTGGTGATTTCTTCCATCTTCATTTGGTATCAGAGCATTGGTTGTCTACTTAAAGGATTCACATCCTAGACAAAAAGATCCAATGAAAGGAATACTACCAGACGGTGCCTCAATCAACAGACCACTAGGCTTCAATGGTGAACACTACTCTTTCTGAAAATCCAAATTCAAAGTATTTGTGATGGCCAGTGAGTATGGTCTGTGGGAAGTGATTGAGGAAGGCAATTATGTCCCTACTAAGAAAGTAGGAGAGAATGTTGTGCCAGAAACAAAAGCTGAATATGATGAAAATGATCAAAAGAAAGTTGTCCTCAACAGCAAAGCCATCCTGATGTTACAAAGCACGTTAAGCCAAAAAGAGTACTTTCGCATCTGCAATTTTCCTAGTACCAAAGAAATGTGGGATGCATTAGAAGTTGCTTATGAAGGAACTTCAGGAATCAAGGAGAACAGAATCAACACTCTCACAACTGAGTATGATCTATTACGCATGAAGTCTGGAGAATCAATTGCAGAGTTCCAGCTCTGTTTCACTCATCTCATCAATCAACTGTCAGCCCTGGGAAAGGTATATGAACAAAAGGCTCAAATAAGAAAAATCTTAAATGTACTAACTAAAGATTGGGAAGCTAAAGTGATAGCTATTGAAGAAGCCCAAGGAGAATCCATGCAATCTGTAGAAGCTCTATTCGGTAGCTTATCAGAATACGAGAGTAAATTCAAATTCAGAAAAGGACTTGATGAAATAGAAGGCAAACAGAAGGGAATTGCTCTCAAAACCATCAAGGAAGACAGAAGTTCTGATGATGACGAGATTGATGATGAAGAAATTGGGATGATAGTCCGAAGATTTAAAATGTTCTACAAGAAGGATCAAGGATTCTGGAAGTTCCACAAGAACAGCAAGTTATCAAGAAGAAGAAGATTAGTTCAAGTTGAATTATAGAACAAGAAGCAACAAGTTATCAAAGGACTTTGGGGATAATAAAGAAGAAGAAGAGAGATTGAAGAAGAAAGAACTTATTGAATGGAACACCTTCATTCAAGATTAGTTCAAATATATTTGTGAAGAATGTTCAAGAGAAGAGAAGAAAGAAAGAATAAAGTCGTGGAGAATGACCAAGTGAAGAGAAGAAAGAAAGAGAAGATCTTGCCAAATAGAATTAGAAAATCAATATTTATGGTCTTAGAGTGATACTAGAAGTCTTCACAATCAAATGGAAGTTAGAGTGGCTCAATTCAGAGTTAAAACAAGCAAATATCAGGTTCTGGATGAGAAAACTCGAGTTTCCAAGTCAACACTCAAGTTTACTACCTTGCTGCAGTAATTTGCCTCTAGAATGCAAGAAAACTCGAGTTTGGGAGTGAAAACTCGAGTTTGTCACTTAATGACTCAAGTTTGTAGTATCTTCAGCATCTCTATTGTCTCTGGACTAAGAAAACTTGAGTTTCCAAATGAAAACTTGAGTTTACAGCGCTAATTAGCAACTCTATTCTACTATGTTTCACGTTCAACTTGGGTGAGGTCTAGTAATTTGATGATATCTCTTAAACTAGAGATAGGATTGAGGTGAAACCAGTTTTACTTGAAACTAGACATCCAATTCGTCATTTTGATAAATTGTTAAGCCTAAAGAAGTCTAGATGAGAGAGCTGTGAATTTCAAAAGTTGGATCAGGAATTCACGCCACATATCAGACCAAGCTTCAATAATTTGAGTATAACTCACAATCTACACATCGGAATGAGCTGAAATCAGTGGCATATGGAAGTAGACTCATAAGACTCTCCATCAATACTTGAACCAACAAAAATGAGGTTCAGACCATAGAGATGTGACCTTCAAAAGTTGACAGTTAGCTTAGGACATTGCAAAAACGCTAGTCAAGAACAATCTTCATTTGTCGGATCATAACAGACAAAATACAATGAGTTTGGAGCTGATTCTTTTTTCATTTGAAAGAATACTCAAAGAGCTATATGGGGATAAGTGGTTTGCCAAATTTGAACCTATATCAAGTCAGAGAGCAACCAATGACAAAATAAGTTGAAAACTTGAATTTACAAATATAAACTTGAGTTTAGCTCAGACAGAGAGCAGCGAACATAAGAGGATCTTCCAAACTCAAGTTTGTGAGACAAAACTCGAGTTTTGATCAGACAAAGAGGAATTTGGAGTAACAAGAGAGCCTCAAAACTCAAGTTTTCAAATGCAAACTCGAGTTTACATGTAATATCTTGAATTTCGGGCATAGAGACTTGGGAATAGACCTAAATTAGGCAAACCTCTAAGCCCGGTTCAAGGAGTGTGACATTTCTAGGACAAATAAAGATCCTCTGTGTTTTTGAGGAAATAGGAAGAGAAAGAGTCAATGAAAAGTCAGTTATTTGAGGACACATGTCACCACATGGTTAAAAGACGAAAAGTAGGGGCAAAATAGTCAAATCCTTACCCCTTAAGTCATTAATTTCGTCCAAACCATGAGAAAGAAGGAGAAATTAGATGATTTTATCCATAATCAGGCCTAAACACGAAGGGCGGGTCCCACAAGATGTTAACTGGTAAAAAGGAGACCGATAGGGACCAGTTAGGGTTCTTTTTAGACTGAATAGGACAAGTGTGGGACCACTTTGGGAAGATGGAAGGGTGCCACATGTGAGTGTCCATACAGGGGAGAATATATGGAAAAGTTGTAGAAAAGAACAAAAAGGAGCACTGTTGTACGCGCGCGGGGCCCGACAGGGACAAGTTGATCGGAACCCGGACTGATAAAGTGAAGGGAAATGAGATAATTAAAGAAGTTCAAAGGTGTGGGCCCCATTAGGCACCACATAACCCCCCTTAATTAATAAAAAACGTTGCTTGGTGGCCAAGAAAAGAAAAGTCAAGGTAAAAGTCAACTACAGGTCCCGCGATCAAAGAAAAAGGGTAAAATGGGAATAAAGGGGTAAAATTCAATGGGACCAGATTTGAGGGACCCACATGGTGTCCCATATGTGCCCCTGGACAGGTAAAAATTCCTGGGCCAAAGTTGGTAATTATCCAATAGTTCCGGGCTGAAATTATAATTTTCGAAAGTTTCAGGCCAAAACAGGTAATTTTCCCAAAAAGTAGAAAATATCCAGATATTTTAGGAGGGGGCTGCACCACTTGGCAGAACCCTAGAGGCCTGGAATTCTCAGGAATTTCTTGGAGGAGAAGTCAAAAGTCAAATGAATTCCATTAACTACTGGATAGAGTTTTACTCTAGTTATTCCAGACAGATCAGACACTTTTATTATTATTAAATTCATATGCTCTCTCTCTCCTAGACCTAAGGGAGCATGAAATTTTGCAGAAGGAGAGAGAGATATCAGCCAAGTTTCCATGGCCAAGAGTGTGAGCAAATCATCTGAATCAACAAGCCAACTTCTGATCTCAGGTAAACACCGAAAAACTGAACCTTTGAAGCTTAAACTTGAGGTTTTCTTTCAAGTGGTTAGGGCATGGTGTTATGATATGATTTTGGTATATTTGATAGTCTCAAAGTGTTCAAAACGTGATTTTTCATGGGATTAGTTCATGATTTAAGTTTCCGAACTCTGAATCATCGAAAAACCTTAAGAATAAGCTTGCTGCCAAATCTGGAATTCTGGGCAGTGGGTCTTCAACTCAGTCTTAAAAATAGTAAAAGAACTTTGATTAAGCTGAAACTTAACAGAAATAAAGTATACTTCCAGGGCTTCATTTTGATATATAATTCGATACCTTTATGAATTTCCATCTAGGAGAAATTAATTTTTGAAAACTGGTCTGGACGCAACAGGACGAATCCAACCAGAGGACAAAGATTTGGTTGCACATCAGGGTTCGAACACTTTTAGAATCTGAGGATATTTTTATTGTGAAGTATACATACTAACAGTTCATATGGCATTGATTTTGTGTAAAATGGATTTTTTTTGGAATTTATTAAAAATGGTTGAAGTTGGGTCAGTTTCATTGAATTTCTGGGAAATCTGGAAAATGCTCGGTTTTAAGAAATATGTTGTTTTGGTGTCATCTAGGGCTAAGATATATTTGGGGAACCTATCAAGCACATCAAAATATTAAGGCAATGCATACCCCACCAAGTAGTAACTGTTTACTCAAGTACTTTTATGTGTTTGATGTATGTTTTGCTTGCCATATGTGTTTTTGCTTGTGTTTGGCCAAATATGCATACAGAACATACTTGTGGTTATGTTCCTAGCGCTGAGGATGCCTCTCGAGGTCACGCATGTGAGTGTGGTAGCTGTACGGACTGGTGTGTGCCTGCCGAGGTCGCACACATGAGTGTGGCGACTGTACGGACTGGCTTGTGATTCCGGTAAATCCGAGGCCTGCCTTGGTAAGGCGACTCGACAGTACTAAGATGTGTATGTTATGTATGTTTTCTCTTTGCATATATGGTATATTTGGCACATTACATGTGATTTGATATATGTTCTGGTTGCATGCATACACTATACACATATAGTACGTGAGTTTAACATTTACTCAGGGGTTCATTATTGAACTCCACACACCTCTGTATACACAGGGGGACGTGCCTGAAGTGGAGGACCTTTTTGGAAAGGTAGGGCTTGGCGGCGCTGATGAAGATTAGGAATGCCTTATTATGTTTTGTACTTATAATTTTGGGATAACTGTATGTGCTTTCTGTTGGGATTTATTTTGGATAACTGTACCCTTAACCCTTCAAGGATTTTTACTTACTATTTATTTACTTTTACCAGTACAGTAGGTAGTCTAAACTGGTAATATGCTCTGTTACGTGCACTATGTTATAAGCTAAAATGGACTTTATAACGAAGGGAAGGTAACCACTAAAAGGAATCCCTCTAACCCGCCACTCAAAAGGGCGAGGCTGGTAGGGGTGTAACATTACATCTCTGCTTCAAAAAATCACCATGTCGAAAATCCTTTTTTTGATCAAGAACATCCAGATGATTATCCAAATGATTTATAATACTTTTCAACATCATTTATATCATTTGTGTACATGTTTCAGATGATCAAATGAAGGATTACATGAAGATTCATATGCTGAGCTATAAAGTCAAAAAGTACATCTAACGGCTATATTTCCAACAGATATATTCTCAACGTCACTATTCACAACGGTCATATTCTCAAACATTCACATGATCTTCATCTATAAGTAGAGCCACATTCAAATCACAAGATGAGGATGACAAGAGATTGCACTGTCAAAATGCCAATTTTTTGATTCCAATGTATAATGTTTACATAGTTCATCATAAAGAGTGAAAGCTTCCAAGCTTTGCTCAAGGGTTTGCAAACCCTTGAGCAATTAAGTTAGGAAAGCAATAGGTTGGCAAAAAGAAAAAACAAATATATGAATATAGAACAAGTCGCAAGGGAAAAACAAACCCTTAAGCAGCTCAAGGGTTTGCTTACCCCTTGCTTTGCTTAAGTGTTTGCAAACCCATACGGCCTTTCAAATACAAATATTCGTATGTCTTTTCCCCTTGCCATTTCCTTCTAGGGTTATTCTTTTGAAGAGACATAATTATAGATAAACAATTACATTATCACTTATATAGGTCAACAATTGTCATTGGTTCTCCCCACAAAGCCTATAATGTCTTAATCCATCCCATATTGTATAGCCACTCAGTGTGAAAGGTGTTATATATACCTAGTTTTGATGATATCAAATATACATATCAATATTAATAGCAAAAAGTTTGTATCATGTACATTGACTAACTACTATATTTAATATAGATTGAATTGTGGAGAATGATTAAGAGAAGAAAAGAAAGAAAGAGAAACTCAAAAATGATTAGTCTAAGTTAAATTGTAGAGAATGATCAAGAAATGAGATTAAAGAAAGAAGAACTTGCATATTATAATTGTGGAGAATGATCAAATGGAAGCTGAAATGACTCAATTCAAAGTTAAAATGAGTAAAATCAAGCTTTCAAGAAAATATGCATGAAAACTCGAGTTCTCACTTAAGAACTTGAGTTCTGAGGGCAAAACTCAAGTTCAGTTTTCAAAACTCAAGTTTGGAACTTGAGTTGATGTTTCAACAACTCGAGTTGATGTTATTCCAGCCACTCTGTTAATCCCTGTTCAACATTTTACTTGGGCAACGTTCATTTATTCGATGATATCTCCTAAACCAGAGATTCGATTGAAATAAAACCAATTTTGTATGAAACTAGACTCGCAATGCATCATTGTGACAACAATTCAAGCCCAAAGGGGTTCATATGAAATAGCTATGAATTTTAGAAGTTGAAACATCAATCAACGTCACATAGCAGACCCAGCTTCAGTATTTTGAGTGTATCTCACAATCTACACATGCAATTGAACTAAAACCGGTTGCATTTGAAACTAAACTCACATACCTTTTCAAAAACATTAAGATAATAGAAAACAAAGATCAAATGGATGAGATATGAATTTTTTAAGTTGACAGTCAATTCAGGATATTGCAAAAGCGCTGGTCAAGTACAATCTTCATTCATTGGATCATAACGATCAAAATACAATGAGTTTAGCACTGATTCTTTTTGCATTAGAAAGAAGACTTAAAGAGCTTAGTGGTTTGACAAATTTGAAGTTATATCAAGAAGACGTTATGCCTTTTGGAATCTAACCCTTGTGCAGCCAATGTTTTAAGTTCTACATTATGAAAATTACATAGAATACTAGCTAACACTCAATTAAGTAACAACTTGAGTTCCAGTGTGACAACTCAAGTTGGTAACTTGAGTTTGAACATTGACAACTCGAGTTTTTATGTTTTTCTCAAAAAACTTATGTTTTCAACAATCATTCAAAATAACAAACAACTTGAGTTCATAAGTGACCAACTAGGTTCAGAAGAATCATGCCTTATTCTCTTTTCGAACAAAAGCTTTGAAGAATTAGAGTTGTCATGATGAAGAACTCAAGTTCGAGACTTGAGATGAGGAATAACAACTCGAGTTCTCTCTTTCTAAAAGTCTTGAGTTCTCAGCAAAAATGTTATCAACTAGAGTTCTTGTTTAACAACTCAAGTTGACAACTCTAGTTGAGTTTTTGAAAACTCGAGTTGTTTATAAATTAAAACGTTTTCTGATTTCAAGCATATCCTCAACTGGAGTTCTTATCATAGTTTATAACTCTAGTTGAAACAAAACTTGAGTTTCATAAACATAGCTCGAGTTTGTAACTCTAGTTTATTAATTGTCAACTCGAGTTCTTGTGGCTTTGAAAGTTTATCATTGTAGTCGTAAATTCAAAATCTTTGTTCAAAATCTCATTACATCATATTATCACTCATTATTATTCCCAATGCTTTTAATCATGCTTATTAGTGAGTTTTAGATAATTAGATTAAGGATTAATAGCAAATTATCATAAAGTGAACTTTGTTAGAAGGCATTAAATGCAACTGCAGAAACTAAGCACTATCAGAGCAACCGATCTTTGAGCAAACAAAAGTCATTTTTGTTATTCCCATTCCTATGACTAACTTGGCAAATCAACAGACATTCAATGAAGATGAGTAAGAGATGAAATAGATGAAACTAGCAAAGCACTTAACGAAACAAGTAACAACAAGTCTAACGACTATATTTCAACTGTAAGACCCGGCTAAACCCAAGAGGGGGTGAATTGGGTGAAAGATTAAAATCTTGTAACTTGAAAATCTTTTTGCATTTTATAAATTAATAGTTCGATATTTAAATAAACATATATGTTGGGAAATAAAAGAGTTCAAGGAAGAGAATATGCAAACTAGATTTATACTGGTTCGGCTCAATCCTTGACCTACGTTTAGTCCTCAAGCTCCACTTGAGATTTTCAATCTACTATCCTCTTGTTTATCCGGGCATGCACAAGAGAAGCCTTTACAATCCCACAAGTTCACTCAGACTCTTGTGAAGCCAAATCTCTCACTTGGATGCTCCCTTACACATAGTAAGGATACAATCAATTTCCCACTCAAAATCACCCAATCTTGAGTAACTCTCATATGAAATAATTACAATGAATCGTCTCTTCAAAAAGTGGGTAAATAATTACTGAAGTACAATACCAATAATTTCACTCTCTATGATGAACTATATAAACATTGAGAACATAATGTTTATGAGATAAACATTGGATTCAGAATATTGGCATTTTGACACTTCAATCTCTTGTCATCTTTTTTCTCCGTCTTGAATGTGACTCTTCTTCTAGATGAAGATCATTTGACTGTTGAGAATATGACCATTGTGAATAGTAGCCATTGAGAATATAGCCGTTAGATGTCCACTGAGAAGTAGCTGTTGAGAATATTGTCTTTTTGACTTTACAGCTCAGCATACGAATCTTTATGTAATCCTTCATTTGATCATCTGAAACTTACTAGAAAACTAATTAAACAAGGTTAGGATCAATAGTAATAGATGATATGAAGTATTAAAATCAAACATGAAGTTCTCACAAATTCGAACAATTTGAATTTCAAACTTAACGACACAAACTGGAGTTTGTTTATCCAAACTCAAGTTTGTAACTTTGCTTCATAAGGCAAAACTTGAGTTTCCAAATCCAAACTCGAGTTTAGATCTTCTAGAGAAGAATGTCGTGATTTGAGCTTTGAGATATATCTTGAAATAGTAGCAAACTCGAGTCATTAAGTGAAAAATTTGAGTTTGGCACTATTCATACTGAAAAAGAGTTTAAGTTCATAAAAGCTCAAACTGGAGTTTTCAAAACTTAACTAGAGTTTTCAAACCACAGAAACGAGCATAGCTCTCTGTATGGCATAAACTCGAGTTAGCAAAACTTAACACGAGTTTTCTTTAAAAACTAAAAATCTTTGAAAACTCTCTGCCAAGGGAAAGCTAGAGTTTGTTAAATCAAACTCGAGTTTCCTTTAGAGATGAAAAACTTTTAAAAACTCTTGGCCAAGGATAAACTCGAGTTTAACAATAAATAGCTCGAGTTTGTTTAAGAATAAGTTCTTTTAAAATACTCTCAGCTAATCTCAAACTAAAGCTTAATTGTTGGTTATGATTAGTTTTGATGATGTCTTATATAGATGCCATTAGTAAGAGCAAAAAGTTTATAGCACATATATTGACTAATTGCTACATTTAATGTAGATTTGTTTATATGGAGAAAGAACAAGAGAAGAAAAGAAAGAAATAGTTCAATCATGGAGAATGATCAAGAAAAGAGAAGAAAGAAAGAAAAACTTGCCAATTGGAATGAGAAAATTATCATACAAGTTTTTAGATTGATTCTTGAAGTCTCCACGATTAAATGAAAGTTGGAACAGCTCAATTCAAAGTTAAAACAAGCATATATCAGGTTCTGGATGAGCAAAATCGAGCCAGATACTCAAAATTCAAGTTTACTGCATTACTGGAAGTGATTTGCCTCTGGATTATGAGAAAACTCGAGTTTAGGACACAAAACTCGAGTTTGGAACTCAAAACTCGAGTTGGTCACTTAATGACTCGAGTTTGTAGTGTCTTCAGCAACTCTGGCGTCTCTGGATCAGCCAAACTCGAGTTAGCCAATGTAAACTCGAGTTTGGAACTCTAAACTCGAGTTAGTCACTTAATGACTCGAGTTTAGCAAGCTTTCAGCAACTATGTTCAACTCTGTTTCACGTTCAGCACGGGCGACCTTTAATAATTCGATCATATCTTCCAAACCAGAGATCGGATTAAGGAGAAATCAATTTTGTATGAAACTAGACTTCCAATGCGTCATCTTGACAAAGTTTCATTCCCAAAAAAGATCATATGAGAGAGATATGAATTTTTGAAGTTGATCCATCTGTTACCGTCATACAGTAGACCAAGGTTCGATAATTTGAGCATAACTCACAATCTACACATCAGAATGAGCTGAAATCGGTGGCATATGAAAGTAGACTCACATACCTTTCCAGAAACATAAAGAACATGGAAAAAAAAGATCAAATGAGTGAGGTATAAATCTTTGAAGTTGACAGTCAATTCAGGATGCTGAAAAAACGCTAGCCAAAGAACAGCCTTCGTTTGTCGGATCATAACTGTCAAATTATAATGAGTTTGGAGCTGATTCTTCTTGCATTAGAAAGAAGACTTAAAGAGTCTTATGGAGATAGAGAGCAAGATGTTTTCATCTCTGAAGGAAACTCCAGTTGCAGTTAGTAAACTCCAGTTTGTGGCAGACAGAGAGCTCCTCAATACTTTGATTTGATAAACTCCAGTTTGTGTTTCTAAACTCCAGTCTGGAAGTTCTTGAACTTAGGCTTATCCTCGTAACAAAGCCCCAAACTCGAGTTAGTCACTTAATGACTCGAGTTTAGCCTTATGTTCAAGTGTGCTCCAAAACTCAAATCGCGACATTCCTCTCTGGAAAACCTAAACTCGAGTTTGGATTTCTAAACTCCAGTTTAGCCTGCTGCAAACTCCAGTTTAGTTTTCCAAACTCCAGTTTACGTCACTGAATTATAAGAATCAGATTGCGCCAATTTGTGAAATCTTCATGGGTTAATCTTAAAACGTCATATCATATATTGCTATTGATTCTAACATTGTTTAATGAGTTTTTCAAGTAAGTTTTAGATGAATTCAACAATGATCAAGGTGAAATTAGATCTGGGTCAAATGTAATTAATGAAGAACCAAGAACCAGCTCAGACTGTTATGAAACATTCAGATCACTCTCCAATGGTCAAATTAAGTTTATGGAATAACAAGAATTCTGGAAGACCATCTACAACAACTAAATCCAAGATTCCAGCCAAGAATTAAAGAAACAGAGGAAAATATGCAACGGTCATATTCCAGATTTACAGCTGAACTTTGAAGAATCAAAGAGAAGAAAATGCAACGGCTAGTTCCTCTTCTTCATCTATATAAGAAGCCCAGAAACAAAGAACAAGAGATACAAATACAAGAGGGAGAGCAAGAACAGGGACGTGAGCTTACACAGTGAAAATGCCAATATTCTAACTCTGCTTCATCTACTCTCTAAATATCTCAATGATCATATATTTAGCTTAGAGAGTGAGATTATATGTATTGTGCTTCAGTGTTTATTCACTTACTTCTGAGAGAGAAGATTCATTGTAATCATCCTATTATTCTGAGAGTTACTCAAGATTGGGTGATCTTGAGTGGGAAACACTTTGTTGTGATTACAGCTTGTAAGGGGAGTGAATCCGAGTGTGGGATTACTTCGAGTACAGAGTGTGTAATCAAGCAAGTGAATTGATTACGGTTTGTAAGGGGGAGTGAATCCTAGTGAGAGGATTACTTCAAGTAAAGAACGTGTAATCAAGTTCAAAGCAAATAGTGGATTGAAAATCTCAAGTGAAGCTTGGGGACTGGACATAGGTCAAAGATTGGACCAAACCAGGATAAATCACAGTTTGCATACTCTCTTCCCTTATCTTTTACATTTCCAATATATGCTCATCTTTGAATATCTAATTGTCAATTTATAAGTTGCAGAAAGTTTTTAAAGTTCCTAAAGTTTATCAAACACCCAATTCACCCCCCTCTTGGGTGATAGCCAGGTCCAACATTAATGTCCAAGCTTAAGGTAAGAATCCAATGCAAGAAGAATAAACTCCAAACTCATTCTATGTTGAACGTTGTGATCATAATAGTAGAGGTTGTCTAGGACTATTGTCTTTGCTATATCTTGAACTGATTGTCAACTTTCGAAGGCCATATCTCCCTAGTCTAAACTTCATTTTTGTTGGTTCAAGTCTTGATGGAACGCATTTTGAGTCTACTTTCATATGTCACAGATTTCAACTCGATTGGATTTATAGTTTGTGAGATACACTCAAAACATTGAAGCTTGGTCTGCAATGTGGCGTGAATTCCAGTTCCAACTTCTACAATTTATAGCTCTCTTATCTGAACTTGTTTAGACTTGAAACTTTGTCATGATGACGTATTGGAAGTCTAGTTTCATGCAAAATTGGTTTAACCTCAATCCGATCTCTGGTATAGGAGATATCATCTAATTACCAGACCTCATCCAAGTTAATCATGAAATAGAGGTGAACAAAGGAGCTGAAAGCACGACAAACTCGAGTTTTGAGTGACTAACTTGAGTTTAGCTGGTCCAGAGATGCCAGAGGTGCTAAAGACACTGCTAACTCGAGTCATTAAGTGAGTAACTCAAGTTTTGATTCCTAGACTCGAGTTTTGCGTCCTTAACTCGAGTTTTCTCGTGTTCCAGAGGCAAATCACTGCAATAAGGTAGTAAACTCGAGTTGAAACTTTGAGATTCGGGTTTGCTCATCCAGAACTTTATATTTGCTTGTTTTAACTCTAAATTGAGCTATTCCAACTTTCATTTGATATTGGAGACTTCTACTATCAACTAAGAACTTGAATAATAATATGTCATCCAACAAGTTCTTCCTTCTTCAATCTCTCATCTTCTTCTTGATCATACCCAAATTCCTTTGATACCTTCTGTTAGGATCCGGTTGAACCTAAGAGGGGGGTGAATTGGGTGAAGATAAAAAAAACTTGCAATCTTTTAAAATCTTTTCGCAATTTGGTAAAAATAGTTTGAATGATAGTAAAGAGTTATAAAGGTATAAGCAATCATTCAAACATATATGCTGGAAATAAAAGAGTTTGAGGAAGAGAATTACAAAATCAGATTTATACTGGTTCGGTCCAATCCTTGACCTACGTCCAGTCCTCAAGCTCCACTTGAGATTTCTACTATCTCCTTGTTTAACCAGGCACAAGAGACAAGCCTTTACAACCTCACAAGTTTCGTTAGGCACTTGTGCAGCCTTTACAATCTCACAGAGACTCTCCCTTACTACCCGTAAGGTTACAATCAACTTCCCCACTCAAGGTCACCCAACCTTGAGTATCTCTCAGAGAAATATGATTTACAGTAATTCTTCTCTCAAAGAAGTGATTATGATGAACATTGAAATGCATTATGAATGATTTTACTCTCCATATGATGAACTAAGAAAGCATTGAAAAACAGAGAGTAGGAGATTCAAGATTTTGGCATTAGTGTGAGCTCACTCCATCATTATCTTGCGTTTTGAATCTGGCTTTATTTATAGATGAAGATGATCTAAATGTTGAAGAATAGAGCCATTGTAAATAGAGATGTTGAGAATATGACAGTTGGAGAAACTAGCCGTTATTTTAAGATTTGCTTTTTCACTTGACAGCTCAACATTTTGATCTTCATGAAATCCTTCGTTTGATCATCTGAAATGTGTCCACAAATGATGTAAATGATGTTAAGAAGTGTTACAAATCATTTGGGTAAGTATCTGGATGTTCTTCATCAAAATTGTAATCTTCGAAATCTTGAATTTTCTGAAGTTACGGTGTATACTAAAGTATTGCCTTGAATACTGCGGTATTGAGCTTATTTCATTACTTCGTATCCGTCTCTATCTATCCGATAATCGAGTATTGACTTACATACTCGAGTATTGAAGATCCTATAACGTTCACTACTCTCTGTCTGAGCTATACTCGAGTATTCTCTTGTAAACTCAAGTATTCAAGTTATTCTTGACCTTGGTTGCTCTCTGACTTGATATAGCTTCAATTTTGGCAAACCAATTATCTCTATATAGCTCTTTGTGTCTTATTTCCAAAGCAACAAGAATCAGATCTTAATTTGATGGAATTCACCCGTTATGATCTGTTGAAAGAAGATTGTTCTTTAATCATCGTTTTTGCAACATTCTGAATTATCAATCAACTTTCGAAGACC
This sequence comes from Acacia confusa, assembly GCA_037074495.1. Classification (NCBI taxonomy): domain Eukaryota; kingdom Viridiplantae; phylum Streptophyta; class Magnoliopsida; order Fabales; family Fabaceae; genus Acacia; species Acacia confusa. The sequence goes on from CM073505.1 coordinate 30,170,099, forward strand.
ATATCTCTCTGGTTTGATCTTCATTTTTGTTGAATAAAGTATTGATGGAAATCCTTATGAGTCTTCTTTTATATGCCACCGATTTTAGCTCATTCTGATTTGTTGATTGTGAGTTACACTTAAAACATTGAAGCTTAGTCTGATGTGTGGCGTGAATATTTGATCCAACTTTAGAAATTCAAAGCTCCCTCCTATGATCTTCTTTGGACTTGAAACTTTGTCAAGATGACACAATTGATGTCTAGTTTCAGCCAAATTTGATTTCACCTTCATTTGATGTCTGGTTCAGGAGATATCATCGAATTATCAGACCTCGCTCAGAGTTGAACGTGAAACAGAGGTGAACAAAGTTGTTGACCAATGTTGATTATCGAGTATTGAATTGGATACTCGAGTTTTGTCGGGTCCAAAAGCTCCAGAGAAGCTGAAAACACCCAATACTCAAGTATATAAGTTTCATACTCAAGTATTGACTCCCATACTCAAGTTTTGACTTTTTAACTCCCAAACTCTAGTTTTCAAAACTCGAGTTTTCTTCTTCATAAGCAAATTACTATAGTAAGCTTGTATACTTGAGTTTTAACTTGGAAACTCAAGTATTCTCTTCCATAACCTGATTTTTGTTGTTTTCAACTCTGAATTGACCCTCTCCAACATCCATTTGAATGTGGAGTCTTATGATATCAATCGAAGACCTTGTATATTGATTTTTCTCATTCTTTTTGACAAGATTTTCTCTTTCTTTCTTCTCTTCACTTGAGCATTCTTCACAAACATGTTTGAGCTGATCTTGAATAAATATATTCCCATTCTATTCATCAACTTCTTCCATCTTTTTCTTTTTCTTCTTTGCCGATTCATCTTTTTGAAATTTCTGATTTCCTTCTCGATTATTCCCCACAACTGAACACTCTCTTTCATTCAATACTTCTTCACCAATTTTCTTCTTGACCATTCTTCATAGATGAACTTCACATCTTTGATTCTACATTAAATACAAGAAGAATTAACCAATGAAGAAGATAAACATATTACTCAATCTTTTTGCTCTTACTAATGGCATATACAAGACATCATCAAAACTAATCATATCTAACAACTTCTTGCTTCTTTGCATATTCTTCTTTTTGTAATCTCATATCTAGATCATTCTCCATAATTCAACTCTTTCTTTCTTCTCTTCTCTTAATCATTCTTTATCATCCGACTCTTCTTTGATTCAATTTCTTTATTTCATTCAATACTTCTTTATTAATCTTCTTCTTGATCCTTCTTCATAAATGAGCTTCACATCTTTGATTCTACATTAAATTTAAGAATTAGTCAATGTACATTATATAAACTTTTTTCTCTTGATATTGATATGTATATTTGTCATCATCAAAACTAAGCATATCTAACATCAACGACTACTTCTAGAGGACATCCAACGGTCATATTCTAAACTGGAAGAATTACTCAATAGTCAAATGCTCTTTATCAACTATAAAAGATAAGCATTCAAAATAGATGAAGAGATAAGAGATTACAACTTCATCATCAAAATGCCAATACTCTGACATGTATATTACTTACTCTCCAATTATCTTAATGATCATATAATTTACCACAAAGAGTGAGATTATTTGTATGTGCTTCAATGTTCATCATATTCACTTTTGAGAGAGAAGATTCATTATAATCAATTTATCTGAAAGTTGCTCAAGATTTGGTGATCTTGAGTGGAAAATAGACTGTAACCTTACGGTGTGTAAGGGAGAATATCTCAATAAGGGATTCAGCTTCACAAATGCCTAGGTGAACTTGTGGGATTGTAAAGGCTTCTCTTGTGCCTAGATTAAACAAGAGGATAATGAATTGAAAATCTCAAGTGGAGCTTGGGACTGGATGTAGGTCAATGATTGGACCAAACCAGGATAAATCATAGTTTGCATATTTTCTTCCCTAAACTCTTATATTCCCAACATATATGTTTAAATGACTGACAATCACTTTGAAAATCATTACTGTCATACGTACTGCTTTCAATAAGTTGCGAAAAGATTTTTCAAAGTTATCAAAAGTTTTATCATACACCCAATTCACCTTCCTCTTGTGTGACAAGCAGGTCTAACAAGAGGTACTATTTTATTATATAGTATAGACCAACTAGTTCAAAAACTCTCACTTGAAGAGTCTCACAATCATACATCACGGTTATTATATAACAACTGTCATGTATTATAAACTTTTACCATTCCTATTTATGAACCATTTTTTATGTATTAAATACTTAATAGTTTTCTACATAAAATCGTTATTTGGTTTTCTTAGATGTCATAGTTCTTACATAAAGACTGTCATATCTATTACTGAATAAATGACGATTGTCAAAATGGGACCATTATGTATTATGCAAGCATTATTTTGTATTATGGTGGTTGTTTACTTGTGCCTGTTAATTACCATCACAACAATGAGCCTAAATATATAACGGGTGTTATATTAGAACCATTGTAATAGGTTGAGAAAAAAATAACAATTTGGAATGGGTTATAAAGTACAAAAATACACATGTGGTTTTCTCAAAAGTGCACTCAACACCAAGTTTTTTTTTTCTTTTTTGGTGCAAAAGTTATTGTGTAGTTATAAAAGTGGAACAAAAATATCCATTGACCATTAGTTTGACTTTTTTTTTGTATCTTTAAGGCTAACATGGATGATGACTTGGCTAAATCTCATCATAGCTGACAATGGAGAACTCAATAAAATTACTAAAAAGGGCCCATATAGTTTTGAAAATAACATAAAGGCGGGTAAGATTAGGATTGGGGGAGAGAAGGAGAATTGGAGAGAGAATGGATGAACTGTAATTTCCAAAATATCTATGCCATTTTCTGTAATTTTCTCTAGTTCTTTACTGCTATCTAGGATGAAATTTAGCTGAGTTATCATTCATGTCAGCCTTAAAAATACAAAAAAGTCAAACTAACAGTCAATGTGTATTTTTACTTCACTTTTGTAACCACATAGACACTTTTGCATCCAAAACAATCACTTGGTGTTGGGCGTACTTTTAGAAAAAAAAAACATGTATATTTTTACCCCTTAACCCATTCAAAATCGTAATTTATCTACGCAAAGCATATATAACGTTTCGAAATTGTGATGTATGAAAAATAATAAGCGTTATATATCACGATTTTTGTAGTAATATAAAAAAAAAATTATGTGATGATACATTTCATTTTTAAAAAGCATAAAAATTCATCATTTTATTTTTGAAATTTGAGTATGCATTTATTAGATTTCTTAAAATTTTTAAAAATATATAGAATAAGCATGGACAATATTTACCATCCATAGACTTAAAAAGGGTCTAATAATTTATTATGAGGCATTTGTCTAAATTAAAAAATATTTTTAACTTTAATAGTTCATAAGGATTTTGTGTATTTTTTTTATAATTTTTAAAATAATTATTTGTATATGCTAAAATACAAATAAGCACTCTCTATATTTATTCCAATTTTTTATGATTTATTTCATTTTTTCATACTGTTTTTTATATATGAAAAGCATCAAAGTAAAATATTATTGATTATCTATGTTTGTCCACATAATTGTCCTTCCGATTTAACGTGACATCCTTAAAATTACAGAAGCTAACAAAGTGAATCAACTGAGAGTGAGGGCTCTTGTTGACCCCCAAAAAAAACAGAGAGAAAGGGAGGGAGGGAGGGAGGGCTCTGCATTTGTCCGCTGAATTGATTTGCATAACGCGTTTTCTATAAATATGTGAGAGGGTTTTGTCTCAACTTATATACATAAGTCATAACTATACAGAGCTTTTAAAATGAAATGACAAACATCCACACTGTCTATTAGTAATCTATAAGCTTCTAAAAGTTGCAAGTGTGAACAATCTACATAATGAAAGAATATTGACAAACAAATTTCTGAAAAATCCCTGGTTACAAAATTTATTATCCCAAGGTGCCTAATGAACTAGCTCCTTATGGGGACAAACATCTAAAAAAAGAGTTGCAAAAAATCTGGACTATTTTTGTCTTTTGAAGGACCAAAACCCATAATTTAAAATTTGAGAAACCGAAACTAAAATAAAAGTAAATTTAAAAGATCAAAGATTGTAATAATTCAAAATTTGAATAACTTTTAACAATACATTTTATAATGAGATTTTTCAACAATTTCCTGTAAAATAAATCTCTTCTCCGTATTAAGTTATACCATGATTAAATTAATGTAAATTGATTGTTGCAAAAATAAAGCAACAAGACTGAGTCAAAGGTGGAGAAGAATAGTATTTCTTTGTCCCTGAAAGGGAAAAAAATCTGTGAAATATTCGTACCACAGATTGTATTTAGACAGGAGAGGGGACCACAGGCATCAGCTAGGATACCAATGTTGGTGATATGCATGCTTTTTCAAACTTTAAAAAGTTGAAGCCAACATGCTTGATGGTCTAAAGTTGCATAGTTGACACGATTTTGATGTCCACAAAAAGCAGTGATTAATCTTCATTTTTTAATTAAACTCCTCCATTGGGTCTCACACCCAACTTTTAAAATGATAAATTTTTAATGTCTCTTCTTTTTATTCTTGTTACTGTGAATATATTTACAAACTACTTTTAGCATGTTTCACATATAACAATGACACTTTAAGCTTTATCTTAAAATTTAACAAAATCTTAAACTTCATTCACTTAACCTTAAAATTCAACAAATTTTCAAATTTATTCATATTTAAATACGCACTCATAAAAGACATAACAATTTATGCAATAATAAATTAATGGTAAAATTACATGTAAAATTTAATGACATACTTTATAAATAAGACCAAAAAATATATTCTTTCCCCAACTTATAAATAGGATCAAGGGAGTATAGCATAATTTTATAAAACTGACATTCTCATACGCCATCAAAGAACAGGATTTTGAATTCAGTCCAAGATAATTATTTAACAAGAAAACAAAATAAAGCAAACGGCATCATTATGGTGCATGGTCGGATTATAGGTACAGTCTGTTTTGCAACACGATATCATATCTTTACTTCAATTGCCCCAGGCAAATTCTTATGCAATGTTATAATATAAACACAAGTGATTGGTCTTGAAGGTTTATTTTTTATTTATTATTATTATTTTTTTATTTTTTTTGGCATTTTAGATTGAGCTTTGCGTTGCGTGACACTAGTTTTAAGGGGAAAAAACAAATAAATAAAAGGGAGCCTGAAATCTTCTTTTGTGGAAAAAAGCAAGATTCCAATTCCAACATCAGTAAAGATACAAAAGTGAATGAACAATCAAACAGACGTATCAATGAATAAAAGTTGGGAGGTAAGTGGAAGAAAGCTGGCTGAGATGCTGAAATCTAACAACAAGCAGTTAATTTTTATCGATCACTCTTAGATGCAAATTATTAGCTTTTGTCTTCCTAGCTTCAAATGGGTGTATTTTCTCTTCTGATTTTACTTATATTTTATCTTCTAATTTCATCTGCAGTATGCCAAGTTCAAGGTATGTCTCTGTATTCTATAGCTCAAGAATTCAATTTTCAATTCAGTTTCAGCCGAAGAACTCTACTTCAATTTATTCACAAATCACGCCAACACAAAAAAACCCAAAGTAGAATCTGTTTAATCTATAGGAAAATCTAACAGTACCTTCATGGGGTTTTAAATCTGAGCAAAAATTTGAATTCTCATGCAGAGTTCATTAGCATTGACTGTGGAGGAACAAGTAATTACACTGATAAAAGCACAGGACTGCCATGGATTTCAGACAATGGGATTATGAACCATGGAAATCCAGTGGAAGTAGAAGGTCCAAATGGAAACAAAATACAGTATCAGAAAAGGAGAGACTTCCCAATAGACAGCAGGAAATATTGTTACACACTAAAAACTGAGGAGAGAAGAAGATATTTGGTGCGAGCAACCTTTCAGTATGGAAATTTGAAAAGTGGAGACACTTACCCTCAGTTTCAGCTCTATTTGGATGCTACTAAATGGGCCACTGTGTCAATTTATGATGCCTCAAGAGTTCATGTGAAGGAAATGATCATAAGGGCACCTTCAAACTCTCTTGATGTGTGCTTGTGTTGTGCTACCACTGGTTCACCATTCATATCAACTCTAGAGCTAAGGCCTTTGAATCTTTCTATGTATGCCACAGATTTTGAAGACGATTTCTTCCTAAAAGTTGCTGCAAGAATCAATTTTGGCGCTTCAAGTGAGGATCCTATCAGGTCTGGATATTCTACATCTGCTTCAAGATTTATATAGATAGCAATAGAAACTAAATTGATCATTTGAAGAGGGGATAATTTTTATTTTATTATTTTTTTTAATTTATAAATTTCAGGTACCCTGATGACCCATATGATAGAATTTGGGCATCAGATCTTGTGAAAAGGCAAAACTATCTTGTTGGGGTGGCCCCAGGAACAGAAAGGATTAATACAACAAAGAACATAGAGATAGGAAGTAGAGAGTATCCACCAGTCAAAGTTATGCAAACTGCAGTTGTTGGTACAAAAGGGGTACTCAGCTACAGAACAAACCTGGAAGACTTTCCTGCCAATGCTCGAGCCTATGCGTATTTCGCGGAGATTGAAGATCTCAGTAACAATGAGACTCGAAAATTCAAAATGGAGCAACCTTTTATACCTGATTATAGCAATGCAGTGGTTAACATAGCTGAGAATGCCAACGGGAGCTACACTCTTTATGAACCTAGTTACATGAATGTAACTCTGGATTTTGTTCTGTCATTCTCCTTTGTTAAGACCCGGGATTCGACTCGAGGGCCACTTCTAAATGCAATGGAAATAAGCAAATACCAACTGATTGCTTCAAAGACTGACAGGCAAGATTGTAAGTAGTTAATGTCAGTGTATACCAGTGAGAAATATACCCTTTTGGCTTGCATACAACTTACTCGTGCCAGTCTTTAATATAAGTCTTATTTACCTAACTTGATTAGATTAAAGAAGTTAGTTACTATGACATGGATTTTTAAAAACACCCTAGTCATATTCCTTAAGGACCAAGATCAACACACCAAATGTATTTTATATTAAGGACTAGAGGGTGTAGTTTAGATATCGGTAATTAAGTCTTGATGAAATTGTATGAATAACTTCTAACATTTATATTTCTGTTTCAAATAAAACTGATTGCAGACCTATTTTGTGAAATTGCAGTGACTGTTGTAAATGAATTTTCCTCCATGTCTGCTGAAAGTGTTCAGAAGAATGAAGGTGATCCTTGTGTTCCAACTCCCTGGGAGTGGGTAAATTGTAGTGCTGCCACATTTCCAAGAATCACAAAAATGTAATCATTTTCATTGTCAAGTCTTATTCCATGTTGGTATCTCTCTAATTGCCGGTCCACTAAAAAGACATTCAGCAGCATTTGTTAGGACAAATTAGAATGTTGACTTATAACCTGTATCAAAAGAGAGTTGCTTTTCAAGAATTTGATATTATGCGATAAATGTTTTGGTTTAACCAGACATATTTAAGATTCAAAGAGAATTTACCAATTCAAAGATAATGCTAGACATTGAAGCTGCATTCACGTTTACTAACTCTGGTTATTTGTGTTAGAAACCTGTCAAGAAGGAATGTTACAGGCACAATGCCATCTGACATTAAGAACATGGAAGAACTGACAGAATTGTAAGTAATGAATGATTTTTATAGTCAGTTTCTCGAATTATACGTTAATATTAGTTCTTTTGCAATTTGTTCTGGTTGTCTTAGGTGGTTAGATGGAAACCTGATTACAGGACCACTGCCTGACATGAGCAATCTTATCAATCTAAAGATTGTGTAAGTTCTTTAGTTTTGTAAATAACTTTATTTCAGAGTACGTTCAGGAGGAAACGGTTATTCCAAATTTACTATTCTTCGAGTGAAAAACGCCTTTTTTTTAAACTTCCCTAACTTCAATTTTGCAATCAATGACATGCAGGCATCTAGAGAACAACCAATTGAGTGGTCCATTACCATCTTACCTGGGTAGTATGCCAAGTTTAGAAGCACTGTACGTCATAATCTTATTTCTTCATTGTTAGACCGCTGATATTTCAGGAAAAAGTGAAAGGCTTAAGGTGCACTTTTAGTACCAAAGTTGTTCGCCATGTGTGTCTGGCACAATTAAATTTTGAAGGGTGTAAAAGTAGACACAAATATTTGAAAGACAACAATTTTAGCAATGTTGTTAAATTGGTCCAAACGTCCGTTTCTTTTTTGATTTGGGACCTACTTGTCCTTCCTCCAGTTTTATAGCAGTTGTTTGAGACAATTTAACAGAATTGTTAAAATTGCTCCATCTTTAAAAGTTTGTGTATACTTTTGCAACATTCAAGACCTAATTGTGTCAACTGTCAAGTGCTCATAGCAAAAAACTTCATTGCTAAAATTGCACCTTAACCCAAAAGTGAATCATTTCAGTACATTACTTCTCAATGTCCATTAATAATGCTGCATTTTGTCAAAACTGTGACAGATTCATACAAAATAACTCGTTTATTGGGGAAATACCAGCAGGATTACTATCTGGAAAAATCATTTTCACGTAAGTGTGCCCACTGCAGGGTATATTTCTAATATTGAAGTAAATTTTGGTTAGATGCCACACCTTTTACATGAACACCACTATAAATATAAATAAAGTACCATAGGAAGTAATTAATGGTCATATTGTTTTCTCTTCCAGCTATGATGGTAATCCTGGACTACATAAAGGGACGAAGAAACCCTTCAAGTTGATACTGGGGATTTCAATAGGAGCTCTTGTGATTCTAGCAATATTATTTTTAGGAAGTTTGATGCTGATGCATAATCTTCGAAAGGAGTCTCAACAGAAGTGTGATGAAAATGGTCAGTTCATTTACTCAAATCAAGTAAATTTAACCAGATAGAGAAACAAACTTTTGCAGCTAAGCTTTGATCTTGTGTCCAACAGGTATCTCTGGACGCAGTATGACCAAACCTATTGGTCCATACTCACTCGTTGGGGGAGGGAGTCTAATGGATGAAGGTATTGCATGCTATATTGGGCTCTCAAACTTGAAAGAAGCTACTAATAATTTTGCAAAGAAAATTGGCAAAGGAAGCTTTGGATCTGTCTACTATGGGAAAATGAAAGATGGAAAAGAAGTTGCTGTTAAAATTATGAGTGATTCATCCACCTATGGGGACCATCAATTTGTGACTGAGGTAGCTTTCAATTTCAAACCCCTAAAAAATTGTGTTCAATCAAATCTAGAAAGAAAAATTGTTTTTCACTGCATCTTCAGTAGAGTTTGCTCTCAGCAACTACTCATCACAATTAAGAAGATAAGTTTTCAATCAAATGAATCATATCCTTGATTCCATCAGTAAAGCATTCTCCATACTTAAAATGTGAATATTGGACAGCTATAACAATCCTCTGGTCCTTAAGGGTCTATTTGGTACGGGGGATTTGGAGGGGAGGGAAAAATTTTATGTGTTAAATTTTAAAACAATTAAAAAGTGAGATTACAAAATTTTAATAAATAGAATATGTAAAATAAAAATTAATTCAAAAATTTTAACCCCACTTTTCTCATCTTCTTAAATCCATTTCAAAAAATTGTCTCTCTGCTCACTTTCCTTCCCATCCCCTCATACCCAAAAAGCCTAAATGTAGAACTTAATTGGGAGTTAATTTTGGTCCTAAATGCAATACTTGTTTCTCTCATTTATCAATTTTTATCTCAAATTACTTCTATTGATATTCCTTCAACAACAGTCAAATAAGAGAGGGGAAGGGTGTTATGGAAGATGATTAGGGTATTTGTTTTAGAAATAACATATCATCTTAACCAATGTAACTTACTTCCTTAATCTAATCAAATTAGTTAAAAAGATTTTACTTTAAGGACTAGAGGAGTATTAGATTTTTATAGGTCTCTTGGGTGAGGTCAAAGTTGCAGAAAACCCATTTTGAAGCATACATTTTCATCACAGGGAAAGAGGAACTTGAAGAATTTTAAGAATATCTTTCAATTAATTGATTGGAGATTGACAAATGCAGGTAGCCCTTCTGTCAAGAATTCATCACAGAAACTTGGTTCCTTTGATTGGATATTGTGAAGAAGAATGTCAGCGTATTCTGGTTTACGAGTATATGCACAATGGCACCTTGCGGGATCACATTCATGGTCTAATTCTACACCCTTTTATTCATTTATATGCTTAACAGTAAAATTATTATTTCATGAATTAAAATCCCAGGTTCTTGACAGGTCCTGCTAAGCAGAACAACTTAGATTGGTTAGTTCGTCTTCGTATAGCAGAAGATGCAGCTAAAGGTTAGTTCCTGACCACCTTCTTGGTCCACGAGTAATTATAAAATCGGCATCCTCTTAATATCTTTTGGGATTAAGGTGCATCAGCACCCTAATTTGTGGTGCGTCTAACAACTTGGCACACCTTGAAATATTTTTATGATGTGGCCAGCACTCTAAAGTATTTTGAGGTTTATCCATCACCTTAAAGTATTTTTCTTTACGAGTGTCTAACACCCTCAAATTACAACTAAAAAAGAATACTTTAGGATGCTCAAGTGCACATAAATTACTTTAGCATACTAGAAGCACCTAGGGAAATACTTCAAGGTATTGGAAGTAGCACAAATTATTTTAAGATACTAGAAACAGGTTGGAAAATACTTGGTGTTGGAAGCCCGATAATAGTATGAATTTGAAGTACCGATACTCAAGCAGAAATTCTCACAACACTTTTCATTCTTTGTAGGTCTAGAATACTTACATACAGGATGCAATCCAAGTATCATACACCGAGATGTGAAGACCAGCAATATACTTCTGGACATCAATATGAGAGCGAAAGTGTCAGACTTTGGACTCTCAAGATTAGCTGAAGAAGATTTAACTCACGTATCAAGTATTGCCAGGGGAACTGTAGGTTACTTGGATCCTGAGTAAGTAATTAATCGTATGGATCTGGTCTTGTGTCCATGGTCATAATATTGTTGTTCTCTTGCTTGCGCTGAGTTCAGTCGGTAAATTTGTCTAACAGGTACTATGCAACCCAGCAATTGACAGAGAAGAGCGATGTATACAGCTTCGGAGTTGTACTTCTTGAACTGATCGCTGGAAGAAAGCCCGTATCGTCGGAAGATTACGGTGCCGAAATGAACATCGTTCACTGGGTATGTTCGGTCGATCATGTCAAATCAACATCACCATACTCCTTTGATTCTGATTTAAGACATAGTTTATATATGTCATATTTCAGTATAAACCATAAAACTGACAGCAAAATACACGGAAAATCACAGGCATCTATTCTTTATAGTAACATTTAGTGTCTTAAATTAATGTTTAGTACTCTTAACGCACCAAAATATTTTTAGTGGTACCCAATATCTAATACCTGACATCAAAGTATTTTTTTCAAATAGCACATGACACTTGAAATGTTTTTTCAGTAGAACCTCTTCTGTTAAGGTAATTTTTATTCAGCACCCAAAAGTATTTTATAAGTGAGTGAAAACAATACTTTAAGAGAAAATTTGCATTAAAAATCACTTTAAGAAATACCAACTGCTAATAAAAAATATTTTGGTATGCTGAATACAGTAAAAATCACTTTAGGATATTGAGTATATTTCATAATGCGAAATACTAGATATTGGGTGCCACTATAAAATATTTTAGAATTATGAGTATACTGAAAATTGATTTAGAAGATTTATTGAAAAAAAAATACATTTCAAAGCCATAAATGGGTTTTATTTTTAAAACCCATTTATGTGTTTACCCTTCAAACTATGTAGTTTTGAGGTAAAAGATTAGAGGCGTTAGAAGAAAAAAGAAAGGGGGAGGGGGAATAAAAAAGGAGAGAAGCGGGATTTAAATTTATATTATATAAGCTTCAATTGAGTAAAATCAGCAGCAAACACTAAACATTGAATTGAATTGCAGGCGAGGTCGTTGATTCGCAAAGGCGACGTGATGAGCATCACGGATCCATGTTTAATAGGGAACGTGAAAACCGAATCGATTTGGAGAATCGCTGAAATCGCACTCCAATGCGTAGAACAACACGGGGCATGCAGGCCAAGGATGCAAGAGATAATTCTGGAAATACAAGAAGCAATCAACATTGAGAAAGGAACGAACAGTAACACGAAATTATCATCCACAGGTAGTTCGAATGCTCAACCTTCGAGAAAAACTTTACTCACAAGCTTTCTTGAAATTGAGAGCCCTGACTTGCCCAATAGTTGCCTCCCTACCGCAAGATAATGAAGAAGTTTAACCTTTTTTGTCTGAGTTGTGTATATTTTTCTGACAGAGTGTTTATGTCTAATACTCGCATATTTCTACCCAATAGTGATCTCATAAGGATTGAAAATAAGAATGTTTACAAATTTGAAGGATCGCACTTCCCTAACCATAAATTTGTTTGGTGATAAATCTGTGAATCACTCTTGGAAGCTAAACTCAATCAACTCAACGTTAGTTGTACAAATAAAAGGCATTTTCAAGTCACTTAGGCCATTGAAACTGATTTTTCTTTATATGCATAACTCAAAGCTCCAAAGGAGTATAAAGCTTGTTTGGATGTAACTTTGGAAGAATGGCTTTTGAAATTTATAAGGTTAAAATGGTTTTTGGAGGATAGTTTTTGGGATTTAAAAGGTAAAAATAACTTTTTCCAAAATAAGTTTTAGATAAAAATAATAGTGTTTGAATATTATTATCAGAATGGTTTTTTCAGTGTCAAATTTACCAAAAAGAACATTAATTTTTTATGTAATTGCGTATAAAGGATAAGGTTGTATTTTGAATATTATAAACATTATATTTCATAATAAATACCTAAAATTATATAAATTTGTGTACGAAATTAAAATATTTAAGAGTACTAGTTGGCACTAAAAAATACTTCATAATCTTAAAAATTTATTTTAGGATATTAAAAAAATATTTTAAGGTTGTGACTGATCTTGAAAAAATATTTTAAAGTACTAACGAGTACCACAAAAATATTTAAGGGTACTGAAAAAATAGTTCATGATCTTGAAGATTTAATTTATGATATTGAAAAAATATTTTCTGGGTAATGACTAATCTTGAAAAAATATTTTATAGTACTAATAGGTACTAAAAAGATAGTTAACACTGACTGGTACCAAAAATATATTTCTCGTGATCTAAAAAATTAATTTTAGGATTTTGACAAAATATTTCAGGGTACTGACAGGTACTAAAAAGATACTTCAGTATACTGAAAAATATTTCATGATTTAGAAATTTATTTTAGGATATTGAAAAATTATTTCAGGGTATTAAGAAAATACTTAAAGATGCTGACTAGTATTGAAAAAAATACTGATGATGGCAGAGATAGAGAAAAATCTGAAAAAAAAAATATAGATTTTTTCCCCAAAAACGTAGGTTTTAATACAGAATAGCTTTGGAAAAACAGAAGGGTGTTTGGCAGACTTGTAAAAAAAGAGAGGAATGAAAGAGAAGGAGTTCTTAAGGCAATCGAGAGATAGCGGTGTGGATCAGCGTTAGAGGACCTCATACACTTTGAAGCCTTCAGTGATCTAAGGTAAATCTAGAACCCATGTGTTTTAACAAGTAGATATTGAAACTAACCATGAGTATTTCTTTATAGTTTAATTTGGGATAATTCATGAACGCCCGTAAGGAGTTACGGGATCCTTAATAAGTAATAAAGTTGAAAAACATAATTATAATCATTACCTATAAGTACCGTAAAAGTTATGGGTTTTCACGGGCACCCATAAAGAGTCACAGATGATTAAGTATTTATTATCTTCAAATTCATGAGCACTCGTAAAGATGTACGGGATACTATGATTAATATGGGTTTTAACTCATGAGTACTATAAAATTTATGGGTTCTCATGAGCGCCCATAAAAAGTCACATGTCTGATAATTATTATATTTATCATGGTATTTAGATCCATGCTCTCCCGTAAGAGTTATGGGTTCTCATGTATTAACTTAAATAAGTAACTCATGAGTACGGTAAAAAGTTATGGTTATAAATTATAAATTATGCTGGAATTAGTGAAGAACTTTTTTGTTTTTGTTGTTCCTACTCATGAGTTTGTGGTTGAACGTTAGGTAGCACCCAATTTAACTAATATTGAGAACTCCTTCTCCTTGATCCCTCATTTTCCTTGCATGCTTGCTTATAGATGGCAAGGTTGAGGACTCAAGTTCTTGGGGTGTTCTTTTATCAAGAAGGTGAGGTTTCTTTAGGTTGTGTATGGGCCAAGATAAGAGGATTTACCTTTCTTGTATTGGCGGCATGCATGTGCAAAAGAGGCGCCTTTTCATTTAAGAGAGTTTATTATCTGTGTTTCATTTATTGTATGTAATCTCAAGTCAGGGGACTTGGAGATTTGGGAGCCATTGATTACAACTTGTAAGGGAAAGCAAGTTCTAGTAAGAGGATTGCTTCAAAGTTATAGAGGGTGTAATCAAGTGATATAGTGAAATACTCAAGGTGTTTGAGAACTGGATGTAGGCCATAGAGTTGGGCCGAACCAGTATAATCCTTTATATCCATCTTTTCTTCCCTGCATTATGTTTTTGCTCTAGATTATTATCTTAAAACAGAACCAGCGAAAAGAATTTCGAAAATCCCCAATTCACCCCCTCTTGGTGATTTAGCTCCACTTTCATTTGGTATCAGAGCAAGGTCTTCTCAAAAGAGCTTAGCATCTCGAGAAGGATCCTCATGGAAGGTATTCTACCTGATGGAGCTTCGGTCAACAGACCACCTAGTTTCAGTGGAGAACATTACTCCTTTTGGAAAGCCAAGTTTAAGGTGTTTGTCATGGCATCTGAGTATGGCTTATGGCGAGTATTTGAAATTGGAAATTATCATCCAACTATGCTCATAAATGGTCTAAGAGAGCCTAAGCCTAAGGAAGACTACGATGACAATGACGGAAGGAATGTCACTCTCAACAGTAAGGCAATTCTCATGCTTCAAAGTACTCTGAGTCAACAAGAGTACTTTCGAATATGTACTCTGCCTACTGCAAAAGAAATGTGGGTTGTGCTGGAAATAGCTCATGAAGGAACTGCTGGAGTCAAAGAGAACAGAGTCAACACTCTCATGACTGAGTATGATCTTCTTCGTATGAAGCCAGGAGAGTCTATCATTCAATTCTAGCTAAGATTCACTCATCTAATTAATCAGCTTGCTGCATTGGAAAAAATATATGAACTATTAGTTCTCTATGTGTTTTGATGATAACTGACAATTATAAACTCAATATGAAGTTTGTCTTTGTAAGTTGTAAAACTTACTGTCAAAGGCAAACTCAAGTTTTGGTAGCAAAACTCGAGTTTTGACTTGACAAAGAGTAACTCAATCTTTGCAGTGAAAGCCAAACTCCTGTTTGCTTAGACAAACTCAAGTTTGCAAGACACAAGAGCACTCAAAGCTTTCACAACAAGACAAACTCGAGTTTCAGTCAAAAAACTCAAGTTTATATCAAACAGAGACTTCAGTATTTTCTTAAGTCAAGAAAACTCTAGTTTTCAATAGAGTTTAAATGTTGGAAAGTTTTCTAAGTTTTGTGAACTTGAGAAAACTCGAGTTTGGTCTCTGGTAACTCGAGTTTATACTAAACAAAGAGTCCCTTGGATTCTTAGCTTTTGAAAACTCAAGTCTCATCTTTATAAACTTCAGTTTTACCTATGCAGAGGATTTTCAAAGTTTCAGTTTTCACTGAAACTCGAGTCTTGATTTTGAAGACTCGAGTTTTGATTAAACAGAGACACTTGAGTTGTTACTTATTTTGTAAACTCCAATTTTGATTTTGAAAAATCCAGTTTTTCTTTTGACAGAGATTTCAAAGTTTTAGTTATTACTAAAACTTGAGTTTTCATATTAGAAACTCGAGTTTGTATCATACAGAGAGTTCTACAAACTTTCAGGTTCTGGAAACTCTAGTCTTAATTTTGAAAACTCCAGTCTTGAAGTTTTGGACTTAACTATATCTTCTTATCAAAATTCAAAACTCGAGTTAGTCACTTAATGACTCAAGTTTTGCCATATGTCCAAAATCTCATTCAAAAACCAGAATTTGACTCTCTTCTCTGTAAGAACCAAAACTCGAGTCAGTCACTTATCAACTTGAGTTTAGGAAGTTTTTTTTTTTCAAAATGTGTTCAAAACTCTTATCATGATCTTGCTTTCTAGATGAACTCAAAACTTGAGTCTGCCTATGAAAACTCAAGTTTGTGACGAACAGATTCTGAACAACCAGATTGCACCAATCTGCGAAATCTTCATGTGTTAATCTTAAAACATCATATCATATATTACAATTGATTCTAACAATGTTTAATGAGTTTTCGAGTAAGTTTCAGATGAATTCAGCAAAGATCAAGGTGAAATTAGATCTGGGTCAAATGCAATTAATGAAGAACCAAAAAGAAGCCTGAACCTTCTCTTCTATCCCAATGGTTCAGATCATACCGTTATAGGTCAATCAAATCTCTCTCAAACAATCAAATAAAGTTTATGGAATGACAGAATCTCTGGAGAACCATCAGCATCAACTAATCCCAGGATTACAGCCAAGAATTGAAGAAATAGAGAAAAATATGCAATAGTCATATTCCAAATTTACAGCTGAACTTTGAAGAATCAAAGAGAAGAAAATGCAACGACTAGTTTCTCTTATCAACCTATAAATACTCATAAAGACTCAGAGCAACGAACACACAATTACAACTGATTATATTCTTACTTTAGATCTTTGCTGTGAAAACTACTATTTCTTGAACTTCAGTGTTTATTCATATTTGCTCTTTAAGAGAGTTTGATTTCAAAAAAATTATTTGATTACTTGTTTTGTAAGAACTCAAAGTTGTGGAACTTTTGAGTTGGGCTGTTCAATTACAAAGTGTAAGAGGGAGCAAGTCCTAGGTGATTAGGATTGCGTGTGTTTTACATTGTTGTAATTAAAGCCTATTGAGTTACTAGAAATACCCAGAAGATATCTGGGGACTGGATGTAGGTCAAGGTTAAGACCGAACCAATATAAATCCTTTGTGTCCAGCTTTTCTTTCCTTGCTTTTTCGTTCTTTGTTTTCTCGAGTTTTGAAATCATCTTTGAAAAGAATTTTTGAAATCCCCAATTCACCCCCTCTTGGTGATTTCTTCCATTTTCATGAACAACTAGTTCAAGTGAGGAAGATTCTCAATATCTTAAGCAAGGAATGGGAAGCGAAAGTCACTGCTATTGAGGAAGCTCGAGGATAATCAATGAGCTCAGTGGCAGCATTATTCGGTACTCTATCTGAATCCGAAGGGAAGATCAAGTTCAGAAAAGAACTTGACGAAGTTAATAATAAGGGCAAAGGAGTTGCTCTTAAAGATGTTAAGGAGGCCAAAGAATCAAATGATGAGGATGAGGAAGATAAAGATGAAGAAATAGGTATGATGATTCGGAGATTTAAAAAGTTCTACAAGAGGGACTAAGGTTTCAAGAAAGCTTATAAAGGAAGCTCTAGCTTCAAAACTAAGAAACCAATCATCTGCTTTGAGTGTGAGAAGCCTGACCATATCAGATCAAAATGTCCCCAGCTGAAGAATAAAGAAAAGGAAAAGAAGAGTTTGGCAAGTTCAAAAAGAAAGCATATGTCTCAACTATTTAGGGTGATAGCTCATCAGATGAGGATGAAGCTGAAGAGGCAGAAAAAGCCAATATCTGTCTGGTTGCTGAAAAAGAAAAGCAACATGATGAGGTATATAATTCACAACCAACTTATGATGAGTTATTTGCTGAATATAATCTTGTCCAATCTGAATTTGAGAAATTGGCTGATAAATATTTTGATTTGAAATGAAAGAACTTAACTCTTGAAATGAAAGTAAAAAATATTTCTACTCCTGAAAATCTTATTTGTGATGAGTGTGTTGATTTAGAGAAAAAGAATTTAACTCTCACAAAGGCACTTGAGAAGTTTACTAAAGGTAGTGAAATGCTCAATGTTATTTTGAAACAGCAAAGGTTTATCAATGACAGATCTGGAATTGGATATAAACCTAATTTTGATAAGAAAAAAGGGAAAAAGAAATTTGGAGAAAAGCTTTATATGAATTATTTCAAAAAAACCATTCATTCTTCAAACCCTTTTGCTCACTGCAATTATTGTAACCGAAAAGGCCATTTGACATCATTATGTTTTCATAGAAAAGAAAGAAAGAACAAACTTATAGGAAATTATCAATGGGTGCCTAAGGGATCCTACAAGATTCCTGAGACACATACTAACCCGAAAGGACCCAAGAAAACATGGGTACCTAAGGCCTGAATTTTCGTGAATTGCAGATATGTCTAAGAGCATCAAGGTCCAACAAATGGTACATAGACAGTGGATGCTCTAGATACATAACGGGAGATCATTCAAAGTTTGCTTCAATCAAACCCAAGATTGGTGGCAAAGTTATTTTCGGTGGAAACCAATCTGGAAAGATTGCTAGCATTGGAGAGATTGGAAACAATGAAGGGCAAACGATCAAAGAGGTCTACCTAGTAGAAGGACTCTGCCATAATCTCCTTAGTGTGAGCCAGAGCACCGATAAGGGTAACTTAGTCATCTTTAACTCTAAAGAATGTTTGATTGTGAATAAAAATGATTTCCCTTTTGAAACTTTAAAATCAAAAGTTTTATTTAGAGCTCTTAGAGAAGGAAACTGTTATACTTTAAACCTCTATAGTACCAGCTCTATTTCTGAAAACTGTTTCGTAAGTAATTTGAATGAAAGTTGGTTATGGCATAAGCGATTAGCTCATCTCAATATGCATCAACTTGACAAATTACAGAAAAAGGACTTAGTCATCAGTTTGCCAAAGATCAATTTCAAAAAGGATGTGATATGTGATGCTTGTCAAAATGGCAAACAAACTAAGTCTTCTTTTAAATCCAAAAATGAAATTTCAACTAAAAAACCTCTTCAACTACTCCATATGGATCTAGTTGGTCCAGCTAGAGTAAAAAGCCTTGGTGGCAATCTTTATACTCTAGTTATAGTTGATGATTTTTCAAGATTTACATGGACTATATTTTTGGCTTCTAAAGATGAAACATTTGATCAGTTTGTTGTTTTTACCAAGAAGGTCCAGAACGAAAAAGGTATTTCTATTGCAGGAATTCGAACTAATCATGGTGGAGAATTTAACAATCATGCATTCGAAGAATTCTGTCATGCCTTTGGAATTGACCACAACTTTTTAGCTCCGAGGACTCCACAACAAAATGGTGTTGTGGAGAGGAAAAATCGAGTGCTCACAGAGATGGCTAGAGCTATGCTGAATGAAAATAATACTTCACAAGTATTCTGGGCCGATGCAATGAGTACAACTTGTTACATCTCAAACAGAGCCTACATTCGAAAAAAGCTAAACAAGACTCCTTATGAGCTATACAAAGGAAGGAAGCTAACACTGACTCATTTGCGCATTTTCGGCTGTAAGTGCTTCATCCATAATAATGGTAAGGATAACCTAGGAAAATTTGATCCCAAGTTGAATGAAGGTATATTTTTGGGTTATTCAAATAGAAGTAAGGCTTATAGAGTATTCAATACTCACACTTGCATTGTTGAAGAATCAATGCATGTTGTATTCAGCAAAACCAATTCTAACAAGTCTTTGAATGATGAAGAAGAAAATATTTTCAAAAATCAATTCCTTTCGAAAACTACCCCTGCTTCTGTAGAAAAATCCCAAAGATGTTTTTGAAACTAATCCTCAGAATGATCCGAAAAGTTTTGATCAATCTCAACCTAGAGCCTATAGATTTATTAGAAATCATCCACTAGCCCAAGTGATAGGTGATGTTAATCAAGGTGTGACAACTAGAAGCAGCATTTTAAATGAAGTAACATTTTCTGCATTAATTTCTAATATTAAGCCCTCTAAGATTGAAGAAGCCCTTCCAGACAATGATTGGGTGATAGCAATGCAAGAGGGGCTTCATTAATTTGAAAGAAATCAAGTTGACTAGGTACCAAGGTCTAAGGACCATCCGGTCATTGGGACCAAATGGGTATTCAAGAACAAACGTGATGAAGCAGCAATCATTGTCCATAACAAGGCAAGATTGGTTGCAAAAGGCTATAATCAAGATGAAGGAATTGATTATGAAGAAACTCATGCTCTAGTGGCAAGATTGGAAGCAATAAGAGTTCTTCTAGCCTTTACGTATGTAAAAGGTTTTAAACTTTTTCAAACGGATGTGAAAAGTGCTTTCTTAAATCATTTTAACTAAGAGGAGGTATATGTCGAGCAACCTCCTGGTTTTGAAACTGAACATCATCCTGATTATGTTTATCGCCTCAAGAAAGCTCTTTATGGACTTAAACAAGCTCCTAGAGCTTGGTATGAGTGATTAAGCAAATTCCTTCTTAATCGAGGATTTGTTAGAGCCAAAGCTAATACAACACTCTTCATAAAGAGTAATAAGCTGAATGAAATTTTAGTTGTACAAATTTATGTTGATGATATAATTTTTGATGCTTCTAATGATGTTTTGTGTGAAGAGTTTGCCAAGAATATGCAGGGAGAGTTTGAGATGTCTTTGATGGTAGAACTCAATAACTTCCTTGATTTGCAAATTAAGCAAAAGAAAGATGGAATCTTTATTTCTCAGACTAAATATCTCAATGACCTACTGAAGAAATTTGGGATGGATAATTGCAATGGTGCTGACACACCTATGAGTTCCATTGCTTCCCTGGATGCTGATGAAAAGGGCAAAGATTTCAACATTACAAGATATAGAGGAATGATAGGATCATTACTCTATCTGACAACAAGCCGTCTAGACATCCAATTCAGCGTGGGAATGTGTTCAAGGTTTCAGTTTGCTCCAAGGGAATCACATGCTGAAAATGAGAAGAGAATTTTCAGATACCTTGCTGACACAAAGACTCTCGGTTTATGGTTTCCCAAAGGTCAATTAGAACATTTGGTGAAATACTCATATTTAGACCATGTTGGATATAAAATTGATAGAAAAAGCACAAGTGGTCAATGTCAATTCTTTGGAGGTTCACTTGTGTCCTGGTTTAGCAAGAAGCAGACAAGTGTTGTTGTTTCTTCAACCGAAGCTGAGTATGTAGCTGCCTCAAGCTGCTGTGCACAAGTGCTATGGCTTAAGCAATAGTTATCAGACTTGGGAGTACACCTGAAAGAAATCCCTATATTGTGTGACAACACCAGCACAATAAGCTTGACCAAGAATCCAGTGTGACACACAAGAACCAAGCATATTGATGTCTGACATCATTTTATAAGAGATCACATTTAGCAAAGGAATGTCAAAGTTATGTTCATCCCAACCCATCTTCAGCTGACAGACATTTTCATAAAGCCATTAGCTAAGAAGGAATTCAATTTTATTCGAAGAGAATTGGGAATGGTAAATCCCAATGAGTTGTAAGTTTTTAATTTACATAAACCTTACATCCCAATGTTAGTTATGGTTTTGATGATTCTTTGATTACTAACTTGAGCATCGGAGTCTGTGGTTTACTTTTTCTACAGGATGCTCAGAAACCTGAGTTTTGCTGACAAAAGACGAATACTCGAGTATGGCAAGCAAAACTTGAGTTTTATCGAGGCCATCAAAGATTGTAGTTCTTGGAAGAGACGAATACTCAAGTCATCAAGTGATATACTCGAGTATTCTTGCAGACAAAGAGCAATTCATTCAAGCAAGGGGAGAATACTTGAGTATCAGAATGAATACTCAAGTTTTAATCATGGAAGTTCAAAGGTTCACGGTACACCTTTGAAGTCCAGGTAAGTAATATTTTAACAATACTCGAGTAATGAATGGAATACTCGAGTTTGTCACACTTCAACTATATATGTGTGTGAGATAATTTTGAAAACTATCGTTCAAACTCTAGTTTGCCCTAGTAACATTATATGAGTTTCTGTTCATGTTCTTCAAAACTTTCTCAAAGACTCAGGTTTTCCCTAACAATCAACTCTTCATCTGTCCTCTTCGTCCCATCTTCTCTGTCTAAACCCTAAATGGCCTCAAAATCCTCTTCACAAGCCATTCCTAACTCTAATTCAGACTCCGAGTCTTCAAAATCCTGGTCCCCTCTTCCTCCTTTTCCTCAACAACAACTGATTGGGGTTAAATTCATTCTTGTTCATAGACCTCGATGAGAAAAAGCAATGCCTAGGAGATTTGAAACTGGCATTGAGCGTCGCATTCCTGGCATTCCCGCTTCTTCACCATCCGTCAAAGCCAAATGAATTTCGATCTAAGAACCCTCGTCTGAGGGCCGATCCAAAAGGAAACACGAGGCAGAAGTAGTTAAAAGTAAAGGAAAAGAGAAGGTTAACGAAGGTCCTGTGCAACCAAAGAAGAAAAAGTCTAAGAAGGCTATTTCAGAAAACAAAGCCTCTGAGCAAGCATAAGCTCCTTCAGAGACTGAGGAGAATCAATTTGTCGTCAACGCAATTGAAGAGATGTATAACCATGATTCTCCTCCTCAAGGTTTTGTCAATTATACTACTGTAATTCCCACTACTTTAACTGAGAAATTTAAAGATACCTTTATGAAGAATGAAGTTTGCCAAGTGGTATCTATAGATTTAGCCAAACTAAAGGACAAATGTCATCTGGATTTATCACCTTAGCTGAGCTATTATTCTTCATTTGTTTCTATCTTTGCCTCATATACTCCTAACATTATTAGAATCTTCTATTTTAACATGTCTTATGATAATCTTTTCTAATGGAGAGTTAATTGAGGAAAGAATCTCTACATCTGTCAAGGGAGTGAAGTTTACTCTCTCTCCCACTATTATTAATTCAATTCTCAAAATTGATAATCCCCCTACACTTTCCTCCGCAAATTACACAAATAGGCAAATATTTGAAATTCTTATGCCTAATGAACCTTTTCTAGAAGTAATGGAACAACGCCTATCATTTACACCAAGTTTTATGCCTCCTATTCATAGGGCCTTATGGTACATATACTCCCGAAACTTTGTTCAAAAAGGGGGAAGCTATACTCATTTCACTCAAAAGTATTATCCTCTCTTCACTGCTTTTGTTAACAAAGTCCCTATTAATCTTGGCCACTGGATTTTCCAAGAGATTGTCAAATTCAAATTCTCTTCTCGCCGACTTTCACATATACCATTTGCTTCACTCATTTCAGTCATCCTGTTTTATCACAAGATCTAGTATCGTGGTATTCTTGATTCATTGAAAATCACTCATCCCTTTGGAAAATCATAACTTTACTATATGAAGATTTCTTTTGGAGATGAAGAGTCAGGCCACACAGGAGCCCATTCTCAATCTCGTGCTTCTTATGCCATAACTTCACATGCTTAGGAAGCGCAATCCCTTCCTCAATCCACTGTGCCATCCACTCTTGATTCACGAATTAAGGCTATAGTGGATGCTGCTATAGATGGATTTGCTGCAAAAATGGAAATCCAAGTAGAGAAGATCGTCACTGAAATGACCAATTCCATCAATGGAGTGGTAAAAGACCAGGACGATCTAAAAGCACAACTAAAAACATTGCAAGAAAGTGTGAACAATCAAGTAGTGCAGCTCTCAACTATTATGGTCTCTACTGGTGCTATCAATGAGAAATTAGACAAGGTTATACCCACTCATCAACCTGGACCCAGTCATTCTAGCCCTACTAGTGAACCCTCTTTTTCCTCACCATTTGCCTTCACTACTCCTCCAATCACTACCTCTTCTCCAGTTTCCCCCACCACAAAAAGACTTCCCACTACCTTCGCTACTCCACCTACAGAAATGCTTCATAGCTCGCCTCCATCTACTCCTCTCATTCATCCCTTCTATGACTCTCCTATCTCGGCTCCACCCACTTTTGAAGATGACAAAGGGGGAGAGAAGCAAGCTAACAAACAAACCAGAACTTGAAAAATGATTAGAAGCCAGCTGACAAACAAACCTGAACTTGAAAAATGATTTTTGTATATCCTGACTAAGTTTTCTTCCCATGCTTAATCCTTAGCTTATGTTTTTGGCAAGTATGAAACTCTGAACTTTCAGTTGTACTGACTTTGGTATATGAATAGAATGCTTAAATTATGCACTGCATTAGCTATTATTGCAATGAATTTATACTTTGCATCTAATTGGAAAATATAATCATTGAAGCATGAATACTGGAGTATTAAAATTCTCAATGGTTTTGTTAACAATTTGTTAAAGATTACTTATACAAAACCTTTGCACAGAACATTTTTCACAAATTTTAAAATTTACAAAGTGTTTTTCGAAATCTGGAGAAATTCTAGTTTACAAGTGTTGTCATCATCAAAAAGGGGGAGAATGTTAGTTCTCTATGGGTTTTGATGATAACAATCAATTGTAAAACCAAGATTGAAGATTTGTTTCAGGAAAGCAAAAACTTGTTGGTTAAGGCAATACTCGAGTATTGGTCTTTCAAAGAAAAGCTCAATGTTAATGACTAAAGGCAATACCGCAGTTTCCTCATGGATACTCAAGTCTTGACTTAAACAGAGTGCATCACAAGTTTTCCATTAGAGCATACTCAAGTATTGGTCTATATACTCGGGTATAGGCCAAAGAGACTCTTCAGTATTTTTCAAAAGAAATGAGAACTCCAATTTGGAAAACTCCAGTTTCAAAAATTCAAGTTTTGGACTATGAGAAGTCCAGTTTTTAACTTGGCACCAAAATTCAAATGTTTTCATTTTCAAATGAAAACTCAAGTATGACATTAACGTACTTGAGTATTGAGCCAAGAAAACATGATTAAACATTTATTACACTTACAAACTTCAGTTTGAAAAGCTCCAGTTTCGCTCTGGGCTAATGTTCTCTTTGAGTTTCAAAATGGAAACCCATACTCGAGTATGAAGTTAAATACTTGAGTATCGAGTCATACAGAAAGCATCTGTGGTTTCTAAAGATTTCAATCCTCTGGTTTTAAATGAATACTCCGGTTTTGATGTTTTAGGCAAAATCTCATCTGGAGTCCAAAACTCGAGTATTGGTTAAAGTTAAGCTGAAGCTCTAAAGCTCAGATCGTGAGTTTCAACTCTGGAAGGAGAATACTCGAGTATAGACATATAAACTCAAGTAGAGACTTAAGTGCATAGTGACATACTCAAGTATTGATGCACAAACTCAAGTATGTGTCACAGTAGTTAAAAATTCAAATCTGCAAAATCTGCATAATGTTTGTTGATTGATCCAAATGCTTTCTAATATTAATTCTCAACATTACCAGACATGTTTAATGTGTTTGCTAGTGGATTTCAGCCATTTCAGAGATGATCCTTTGTGTCCATCTTTTCTTCCATGCACTCTATTTTTGCTCCACATTATTATCTTAAAACAGAACTAGCAAAAAGAATTTCAAAAATTCCCAATTCATCCCCCCTATTGGTGATTTAGCTCCACTTTCACGAGTAACACGCAACAGTATACTATTCTCCCCATTTTCAGGCGGATCAAGTTGTACAATAAAAGTATAACCCTAAGACAAGTATTCCATGATATCCTTAAGTCTAGGATGATCTGCACTACTAAATGATGAGAGACTTTACATATCTAATTATATTCTCTTTAATGAATCTTTGGCAAGTCAATCGGCAGGTCAATTCAGTGTTATTTGTTCTCCAACAGATCCACCCACAACATTAGCTAAGGCATCACCATGCTTGTATTCCATGAGGTCCCTACCTTATATCTCTATATAAGTGGATGATGTCGTACTAGTCTTATTGAGATCATCAATGCCCTTTCTTGGTGATTCAAGACTAGGAACAAATTTTAGGCAATATACATGCAGTGTCCTTGAGTCCTCATGATTTTGATCTCTATCATAGATCCTTGAGTCAACACATGTTCTATTTCTAGGGCTTTTGTTTTTAAATACATATTTACCTTAATAAAGGCAAGACATAAAATAATAAAGATAAAATATGCTCATTTTATATAAACCATGAAATACTACAATGTAAAAAAAGGTGTTTATCTATCATAACAGATTGTGTCAACATACCTAAATACTAACAATCTCCTACTTAACCTAAAGCCAATTAGGTCAACGTGTTATACCAAAGACTTATAATGACTTATAGTTAGCATAATCCTAATAGATTTGATCATGGCATAAGGGAGAAGGCTTCCTCAAAGTCAATTCCTTGCCTTTGACAATAACCCTTCACAACCAACCTAGCTTTATAGGTTTGATGTTGGCATATGCATTAGTCTTGTTTTTGAAAACCCATTTGCACATAATGGGAATTATTCCCTCAGATGGTGGAACCAAGGTCCATACCTTGTTCTGATGCATTGAACCTATCTTAGATTCCATGGCTTGAAGCAATTTTAAGGAGTCAACATTCTTGACTGCCTCAATGTAGAAAGTAGGTTCATCATCTTCAATGGTTTGTTGATTCTCAATCACAAAACCGTATCTTTCAGGTTGATGACTAATCTTAGAAGTCCTACGAGGCTGGGTGTCTATAAAGTTTACTTGAGGCATCACTTGATCAACATACTTAGGCTCTGTTATTTTTTTCCTATAGGTTTTGAATTTCTTCAATTCTACCTTACTCCCATTATCTACTTGAGAAGGTAGATCCTCCTCAAGGAAGGTAGCATTCTTGAACAAAAACACTTTAAAGTCATCAGGGAAGTAAAAGTAGTATCATTTGGTTTCCATGAGATAGCCTACAAAATAGCACAAAGTGATCCTAGCTCATAATTTATCTGGTGACAAGGTCTTGACATAGGTTGGACATCCCCACACCTTGAAGTAACTCAAATTGGGCTTTTAGCCCTTCTATTTGTTAGTTCTCTATGAAGTTCTTGGTTAAGTTAAAAATGTTTGAAATTTGTTCAAACTTAA
This sequence comes from Acacia confusa, assembly GCA_037074495.1. Taxonomy (NCBI): domain Eukaryota; kingdom Viridiplantae; phylum Streptophyta; class Magnoliopsida; order Fabales; family Fabaceae; genus Acacia; species Acacia confusa. The sequence goes on from CM073505.1 coordinate 30,197,086, forward strand.
CTAGTAACCTTTTGTAAAAGGTTAACTCGAGTTTAGAGTTGCAAAACTCAAGTTTACTTAAGGCAGAGAGCTTTCAAAGATTTCTAAACTTAATCTGACTCGAGTGTTGATTTGGAAAACTCAAGTTAGTGTTTGGCTGAGAGTTTTCAAATTTTTCTCATTTAAAAGTAAACTCGAACCAGTTGTGATTAACTTGAGTTTATGCAAGGCTAAGAGTTTTCATAATATTTTGAACTTAAAATAACTTGAGCCTAATCTTGAAAACTCCAGTTAGAGTTTATGGACTTAAACTTATTTTCAAATTTAAAAGTCCTAAACTCGAGTTAGTCAATTAATGACTTGAGTTTCCGTGATCTCAAAATGTTTTCAAAATGCTATCACGAAGCTTATTTTGAAAGAAGATATAAACTCAAGTTTATGCTAACTGACTCAAGTCATACACTTGAGTGAAATATTATAAACTCCAGTTTCAATCTTACAGAGACATATTCACTTAAACTTCAAATCTATTTTTAAAGAAGATGATCATGAGACTTGAGAGCTTAGAATGTAAAACTCGAGTCGTGCACTCCAATTTACTTGAACAAACTCGAGTGTCAAGCTTCTCTGTTTTCATATCTCCGTTTTTGAATTTACGAAATCTTCATGAGTAATCTATATGTTACACCTCTACCGGCCTCACCCTTTCAGGTAGCGAGTTAGAGATATCCCTTTTATTAAATTACCTTTCCTTTATTATCTATTCCTTTTTATCATGTATCAAGTAAACACAATAGAGCATGCTACCGGTTTAGACATAAGCAATGTACTAGTAAACAACAATATCCAAAAGTAAATAAGTCCCCGGAGGGTTACTGGTACAATCATCCAAAGTTAAATATGGAACAAAAAGTGTAACTTATATATTTATCAAAAAATATAGAGTACAAGAGGTAATAAGGCATCCCCTATTTTTTTAATGCTCAGTACTATGCCCTTACCTTTTCAAAAGTCCAACTAGCCTACTGCCTTACACCTGCATCTTCAAAGTGATCTGGAGTTCAAAGTTGAACCCCAAAGTAACTATTAAACTCAAGTATAATATGTGTACAGTGCATGTAAGCAAACCACAATAAGGAAAACAAATCACAATGGCATACATACCACAAATGCATTTAGAAACATATCACAATCACCTCAACATATTGTTGAGCTTCCTTTCCAAAGCCAGCTTGAAATGACTGCATACTATTGAGCTGTCTCACAAGATAGGCCTCAAATGCCCATATACCATTGAGTCGCCTAAAAAGGAAAACCCCGATATCCTCAGCACTGGGATCAACACAGTAGCCAAGGATTTTAACCCCAACTACCCTGAATGTGTTAGTTCTCTGTATGTTTTGATGATAACTAATAATTGTAAATTAAAAGATAATTATTAAACCAAGGAAAAGACTATTTCTATGTTAAAATTTGTTTTTCCTTGGAGTTGTGCTTTCTGTACACATATGACTCGAGTTATCATTGTGTGACTCTAATCACTGTCTTTTGAAATAATACTGATCAATGCATAATGACTCGAGTTAATCTTTATGATTCTAGTCATAGTGGTTTATTGCAAAATGCTTTTCAAGTTAAATGACTCTAGTCACAATTTGTAACTTGCAAAATATTTTCAAACTAAGTGACTCGAGTCAACATATGTGACTCTAGTCACTTTAAGCAAATTTCAAGTTGAGTCTTTTCCAACGGTCAATATATGACTCCAGTCATTCATTAAAGAATTGTTGTCATCTACTGTAACAAATATTTTTTACAACTCAAACCCGATATCACTCTTTGTGAAAACTGATATGACTCGAGTAAGTATTCCTTGACTCCAGTCATATCTGATCAAAGCAGCTCTCAGATAAGCTAAAATGTTAAGTAACTCAAGTCACTCAATCATGACTCTAGTCATGTTAGCACAGAGATGTTAGCTCCCATGTTGTTTTGATGATAACCAACCTGAACTTCAACAACAAAGTGTGAAAATTTTGTATGCTAAAGTTTTCTGTCACGATGACTCGAGTCAAGAGTATATGACTCGAGTTTGAGGTAAAACTCGAGTCAGATAATGTGTCTCGTGGCAAGGCCCTTGAGGAATCCATATAAACGAATCATACTAACTTGAGCCAAGAAAGAGTGACTTGAGTTTGTGCTAAAACTTAAGTCAGGCCATCATGACTCAAGCCAGACGTGAACTTTATATATAATGTTTTTTACTGTTATGATTGAATTCGCCTATGCTGACTCAAGCCTACAACTAGTGACTTAAGTTTATGCGAAGACTCGAGCCAGGCAAACATAACCCAAGCTAGAAGCTATATTCTAAATCTGTTGCCTGACGAATTTTGACTGTTACCTTTGAAAATAACTCTTATGCCTCAAGCCTGAAAAGAATGACTTGAGTTTTAGGCAAAACTCGAGCCAAGGTCACCAGACTCGAGTCTATGGTGTTTCAGACAGAAAGGATTGACTCGAGCCTAAGAACTTGACTCGAGCTAAATATGATAGATTTTGAAAAATCGCTGCTTGAACCATAACAAATTTTAAATGTGATTGAGTTAGTTTTTGCTAATTCATATTATTACTTCTAATCATGTTCTAATAAGTTTGTTGATGACTCTCAAGAAATATTAATACTAATCTACAATAAAGCAGCGGATGATGTCACCAGCATTTAATGCTTATTCTCTATATCAACAAGAAATCTCATAACATTGTAAAGTAGCCCCACTCTTTACTTGCTTCACTTGTTGTCTCAACGGTCGAATGGCCGAATGAAGAATGTCAATGGAACATTCTCTTGCGGAAAAATGAAATATTCTGAAGGCATGTTTATCTATAAAAATCTTGAGGTTGGAACCTCAAGTGTTGGGCAAACAATTACAGCTTGTAAAGGGGAGTGATCAGTGAGAAGATCATCAAGTACAGTGTCATTGTGCTGTGAGTATTAGTGAAAATCCCAGGTGTTCTGGGGTATGGATATAGGTCAAGTTTTAGACCGAACCAGGATATATCGTGTGTCTGTGTTTATCTTTTCCTTTCTTTGTTTTGTTTTGGTTGCCCAAAAGTTTTTCAGAATTTTACAATATCACCTATTCACCCCCCTCTAGGTGATTTTCATTTTGTATTAGAGGGTGGTTGCTCAGTTGGGCTTAACATCCCGAGTTCTCGATCCTCAAAATGGACGAACTGTTACTTGACGGTGCTTCAATTAATCGACCTACTGGATTTAGCGGTCAACACTACTCATTTTGGAAAAACAAATTCAAGGTGTTCGTGATGGCAACGGAATTTGAGTTGTGGAGAGTATTCGAGCGAGGAAACTATGAGCTAATTGTTCTTGAAAATGGCCTTAGACTTCCAAAGCCAGAAGAAGACTACAACGACAATGATTGAAGGAACCTAACACTGAATAGCAAGGCTATTCTTTTGCTTCAAAACGCTCTTAGTCAACAAGAGTATTTTCGCATTTTTAACCTCAAAACAACTCGAGAAATGTGGAATGCGTTTGAGGTAGCCTATAAAGGAATAGTTGCTGTGAAGGAGAATCGTGTCAACACACTTACAACCGAATATGATCTCCTAAGAATGAAAAGCGAAGAATCAATTACCGAATCCCAACTCCGATACACTCATCTGATTAACCAGTTAGCAGCTTTGGATAAAGCATATGAGCAACGTGCCCAAGTCAGAAAGATTCTCAATGTTCTAACCAAAGACTGGGAAGCCAAAGTCACAGCAATAGAAGAGGCTCGTGGTGAATCAATGACATCGGTTGCTGCCTTGTTCGGAAGTCTGTTCGAATATGAAAGTAAACTGAAATTCAAGAAAGGTTTAGATGAGATCAACAACAACAAGAACAAGGGAGTTGCTTTCAATGTAGTGAAAGAAAAGGAAGATAATGATGATGAGGATGAGGATGATGAGATGAGGATGTTCGTGAGAAAATTCAAGAAATTTTACAAGAGGGATCAAGGTTTCATAAATTGATTCCAGAAAGGAGGTTCCAACAGCAACAGACGTGAACCTAAAGATAAGGACCAAGTCATCTGTTATGAGTGCTAGAAACCTGGGCACTATAAATCAGAATATCCTCAGTTGAAGGGAAATTAGAAAGACAAAAAGAAGAAATTTTGTCAGTTCAAAAAGAAGGCATATGTCTCAGCCATCTGGGGAGATGACTCATCAGAAGAAGAGAGTGAGGAAGAAGGAGAAACAACAAACATATATCTAGTTGCAGAAGAGGAACAACCATAAAATAATGAGGTAAATGATCCACTACCCACCTATGATGAGTTGTTTGATGAATATAATGAAATGCAATCTAAGTTTGAAAAGCTTGCTGAAAAATATTTTGATATGAAAAGAAAAAACACAACTCTTGAACTGCAAGTTAAGAATTTCACTGATAAAAACATAATTTGTGAAGACTGTCTTGATTTGGAAAAAAAAGAACTCATATCTTACAAAAACACGTGAGAAATTCACCAAAGGTAGTAAAATGCTTAATGTAATCTTAAATGCTCAGAGATCTACAAATAATCATTCTGGTATAGGATACAATCCTATTTTTGATAAAAAGAAAGGTAAAAAGAAAATTGGTGGAAAATCATATTTGAACTATTTTCAAAAAACTGTCCATAGATCGAATCCATTTGCTCATTGTAATTACTACAATCGTAAGGGTCATAGTACATCATCTTATTTTCATAAAAAGGAAAGAAGAGATAAACCTGTTGGGAATTATCAATGGATACCCAAAGGGACTTATGTTCCTAAGTCTCAAACTAACCCTAAAGGACCCAAGAAAAGATGGGTATCTAAAGCTTAACCCTTTCTTATTTGCAGGCCTGTCTGAGAGCATCAAGAGTTAACAAATGGTACATTGACAACGAATGTTCCAGACACATGACGGGTGATCAAGACAAATCCATTGCATTAAAGTCAAGAGATGGTGGCAAAGTCACTTTTGGTGGCAATCGATTAGGGAAAATCATTGGGATTGGTGAGATTGGAACAAGAGATAGTCCTCACATCAAGGATGTTTATCTGGTGGAAGGATTGTGTCATAATCTGCTAAGTGTCAGTCAAAGTGCTGACAAGAATAATTGGATCATCTTTGACTCAGAAGAATGACTCATTGTCAGTAAAGATGATCTTCTGATCGATAAAGGTAAACTCAAGGTATTATTTAAAGCTCCTAGAGAAGGCAAATGCTATACCTTAGATTTACCTAAAGTCAGTTCAGAAAAATGTTTTGTCAGTAACTTGGACGAAAGTTGGTTGTGGCATAAGCATTTGGCTCATGTGAACATGCATCAACTGGACAAGTTGTTGAGAAAAGATTTAGTTCTAGGCTTACCCAACCTTCATTTTAAAAATGACCTGATATGTGATGTATGTCAAAAGGGCAAGCAAACTAAATATTCTTTAAAAAAAATTGAGATTTCAATAAATCGATCTCTCCAATTACTTCACATGGATCTGGTTAGATCGGCCAGAGTAAAAAGTCTAGGTGGTATATACCTTAGTCATAGTAGATGATTACTCTCATTTTACTTGGACAATATTTTTATCTTCAAAAGATGAAACATTTGATCTATTTACTGTGTTTGCAAGAAAGTACAAAATGAGAAAGGTATGTGTATTACAGCTATTCGAACTGATCATTGAGGCAAGTTTGAAAATCAAGCCTTCGGAGAATTCTGTGAAGCTCATGGGATAGACCACAACTTCTCAGCTCCAAGGACACCACAACAGAATGGTGTAGTTGAAACGAATAATCAAGTGCTTACAAAAATGGCCATTGCAATGTTAAATGAGAATCAGACTTCTCAAGTCTTCTGGGTAGATACAATGAGCATAGCCAGTTATATTTCCAACCGAGCCTATGTACAAAAGAAGCTAAACAAAACCCCTTATGAACTCTGCAAAGGTAGAAAGCCAAATTTGGCTCACTTACACATTTTTTGGTGCAAATGTTTTGTACATAACAGTGGTAAGGATAACTTGGGTAAGTTTAACTCAAAATCTGATGAAGTTATTTTTCTTTGTTTTTCTAATAGAAGTAAAGCATATAGAGTTTTCAATAAGCATACTCGTTTAGTTAAAGAGTCAATACATGTAGTGTTTTGCGAATCCAAAACAGTTGATTTAATGGATGAGGATGATGAACCCATTCATAAGAATAAGTTCTTTTCAAAATCCACTCCTGCTTCTATTGAAAATTCTAAAGATTTTTTTGAAAATGATTCTCAAAATCATCCTGATCAATCTCAACCTAGAGCTTGGAAATTCATTAGGAATCATCCTCTGGACCAAGTAATAGGAGATATAAATCAAGGTGTGAGAACCAGGAATAGTACTTTGAATGAGGTCATGTTCTCTACCTGTATATATGAGATTGAACCCTCAAAAATTGACAAAGCCCTTTCTGACAATGATTGGGTGATTGTAATGCAAGAGGAATTACATCAATTTGATAGAAATCAAGTTTGAGACTTGGTACCTAGGCCTAAAGATCATCCGGTCATTGGCACTAAATGCGTATTCAAGAACAAACGAGATGAATCCGCAATTACAGTAAGAAATAAGGCTAGACTTGTTGCCAAAGACTATAATTAGGAAGAAGGAATTGATTACGAAGAAATGTATGCTCCAGTAGCTAGATTAGAAGCCATACGTGTACTTCTGACCTTTGCTTGCATCAAGGGAATTAAACTCTATCAAATAGATGTCAAGAGTGCTTTTCTAAATGGTTTTATATAGGAGGAAGTATATGTAGAACATCATCCTGGTTTTAATTATCATTATCCTAATCATGTTTACCCCTTAAGAAAGCCTTATATGGACTTAAGTAAGCTCCTAGAGCTTGGTGTGAGCGGTTAAGCAAGTTTTTGCTGGATCAAGGTTTTTTAGAGGAAAAGTAGACACTACACTCTTCATTAAAAACAATAAACTCAATGACTTAATGATTGTGCAAAAATATGTCGATGATATTAGTTTTGGTACTACTAATGAATCTCTATGCGAGAAATTTTCAAAAAAATGCAGAGTGAGTTCGAAATGTCGATGATGGGGGAGCTGAACTATTTTCTTGGGATGCAAATCAAGCAAAGGAAAGATGGGTTATTCATATCACAAACAAAATATTTGCGTGATTTTCTAAAAAAGATTTGGAATGGAGCACTGCAATAGTGCAGATACTCCAATGAGTTCAACTACGTCTCTGGATGCTGATATAGAAAAGAAAAGGATTTCAATATCACTAAATATTGAGGGATGATTGGATTATTGTTGTACCTAACAGCCAGCAGACCAGACATTCAGTTCAGTGTGAGCATGTGTGCTAGATTTCAAGCTACTCCAAAGGAATCACATGCTGAACATGTAAAAAGAGTATTTTGGTACCTTGCTGACACAAAGGAGCTTAGACTTTGGTTTCTAAAAGGCCAACAAGAGTTCTTGGTTGCATACTTAGATTCGGACCACGTAGGATATAAGACCGATAGAAAAAGCACTAGTGGACAATGTGAGTTTCTTGGTGGATCATTGGTATCTTGGTTTAGTAAGAAACAGACTACTGTTGCAGTCTCATCAACAGAAGCATAATATGTTGCTGCTTCCATTTGCTGTGCTCAAGTCCTATAGTTGAAGCAACAGCTATTTGATTTGGGAGTGCACTTGAAAGAGATTCCAATCCTTTGTGACACCACGAGTACTATAAGTCTGGCAAAGAATCCTGTTCAGCATACCAAAATTAAACACATCGATGTCAGACATCATTTCATCCGTGACTATGTTCAAAGAAAAGATGTAAAGGTGATGTTTATTCCCGCTCACTTACAGTTGGCTGACATCTTTACCAAGACACTTGCAAAGGAACAATTTCTACTTATCTGAAGGGAATTGGGAATGGTAAATCCCAATGAGCTGTAAGTTAATGATGTTTAATTAAGATTAATTGTGTTTTGATGTAAAATAACTTAAGCATTGAAGTGTTTATTAAACTTTTGCAAGACTCTATTAAGAGAATGAGAAATAGAGATGATCAGAGTATATTCTGGCTCAAGTCATATTTAGTAACTTGAGTCAACCAGAGTGAAACATGAAGTCTCGACTAGAAAGGAGAGATGAGAAGTCAGGAAAAGACTTGCTAGACTCGAGCCAATAAAATCACCTGAGTCTTAGTGAAAACTCGAGCTAATAAATCTACCTCGAGTTAACATCAACTAGTGAAATGACAAATAGACTCGAGCCAGCATATGGAGCCTCGAGTCTGGGTGGAAACTCGAGCCAATGATCCTCGACTCGAGCCAATACCAATGAACTAAATCTGAGTCATTAAGCAAAACTCGAGTCTATATAATATGCCTCGAGTTTTATAGAAAACTCGAGCCTACTAAACAAGACTCGAGTCAAATCATCAGAAGAAGTAAATTTGGTTTAAACTTTTGTCGCATTAACTCCCATTCCTTCTCTCATCTGTCTTCTTTGTCCCGTCATTTCTTCTTCTTTTCTAGACCTTAACCGAACCCTAACAGGCATATTCATCAACAATGGTTCCCAAAACCGCTCTCAAATCTCTAGCAAAGTCATCAAAATCCACTCCAAACCCTAAATCCTCCAACAAGACCAATTCGTCTTCTCCGACTCAAGTACCTCGAGCTCATCGGTCCAAACTTCCTCTCAAACGATATCGCCCTAAGGTAAACTTTGAGGAGCCGATGGCTAAAAGACCAAAGAAGCTAGTAATCCAAGAACCTTTTGAAACTCTTGTGAAGAAGCCAATCGACCTTGAAGTAGCTGTTAGGAAAGATAAAGAAACCATTGTGGAGATGCCCAATAAATCTATGAAAAAGCCGCCACAATCACCAGAAATTCCAAAATTTCCATCAAGGTCTGCTACGTCTGGGTCTGGGTCCAAGGGAAATTTAGCATCAAGTTTGAAAACATTTCAAATCCCTGCTATTCATGCCATTTACCATGCCCCTATCTCAAATCCTCCCCTAGATTTTTCTTGTGGACCGCATTTGTTCAATCCTGAAGAAGGCAAGAAACTTAGAAATGATTATGCTAGGAGAAACTTTTGTCCTGTAGTTTATGTTGATTTACCCAAATTAAAGGAGGAATGCAACATGGATCTTTATCCCTGGTTTAAGAACTATGAGCTGTTTTTATCTATCTATGCATCATTCAATCCCTTTCTAGTCAAAGTGTTCTATTTCAATATGTCATATCATCATCTGTTGGACAAGAAAAACAAAGTGATGGAAGAAAAGTTCATTACCTATGTTAGGGGTAAAAGGATAGAATTAAGTGTAGATAACTTGAACTCTTTACTTCAAATATCTGATCCTCCTCCTGTAACTTCCATTGAATATACCAATGAGGAGATTTATCTAATTCTGCAACCTGATGCACCCTTTACTGAGCCTTTGAAATTTACACCAGGTGTAATGCCTCCTACCTATCGAGCCCTATGGTACATTTACTCAAGAAATTTTGTTTAAAAAGGCAGAAACTTCACCCATTTCACCCAAAAGGACTATTCTTTATTTACCTCCTTTGTGGACAAAGTTCCCCACAATCTGGGGCATTGGATTTTTCAAGAGATGAAGAAGTATAATCATCAATCCAAGAGTAACTCCACCATACCTTTTCCCAGCCTAATTTCCATAATCCTCTTTCATGAAAAAATCTAGTACCTTGAGTCCCTAGAGCAACCAAAGGTACCTGATATGTTTGGCAAGCATCAACTCAATCTGATGAAGGTTTCATTTCCAGAAGGGTCTGGAGAATCTAGAGCCCCATCTGCCCCACAAGCTTCAAAATCCAAGAATCAATCAGTTGGTTAAGACTTCTCTTCACTATAGACACCATATCAGACAATCTAGATCCTCTGCTGATTACAGTAGCTGCTCAAAACTCTCTGTGTGTCAAGATTGAGACTCAGCTTACAAAATTGGTGGAAGATATGAAACAACTTCAAGATGACCATGTTGATCTTGCTAATGAAGTTGAAAATATGTCTGGACATCTTGAAGATCACAGTACTACTCTCACTAACATGCACAATACCCTGTGGACACTGGTTCATAAGTTGGATAAGTTACTGGGTTCTCAACAGCTTCCTCCTCCAGCAGCAGCAGCAACTCCTCAGCCTCCTCCCTCATCTCCTATCCAGTCTTCTATTCCTCCACTTTATTCCCCTTTCTCTCCTACTTTAATTATCTCCACCTCTCTTACCAATCCTGCTACCCTCATTCTTCTATCACCTGCTACTACCACTATTCCTACCCCAGCCACTTTGCCTCTTCCATCTCCCATAGCCTCTCCTCTTCACATAAGCTATTCAGGCAGTTCCACTGCTGATCTGTTTGAGGAAACCAACCTTGGGCCTGAAATCTCTTCCTCACTGCCACCTCCTATGTTTTCTTCATCTCCTTTGCCTTTTCCATCCTTATCTCACCCATTTTCTTCTTAACATCAACTTCCTCATTTTTTAGTGATGCTAAAGGGGGAGATGATAAGTAGCAGAAGGGCAAGAAGACAAGAGAAGCAGCAGAAGTCAAGACTAGAAGATTGAGCCTTGAAGATTTTTTTTCCTAATCATTTTGTCTTGTGGAATTTCTTAGTCTGACTTGTAAAATTTTAATTGATTAATGTCATGGTTCTGCCTTCTACTGTCTGGTTTGCTTATTGATATTTTCTATTTCAATCCAAGAAATTTGACTTGTTAACTGGAATAAGCTATGATGTTTACTGCTACTGTGAATTATTCCTTGCTGTGCTTTCAAGACTCTCTTGGCCAATTCACATAATTCCATCTTGCCTTCTAAGTTTAAGTTTTATCATCATCAAAAATGGGGAGAATGTTAGTTCCCATGTTGTTTTGATGATAACCAACCTGAACTTAGACAACAAAGTGTGAAAATTCTACATGTTGAAGTTTTTTGTCACGATGACTTGAGTCAAGAGTATGTGACTTGATTTTTAGGTAAAACTCGAGTCAGATAATGTGACTCGAGGCAAGGCCCTTGAGAAATCCTTATAAACGAATCATACTAACCCGAGCCAAGAAAGAGTGACTCAAGTTTGTGCTAAAACTCGAGTCAGGCTGTCATGACTCGAGCCATACGTGAACTTTATATATAATGTTTTTGACTGTTATGTTTGAATTCACCTATGCTGACTCAAGCCTACAACTAGTGACTCAAGTTTATGCCAAGACTCGAGCCAGACAAACATAAGCCAAGCTAGAAGCTATATTCTAAATCTGTTGCCTAACGAATTTTGACCGTTACCTTTGAAAATAATTCTTGTGCCTCGAGCCTGAAAAGAATGACTCGAGTTTTGGGAAAAACTTGAGCCAGGGTCATCAGACCCGAGTCTATGGTGTTTCAGATAGAAAGGATTGACTCAAGCCTAAGAACTTGACTCGAGCAAAATATGATAGATTTTGAAAAATTGCTGCTTGAACCATAACAAATTTTAAATGTGATTGAGTTGGTTTTTGCTAATCATATCATATTATTACTTCTAATCATGTTATAATAAGTTAGTTGACGAGTTTCAAGAAAGATTAATACTAATCCACAATAAAGCAGCGGATGATGTCACCGGCATTTAATGCTTATTCTCCATACAACAAGAGCTCTCAGAACATTGTAAATATTAGCCCTACTCTTTAGTTGCTTCACTTACTATCCCAACGGTCGAATGGTCGAATGAAGAATGTCAACGGAACATTCTCTTGCAAAAAAATTAAATATTCTAAAGGCATGTTTATCTTCCTATGACAAAGCTTCACCAACCACCTGCATTTAATGCAATAACGATCATAATATCGACGCCAAAACTAACGGAATTACAAACCAGAGACAACGGCTACATTTATAATGGCATTAATGGTGAAGTTATAAAAGGAAGAAGCATTCATTAGCGCCAACTACCGAAGCTACTAAAACGCTGTGCAATTAATTACCATTTACTGTAGCTCTATGTTTCTGTAAACTCTTAGTGCACTTCAGTGATTAACATTTTATCTACTCGTAAGGAGTTTAGATTTATTACTTTGATTATCTGTAAAAATCTTGTGGTCAGGACCTCAAATGTTGGGTAAACAATTATAGCTTGTAAGGGGGGGAGTGATCAATGAGAAGATCATCAAGTACAGTGTAATTGTACTGTGAGTATTAGTGAAAATCCTAGTTGTTCTGGGGACTGGATGTAGGTCAAGTTTTAGACCGAACCAGGATATATCGTGTGTCTGTGTTTATCTCTTTCTTTCTCTGTTTTGTTTTGGTTGCCTGAAAGTTTTTCATAATTTTATGATATCATCTATTCACCCCCTCCTCTAGGTGATTTTCAAGAGATGCTCTTAGGTTTTGGGAATATAAGAATGACTCCAGTAACCCTTGAATGACTCCAGTCACATTGAGACAGAGAGCAATTCAAATGTTTTATAATTTAAGATAACTCTAATCATCTTGTGATGACTCCAGTCATTGTGAGTTGAGTTATGTATCTATCATTTGATATTCAATGTTGACTCTAGTGACAATATAGTGACTTCAGTTATGGTAACTCAAGTCAAGCTATTATGACTCGAGTCATGTTTGTGATCTTTGAAAAACATCATGTCTGTAATCTCTAAATCACTGATTATGACTTGAAATACTTTATATTCTTGCTCATTACTATTCCTAACTATGTTTAATCGGTTTGTCAATGGGTTTCAATTGATTTTGATATGGATTAACAACAAAATGCAATAAAGCAATTATGTGTCAGAAGTATTAAATGCAAAGCAGAGATGAATGCCAGTATTAGACAGTCAATCTTCTGAATGTCTTAGAGTATTGCAACCTCTTCCTTTCCACATCCAACAATGAGTCTCAATAGACAAATGAAATAAAGAATGTCAACACAAATTATGGTGCTGATTGAAGAAAGAATTCATATGAGCAATGGTTAAGGGTAATTAGTCTCAACGATCATCTTCATCAGTCACAACAAATAATTCATGAAGATTCTCAATGGTCATAAATGCTATCAACTATAAAAGCCAAAAGCATTGAATTTTCCACCTACAAAAAACGTTATGCATTCAATTTGTGATTAAGCATTTACTGTTTTTGTTATTCAATGATATCTTCGAATGTTTAAAAACACTTCAATGATTATTCTTTTATTCTTTTAGAGAGTCTTTAAACTTATTATCATTGTATTAATCTCAAGGTTGTGTAACCTTGGAGATTGGGGTTAAGTGATTACAACTTGTAAGGGGAAGTTAGTTCTAGTGAGAGAATTACTCCAAGAGTTACAGAGTGTGTAATCACTTCTTGAGATAGTGAAATCCCAGAGAGTATGGGGACTGAATGTTGGTCAAGATTTTTGACTGAACCAGTATAAATTTCTGGTGCCTTCTATTTCTTTATGAAAGTGGAAGAAATCACCAAGAGGGGGGTGAATTGGGGATTTTAAAAATTCTTTTCAACTCTTAAAAAAAATAAAGCTTAAGAAATGAATAACGAAAGAGTAGAGAAAGAAAAGCTCAGACACACAAGATTTATACTGGTTCGGTCTTAACCTTGACCTACATCTAGTCCCTAGATACCTTCTGGGTGTTTCCATTAGTTCAACAGGTTTTTAACTTACAACAATGAAGACAAGACACAATCCTAATCACCTAGGGCTTGCTCCCCCTTACACCTTGTAATTTAAACAACCCAACTCACAGATTCCACAACCTTGAGTTTACACAACCAAATACTTTAAAAGAATTTCAATCTCTCAAAAGAGTGAATATTGATAATTACTGAAGAACAGATAAAAGAATCACAATACAGACTCAAAAATGCAAATGTGTTCAAGTGTAGCTTCGTCGTGTATCTTGCTCTGAGTCTTCATAGCCTTTTATAGCCTAACTAGATGAGCTAGCTGTTGCAATATTCACTCTTTTGGATACATCATTTAACAAGCACTTTTAAATAAAATAGTTGTTTGGATGTTAAAATAGAGAAGCACTTTTTTATTAGTAAAATTACGAAAATGGGCAAATAAAAGCACTTTTTTCTTTTTCTTTTCTTTTTTCTTTTACATTCGTTTTGATTAAAAGAAAGAATTTATGTTAAAATTTTAGAAATATTATAGTTAATAATTGAATTTAAAATTATAATATAATTGAAGTTTAGTAATATTAAAATTAAATTGTTAATATAATTTTTCTTAAAAACATGTTATCAAATATTTCTTTTAATTTATGTACAAATAATGACTACAAAATAAAAATCAAATAGTATACAAAAACGTAGCATAACTTAAAACTTCATTATCATTACTGAATAGTAATTTTCACTCAAAATGATGAGATATTATATAATAACCAATGCATTAATTAAAAAAAATAGAGACCATATTCCAATAAAAGAAATAATATCCATTATACTGCAAGTTACTAAAAACTAATGATGCACTTGACCTTTATCTAACAATTGATCTCTAATGGCATTCCTTGTTTCTTCTATCAGTCTAATAGAGTCTGGAGTTGGCCTTTCCCATTCATATTCTCTATGATCATCATTATTATTTTCAAACTCAGCAATATTCTCAAATCTTCCAAGTATATCTATATCACAAGAATCCATTCTCCTTATATAATTATGAAGAGCAAAGGTTGCCCATATGATAGCAAATTGAGTTTCAAGCTCAAAGTTGGTCATATTTTGCAATATCCTCCACCTTGCTTTGCAAACTCAAAGATTCTTTCAATGCCACTCCTTAAACTTGAATGATGATAATTGAAGAGTTCATTTTGTGATCTAAAAGCTGGGGCCAATTTGAATTAAGGAAGATGATATCTTGTATTTCTATATGGTCCTAAAAACCCTTTGAAATTAGGATATCCAGAATCAACAAGGTAGTATTTACCTGTAATAAAATGTCGTTATATTTGGAACAATTGTATAATAATCATTACTACCATTCACAATAAAATTAAATAATTAAATGTATCACATGATTACCTTCAGGAGGTTGAGGAAAATGTAACTGCAGCTTTTTGAGAGTATCCATGAAAATCTTCGTATCATGTGCAGAGCCTTCCCAACGCATTAATGCAAATGTAAAGCACATATTAAAATCACAAATAGCAAGAACATTTGTGGTAGTTATTCCCTTTCTGCCAGTAAAAGGAATTTTTTTATTAGCAGGAACATGAATAGCAATGTGAGTGCCATCTATAGTTCCTATACAATCCTTGAAGTATGGCCAATATCGTTCATCATCCTCAATAAATTATAGAGCATCCCTAAACATATTATCACTAGGTTTAATAATTTGAATTCTTAAACTCGTAACAGAACTTAATACACGATGAAATTGCCTCAACACTGTCTCTCCAGAACATTGAAATCTCTCTTCAACGTCTCTATAAGTGGCTTCATGACCAATCATGTACAAAAACATGGCCACAGCTTCCTCAATGCCAACACATTGTGTTGACTTTAATCTAAATTGTTGAGTCAATTCACTCACCAAATTACTAAACATATGCTTTCTCATTCAAAATTGCTCAAAAAATCAATTTTTATTTCCTCTCTTCAATTCTTCTACCCATCCACTTCCAGAAAGAATTGATGTTCTCTTTTTATGTTTGTGTACATATAGAGATCAATAATTCGAGATAGCAACAACAACTACTCTAGTTGCAAGTAATGTATTCTTCTTCATAATATATAATCTATTTGCATTTCCATTGTTATCGTTGTCTGTGTCAGAGGTATCAGACATCCTATGCAACCAAACAAAGTGTATCAATAAACCAATATGATCATATTGTCTAAACAAATAAGGTTAAAAAAATTTTTTTTAAAAAAGTCTCATGTTTAACATCAAATTGAAATTCATGTTCAAATTCAAACATAACACTATACTCTAAACTATGTATAGTGTTGCACATCTTCAACTTTAAACATGCTCAAATATGAAAGAGCGTGCTCAGGTTCATTTTCCATGTAATGAACAAATGCCTCCCTATTTTGTTTGTTGATAAAGATTCGAGAGGCCAACATATATGGAGGGCTACCATTCACCAAATTCGACACACCTTTTAATAGAAGAAGACATCTACTCATGCTAAAATGGTCATTTGCACTTGAAGTTGGCCTTGTTTGTGACATTTGGTCAATATTTTCAAGGATCCGGTCAAGGGAGTGTAGCAATTTGTCAGCTATCCCTTACCTTTTCTCCCCTTTCCTTCCTCTCTTCCTTTTTCTTGGATCATTGTTTCGTACACTTGGCCTCTGATTGTGATCAGAGGGATGTTCCTCAGTAGCCCCTTCACCCACCTCATCATCCTCCGAAGCATGATCATTATCATTAATTGGCTCATCATCTATGGCTTCCTCACGTGACAGAATGTGTTCGTGCGGCATAAAAACAATATAACCAGTAGCAACTAATCTTTAAAACATTTTTCCATCAAGCTCAGAAATTTTGGACCTTGTTCTTTCCAATTCAAATATTTTGGATTCTCCTGTAAAAATAAATAACCAATTAGTAAGTCAATTACAAACTAATACAGATATAAAACTTGCAATATTGTAATTAGTTGGAAATACATACTTTGCCCTTGGCTGCCCACCACTCTGGAGGTGCTATTATAGTGTTCTTTACTGAGTCCCATCCAAGACCAGTCTCCTTTTCAACTAACTTTGCCTACATGCCAAATTTAGATTTCAGTGCATCCCATCTATTTTTCAACTGTTTCTTATCATAATTCTTCCTGGTGATATTATTAAACTTGTTAACTAGATTGGCCCACCCCTCTCTAGTAAAATGTGTATGAGGCCTATTACCAGCTTCAACCTCCTCAACACAAACTTTCAAGAAAGTTTCAGTATTTGAATCATTCCATTTTGCCTTCACAAAACTGTCACTAACATTCTCAGACTGAACAAATGTTTCTTATGTAGATGTTATATGAGCTACTTTCGGTGCCATTCTAAACTCAAATGAAGGAATAATTAAAACTAGCATGAATATAATTAAAACCAAAATCAACATATATGGTTTGAACAAATACAGGAGGCAGAAAATATTAGTTCATAAACTAGCATTTAATTGAAGGACTCCAATCTAAACTTTTAATTTTTACTTGTTGCGGTCAACAAAGATACATGTAAAGTTAGATATATCTTTACTTTGAAGTTGCACTTTTTTATTTGAGATGTGCTCAAGTTATGTAATCTTATTAAAATAATACACTCTCGGTTTCATATTCATTTTTATCAGGAAAATAATATGAAGCAAGAAAAAAGCAATAACGTTGATCAATTATAGCATAAGAATGTGTTAAAGTAACCAAACAAAAATAGAATATCATGATTTGAAGAATCCAAACAATCAACATAATATATCCCAACAAATAAAGCTTTAGAAACCAAGAAAAGGTTTTCATAATCCAAGAAACCAACAAATAAAGATTCAGCATAATATATCTCGTTTTCATATTTCTTATTAATTAATCACCCATAACATCTTTATTATTTCCAACACATGGCAATTCGAAAAAGAGGACAAGTTCATTATAGTAGAGGAAGAACGTAGAGATCAGTAGGTCGCAGAGAAGTACTATGAATGAATATTATAGATTATTTTAGAGGGAGAAGAAAGAGTGAGTTTGTTGGGTATGTTTCTCATTCTGGCTCTTCCTCTGTTTTTGTGTCTAGAAGAGCAACCAAGGGTATATAACTCTAGGTACTTATTTTATAGATATTAAGAACCTTCTTTTTATTACTTCTGAATGCCTTTATAAAATTACATGTTCATAATCCAGAGATTTACGGGACAAAACCAGTTTCAACTGATTAATTACAAATCAATTAGGACTCAAAAAGATAAACCCAGGAAATTGAATATTCAACCTTAATGACTTTACAAAGAAGAACCAATTTGCCGAAATAGAAGAGATCTTTTACCTGTAAGAGAGGATAAGGAGAAGGAAGTATTGCCGAAGTTGCTGAAGATGAAGATGGCACGAAGGGATGGAAGAAGACGGCGTGTGCGAAAGAAACAGATGCTCGACGACTTGATGGCTTGAGGGTATCAGGTGTCAAAATAAAAGAAAAACAAAAAGACCAATCATTAGTTTCCTTTTCTCTCTCTTCTATCGCATATACTTTTCT
Organism: Acacia confusa; assembly: GCA_037074495.1. Lineage (NCBI taxonomy): Eukaryota > Viridiplantae > Streptophyta > Magnoliopsida > Fabales > Fabaceae > Acacia > Acacia confusa. The sequence continues at coordinate 30,215,304 of CM073505.1, forward strand.
CGGAAGCTACAAATGAAAGCTTAAAAAAGAGGAGAATTTTAGGCTTTTTTGTTACTTCTACTTTTTTTTTAAAGCTGTCATCCAAACATGTACATCAATAAAACAAGCACTTTATTTTCAAAAAAAATTATTTTTTTAGTAAAAAAAAAAACCCATCCAAACGGGCTCTTAAAGATAGCTTGAACCACCATACTAGTACTTCAATTACCAAACTTCGAGCAACCACTTACTATTAAGTGTGATGCCTCCATGAATGGAATTGGGGTAGTTCTAATGCAACATAGGCACCCTATAGCCTATTTCAGTCATGGATTCTCTTTCTCCAATCGTTACAAATCTACTTATGATTGGAAAATTCTTACCTTGGTGCTTTCCCTCCAAAAATGGCATTACTACTTATTGGGTCACCACTTTTATGTGCAAATAGACCATCACAGTTAAAAACACTTGCTAGAACAAAAGCCGGTGACTACTTTGCAATACCTAGGCTCTTGGTGAAACTTCTTCCTTTTTTATTTCACCATTATTTATAAACTTATGAAAGAGAACACAAAATCGGACTCCCTTTCTAAAAGGTCCCAACAGGATGATTTTTTTTTTTTTCAAATGGTCATCCTTATAACCAATATACTTCAAATGCTACCTCAAGCATTGTTAGAAGACCCCAAAACCAGAGCCAAAATTGATGAACTACAATCAAATTCGGATAGCCACTCTCAGTACCAGATTAGGGAAAAATTAATGGTTGAAGCACATAACACTCCCACCAGGGGACACAGCAGGTATCTTAAAACACTGAAGAAGCTTGGTGATCATCGGGTATCTTAAAACACTAAAGAGACTTGGTGATCAACTTTATTAGAATAAAATGAAGATGATGTTAAACATTACATCCAACTTTGTTTGATATGTCAACAAAACAGATACAAGACCTTGTCATCACTTGATTTCATTACACGACTGCTTAAATCTAAAGGATTTGATGATTCTGGTAGTAGTTGATCGACTTAGCAAATATTTCCATTTTATAGCTTTCTCACTTGTACACCGCTAAAACAGTAGTTGCTTTGTTCTATCAAGAGATAGTCAGGTTACAAGGGATGCCTAGATCCATTGTTTCTGATAAGGACTCACTCTTCTTAAGCAAATTTTGGCACGAAATATGAGCACCGCTTATCAACCACAATCCGACAGGCAAACATAAGTAGTCAACCATTGTTTGGAAGCCTATCTCCATTGTTTTGCTCATGATCTACCCAAACAATTGAGTACTTTCTTGTGATGGGTTGAATTCTCTTTTAGCACAAGCTACCATGTGTTAGAATATTATGAATTATCCTAGATTATGTTTGATAATTATATCTTAGGAATATATATGGATATATTATTTCTTAGGATATTATATCTTAATCATTTTTATTTGATTTATTTTTATTTATTAGATTAAATTAGATTATAGGGTTAGCTCTAAGTTTGCCTATATAAAAGCCCATATGTACTCTCTTTGATTAACAATTGAATATAGTATGCTTTACCCCTCTAAATTCAACACCATGTATCATCAAAGGACACTCCCTTCAGGATAGTTTACGAACATAACCCTCTACTTTTACTCCCTTATGTGAAGGGAGAAACAATTGGTAGCGGAGTTAGAAGAACAATTGAAAACGCATGACGCCATGATCAAGGTCTTAAGGGAAAACCTCCTTAAAGCACAACATCGAATGAAACTACATGCTGACCAACATAGAAGAGACCTTAAGCTTACATATGAAGAAGCAATTTAGTTAAAATTCAGCCATACCGCCAACATTCTATGGCCAATAAGAGGTTTGCCAAACTTTCTCCTAAGTTCTTTGGACCTTTCAAGGTTCTCATGAGGGTAGGTAAGGTGGCATACAAACTAGAGCTTCCTTCCAAAGCCAAAATCCATCCTATATTTCATGTATTGTTACTTTGCAAGGCCCTTAGACAACAACCACTTAACCCTCCACCTTTGCTTATGCTCTCTTTTGATATGGAGCTCATTCTCTTACCATGCAAGTCTTAAAACATCACTTGAACCGAGGGCAAAAGTTTGAGTTGCTTGTTGAATAGGAGCATTGTTCTGTTGAAGATGCCACTTCTGAGGAATATGACTTAGTTGCTAAACAATTCCCTCAAGTCATTTTTCGAAAGGGGAAGATATGATAACGATCATGTGTTAGTTCTCTATGGGTTTTGATGATAACAATCCATTGTGGAATCAAGAATGAAGAGTTGTCTCAACAAGTTGAAAACTTGCAGATTGAGGTAATACTCGAGTTTCAGTAGGAAAACTTGAGTATTGAGATTCAAAGAATAGCTCAATGTTTTTAACTTAGGTCAATACCGTAGTATTCAAGTGAATACTTGAGTATTGGGAGTTACAGAGAACCTCGCAAGTTCTCCATCAGGGAAAACTCGAGTATTGACATGAAAACTCAAGTTTAGGCCCATATGACTCTTCAAATGGTTTTAGCTGAAAATAGAAAACCTCAGTTTGGAAAACTTTGATTTTGAGAACTACGGTTTGGAAGTTGAAAAGACAGTTTTCCAACTTGGCTCCAAAATTTAAATGTTTTATGAAAACTCGAGTATCACTAAAATACTCAAGTATTGGGCCAAGTAAAGAGGTTCTTAAAATTGAATCAGTTATAAACCTTGGTATTGAGAACCACAGTTTAGCATTTACTCAACTAATTTTAGAGTTTCAAAACTAAGGTGGAAACTGAAACTTGAGTTTTGAGTCATACAGAGAGCAATCAAGTTTTCTAAGCCTTCAATACTCCAATATAGGATGGAAACTCCGGTTTTGAGGTTTTGAACATTTACTCATCAAGAGTCTGAAACTCGAGCATTGAAAGAATACTCGAGTATTGGCTTCAGTTCATTAGGAACTCCAAAGCTCAAATCACGAGTCTTGTCTCTGTAAGAAGAAGACTCAAGTATTGACTCAGAAACTGGAGTTTTGGCTTAAGTACATAGTGACAAACTCAAGTATTGGTGCACAAACTCGAGTATTAGTAGCACCTTCTGATAATTCAAATTTGTGAAATCTATGTAATGTTTATGAAATGATCTGAATGATTTATATTCTTAATTATCATCATTACCAGATATGTTTAATATGTTTGCTAGTGTATTTCAGCCTAATTATAGATGATTCAAAGAGATTAAAGGTACTGTTAACACAAAAGGCAAAGTCTTGTCAGAAGCAATAAATGTACACCACCAACCATGCTGAAATCTCAACTACCAAGCGTTCCATGGTGAAAAAATGATAAAGAGACTTTCATTTAAGTGAGGACTGATAATCCCAACGGATATAAACGACTAGAAGTCATTTTCTATCCTACAAGTTAAGAAACAAGCACAAGTGTAAAGAGAGAAAGGACCAAACTACTTCTAACTGAAAGGAAACTTCTCTAATGGTCAAATGAATGCAAGCAACGGCTATTAAAGTTTCTCTAAGTATAAATAGAGTTGCATTCAAGTCTCTACTAGGACACTGAGCTGAAAAACAAAACTGAATTTAATTTGTTCATTTATTAGAGAGCTTTTTTGTACAGAGTGTCGGTTAACACTATAGAGCTTCAGTGATCATTTATCTGCTCTGTAAGAGAGTTTTTATCAATTGTATTTGATTGATTGTAAGTTATCTCAAGTCGGGGGACTTGGAGATTTGGGAGATCATTGATTACAACTTGTAAGGGGGAGCAAGTTCTAGAGAGAGAATTGCTTCAGAGTTACAGAGTGTGTAATCAAGTGATTATAGTGAAAAGCTCAGGGCGCCTGAGGAATGGACGTAGGGCAAGGAGTTGGGCCGAACCAGTATAAACTGTTGTGCATCACTATTCTTCCCTGCTCGCTGTTTTTCATTCGGTCAATCACCATAAGAGGCAAAAACACGAAAATTTTCAGAATCCCCAATTCACCCCCCTCTTGGTGATTCAGCTCCTCTAACATCATGATCCTCACTATCGGTTGATTTATTCAACAAACGGAAAGTGTCTCAGCAAAGAATAATATCAACTACTGTTTTCTTGTTATTTAAATATTATTTAGTTAATTGGGTCTATTTTTATTATTATCTTTAGGATGGAATATTACACTTAAATAGATTTAGTTGCTAGAATCTAGGATTTTGAGTTGATTGAATTTTATATTTGGATTTTGTATTTGAATTTTGAATTATAGTCTTTCTCTCTATAAATTATTATAAATTGGCATATCATCTCATCAATAAGATCATTGAATATTTCATAGAGTAAATTGATTTAGGAGATTCTCCAGTGTTATTCTTAGAGAGTTATTAAGATACTTACTATCTCTATGTAACAGATCGAGTATTTCTATTTCCCTTCCCTTCCTAAATTAAACCCTAAATTCGGTGCTTCGTCAATCGGCAAGATGGCACTTACCAAGAACATGGATAGTATATCAAATAAATAAGTAATAGTTATCGTCTTAATGTACTGACCCTCGTTTCTTTTTGGATAGCTCCAAGAAATGTTAGTAGCTCGGGGAAAATGCCCTACTTAGTGCATGCTTGATCATTATTTGATCAAAGTAAAGAAAATTATATCCTCAATCTTAATCTATCAATAAGATTATTGACAACTTCGAATGAAATCAATGTGAATAACTAAAGACTGTTACAAACACCAAAATTTCACTAAGTTATGATATTTACCAGAATTGAAACACAAGAAAAGTAATTGACTTGTGTCAAAGGTCAGGATTCCTAATTGAGGTATCCTAAATTCCCTAATGTAATGAATTAATCAAGTGACATGGAGCACAAATCTGTTGCCATAATTAAAGTTTCTTAGCAATCACCCTTTTTGTTACGTACGGTTGAGTTTTGGTCAGTGACTTCTTCAGAATCTTCACATTGTGTCCTTTTGGCAATCACTTTGAGTTTATCTCCTCAAAAATTCTGATACTAGCTTTGAGAATGATGATGAATTGTTCTCTAGCAATTTAGCCGGTTGATCAAACTCAGCAATCCTCCCTGTATATATGTATATATATATCAGATTATATATTCATGAGATGATATGATATGATATGATATATATATATATATATATATATATATATATATATATATATAAGATAGTAGATGTTCTTCACTAATTCCTTATTTGGACACAATGAATCTTCAAATACCTTCATCAAGGACCAATACACGATCATTATCAATTACTGTAGGAATCCTATGAGCCACTGTAATGACTGTGCATTCACTTGTCTCTTCCCTAATGGTCTTCTGAATTAAATTATCGGTCGCTGTGTCAATCGAAGCAGTAGCTTCATCAAGAACCAAAATTCTTCTTTTCTTCAATAGCAGCCGGGCAAGACAAACAAGCTGCCTTTGTCCGACACTCCAATTCTCTCCGTTCTCAGCCACTGCAAAATTGTTCAAATTCAACTAACTTTCAAACTGATAATTGTGTGTATTTTCATGTTATATATATAGATATTACATATATATATACACACACACACATACACACACTCTTATGAGTATACATTTATACCTGATGCATCTAGAAGCCTTGGATCCTTCCTAACTATATCACCAAGATGGCACTTACCGAGCACCTGGACATTGAAGTCTTTTCAGTACTGAGATATATAGATAATAAGATTTTTAAGAGAGTTCTTTTGATGCTAACCTCCCAAAGTTCTTGATCTGAGTGTTGTTCTAAAGGATCCAAGTTGTTCCTTACAGTACCTTGAAACAAGGTAGGATCTTGAGGGATAATACCAAGCCTAGATCTTAAGTCCTTGAGGCCAATCTTGCAAATATCTATGCTGTCGATAAGTACACGTCCTGCTGAAGGTTCCACCACTCGGAAGAGAGCTTGCACTAAGGTGGATTTTCCACTTCCAGTCCTCCCTACAACTCCAATCTTCTCTTGTCCTGGAAAGGTGCAAGTGACACCTTTAAGAACCATGGGAGCTGCAGGATCATACTGTATGTGAAGATTGTGAAGCTCAATTTTTCCCTCCCTGGGCCACTCTAGTTGGGGCCTACAATCTTGGATTATCAGTGGAGCTTCACTTGGTATCTTAGTGAATTGTAGTATCCTCTCTACTGATATCATTTTGTTCTCCACATTGCAGAGGTTCCATATTACCCAAGCCTGAAGAACACTTAAGTTCAAACCATAAGTAGCTACCAGACCTGCCAAGCCTGAAAATTACACAAAGCAATTCGTTATGTAACAAACATCATAGTAGCACAAGATTAAACATGAAACGCAAGTTATTGTTCTGCCGAAGAGTTAACTATTGAGAATTCAGATAATAGATTGTTTATCAGATACATGAAACTACTAAGAAGATGAAGGGGGAGGGGGAGGAGCTTACTGGGATCAATGCCAGGCCTTGGCAGTGTAACCAAGATGATGAGCACGAAAAAGAAGACTAGATTAAACAGAGAGTTTATCCTAACAGACAACCATTCCATGGTGGCATAATTATGAAACGCCACACGAGAATAATCATCAGCTAGAGCCATAACTTTCGTATAAAATCTTTGCTGTTGATTGAAACAACGAATTGTGGCCACCCCAGAAATTGATTCTGAAAAGTGATGCAAGATTGGAGCCTTCCTGATCCCTACCATCCTGGCCAATTCTCTAGCTGTAGTAATGTAATAAGCCTGCAAAGATACATATTTCGTTCATAAAGAGAATCTAACTATAGAGGTGGCTTCCTCATGATATATTTTGAATGCATATCAAAGGTAGATATATTTTACCTGATACCAGATGGAGATTGAAAGCACCACAATGAAGAAAATAATGACTTGCCAAGCAACTTGGGACATTAAAATGATGATACTCAATAACTGGATGAGTGCAAATACAAGTCCAGCTAGTCTGTATGGTATATCTGTATCTACTGTACTTTGATCTGTGGAACACTGCAATAAAAAAAGAGCAACATCAAAGTAAATTACAAGAACTAATTTACGTAAAAGAAAGTAAAATAACTACCAAATCGAGCATGTTAGTGGGAACTGACCCTATTCAAGATCCTGCTTGAAGGAGTAGTATCAAAAAAAGGAATCGGAGCTCTGAAAACTGATGTAATCATTTCGTGATAAAGACGTTGAGCTGTCTCTACAGCAATTTTTGCCATGAACAAAGCTCTTCCCAATATAAAGACGGAACTGCCACCAGATAGCAAAACAAAGGTCCCCATAAGCGTTCCTTTACTAACATTGTTTCTTTGCTCTGCAGCCCAAGCAATCCAATAATTGCTTCCCATTTGCATTCCTTGAAAGACAATTTGGCATAGGAGAATAACGGGAACTAATGCACCTTTATAAGCAAAGGTGACAAAAGTTGAGTAAACACTCCAATCAACTCGACCCGTCTCTGATTTCTCTTGTTTGTTTCTCTCCAAATTCTTGTTTTCTTCAAGGTACATGGCAAGGTTTGTTTCAGCTACTTCAATTTGGGGCGTTGAAAATGGTCTACAGTTCTTGGATAAGGAATTATCCTCGCAACATGGTCTGATTTGCTTTATTGTTTCCTTATGAGCAGCCATTTGATCAACAAGTTCACAACTGTGACAAGCTATCAGATCTTTATACTTTCCTGACTCAACTATTTTCCCATCTTTCATTACCTGCAATAAAAAGTATATGGATGTTGAGAGGCCGTACGCATATAATACATTCTTCGGGGAAATACAAAGTAGCTTACCAAGACAAGATCAGCATCTTCCAAAAATTCTAGTTGATGGGTAGCATAAACAACAGTTTTCTCAGATAGAAGTTCCAAGAGACATTTCTGCACAACATCGCATATTCAGTAAGTCCAGGGAAATCTGCGTATGGTGTGTCTAAGAAAATACAAATGAAAATAGAAGCTCTAAAATTATAAGTATTGTTTTTTGGTGGAAAGTAAATAGTAGTTACCTTAAATAAATGAGTCCCAGTATGAGCATCAACAGCACTGAAAGGATCATCTAGGAAATAAATATCTGAATCATTGTAAACAGCCCTTGCCAGTTGAATTCTCTGTTTTTGGCCTCCACTTAAGTTTATGCCCCTCTCCCCCACCATGGTCAAATCTCCATCTTCCCACTGTTTGATATCCTGATGCAATGCACAACATTCCAGGACTTTCTCATACAATTCCATGTTCATTTTCCTGCCAAACAGTATATTCTCTCTTACAGACCCTGATTGAATCCAAGGACTTTGGGGCACATAACTTTTATTTCCATATACTTCAATTCCTACCCCCGAACTCTTCGGAATCTCACCAAGCATACAGCATAGCAGGCTTGATTTGCCAGACCCCACGGACCCACATATTGCAACCTTTTGACCTTTCTCTATCTTCAACTTCCCTGTAATATGAATAGTTGGTTTTGTATTGTATTGATCATCAGCTTCCCATGAGTATTCACCTGCTTTAATCTCAATGGCAACATCAAAAGGTTTCAATGTAGGCGCTGTCATGAACTGCATTTGATCCTCTTCTTTAATGAACTCTTGGATTCTATCAATGGACACTTTTGTTTGAGCTATCATGGACACAAGCTCAGGTAAGTTATAGATTGGTTCTTGTAAGATACGAAAAGTTGCTAAAGCTGAGAGCACTGTGGCTGCAGTTAATTCAGTTTTCACCATTATACAGACACCAAAAGTGACCACAGAAATCAGAGTTGGTGCAGTCCAAAACAGAAATGTCACTGCTGAGGAAGTATAAAGATACTTCTTCAGCCAGCTCTTCTCAGTTTCCCTAAGTTGATACAGCTTCTTCAGAAATGTGGATTCCCAAGAATGCAATTTCAGAATCCTCACGTTCTTTACTATCTCCGAAGTAGCCTTAATCCTGGAATCCTTAGCTTCCATAATCTTGGAGTGAAGACTTTCCTGCATATTAGCCATGGGAGTGTTGCAAACCATGACTAAAACAGTAACAGCAAATGCAGCAATGGAGGGTGTGAATCCTAAATTCCTGTACAAGATAACCAAGGCCAAAACAACCTGAACCGGAAGCAACCATACTCCATGAATGTACCAGCAGAAATCTCCGATCCTTTCAACATCCACATTTATGAAGTTTGTGATTTTGCCTTGTGTTAGTCCCCCACACTTGATTGATAGTGATTTGATATATATTAGACCCGTGAGAGCTGCACGGACTCGGATTCCTATTCGTTGAGCTCCAAAGTACCATTGTCTTTGAGTTAGTGATTCCACAGTCTTCGCCAGGAAGAAGATGAAAGCAAGAATTAGCCCGAAATGGATGTTTGAATCGTTATAATTTCCAGACAACAAATTCACAAAGTTTGTGATCAACAAGGGACCCATGTAAGAGGCCATTGTATTAATACCTGCCCCACATAAATAAATATCATTGATCATTTGGAAAATAATCCAATAATGATTCTGAGAAATTCTTACAATGAAATTAGGATGAAGTTTTTTTAAATTTTTTCCTATGCCTTGTCATTAGTTCTACATGTACTGTATAGTATGTGGATTTGCCTTATTTTTTTATTCTTTTTTTTCCCAATTTTTTAATCCATGTGGGACTAATGTTTGGTTATGGATTAAATTATATTATGTTTTTTTAGATCCAATAAAAGAAAAGTTTAAAACATATATAACTCAGGAACGGAAAATTCATACTTCCAGCTAGAATCAAATTTACCTGCAAATACTGCATTCAAGGCCAAGGATTTCCGGATAAAATAAGCCATAGCTTTTGCCAGTGAATCCTTCTCGAGTTTTCGTTTTCGCAGTGATTCTTCAAGCATGGAAGAAGCATATTCTGCGGTTTCAGATTGAGGAACTGAAGGTATATGGGGAAGTTCAAGTTTCTGCATCTGACCTCTCCTGAAAATAGGATTCAGCCATTGAAACGTGAGCTTGCTCCATATTCCAGCATTTAAAAATGCTTCCTTATCGTCTTCTTCTTCATCTTCGTCTTCCTCCTTTTGAAGCAACACTTGTTCAGATTCACTGGATTTTCTCGTCCATACACAAGGTAGAGCACTCAACCAGAGAAGTGACAACAGAGGAAAGGAAACGAAATCCACGAAGTTTTCCTCTGACAGAAAGAAAGACAAATCCAAGGATTTGAAATTCTTGAAGAGTTTCAGAGAAACGAAGATTGAATCCAATACTGTGGCAAAGAACCACCAGAGAATCAAAACGAGAGGCCACGTTTTGTTGTGGTGGCGTATTCTCTTCACGGAGTACACCGAAACCAAAGTCGCTAAAACCCAAGTGAAAGCCAAAGAAACAGAGCAATACGACACGATTTTCTCGCTCCAATACTCATGAAAGGCAAAAGCCAAGTTCAAAACCGAAAGAACAGCATGAACCGAAAGCGTGATTACGGAGAAAACGGCGACTCGTTTTGGTACGTGTTTCAAATACACAACATCGCTACGCCTGCTTTCTCTCAAACTATCAATCAAAATCCATAACAATAAAGCGACGAAGAAAGCAGCATTGAGAATACCCAATGGAGTATCAACAGCAAGAGCCATGGATGAAACAATGAGAGTTAGTAAGATTCAGAGAACATTACAATGATTTGTTCTTGGCCAAAGGAAAAAGGCAGAAAGGGGGCGAAAAAAAGGTAAGAACGAACAAGACAGAGAGAGAATCAGCATACGAATATGACAATAAAGACAGTAAAAACAAAAACAAAAAAAGAGGCACAGGTCAGGCAGTGACCAGTGAGTGCAGGTATGAAGAAGAAGAAAGCACGTGGGTTTAGGAAAAGAGGATTAATGGCGGAAACAAGGAAGGAGGAAGGTGAAGAGTGAAGAAGAGTGTGGCTTCACTGCGTGCCAAATTGGATGCTTCTTTCCTTTTTATAGTGGGATGAAGAACGTAATGGTCCATCTCGAATTTCCTTCATTCCTTTAAAGTCTTCCGATTTTATGTAAATTCTGCATTTTAACAACCTTGATTGAGGTCTCTAGGAAATACAGAGGATGTTTTGAGAGAATAAAAGTAAATTAAAAAAGGAAATTGTAAGATGGGGATTCGAATTCGGGAATATGGATACTTTACACACGTTTTTTTTGGCAGACTTTACGGTTACACTACACTCATCAAAGAGTATCATCTCTCTCCTCAATGGCTCAGATAGATTAATGAGAGAAAATGAGAAAAAAGATGAGGAGGGGATCCTGTTCTATAACTATGTCAACGTTCCCAGGATTTCCATTATTTAATCTCTCTCTTTTATATATATATATATATATAAAAAACAGAAAGTGAGTTCCATTATTTACTCTTTTATATCTCAAAGCATGGGTTTTTTGAATCACAATCTCATTGTTTTTTTCAACAATCTCATAAGCAATTCTTGCCAATCATCTATCTTAACCAAATTTCTCTCTCAATGGATTTAACCGAGTGACATCTGTGATTTATCAGTATATTCCATCATTTTATTTTCTAAATAAATTAGCTTTTCTTGTAATTTTTGTGGTATGAACTTTATTTTTTTTAAGGAACTACTCCCTCTGATTCTTACTATAAGGTATCAACTACCATTAGTTTTTTTCATTATTATAAGACACCAGCTACCTTTAACTAACTCATTTATTATTATTTTCTCATTGTACGTACCATCACTTTTAACTAACCATTTAAGTTCACATCATTAAAATATGGGGTAAAATTGTAAACAATTATAAATTATGGACCAATTTAATTACTTAACTTTCATTTTTTAATCCGCGAAAAATGATAGTTAATGCCTTATAATATAAGAAATAGGGAGAGTACTACACTTTTGAGATTGATATGTAACTAACAAATTATAACCATTATAATCATTTTTATTAATATGCATTAGACTTTATTTATAAAAAAAAAAACTATGTCAATGTTTGTTGGATGGAGTGGGGGAAAAAAGAATGAAAAATTTGATTTCGATTCACATTTAATCCAGTATAACATAATTTGCCTACGTATCATTTTTAAATTATTCTAATAATTTTATTGATATGATTCATGATTATAATAATTTTTTTCTTAAAAAAATGAAATGTTTGATTTTAATTCAATTAATAAATAAATGCATCATTTTTTTTTTTTTTGGTAATGTTTATAGATTTATGCTGTATCCATGCCACAAACTACTTCTACATTAGTTGTTTGTTCATTGAATCAAAATAGCATAATTATTATAAGGATGATAATTTCTTGATTTTTTTTATATGTGTTTTATAGTTAAATGATAATAATTCAAAAATAGGACATATGGTCACATATGATTGAAAAACTTGACAAAATAAATAATTTAACCAAAGTATTTTCCATATTATAATTATGCTCTATAAAAATATTAGAATAGTTATTTACCAATTAAACAAATAGCATAATTATAATTTAAAGCAAAACATGGTTGAATTAGAATTTGGAAGTAATTAGTGGCATGATAGATTTAATCATATCTTCGAGGATGTTTCATTTATAAATAATTTATTATTTACTTATTTTTAAAATTTATAGAGTAATATGTATAGGCATCCTTGTGGTTTTAAAACATTTTCTTTCATTTATCATATTTCAAAATAGCTTCTCAAAATATACAGAAATACGTTTCTTTTTTATTTTCTCATTATCTTTTTAAAATTTATATAGGAGTCATGCCATGAATTAGTGTGGTGACTGGTTTGTTTCCTTGGCAAAAACATAAGATGTATTGGACCCCTGCCATTAATGAAAATAATGAAGAATATTCACATTGTTTAAATCCAAACCTTCATAATTGAAAAAAATACTAAAATTAGAGAAAAGCAGGTACTATTTGTAATGATAATAGATATTCAATTCATTTTAGAGGGATGAAAATATGTATTTAAATAAATTTTTAAGTGTTGATTAATTTAAGGGAAAATCCTAAGAAAATATCATTTTGATTTCAAAATTTTTAATAAATGATTTTGTAACAAAACGAGTTGTCAATTGCTTTGTTATTCTTGTTAATCTAATTATTATTATTGTTGCCGACATGATTTTAAAATTTAAGTCATATTTTTCTGTCATTTTTTGTAAATTTAAGTTATTTAATTATTTTTTTTAAGAACAACAAATTACAAATAATAATAATAATAATAATAATAATAATAATAATAAATAATGTAATGTGGTAAACTATGCGATGAATTAAACATTTGTATTTTAATGAAAAATCATATCTTTTCAGCCAACATTGAGATATCATCAACTTCTAGAATTGATGCCCGATTAACTCTTTTCCCTTAAAATAGATTACAACTGTCCCTTAATTGGTTGAGGTGATTGAATGGATTGTATTATTTTTAAGAAGTATATATAGATATTGTTGTTAAACTCATTAATTGATTTTCTAAGTTTATCATTTTTATATTTATAACTTACGAAATCGTGTCTTGTAAACTTGTGCCAATTCCATTTTTACGTTTAGAGCTTATAAAACCATATTAACTCATTTTTAAACTTGCGTTAACTTTTTCAATTCGATCATGCTCACTTGCTTTATATATAAATTTTGTTGAAATTTTTTTGCTATCTATGAAAAATTATCAATGTTGATGGATTAATTTTTTTTTAATTTTCATGGATTTAATTTTAATTATTTGATTAAAAATATATTTAAATTAAATTATTAACCTTTTTTATTTTGTCTTGTTCGACTTGCTCTCTTTCCTGGACTGAATCTGTGAAATTTTTTTAACGCAAAAATGTCTTAGTTTCATGTGCATGCATGTGCTCAGTGCATTACAGGGATACCAGTACTTTTTATCGTTGAGTAGAAGGAAACAAAAAGCTGACTTATTTTAATATTTATACATGTCTCAAAATTTTATATATTTAATTTGTCAATGAATTTTATCTCGGTCCAAAAGAGCCTCATATGATAAATTAATTAAATTATCACATTTACTACTGTCTATTTATTTTTTATTTTTTTTGCCAGATGTCATAAATTTATATTGATTCCATATCCTATTCACTATATGCGAATCAATCATGCAAGTAGCCCTGATCATGGAACTCATAACCCATGAGCTCGCCCATAACCCAGTGTAATTGGGCCATTTTAAACCTGCCCAAAAAGATTCATAATGGGGCAGGTTAAAACCCACCCATTTAAGATTTAAATGGGCGGGTTATGGGCATACCTATGGGCTACCCATACCCACCCATTAGTGTAATTTTTTTGTTAACTATACATCTTATTTAGTATTCTACCATTAAATAAAGGCATTTCTTACCTCCCTTCCTATTCGATATTTTGAGTATTCGGCCGCCTCTAATCCCTAACCATAACAAGCACTAACTCAATCTCGCTCTCTCTCTCTCTCTCTCTAGCTCTATTTATTTGAACTTGTAAGTCACTACTAACTATACGTGTAATGTAGAGTAGATTTTAGAATTGGATAAGTATCTTTAAACTAAATTATTAGACGTTTGAGATCTAAAATTTGATGTTTTGGAGTGGTGGAAAGTGAATACTTTCTTCTAAAAAAAAAAAAAAAAAAAAAAAAGTGAATACTTCCAAGTATCAAGTTCTAAATTTGTTGGCACGTGATTTATTGGCTATACCAATATCTACAATATCTTCAGAATTAGCTTTTAGTACTGGGGTCAGATACTAGATTCTTTCATGAGTTCCTTATCTTCAAAGATGGTTGAGGCATTGTATGTGCTTAAAATTTGCTATTCAAAACACTCCTTAAATTTAATAACCTTGATATTAATGATTTTGATGTAAAATTCTGAATTTGTATTGTTTCATTTTTTTATTTTATATTAGATTATTTATTATATGTTTTCTCTTCATTTATTTTGTAGAGGAAAATTTAGTGTTTAGAGCTATAGTCCCTTCCTTAAGTGAACTAAAGATGATAGTGAAAATTGAAGCATGAAGTTTAATGGAAGTATGTCATCTTGTTAATTTATGAACTTGTAAAATTGTAGTTGTAATGTTTTAATTTAAAAGTTAACATCAAAATTATGCTATGGTGGTACTTGTATAAATTTATGTTGTTTTGTGTTAATTGTGATTATGAAACTAAGATCTAGATTTCAGAAATTAGAATGATGAATTTAGATAGATTTTTAAAGCTTATGTATGTTTTTTTCAAAAGAAAATGAACATCTCAAATGTAAATGGGTTACCCAAAATCTGGTTAGTCCGCCCATTTATATACTAGCCCATTTATACGAGTTTAAATGGGTTGAGGCATGGTATGGGCTAACCCATACCCATTTAAAATTAAATGGGCGGGCTATGAGTTAAGCCTCAGGTTACCCAACCCGCTCATTGCTCTGTCCTACATGCAACCCAAAATGGCAAACTTCAATTCCTTCGGGACAAAAGCATCTTAATAAATAATTAATTAAATAGTAATAATACGGAATTTACCTATTAATGCGTTACCGTAACAGACAAAGACAAATATGGAATTGACCTATGATTCAGTTTTGTAAAATATAGCAACAACCCAAAAGTTTAATTTAAAAGGATGGAGAAACTATTACCTATTATTAGAATGTCACGTAGAGAGATTAAAGTAAAGTAGGTATTATAATCTAAGGAAAATTAAAGTGAAGGACCTCGAGGAGGAGAAGATATTTATTAAGAAATACCTAAAAATTATAATTATTTAGAAGTGACCAAATAAAAAATAAAAAATATTAAAATACCTTTAACAAAGTCTTTTGCATTTCCTTCTACATTTTCTTCTCACATACCATTTTTCAAACTAATACAAAATTCTAAATTTACTTAATTTTTATTTTTCACAACTTGTATCTATGGATAAAAATTACACATTCTTCAATCTTGTAAAAATTATAATTTTTTTTAAAATCAACAAAAAATTTAATTAAAAATAAAATAACTCAAAGTCTCTTATAATTTATTCTATATGTTAAAGCAAGAAAGTTTATATTATATGATTTATTTTTGTTTTTGAATAACTTTATGTTAGTTAAAAATTCATCTAATGTTAATAAAATTAATATATATATATATATATATATATATATATATATATATATATATATGTATGTATGTATGTATAAAGATATCTATTTTATTCTGAAAAATGTGAAATAAACTTAGTTTTTTATTTTTATAAATAGAGCTTAATTGAGATCAATATTGATAATATAAATAGGTCAACTTGATGATATATATTGATAAAATAAAATAAAAATTAAAAAATATGAGTTTAATCGTTGTTAAACATATAACATATTTTAAATTTTTTTTTTCAAAAAGATAAAATCATAATATCATAAGAAGTTTTAATTTTAGTTAACTTTTTTAAGTATGAATACAAGAGATAAGGTAGGAAAATTTCGGTTAAGGGAAATTTAATAATTTTAAATTTATATTATAATGCCAGGTCCTTCTAAGTAATTAAGATTTTTACGATCATTTACAATAAATACTACTTTCTCTATGTCCTTTATTTTAATTTTATCTATAATCTATACCTAATTACCCTATAATATCAAATTATGAATAAAAAAGGATCTAAAAGCAAATATTCCTTCTTATCTGGATAACTACAGACAGTCTCTATATATTGGAAAAAAAATAATTATTTGTTTAGATTTAAAATATTTTGCTGGTCAGTACCTAATAATTTGATCGTGGTATAATGCTAATAAATCTTTAAAGGACAAGTGTTCACGAGCGGGCAGGTCTACTCTGTGTGTATGTGTGTCTTTATTTGAAGCATGAGGGCCTACTAAGCTGGAAAAGTTTTATGGTGCTGTAATATTTTATCCTTATCTGAAAGAAAGCAAAAGATCCAGAACATAAGAGAGCTTTACAATAATACGAAAAATTGGTTTTTCGACTTTCAGTTTCTAAAACTTAATTATTGCCTAAAAGAATCGATTTCGCACGTGAATTGCAAGGAATTTAAAGCATGACTAATGAAGTGCTTCCAATTTGGAATTTTTTTGGTAACCTACTTTTGTATAATTTTAAATATTAGGATAGTTCGGCCAAAAAAAATATATATTAGGATAGTTATTTTTTCTTTTTGTTTTAAATAGATTAAATTCTGCGTACACAACTTCCCTAACTTTTATGTCATATGTAAATAACTTCCTCAACTTTTATAACTTTATAATAAACCTCCTAAACTTTCACATTCATATATATAATTCTTGTTCTATTAGTTTTGTTTATATGATTTAAACTTTGAGGAGTTTCTATGCCTATAAAAATCAAGTTTAAGTGGTATAAAATTGATAATTTATATATCTGCATAGTTTGAAAGTTCAGTAGGGTTTATGATTAAGTTTTAAGGTTGATGAGGTTATTTGTACATTATCTACCCATTAGTTCAGAGAAATTTTATGTAACTTGATTATTAGCTTTTGTTTTATTGTATTTTTTTTCCTTGCCTAAATAATATCTAATATTGCCACTAACATAGGGTTAGTCTAGCAATATAAGGCTCCACTATATCCCTCTAGGTATTTCATCAAGTCTCAGAGAAGACACTTATGTTAGAAGGAGCAACTACGAACCCAAAATTGGATATGGGTGATAATAACCATATATATATATATATATATATATATATATATATATATATATATATATATATATATATTCGATATCGCCACATTTTTCTTACTTAAACAACGCACCCACAAAACAGGGGAGCCTATCTTGACGCCGCAAGAAGAAAACCCTATTAGAGACTATAATTAAACTAATTTTTTCTCCACAAAGGGTCACTGCCCTTCTCGATTTGGTGTGGAAGGCTTTTAGATGGAGAAGAGTTGGGATGGATGAACATGTACAACAAGCAGGGTCCTTAAGTCATTTTCTAAGAATTTAACGTCTGGTTTGACTCCCTCATTCGTCATTCATGCTGTTGAGAAGAGCTTGAGTGTAGCCGTTGTGACTATTTGAGTTTTCGTTAGACACAGCTGCTCTTCGTTGAACCAAACCGACCATTACTTCATTAAATGTATTTGTTCTTTTTCATTAAATGTGTTGGCCGTTGTTTGTACTTGTGCAAAGTATGATTCAGAGTGATAACTGGAATAAGTATACCTCGAAAGAATGTTTTGTTCTGCTACAAAATCTCATTCTGATTGTTGCTCTGTTTTTCTACTTTACATTAAATGCCTCTGACGCAACTTTTGCTTTATGATGTTTTTTGTTTAAATCTTCATTTTACCAGTTGAAACCAAATAGGTTGAAAGCATATTAAAAATAACTCTTAATAATCATTGAAAGTAATAACAGAAGATTGATTCATTTGAAACCTCACAAATGAAGATTCAACATTGTCTTTTACATGAACTCGAGTTGTAGTGTGTTAACTTCAAATGCTTTAGTTCCTTAAGACAAGAACTCGAGTTGGCTATTTAAAATCAAATAGGATCCTCCAAGAACTTAAGTTTCAAAAGGCGAACTAGAGTTATCAATTTGAGTTTTATGACTAGAACTCTAGTTGTTAATCTTTCAAATAAAGCACCAATTTTTCAGAAGTGAAGAACTCGAGTTTCTATTAATAAGCAGTCTAATACACAAGCAACAGTACAAGTAAATTACCAACAAAGGAGACTACAATAAACTCAAATAAGGCCTAATCTCTAAATTAGCATCAACAGCTACTCTTCTCCCCTTTGTCATCATCAAAAGGAGAGAGGAAAGAGATAGAGATGGCTAGCAAGGCAGTCTGAAGAACAGGAATTGCTTCAGAGAAGGAAGATGGAGGCAGAGAAGGGGATGAGTTAGGTAAGGAGGAGATATAAATTGTGGAGGTGTTTGAGGGTGGAACAGGTACTGTAACAAGGGTTAAGGCTAAGAGGGGAGTAGAAGACTCAAGTAGAGGGGTGGAGAGGATAGGAGTTTGGGTGGGAGAGGTAGGTCTGGGAGATAGAGCAGGAGTAGGAAAGGAAGTTTTTGGTGAGGAAGGAGAGGGATAAGAAGGAGGGTTGTCTGGAGATTGAGATGGAGAAACATAAGTTGTGGTTAGGGGAGAGGAAGGATCAAGAATAGTGATATGAGGGGGAGAGTGAATGGAACCAGAAGGGCTTGCTGAGGCATATTGCTGCACTAGTTTAGAGATTTTGAAGTCCAAGGATAGGCAAACACTATGCATAGTGTCAAATCTGGCATCCAGATCCCCAAAATGACCTTTAAGGTTCTCCAGCTTCTCAATCATCTCCTTAAGTTGCTCAGCTTGCTTGTCCTGAACCTCAACCAATGCATTATGGCTCTTTGTGACTTCATTGACTAGCCTTCCAACCTTATCCTCTATTTTCTCAGTCAACTTATAGTATTGAGTTATCATAGCAGTCTGTGTGGAAGACACAACTGCTGAGATAGCCTTATCAAGTATGGATTAAAGCACCAAACATAGAAGGAGGTGTAGGAGCAAAGGCAGATGGCCTAGTAGGTGAGGACTAAGCCTCATCAGCTCTAGAAGGAGTGGCCCTAGTTCTTGATCTAGAAGGGGCTCTAGACTATCCAGACCCCTCAGCAAATGAAATTCTCATATAATTGATCTAATTTTGGTAGAATTTGGTTGGCTTGACTTGTTTCTCATCCATTTCAAGATACCAAATCTAGTGATGGAAGAGAATCATGAAAGTGGAGCAAATCACTGAGAGGGGGTGAATTGGGGATTTTAAAATTCTTTTGTGATTGCTCTGTTTTCTATCACTAAAATAGAACTATGTAGAGTATAGGGAAGAAAAGCATGACACTAGAAATTTATACTAGTTTGGTTCAACCTTTGACCTACGTCCAGTCCCCAGACTCTTTAGGATTTTCACTATCTCAATTGATTACACACTCTGTAACTTAAGAGTAATTCTCTTACTAGAACTTACTCTCCCTTACAAGTTGCAATCAATACCCTAATCTTCAAGTCCCCAAACTTGAGATACTTTACAATAAATGATTTTTCAATCAATAAACTCTCTCTAAGAGTAGATAGATATAAACACTAAAGTACAATATATCAACAGATATTTTTCAAGTAAAAAAAAACTGAAGAAGTAGTTGGTAAACTTGAATGCAATTCGTTTCTCAATTTCTTGGTTGCTTGGTTGTTGAGAAGACTTGAATGTAGCTCTATTTATATCAAGAGAGCATTAAGTGATTGTTATACTCTTCAATATAACTGCTATAGGTATTAATGAAGGATTAGCATAAGCTTTGGTCTTCTTCTCTCTCTACTTTTAAGTTAATCCAAGTTTACAGAGATTCATGGTTGACTTTCGTTGAGATTAATCCGTTGGAATGCTAGAAGCCAATTAAGGAAAGAAGGCATTAATCCTTTTCGCATCGTGCAGAGGATGATTGTCCATAATATTACAAGCTATCTATACTTTGCAATAAATGTTCTGATATGCTTTTTGCTTTTGGCTTAACCTTCATTTAAATCCTCTTTAAATCATCTGAAACTTACTATCAAATGGGTTAAACATATCTATGAATGATAATGAGCGATGATAAGAAGCATAATTATTAAACTCAGCTTGGACAGGCCGGGTTGACCCGGAAACTGGCGAACCGGTCACCGAACCGGTCTGAGCCACTAATTGGATCAGAAATGCATCAAAACCGGTCCGACCGCAGAGTTTGGAGAAAACCGGCGAACCAGCCAGGTCTGTGAAACCCGGCCGGTTGGTGCATTTTTATTTTTTTTAACTTTGCTGAAGATATTGTTGGTCATCCACATTATTTTGATGATGATAGAGAGCCTTTCATTGATGCACCACCTTTGAATTCTTGGCCATGATTTTATTGTGTTTAGAGGTTATTTTGTAAACTCATCTTCTTTCTTTGAGCAAAAAAAAAAAACCCCCATCTTTAATTTTGCTCCTAGTTGATTAGGTTATTCATGTTTTAAACTTGTAAAAATGTTTTAGGTACTTTGATTTTGTAAACTCATTTTTTATATATATATTTATAAGTATAGTTGTATAATTTATAAATATAATATGGTTTTTGAGACTGGGTCATAGTTATGCGGTTCAACCAGTGATCCACTAGTTCAACCAATAACCCATTGACCTAGTACCCTAACCGGGTCAATGACCGGTTAGAGTCTGATAACATTGATAAGAAGTATATAGATCAAATACAAAGATTTCATAGATTTGAGTGATTTAAATTTTGAATTCTGCAATACAAACTCAAGTTAGTTCATCTAGACTGGAATTTGTAGTTTATTTATGGAAACCTAAACTCGAGTTTTATAACTCTGACTCAAGTTTTCTTTAAACAGAGAAGAAAGTCGCGATTTGATCTTTGAGGTATGTTCTGAGCAAGGCCTAAACTTGAGTCATTAATTGACTAACTTGAGTTTTGGACATCTATAATGAAAAACATACTTTAAGTCCAAAAGCTCAAAAACCAGAGTTTTTATTTCAAATTGGAGTTTTCAAACTGTATAAAGAGAGCGATGCTCTTTGTATGGCATAAACTCGAGTTTGCAAATTCTAACTCAAGTTTCCACAAAACTTAGAACAAACTAGAAGAAACTCTCTGAAAGGATCAAACTAAAGTTTGTAATAGAAACTGGAGTTTTCAAAACATCAGAAATATTATATTGTTCTCTGTGAGTCATAAACTCAAGTTAATAAAAACTAAACTCAAGTTTCCTCATAAGAGAAAACTTTGTTAAATACTTTGACATATGCAAACTGGAGTTTCCAAAAATATGACTCGAGTTTTCTCAAGTTTAGGATAACATTCCTTTCCGTATGCTATAAACTCAAGTTTATAAAACATTAACTTGAGTTTCCAACAAGGCTTGGAAAACTTGAATTTCTTTTGATTTGACAAATTGGAGTTTGTTAACCTAAACTCTGGTTTGCTTTGTCTTAAAGAACTTAGGAGCACTCTGTATCATCTAAACTCGAGTTGATAAAATCTAGACTCAAGTTTGTCTTAGTTTCCAAGAACTAAAGTTGGCCTATTTCAAGTCCAAACTCGAGTTTTCTAACCAAAACTCGAGTTTGTCTTTGACTTTAAGTTTTTCAACTTTGCAAAGACAAACTTAAATTTGGTTTTATAATTGTCAGTTATCATCAAAACACATAGAAAACTAACAAGTCAGTTACACAAGGTGAGCAAATCGAAGATGAGCTTTCTTTTGGCCCTCAAAGCAAAACTTTCTAATTTCATGAAATAACTAGTGGCTAAGATTAAAATGAGTTTTTGAATAATAACAGCAAGCAACCCATAATCCCTATGAGCAAACTGAGTGAAATTTTTGCCTTTGGGTACAAGATTGCTAGAAAATATGTACCATAAGACTCTGTGTAATGCAAGCATCTCAACAAAGGAAAAAGTTAGAGGCCTAATTGGCTCTCTGGGTCTGAGATTTGAAAAATTTGCTCATCTGCATACTCTATGATAGGAGGAGAGGGAGGATCAATAACACCTAGCATGTTATTGAGAGACTCAATAGTAAGAGTTATGTGTTTGCCACATACATGAGAAATCATTCTTTCTTCTACGAGATTGCCATCAGGACTAAACTCATTTACAATCCGTAGGAAGAAATAAAATGCTCTTACCACTAAGGGACAATGAGATGATTAAAGAGAAAGGAGTGGTTTGAAGGAATTAAAGTATGAAGATAAATCCAAACCACACTCAGACAGAAATTGAGAAAAATCAACATATATGTTGGGATAGAAACCTCGAAGTCCATAATCTGACAAAAATGTTTGAGAGTCTAATTCAAGAATAGAAATGGGAGTACAAATAAAATTTGATGGAGGAATAGGATTTCTAGTAATAGCTAATACATAAGGAGTGCCAGCTGAGTGAGACTGGGATAGAGGCCTTCTAGATGAAGAGGCAGAATCTAGTTCTCGAGTCTTTTACTAAGAAAATCTAGTTCTCAAGGCTTTTTGATATTTGAAGATTGAAGCGAGCCAGAATCTATGAACTTGAGTTCATCACTTATGAACTTGAGTTTTATTACAAAAACTCAAGTTGATGGGCTATGAACTCTAGTTTACCATAAGATGATAGTCGTTGGAAAAATATTTCAACCTTACTATCTTAAGGAGAACTCGGGTTGATTAACTGATAACTCGAGTTTTCAACCTTACTATCTTAAGATGGATTTGAAAAAGGTCTTTAGAACTTGAGTTTTATACCATGAACTCGAGTTGACTTAAATCAGTAATTTAACAAGTGTTTAGTTATCATCAAAATTCAAACTGAGAACTAACATTCTTCTTTTTCAAAGCTATATATTTTTCAGCAACATTTTCAAATTTAGATTGTAAAACATTGTACTCAGCAAATAATTCATCATATGTAGGTTGAGAGTCATATACCTCATCATCATCGTTTTCAAGTTACTCTTCTTTTGCAATGAGACAAATATTGACAACTTCTTCATCACTTGCTTTTTCTTCCGAAGAGCTATCTCCCCATATGGCAGATACATAGACCTTCTTCTTGAAGTGATTGAACTTCTTTTTCTTCTCCTTTTCTTTGTCCTTCAGCTGAGGACATTCGAATTTAATGTGGCCAGGCTTCTCGAATTCATAACAGATGATTTGTTCTTTGAAATCTCATTTGTTGTTACTAGTGCTTCCTTTCTAGAATCGATTTCTGAAGCCTTGATTTTTGTTGTAGAATTTTTTAAATCTTCGCACGAGCATGACCATTTCTTTGTCGTTGTCGTCATCTTCTTTCTCTTCCTTGGACTTTTCTTTCACAGCATTAAGAGCAATACCTTTGTTTTTGCTTGTGTTGATTTCGTCCAAGCCCTTCTTTAATTTTAGTTTGCTCTCATATTTAGATAAACTTCCAAATAGAGCAGCTATTGATTGCATTGATTCTCCACGGGCTTCTTCAATCATTGTGACCTTTTCTTCTCACTCTTTTCTTATAACATTAAGTATCTTTTTGACTTGGGGAGCTTGTTCATACAATTTTACACAAGGCTACTAACTGGTTGATCAAGTGAGTGAAGCAGAGTTGAAATTCATTGATGTATTCACCAGTATTCATCTGAAGGAGATCATACTCGATTGTCAGAGTATTAATATGATTCTCCTTGATGCCGAAAATTCCTTCATAGGCCATTTCCAGAGCCTTCCACATCTCCTTCGCAGTTGATAGATTGCAAATACGAAAATACTCTTGTTGACTGAGAGCACTCTGGAGCAGCAAAATGGCTTTGCTATTGAGAGTGACAAGTCTTCTGTCATTCTCATCATACTTTTCTTCTAGCTTCTTGATGCGAACTCCATCTTCAATTGATGTAGGGGGAAAGCACTTGAACGAAGCCAAGAATTTATTTGACATTTTGTCATTTTATTATGTATTTTGTCATGTAACCAGTGAACATTTTCTATGAATTTATTATGTGAACTCTATACTCTGATATGTTAGTGAACTTATGATTTACATAACCTTGGTTTGATATGCAATTTGTTATTAATTTGCCATTATGAACTTTGACTTACATATGAATACTAGTGATCACTCACCGCCTCTGGTATGTCTCTGTGGACTATTTGTTTTCACTTGTCTTCATTTTCTTGCACCAAACATTTCTTTAAAAATCTCTTTCGCTTCTTGTTTTCAAAAGTTGTCATTATCAAAAAAGAGGAGAATGTTAGTTCCCCATATGTGTTTTGATGATAATTAGCCATTGAAAACAATAAGAAAGTAATCATCAAGGCTAAGAGTCAAAATCGTGATCTTATAAGTTAAAATTATTTTTCCCTCAGATTGACTCGAGCCATTGATTATTGACTAGAGTCAATTCGCTTCTGTACTTTACTCAAAGGTCTCAATGACTTGAGCCACCAAATACCTGACTCGAATTTGGGACTAAACTCGAGCCAACATATTCTAAGACTCGAGTCAACTAGTCTTAAAATTAAAGATTTCAAAAATGATTGATCTCCCTGACTCAAGCCTATTTGTATTGACTCAAGCCAAAGTTTTGACTGTTATTTTTGAAAATGATATTTGACTCGAGCCATCACTTATTGACTCGAGCCAGAGTCTTGTTGTTGACTCTTCAACTGATTTTACTTGCGATTGACTCGAGCCTGGGTATCTACCTTGAGTCTAGAGGTTGACTTGAGCCATGTGTATCTGCCTCTAGTCAAATGTCTTCTATGCTATTAAATGATCAATTAATGTTGACTCAAGCCATGGCTTCTGCTAACTCGAGCTTAAGCCAAAACTCGAGCCATGAAATTTCTACCTCGAGTCTATGTTATGAAAGTGTTGTCGATGCTATGTTAACGAAAGACTAACTCGAGCCAGCAATATCTTGACTCAAGTCAACATGCTCTGTTCTTTGAAATCCTAATCTCGACATTCTTGAATCTCTGATCATGATTTTTGATTATTCATTTATCTATTATTATTGCTTCCTGATGAATTTAACCAGTTTATTATGAGTTTCAGAAGCTTACCATATCGATTAACTCTGATTTCAAATAAAGCAATCCGATGTGTCAAGAGCAATTAATGCGCTTACCTAAACTAGTCCTAAACCCTCAGACACATTCTCTAAACATTTGAAAGCTATCTTGGAAAGATCATTTCATTCTTATTGCTGCTCTCCAATGGTCATAAATGGCTGGAACAAAAAGATCTAAAAGAGTATTTATGATGGCAAATATAAATACTAGAGAGTCACAATGGATTTATTTCAAGCTTCAATGGTAATAAATGTCATCACCTATAAATACCAAAGCATTGAATTGTATCAACTACCAAAAAAAAAAAATTGTGCAATCAATTACTCAATTACATCCTACTATTTCATTAAGCTAATATCTTCAGATATTTTCATTGTACTTCAATGCTAATATTCTATCTACTCTGTAAGAGAGTTAGTCATTCATTTTATCCATCTATTATCACATCTTAAGGTTGTGGAGCCTTAAGTGTTGGTGTACATTTATAGCTTGTAAGGGAGAGTCAGTCTTGTGAGAGTATCATCCAAGTAAGCGTCTAATTGTATTCATTGAGATAGTGAAAAATCGCAAGGTACTTGGGGACTAGACATAGGTCATGGAATTTGACCGAACCAGGGTAAATTTTTGTGTGCAATCTTTCTCTTTTCTTACCTTAGTGTTTTAAAGTGATTGACCAAAAAAGTTTAGTTTTTAAATTATCTATTCACCCCCCTCTAGGTGATATTCCACCTTCAAACACCAAGTTTTTTTTTTTTGTACAAAAGTGACTACAGGATTATAAATTAGATGCAAAAATACCATTTAACTGTTAAATTTGACTTTGATCGTTAACTTTGACTTTTTTTACTAATGGGATGATAATGTGGCTTTCAAAGGTGTAAAAATACACACATAGTTTGGCCAAAAGAACATCTAACACCAAGTTATGTTTAAAAAAAATTTATAATTTTATT
The DNA here is from genome assembly GCA_037074495.1 of Acacia confusa. Classification (NCBI taxonomy): domain Eukaryota; kingdom Viridiplantae; phylum Streptophyta; class Magnoliopsida; order Fabales; family Fabaceae; genus Acacia; species Acacia confusa. The sequence goes on from CM073505.1 coordinate 30,241,740, forward strand.
TCAATTAAAAGAAAATTATTATTTCTCTAGGTATAATTCCTGGGAGGCCAAACTTTTTCTTTTGATTTATCATTTTGAGAAGGATGATTTATTCAATGGGTAAAAACGGTAAAAAATTTATTTCCATAATTTATTTTCTTTTTTTAAATACTTATTAAATTTCTAATTAATAATTAATAAATGAGTATTTATGTATTTGAAATTTTATATTAAAAATTTTATATTTCCTTAAAAATGATTTTAATTTTTTGATCTAACAAATTGAACTAGAAATTATTTAAATAAGTTTTCAATCTAAATCAAATAATATTATTTAATTTTTATTGCATTAAGAAATATGCAATGCAATATAAACGTTTGCATATCTAAATAAGTTATTTTTATTTATATGTGAATAAAAGTAAATCAAGGAATGTTATAGACTTATAGTAATAAAGTTGACTTTTTCAAAGTAAATGAATTATTTATTTAGATAGAATAAATGAATTATTTCTTTAACTATTTATTTTTCAAAAAATTAAAAATATTTTAAGTAAATATATTATTTACATTATCAAATTTCAAATACATAAATACTCATCTATTAATTATTAATTAAAAAATTTGATAAATCATAAGAAAAAATTTGGCCTCCTAGGAATTATACCTAGAGAAATAATAATTTTTATTTAATTGAAATAAAATTATTAAATTAAAAAAAACATTTGGTATTGCGCACTCTTTTAGCCAAATCACATGCGTATTTTTGCATGTTTTATAACCACATCATCGTCCAATCAATAGTCAAAGTTACACTTAAGAGTCAAATGGTATTTTTGCACCTAATTTGTAACCATATAGTCACTTTTATACTTAAAAGAAGCACTTGGTGTTAGAAACTCTTTGGAGTAAAATACATGTACATTTTTGCACCCTAACCCAAAAATAAATAATACAATTTGAAAAGAAAATCGATAAAGACTCCCCCATTAGAAATTTAATTTGAGTGAATAACCTGATAAGTTTATACATACAAATAATGGCAATACTCTGATTGAGGTTATCCTCGCCAATTAAATTTTTAAAATAGGAATTTTGTCTATAAAATATACATTATTTTCAACATTTTTCTTCTAAATTAAGGGATTACTTTAACACTCCTCAACTCTGTGTCAAAATTTATTAACCCCTATTAAATATACATACTTTAAAAAAATTAAATAACATATAGCAACATTGAACTAGTGGTAAACGAGAAAACTAATAATAAAAATTAATAACAAGCCTTATAATTAAGACTAAAAGTTTTCAGGTTAAGGTATATTTTCAAGGGCACCTGGCATTCTAAAAAAAATATTAAGAAAATAAAGGGTTAAGGTGCAAAAATACACATGAGCTTTTTTCCCAGGAGCAAAAATACACATATGCTTTCTTAAGGAGCAAAAATACACATGTGGTTATCATTTTGGTGCAAAAGTCACATCCCACCGTTAAGTCACTATTCACCGCCATTAAGTTACTGTTCACCTCATCTCTTTCTCTCTCGTCATGGTGAACAATAACTTAACAGCGAGATGTGACTTTTGCACCAAAATGGTAACCACGTGTGTATTTTTGTTTCTAAAAAAAGTGTGTATTTTTGCTCCTTTGAAAAAAACTTATGTGTATTTTACACCTTAATCCAAAAATAAATTAAGCTGCTCAATGAACCTTTACTTAAACTGACTTTTTGAGGAGTTAACTACAACATTAAAATTACCCATGAAAAATAATTTAAGGATATAATTTTTCTTAAAAAATTATGATTCTAAGGATAAAATTGTACCATAAAATATTTCAAAGTGCTGAACATAACTAAAAATATAATTTGGGCCTTAGCGAAATAAATTTCTACTTAGAGAGGTGATATATTGCGCCGCCAACTTTGATTTCAATTTGATATAAGTTTGGGAGAAATGTATGATAATATAGAGAAATACTTACATACTCTAAGAACGTCACATCATCTGTATTTTGATTAATTAAAATACAACACTCATATTATTTTAATCTTACATGGCATATGAGTCATCTGGAGAAATTTAAATTTATGATTTTTGGATTATAGGAGGAAATTACGTTTTTTTTTTTTTTTTTATAAATTAAGAAGTTTATATTTTTGAAAATCATAAAATTTGAATTTCTCTTTATGACTCATTTGCTATATAAGATTAAAATATGATGAATTGTTGTATTTTAACTAGTCATAGTATAAATTAGATGGTGTTCCTAAAATATATAAGTATTTCTCGATAATGTGGAGTAGGTAGATGGTAGAGGAAAGGGTGGAACCATGTGGCTGTCACACGACCCTACTGCTTCTCTGTCCATTATAAATTATTTTCAACATATTTTATTGGAATTAAAGAACTACTTTAAAACTTATTTGCTCCATCTAAAGTTTATTAAGTTTTCATTGTACACCTATTAAATACACATACTTTAAAAATCAAATAGCACATAGCAACATTTAATTGTATGGTAAAAGAGTTTAGGTAAAAAGGAATAGGGATAAAAGAGAAAACTAATAATAAAAATTAATAACATGTTTTATAATTGGTGGGTTTCACCTAACACACTGAAATATTTTCTTCAAATACGTCTAATTAACAATCTAAAAATTACTGAAAAAATACTTTAAGGTCCTTGATGTGCCTTCACTTGAGTGAAGTTAAAATTGTTTCTGAAAAATATTTTAAGAACAAAATTTCTCCTAAAAAAGTAACTCTCTAAAGATAAAATTACACTACAAAAAATTTCAGAATGCTAAACGCACGTGGTGATATACATCAGCTAGATCAACCTTTGCACCCAAAAAAAAAATTGTATAGAGAAAGTGATATATAGCATAGCCGCCCTTGCTTCCAATTTGACGTAGGAGTTAGGGAGAAAGATGTTGGATGATGCTGTCGAGTAGGCAGAGGGCAGAGAACCATGTGGTTGTCACACTGCCCTACGGCTTGTCATCTTGTGAGTCCCAAAAGGAAGTGTGTCCCTTCCTATTCCCCTTTTGCCTTCCACCTTCCTCCTTGAGCTTTACACGTGACGTGTTTAACCCTCCCCTCCTCCCCAATATTCTCCCATCCCATGATCTCCTCCACTTTATATCATTCCAATCATCAATGGCACAATTATTATTATTACCCAGTATGATCTTAAATATAAAAAATAATATTTCACTTTTGTTTAAGTATTAAAAAAATGAATAAGTTATTTAATCATATTATATATTGTATATCATTAGATTATATATATAAGTATATAAGTTATACAAAATAGTTTAGAGGGAAAATGACACATATAATATTTTAAAGTAATTTAATTTGTTTTCTTAATATTACAAAAAAGTTAACTTTATCTTATATTTATAATTTTTTTTTAAAAAATAGCATAGCTTTCCAAATACCAATGGGGTGAGTGTAAATTAATTTTGGGATGTTGCCTGACGTTCAAGCAATTACTCATAAGGTTGAATAACAAAATTGTTGATCTTGAAATTTTTCTATTGCTCATAAGTTATAACCCATAACCTTTTACAGTACTTATGAAAACCCGTAACTCTTTACGGTATTCATAAGTTATCCCAAATTGGTTTTATTTACCATCGATGAACCCGTAACTCTTTACGATACTCATGAGAACCAGTAACTCTTTATGGTACTCATGATAACCCGTAACTAAATTATAAAGAATATTAAGATATGAAAAATTAGGAATCTATGTTAATCATTGCGGAACCCGTAACTCCTTACGGTCCTCATGAGATATATAAAGGATGCACTCATTAAAACAACTATTGAGGTTTTAGGATTACATTTTGATCACTTGAAGACCTCAAAGCATATGAGGTCCTCTAATGTTGATATAGACAGCTGCCTCTTGATTGCAATGAGAACACCTTCTCCTTGACTCCTCCTTATCCTTGGATGCTTGTTAAGCAATTGTAAGGTGGAGGCTTCAATTCTTTGGATCTTCTTTTCTCAAGACGATGATGGTGTCTTGAGATTAGGTGAGGTGCAAGATTGAAAGATTGGAGATGGTGCCTCTTTTCTTGAACAAGAATGCACGGCCTTTTTCTTGAACAATTGTGTGTGCATTTTTTATTCTTCAAAAACGTCCAAAAGTAGGAGTTTGAAAAATCAGCCACCTAAATTAGGGTTTAACCCTAATTCTAGCACTTAAAAGAAAGGCCTAATCTAACTAGAAAGGCCCAATCTTTTTTCAATCTTTATTAATCTTTATTAACCTTTATTGGATATTTATCCAATATCTATTAGATATTTATCTAATATTTATTAGATATCTTTCCAATCTTTATTAGATCTTTATTAGATATCTTTCTGTTATAAATATATATTATGTGGATGTCCATAGGCTCTTTTTTTCCATGTTCTGTCCCAATTCATAAAAATCATTTGGGTGTAATTAATATGTATGTATGTATGTATGTATGTATGTATAGGCATGTAGGTGGCAAATTTGATGGCCACTAGGCCATCATGGGAAATCGAGAGAGATGTGTGCTATGTGTATGCCTGCTGGAGATACAATTTGATTGTCATTGTAATTAATGAGGTGGGTGTTTCTTTTGGCTATAAATAGCAACACACTCCACCCTCATATGTATGTGTATTGGAAGATAGAAGAAATGAATCAATGTTCTTATAGTTTCTCTTTAAACATCTACTCCCTTTATCCTATATCTTTTTTTTTTAGTTTTATAACACGTTATCAACACGAGAGCTCTACCGAAGGTATTATTTTATCATCATCCTTTTAATGATTCCATTTTATTTATCTGGGATGATCTTAACCAATATATGGAATTAAAAGATATATTTTTACCGAATGTTTTAAACATTGGGTTCTATGGTTAAGATTGGAGATTATTATTATTTCTTTTATATATTGGTTGCAGTGTTTTATTTATGACTTAAATTATCGTATTCTTCTTCTATTGATGAACTAAATCTTGGTGAGGATTACCCCCATTATTAATTTATTTCTTTTACTAAATCTTGGTGAGGATTACCCCCATTATTAGCTTATTTCTTTTTACTAAATCTTGGTGGGGATTAATCTTGGTGAGGATTACCCCCAATTATTACTTCATTTCTTTTACTAAGACCTGGTGAGGATTGCCCCCGTTCTTAGTTTACATTTGATTTCTTATTATGGTTCTTTTATTATTAACATTATTATTTTGTATAGCCAGAAGCTATACATTATTAATTTCTAATTTTGAAATTGTATGACCAAAAGTCATATCACTTTAATTTTATGGCCAGAAGCCATATAATTTAATTTCTCATTATGAGAGCTAAATGGCCTGAAGCCATAAAATTTTTAATTTCTATTATAAAGCTTACTTATTGTCTTTATGAATTTACTGCTACTATCATTGGTATTTCTATATTAATAATTCTTGTTTATTTCTTTAATTAGTTTGAACTATGTCAAATCTTGCAAAAATTGAATTTGTGGCTCTTGACATCACTGGAAAAAACTATTTATCTTGGATGCTGGATGCAAAAATCCATCTGAATGCCCATGGTCTAGAAGACATAATTAAAGAAGGGAATCAAGCATCCAATCAAGATAAAGCCAAATCCATGATTTTTCTACGCCGCCATTTGCATGAAGATCTAAAAGTGGAATATTTGACAATAAAAGGCCCACTTGTTCTTTGGAATAATTTGAAAGAAAGATATGGCCACCAGAAGATGGTCATCCTCCCAAAAGCTCGTTATAACTGGATACATCTACGTCTGCAAGATTTTAAAACTGTGAGCGAATATAACTTAGCGATGTTCAGGATTACTTCTTAGTTAAAATCATGTGGAGAGAATTTTACTGATGAAGATATGCTAGAAAAAACATTCTCCACATTTCATGCATCCAACTTGCTCCTGTAGCAGCAATATCGTGAGAAGGGTTTTAAGAAATATGCAAAATTAATTTCTTGTCTCCTCGTAGCTGAGCAGAATAATGAGCTACTATTGAAAAATCATGAATTTCGTCTAACAGGCTCAACGCCATTCCCAGAAGCGAATGCAGTGACTAATGATTCTTTTAGTGGCCGAGGACGTGGACATAAAGGTGGCTACAGCCGTGGACGTGGCCGTGGTCCAAATCGTGGTGGATCAAATACTCGCCCAAGGTGGGGACAAATTGAAAAGAACCCTAAAAGGGAAACCAATGGGAATAACAAACATGCTAAAAATACATGCTATCATTGTGGTGGCAAAGACCATTGGTCTCGTACCTGTCGTACGCCAAGACACTTGGTCAACCTTTACCAAGAATCATTGAAAAATAATGGTAAAGGACCAAAAATTGAAGTAAATCATGTTGACAAGGCTGAAAATTCTGAGCATGAAGATGTTGAGATTGCTCATTTAGATGTCGCTGATTTGCTAGTATAAATTATCTTTTCATATTTAGAAATGTCATGTTTTAGTATGTTAAAACTTTCTTCTGTAATATGTATTTCTTTTAATCATGTTTTTATTTTATCTTTCATGTATCTCTTAATGAAGAATGAATCTTTTTAGTATCAATCCTGAAGATTTGTGTCTCATTGATAGTGCAACAACGCAATCCATACTAAAAAATGATAAATATTTTTCTTCCTTGGTAATGCAAGAAGCCAATGTTCAGACTATATTTGGTAGTATAAATTTGATTGAAGGCTCCGAAAGAGCTAATATTTTGTTACCTGAAGGAACAAAATTATGTATTGAAAATGCATTTTATTCTACCAAGTCAAAAAGGAACTTGTTGAGTTTTAAAGATATCTGCAGAAATGAATATCATATTGAAATAAAAACTAAAAATAATCAGGAATGTCTCGCTATCACATATATAATTTCTGGTAGGAAATGCATATTAGAAAATTTTCTTGCTTTTTCTTCTGGTTTATATCATACATTTATAAGCACAATTGAAACACATGCTAATGTAAACCAGAAGTTTACTCATGAATTTAATGTTTGGCATGATCGGTTAGGCCATCTAGGGTCAACTATGATGCGACAAATAATTTAGAATTCATGTGGACATACCCTGAAGAGTAAGCAAATACCACAATCCCATGATTTCTTATGTGATGCATGTTCCAAGTGGAAGCTAATTATCCGGCCCTCACCAAGCAAGGTATAAAGTAAGTCTCTTACATTTCTAGAACGGATACAGAAAGATATTTGTGGACCAATACATCCACCATGTGGACCATTTGGGTACTATATGGTTTTAATTGATGCATCAATCAAATGGTCACATGTCTGCTTATTATCTTCTTGTAACCTGGCGTTTGCGAGATTACTTGCTCAATTGATCAGATTAAGAGCACATTACCCTGATTATCCTATCAAGAAAATACGTCTTGATAATGCTGGTGAATTTACTTCACAAGCTTTCAATGAATATTGTATGTCCCTTGGAAAATGTTGAACATCTTGTAGCTCATGTTCATACGCAAAATGGACTTGCAGAATCATTAATTAAACGATTGCAGCTTATTGCAAGACCTTTACTTGTGAAATCTAGCCTTCCAATTTATGCTTAGGACCATGCTATTTTGCATGCAACAATGTTAATTCGCATCAGGCCAACTAGTTACTTAAAGATTTCCCCCTTACAAATGGTTTCTGGCCAAGAACCTAATATTTCCTATATAAGAGTTTTTGGATTTGCAGTATATGTGCTAATAGCACCACCTCAACGCACTAAAATGGGTCCACAAAGAAGAATGAGAATATATGTTGGGTATGAATCTCCTTCAATCATAAAATATTTAGAACCATCTACAGGAGATTTATTTATAGCACGATTTGCTGATTGTCATTTTGATGAATTAGCTTTCCTAACATTAAGGGGAGAAAATAAGCAGCTGGGTAAGGAGATTAGCTGGAATGAATTATCATTGGCTCATTTTGATCCTTGCACAAAATTATGTGAACTGGAAGTTCAAAAGATAATTCATTCGTAGAATTTAGCTAATCAAATGCCAGAAGCATTCACTGACCCAAAGAAGGTGACAAAGTCACATGTACCAACTGCTAATGCTCTTATTCAAATTGATGTCCTTGAAGGACAACCTATTATGAATTAATCCAAAGCACGCCTAAAGCATGGCAGACCCATAAGTTCTAAAGATAAAAATCCTCGAAAGAGAAAAGAAGCTAAGAATATAGATGGTCAATTCGAGGATAATCAAGAAAAGTCAGTAGCTCTAGAAGAGCCATCACTTGAAGAGTTATTATCTCCTGAAGAGAATGTTGTAGTCCCAAAAGAGACCCAGGTACCTGAAATGTATGAAAATAATGAGATCTTAATAAATTATGTTATGAATGGTATTTGATGGGACTGAAATGATGTCAACGTTGATGACATCTTTGCTTATCATATAGCATATGATGTAATGAATGATAATGAGGATCATCAGCCAAAATCCATTAGAGAGTGCCAACAACAAAAGGATTAGCCCCTATAGAAAGATGCTATTAATGCAGAATTAAAATCACTGGAAAAATGAAAAGTATTTGGACCTATAGTCCATACACCTGAAAATGTAAAGCCAGTTGGATACAGATGGGTCTTTGTAAGAAAAAGAAATGAAAAGGGTGAAATTACAAGATATAAAGAACGTCTTGTAGCCCAAGGCTTTACACAAAGACCTGGCATTGATTTTGAAGAAACGTATTCACCAGTAATGGATGCAACTACTTTTCGTTATTTGATTAGCTTAGTGGTAAATGAAGGACTTGATTTGCATTTAATGGATGTCGTAACAGCCTATTTATATGGCCGACTTGACAATGACATCTATATGAAAGTCCCTGAAGGACTCAAGGTGCTAGAAGCATCTACTTCAAATTCTCAAGAACAATACTTGATTAAGTTAAATAAGTCTTTATATGGCTTGAAGCAATCAAGGCGCATGTGGTATAATTGTCTCAAAGAATATTTGTTGAAAAAGGGTTATAAAAATGACCCAATATGCCCATGCATTTTTATGAAAAGATCTAAAATGAATTTGATATAATTGCTGTCTATGTTGATGATATCAACATCATTGGAACTCCTAAAGAGCTCCAAAATGCAATTAATTGTTTGAAGAAAGAATTTGAAATGAAAGACTTGGGTAGAACAAAATTCTGTCTTGAACCACAAATCGAGTACCTGAAAGATGAGATATTTGTATATCAAGAAACTTAGATAAAGAAGGTCCTAGAGCGATTTTATATGGATAAGTCACATCCATTATGTACTCTAATGGTTGTAAGGTCTTTAAAGGAGGATAAAGATCCATTCCGACCTCGAGTAATTAGTGACAATGGTGAAGAAAAACTACTTGGTCCAGAAGTACTATACATCAGTGCTATTGGAGCATTAATGTATCTTGCTAATCATACATGACCTGATATATCATTTGCTGTTAATTTATTAGCAAGATATAGTTCTTCACCAACACAAAGGCATTGGAGTGGAATAAAACACATTCTTCGTTACTTCAGAGGCACTATGGACATGGGGTTATATTACTCAAAAGTATCCAAGCATGAATTGATTGGTTATGCAAATGCTAGATTTTTGTCTGATCCTCATGCTGGTAAATCTCAAACAGGCTATTTATTTACATGTGGAGGTGCAACTATTTCATGGCGATATATGAAGTAGACTATATCAGCCACATCATCTAACCATACAGAAATTCTAGCAATGCATGAAGTAAGTCGAGAATGTGTATGGTTGACATCAGTAATGCATCACATACGAACAACTTGTCATTTATCTTCAGCTAAAATGGATCCAACAGTTATATATGAGGATAATGTTATATGTATTGCCCAACTTAAGGAATGTTATATCAAGGGTGATAGAACAAAGCATATTTCACCAAAATTCTTCTTCACTCGTGACCTTCTAAAGAATGGTGAAATAAATATCCAGAAAATTAGTTCAAGTGAAAATCTAGCAGATTTATTTACCAAGTCACTTCCAGGTACAATCTTTGAAAAGCTTATCCATGGTATCAGTCTTCAAAGACTTAGAGATCTCAATTGATGTTGTCAAGAGGGGGAGTCGATACACACTGTACTCTTTTTCCCTTATCTAGGTTTTGTTCCACTGAGTTTTCCTAGAAAGGTTTTTAATGAGGCAACATTGGAAAGTGTATCAATGAATGATGTACTCTTTTCTTTAGCTAGGTTTTTATCCCACTGGGTTTTTCCTAGTTTAAATTTTTAATGAGGCACATTCATAATGGACATCCAAGGGGGAGTGTTATAAATATATATTATGTGGATGTCCATAGGCTCTTATTTTTCCATGTTCTGTCCCAATTCATAAAAATCATTTGGATGTAATATATATATATATATATATATATATATATATATATATATATATAGGCATGTAGGTGGCAAATTTGCCGCCCAGTAGCCCATCATGGGAAATGGAAAGAGATATGTGTGCTGTGTGTATGCCTGCTGGAGATACAATTTGATTGTCATTGTAATTAATGAGGTGGGTGTTTCTTTTGGCTATAAATAGCAACACACTCCACCCTCATATGTATGTGTACTGGAAGATAGAAGAAAGGAATCAATGTTCTTATAGTTTATCTTTAAACATCTACTCCCTTTATCCTATATCCTTTTTTAGTTTTATAACACTTTCCAATATTTATTGCATTTTTTATCTAATCTTTATTGGATATTATTTTGGATAATTCACAATTATCATTTATCACTTAACCTCTGAAGTGATAATATTGCGTAAAGGGGGGTGAATAGGAGATTTCGAAATTCTTTTCAGTTTATAAAAGGAATGAACTATGTCAACTCAAAGATAAATAACACAAGAGATTATACTGGTTCGGTCAAATCCCACAACCTACGTCCAGTCCCAAAAGCACTTTGGTATTTCACTAATCCATAAACGAGTTACAATTACACACTTTGTACTCGAGATGATCCTATCACCCTAGGACTCACTCCCCCTTATAAGTTGTAATCGTACACCCACAATTAAAGTTCCACAACCTTAAGCTTCACTGATAAACAAATAATCAAGTAGTGTTTCACTCCTTATTGAGTAAATAAATGTTAATCACTGAAGTACAAATAAATCCAAAAATATTGGATGAAGCTAATGAAACAATTGACTGCAATAAGTTTGAATTAATTGCGCAGGGTTTTCAGTAGGCAGCAGTAATGAATGCTTGAGCTTTTATATGGTTTGCCATTAATACCATTGCGAAAAGCTTTGAATATTGCCTTAGTCTCTATTTGAATTTCCATTAGACATAATTGTTCTTCCTAAAGCCAAATCAACCATTGCTTCATTGAATGCAATCACGACTTTTATTAAATGCATTTGTCGTTGTTTGTACTTGTGTCAAAAAGATACTGGAATAGGTCTACCTCGAAAGAATGTTTTTACCTGCTACAAAATCTCATTCCGATTGTTGCTCTTTTCTTTTGTCAACTTTTAATGCTTCTGCCACGTCAGACTGCTTTTTACTCAGGCTTGATTAAACATGATTAATCAACTGAAACTTAATCAAGATAGTGATTAAATGTAATAATAGTAAGTTCTAAGATGAATAACAAGTAATGAACAATAACCCAGAGTCATTAAATATTTAATGATGTGAGAAAAGCTGACACTGATATTAATACTGATACTTGGTATAGTTAATGTATTCTTGAGAATCTATCATTAATTCTCGAGAACCATATAATTGTAAGATATTTATATCAGGCATATGACAAAATTCAAGTAAACCATTCTTGAGAATTATAGGCTCTTGAGAATCAACGTGTGACTTTAAACATATAGTATGTTCTTGCTTAAGGTATTCTCGAGAATCCATATTCCATTCTCGAGAATCAATGTGAATTGAGAGCAAAAATAGTTATGCATATAATCATTTGTTCAAGCATTCTTGAGAATCAACTCCTCATTTTCAAGAATCCGCGTGTGAACATAGTTTATAAAAAATAACTCACTCTCGAGAATTAAGTTCCAATTCTTGAGAATCATTGATATAATCAAAGATACATTAGAAGTTCTCGAGAATCACCTTGTCATTCTCAAGAATTAGCGTAGTGAACTAAGGCATATGATCTGTTCCTATTCATATTAACTCATCAATTCTCGAGAATCATTGTAATGTTATTTTTTAAAACAGAAAGCAACCTCTTGAATTTAAAATTTAATTTAAATCACCTTTATAAATTCAATATTTAAATTCCAAATTCAAATTGGCCCAAGACCCCATTGAGCCTTCTGACATATTTGGACTTAATAGTGGAAAAACTAATTTCTCACAAATTATCCAAATATGGCGCCATTAATGATTGGGCTTGAAGTCTTACTACAACTAAATTACACTTATAGTCTTGACAAAGCCCAATAACAATTATTGGCCCAAAGTTTATAAATATAGCAATCAAGAATAACCTTAATGTGTGACCCATTAGGCCTAATCAGTCATTGACATAAATAAACTTGGATCAATTAAACTCCTTTAACAGGTCCAATTTATCTAATGGCCACATAAGACACTACTAATGCTCTGCGACCCCAGAACTAATCGAGTTGATCAAGTGATCTACCTTTCTAATTTGGATACCATGCCACATCATCCCTCACATTGTCATTTACACTTAGTCGAGACCAAAGATAGAGTATCATCTCTCTTGGTTGACTAAATGTAACTTTTTCACGGAACTATGAATCTTCTTTTATTGACTCTAAGATGGACCATGATTCTTCATGATCACATATAATGCATAGATTCCTGAATCAACTAAAAGTCATCTAAGTACTACCGGTCTTGTGAACAACTAATCCCTTGTAGGGTTTGTGAGTCCTTTTGGCATGTCTATTTATACTCATGCATTTGAGTCATACCCAAGAGTACATTGTTCTACCCATTTTTCAGGAGGATAGAGTTGTACAGTCAAAGCATAACCCTAGGACATAGTGTTCAATGACATCCTCAAGTCTAGGAGGATTCGGACTACCAAACGATGAGAGATGTTACAAATCCAATGATACTCTCTACAATGAATCCTTGTGGAGTCTCTCGGGGGGTCAGTTCAGTGCTATCTGTTGTTTAACATATCCACCATGACATCAACTAAGGCATCGCCATGTTTGCATTCCATAATGTCCCTACCTTGTATCTCCATACAATTAGATGACGTCACACTAGTCTTATTGAGATCACTAATACCCATTCTTGGTGATTCAGGACTAGGAACAGGTTTTAGGTAATAGACATATAGTGTCCTCGAGTCCTTATGATCATGATCTCTATCATAGATCCTCGAGAGAACACATGTTCTATTCCTTGGGCCTTTATCTTTAATCGCATATTAACTTAAAATATAGGCGAGACATAAATATGATAAAGAAAAAGTGTGCTCAAATTTATAAATCATGAAATACTAAGTAGAAAAAAATGTTCCTCTATCAAAACATATTTTTTCTAGAACACCTATTTATTAACGGTGAGATATATGGTCAGAAAGATCAAACTCATTGTTTTTAGATCTAAGCGCATTGGTTGCCCCGATGACTGGATTAGGGGCTTAATTTGAATTTAAGTAACATTCTCTCTTAAGTATAAGCCTTTTTATAAGTAACAAATCCATTTTGTCAAAAAATGATTTTTTTTTTTTCACTTATACCCTCATTGAATACATGATTTTAACATAATTGCTATCACTTATGCATTGAGGATGAGGAAATTCCCCCATGTAGTATTGGTCTACAATAAATTATACTCAATCTAGTCTATAATATAAGGCCTTTCTATAAAGAAGATATGGTCCAAAATAGAAGTCATCTCTAGTTTAATTAATACATTTTTACTTGGTTTGCTCATATGGTTAATATTTACTTTCCAACTTTGCACACTCGTTATATCCACCATCTCTATAAAATAGCATTCCCAATGTAATCAACTACATTACTTAAGAAGGGTAAAACTAAAAAAAATTATATTTTACGATATATTAAATGACATAACTTTCTTTTCTTATTTCGTGTGATATAGTTTAAGTGACATATATTATGAATTAGAAGGAGTATTTATTTCACATTTTTCTAAATTACTCATATTTTCACTCATTATCTATCCTAAGCCCTCTTTATGGATAAGGGTACAATTGGAAAAAATGCATGTATTTTATAGTTGTTACTTTAGAACGAGATGATTTGAGTATTGAATTTGGTTGCAATGGGATTGATTAGTTGTCATTCAATCGAGACACATAATTCTTTGCTATCAGAGAGACACTGAAAGACTTTTAGAGAACTAGGCAGGTTTTAGTCCACAATCGAGGGAAGGGGGGAATTTAAGGGGATGTTTGTTTCCTTGTGTGTTGGAAACAACTTTTTTCTTTTAACAAATAAAAAACCAAAAAAAAAATTGTGTGGCAATTTATTTATAGTTAGATTTTTTTTTTAAAAAAAATAGTATTTAAAAGTTTTTAAAAACTAAAAAACCAAAACAAATTTTTTATATGTTCTTGTTTTTTTTCTATTTCTTGTTTTTTTTTCCGTTTTGGAAAATACGGAAACTCTATCTTCTCCATTTGAAAGCTTGAGGCCGCCTCCTATCCATCATCAATATGATACCACATCACATGTGCCAGTCGACTCCTATAGATTGTCACCCCATCACCTCTGTCAAGTCACTTCCTATAGATTGTCGATATCCATTGCACAACACACTACTACAGATTTGTGCATTTATGAATCTTAATACATAATGATTATAGTTAATAAATGTCATATATGTCAAGGTGGAGATCACAAAAGAATACATAACGCTTACGAGTATTGGTTAATTATGTGCATCGTTATGAATTGCGAGGTGAAATTTGCGAAAACACAAAAATAATGGTTGTAGTTAATAACCGTCATTTATTTGGTGATAAAAGTGACAGTTCCTTTGAAACAATCGTCATGTAATAATTGCAAATAATTCGTCTTCAGACCCTTACATCAACGAAGACAAAATAAAAGGTTTATAGAAACAACCATCATCTAACACCCAACCACTACCTCATAAGTCATAAGTCATAACTCTTCGTAATCTGTTAGACCCTATTTAAACTCACTTATTTCTTATGATTTTTACTAATTTTTTATTGGCCCCCTCCTTCTCCTCCATCATGTTAGGTTGTCAGGGAGCTCCTCCTCCTCCTCTTCTTGAAATGGAAGCTTTGATGTAGATGTTGGTAAGCCTTGACCACAGAACAAGGCGTCTTATGGTGTATGCCAATATGTTGAATGTAAAGTTGAACCACATACTTCATCATAATGATGTTGAATATGACTTGTAGTCAAACCCTTCACTGTTGTCTCTGCCTCTGCCACCACATCCTCCACCTCCACATCTTATGCTTCCTCAAATGGAGGCATTGTTCTGGCATGCACAACAAACTAATCATGTTGTGAGGAGGCTTTCTGGATACCTCTCCAGAATGAACCAGAAATCCAATCTCATATCTGATAAGCATGGGATTGGCCATGATCCTAAAAAGGATCCTCGCCAATCCTCTGGTGATGATGAGTAGCCTGATGATCTTACTAGTTCATCAGGTTAATCTCCACTATTCTCTTTTTTCCCCCTTTTTGTTTTATTGTTGTCTTTTAAAATGGTAGCTCTTGAGATATATTTGTCATTTCTATGTGTTGACAAACTTGAGACCTATTTGTCAGAATAGTCATAGTCATTTCCATCGGGCTACTTCCCACAATGATCCTAAAATATGTCAAAATAGTTCCTTAAAACATTTTTGTCATTTCCATGTGTTAACAAACTTTTTGGGGTTTTCCAGGTTCAAATGGTACTTATTTGAATTTTTTGCTATTTTTTTCCATTATCATAATAAGATAAAATTTAGATATTGTGGGGTCTAAGTGTCTAATTGAGAGTAATATATATATATATATATATATATATTATAATTTTGAATTCATAAAATTTGAACTTTTAATTTTTTTAAATGTTTTGAAAAAAATTAGGAAAAATATCATTTAGATCCTAACTAAGAAAAATAATATCACGACAAGTCAAAACTCGCTCATGATAGCTTTTTTATTTATCAATAGTAACTCTTCACTTGTCAATGATGATTTTTTTTAATATTTTTTTATTAGGACCCCTAAAAGATTAAAAATATTTTTAAATATTTTTTTGATTAGGATCCCTAAAGAATTAAAAAGAAAACGACACCGACTCTCATTCTCGTGATCAATTTCACATGATAACTTAACCCATTATTTGATTAAGCCCCGTGAATTTGACGTGATGGCATCATCATGTGTTGTTATATATATAAGGGAAAACTATTCTTGAGTACCTCTAAATTTCTTTAATTTTTAATCTAATACCCATATATTTTTCTCTTCTTATTAAATCCAACAGTTTTACTTTTTTTAGCACAATTAGCTTCTATACCTAGGAAAATAATGCTAGCAGAACATAGTTACATGAGCGAACGATAGTAAAATTAAAGAATAAAATTATAAGATTTAATATGGACACTAATGCAAAAAAAAAAGCTTTAAGACCGCCTCATTTAGTCCGGATTATAGAGAATCAGGTCTTAAAAGTATGATCAGTGGCAGTTTTGTAAATATAAAGAATTTTTTGGACCGGATTATGAAGGATCCGGTCTTAAAAATATGACTGGTGGCATTTTCATAAATATATAGAACACTTTTAAGACCGGATTAGAAAAGCTTCGGTCTTAAAAGTATGATCGGTGACAATTTTGTAAATATTTTAAGAAGACGCCGATCAGAGACGAGTCCAAGAATGCGATGCTTTATTCATTCGCTTAATTGGAATTATATACAGATGCTAATAAGCAAATAATCTTTTAACCTAGGAAGTTCCTATAATCTAGGGATTACAATTAGGAATATAATTACGAAATTCAAAAAACCATAATATGCTAACTTAATTCCTAAAATCTCTCTAACAACTTAATTAAGATAATTGCATAATATAATCTAGAGATTACAATCAGGAATATAATTACGAAATTAAAAAAACCATAATCTGCTAACTTAATTACGAAAATCTCTCTAACAACTTAATTAAGATAATTGCATAATATAATTGTATATGCTAACTAATTAAATCTGAACTTTCAACAAATATATAGAACACTTTTAAGACCTGATATTTAAAAAGTCCAGTCTAAAAAGTCTAAAAAATCAATTTTTTATTTTTCCGCTCGAAAAATGGAATTTCGCTCTCTTGGACTTTTAAGACTGGATGTTTAAAAAGTCCGGTTTAAAAAGTCTAAAAGATGAATTTTTTATTTTCCCGCTCGGAAAATTGAATTTCGCTCTTTAAATCTCTAGAAAATAGACTTTTAAAATCGGATATTTAAAAAGTCCGATCTAAAAAGTATACTTTTAAGACCGGAATTTAAAAAGTCCGGTCTAAAAAGTCTAAAAGATGAATTTTTTATTTTCCGCTCTAAAAATTGAATTTCGCTCTCTTAGACTTTTAAGACTAGATGTTTAAAAAGTCTAAAAGATGAATTTTTTATTTTCCCGCCTCAAAAATTGATTTTCGCTCCATAAATCTCTAAAAATTAGATTTTTAAGACCGAATATTTAAAATGTTTGGTCTAAAAAGTGCTTTTAAGATAAGATGTTTACAAAATCTTGTCTAAAAAGTCTAAAAGATGAATTTTTTATTTTCTCGTTCTGAAAATTGAATTTCGCTCTCTTAAACTTTTAAGACCGGATGTTTAAAAAGTCCGATCTAAAAAGTCTAAAAGATCAATTTCTTATTTTCCCGCCTCAAAAATTGATTTTCACTCTCTAAATCTCTAAAAAATAGACTTTTAAAATCGGATATTTAAACAGTCCGATTTAAAAAGTATACTTTTAAGACCGGATGTTTAAAAAGTCCGGTCTAAAAAGTCTAAAAGATGAATTTTTTATTTTCCCGCTCCGAAAATTGAATTTCGCTCTCTAAGCTTCTCTAAAAGACTTTTAAGATCGGATATTTAACAAATTCGGTCTAAAAAGTATACTTTTAAGACCGAATGTTTAAAAAGTGCAGTCTAAAAAGTCTAAAAGATGAATTTTTTATTTTCCCACTTCGAAAATTGAATTTCGCTCTCTAAACCTCTTTTCGACCTTTTAAATCTTACCTCACTCTTTTCAACTCATCTCATCTTATCTCAAGGACCTCACTCACAAATTTTCTAACGCTTTGAAAATTGCTATCGCCTTCTTTGCTCTGAAGGTTTCTTGTTTTGGTTCTAGCTTCTCCAGGTTCGCAATTTTTACTTTGTCTTCTTCGATCTATTTTATTTTTGCTTTTATGACTTGGAAAATTTACAAGCCAGAATTTATGAATTGAGGCCAATTCGGGAT
This sequence comes from Acacia confusa, assembly GCA_037074495.1. Classification (NCBI taxonomy): domain Eukaryota; kingdom Viridiplantae; phylum Streptophyta; class Magnoliopsida; order Fabales; family Fabaceae; genus Acacia; species Acacia confusa. The sequence goes on from CM073505.1 coordinate 30,260,190, forward strand.
GCTGGATGGGTTTATCTTTGGGATGCTTGCTAGAGGGTCTGGAATCACTATAACATTCTAAGTATGTCTTTGTTTAAGGTACACAATGTTTGTTTACTTCTCATGTATAGTAATTTGCATATTTATATATATGCAGGAAGAATTGGATTGTCTTGTTACTAATTATCTCAGTCGTTTCAAAGTATACTATGTCGTGAATCAGGTTAGTTTCTCACTTGCTATATCATTTCAAAGAGAACTCAAGTTTTCATCCTTCATTGAATCAGGATAGTCTAACTTAAATGATGAAATGATGTGATCTGTGCAGCCTCTAGAAGGATGGGATGGTGGTGTTGGATTTGTATCAAAGGAGATTATTCAATTTTGTCCTTAATATGTTACTCACCCGAAAAAAATTTCTGATTTCCAGGTTTTTTTTTAATAGAAAGGGACTTTTAAGACTGGATGTGTTTTCGCAACCGGTTTTAAAAGTCCCTTTTTTTTTATAGAATGAAACTTTTAAGACCGGATATTTTAAAAGTCCGGTCTTAAAAATATTTTTTAAGACCGATTGCGTATCCGGTCTTAAAAGTAACAGACTTTTAAAACCGCCTGGAACGAGACCGGTCGTTGATCCGGTCTTACGATACCTTTTTCGTCCGGTCTTAAAAACCTTTTTTATACCTGTGGGAGAACAAATACATAAGATACAAAATTAAAAGTCGAAGGAAACTACAAGTTCTCAAGAATGGTTTCTGATCCGGTGTAGATCACAAGTTGGGTTGGACTTGGCCCGGGGTGAAATCCCGGGGTCCTACGTACCACAGTGTGGATCAAAGTCCACGTAGTTCGAGGGTATACGACAGGCTAATGATAGCCAGAGGGGGTGGTGTGTGTGCTCTGTGTGAATAGAAAAGCTAGGGTTTCAAAAGTGTGTACCTTGTAAGGGGTTCACCCTATTTATAGGCGTACCTGTGCCTTATCTTACTCAGTTGGATTCATCCTTTATTTTAGGGATATCAAGATATGCGTTTTTGATAGATATTCTTGATACATAGGCAGTTATCATAACGATAGATATTTTGATAAAACCACTCCTATTTTCAAGGAAGCGGTTATGAGCATAACTGAAGTCATTTTGACTGGGCTCTTTAGTTATTGGGCTGGGCCCATTTATGAGATATCCGTAACAGTTGCCCCCCAGCCCGGTTGTTCAGGGCTCCGAGCAGCCGGGATGCACTTGTCAGGTTACGTCTTTTGTTCTAGTTCATCTCGTTGTTCTGAGGTTTTTGATTTCTAGTTCTTTTTCCGAGGTCGGACATTTTTGGTCCCCGGGTTACCCCCTCTGTCACCAATTTGCATTCCGGTTTATTTAAGTGGGACACGGGTGCCCCCCCCATCCCGGTTAACGCGGGTTGCATTCGTTTGCTATCCCGAGAGAACATTAATGTTTGGTCTTAATGTTCTATAATTTTGATTCTAGGCCGAACTCCTCCCATGCTTTCTCGAACTTCCCCTCTTTATTCGTGTCGGGTAGTGTTAATATTTCTATATCGTCTTACTCCCCGTTTACAGGTACCTTGTCCAGTTTTTCGTGGATCGGGATTTGTTGCCCCCAAGTTCGAGATTGCACGGGGAGTTAGGTCAGGCAACCGGGTGTATTCATGTGGTCGGCCACGTGAACATTTCGATCCGGGATCATTGTCCGCTTCATCTGTTGATCCAACACTCGTCTTATCTCGAGGCCATGAGTGTCATCATTGCCTTCTGCTGATTTGATGTTTACTGGCCGGCCTCTGAGTAGAGCAACTGCCCCATTATCTTGGTTTTCGTGTTTGCCCACCATCAGCATTAAATGTGCACGCCTTTTAACGTCCACGTCATTATTTGTGTATGGGCCCTTTGGGCTTTTGACGGTTGAGTTTCTTGCCTCTCACCCGTCTGCTTGTTTTGTTTATAAAAGCCATCGACTTTCTGCTTCTTGCATTTTGAAAACTGCCAAACCTTGAATTTTCCTTCTTGAGAGAAACTTGCAACCAGTCACCCGTTCATCTTCCTCAGATTCCCATTTCTGCTCTTCGTGGCTCGCGCGTTTCCTCTTCCCTTAACTTATATCAAACCAGGTACTTTCCTTGTTTCCTTCTCTGGTTATTTGGCTGTGTTTTCTTCTCTCTTTCTCTATTTCTTGGTCTTTCTTTTTTCTGGGTAGGTTATTGTGAGTTCTTTCGAGTTTCTTCCCCTTTGGGTTCTGGCTTCTGCTTTGTTCTTGAACTTCTCTGAACTTCTGGTCTATTCAATCCTTTTTCTCCGTCTTTGGTTTTCGGTTTCCTGTTTAAATTCTATCCTCTCGGGATGAGCCATCAAGGTTCTCCTCCGTCTTTTAATCCAAATGCTTTTTCCCCGGAAGAGGCCGAGCTTATTCAGCGTATGCCTCCCCGGACAGCTTGGTGGCTGTACGGGAAGCCTCTGACCGAAGAACAAAAGAGGGAAAACGTTCTCCGTGGTTATGGCGGAGAAGGTGGTAGTCAACCAGGTCGTTCTGGTCGGGTTAGGGGAAGGGCTCGAGGTCGGTCTGAGTCTGTAGAGCCCGAAAGTCTAGACCGGGGGATTACTGCCACTAGGGTTTTTTCTTCAGAACCGCCCTTAGGAAAGGGTAGGGGGGAAAGTCTTCCTCTACCCGCCTCTTCCTTTCCTTCACGCGCGGAGCCCCTCATCTCCCTTACCCGGCCTATCGGCCCGTGCGAGGAGTGTTCCTGGCTGATATCTGAGGCCACGATGGTTGGCCGGTCATGGGAAGCTGACGAAATAGCTTCACGATGCCGGCATATCCAACCGCGGGTTGTTGGAGCCGTTTCTACCCGTCCCGTTGTACTATCTTCAGGTATCATTTTCGTTTCTAATTTATTTTTGTTTTGCCTTTTCTAGGTAGTATGTCAACTTCTCCGCGTCCTATCGAAGATTCCGGATCCGTGGAGTCAGCGGCCGTCAGTATTCCACGTCATATTGCTGAGAAGTATGACTGGGTTGCGACCGGGGTGCTGTCCAGGCTATCAAAAGCCACGACCAGTCAGATCGCCGAGCTCCCATTAGGGGACCGGGATCATTGTTCTTTATCTCTCCCCGGCCCTTCTGAACCGGTGTGCGTTGCCCGGGAAGGGAACGAGCGCTCCTTTTTCTTCTTCTATCTAGACTTCGTCAAAAAACTCGGCCTTCGCTTTCCATTTTCTAGGTTTCAAGTAGATCTCTTAAACATTCTTCAGCTGGCCCCCACTCAGATTCATCCCAACTCTTGGGGCTTTATTATTGCATTCGAGCGGCTTTGCCGATTTTTAAATCGTACTCCCACCACCGGGACATTCTTTTATTTTTTTAACATCCAACGGGCTCGTCAACCCGGGGAGCCCGAAGAAAAGAGGGGTTGGGTTTCTTTCCGGGGGAAACCGGACAAGAAGCTTTTCCATGTGGCAACTGACACCTGGAAAGGCTTCAAGGCCTCTTTTTTTAAAATCAACGCTGAACCCGGTCATAAACCGTGGTTTCTTAAGGACGTCGACTCCAGCTCGGTGGAGCTGCTATTTCCTCTGTATTGGTCGAAAGCTCATTATGACCAAGACCAAAGCATATTTGCATCCTCCGATGATAGCCTAGAGCCAGCCGAGGTTGAAACCGTGATAGCTCTGGTTGACCACGTGGCCGAGAAGGATGTTATTGATTCCCGGATTTTTATCCGACAGTCGGTGGAGGAATTGTATTCACCGAGTATGAATTTTTTTTTTTTTTTTTTTTTTTTGGTATGCCCCTTGTCATTTCTGATGTTTGTTATGTTTTTTGTAGTGCCTGACATGGGGAAGGCTTCTTTCCAAGAACTGGCCGAGAAGCTCCGGGCTAAGGCCAAAAAGAAAGGGGAGTCCTCTTCCCAGAGCAAAGCTGTGGCGGCTCCTTCGCCTGCCGAGACTACTGCTGAAAAGAGGGCTGCGTCCTCTCCGGCCTCTACGGATCTTATTCCGCGCAAGCGATCGAAGTCCGTGGCGTCGTCGATCTCGGTAGCAGAAGAGAATCCGGCCTCTGTCCCAGACGCCGGTGCTGCCACAAGCGTCCCCCCTCCCCCATTTCCTGCTAAGTCTCGCCTTCACTCGCGGGGTGAGGTATGGACTGATGGGGTCTCGGAGGAGCTGAAATACGCGGTGAAGCCCCCAAGCAAGTATTTTAGTGGTGAGGCCTTTGCCGACTCCGACCTCGACCACCTGCAGGTCTTGCAGGACCACCTAATGGAGACGGCCGGCGTGTTGGACGCTTATGCTTCTGTTAAGCATAAGTACGCCAGGGCTGCAGCCGAGATTGCCAAAGCTCGGGTTGAAAAGAAGGAGGCCGAGATCAGGCAGCGGGAGGCTGAGGAGGCGCGCCTGAAAGCGGAAGAGGCGCAGATAAGGGCGGTGGAGGAGCTATCAAAGGCCCTTGCTGAGAGGGATCATTTCTCCACCGAGCTTGACGCCAGTCATGCCCGAGAAGACACCCTCAATGCCTCGCTGCACACCCTGCAGGGTCAGTATGCGGGGCTGGTGAAGGACCTCCATCTTGCCCAATCCGACCTCGACGCTTCCAAGGCCGAGCTCGTGGCGTCCGCTGCCGAGGTGGAAAAGCTGGAAGTCCTGGTCGTGGAGACGGCTGCTGAAGCTTTCAACGTATGCCTGGCCCAAGTCCGAGCTCTGAATCCGGACATTTCGATGAACTTAGATGCTGTGGATTTCAGAGCTTCGGTAGAGGACGGGCTATTTGTACCAGCGCCGCTTTCTCCGGTCGAAGGGTCCGAGCATCTCGCGGAGGATGACCGTGTTCAATTAGCTGAGGAAGATGCTCCGACGACCGACGCCCCTGGCCCTCCTGTGCCCGGCCAAGCCCAATCTTGATGCCGTCTTTCTAGGATCTTTTTTTTTTTTTTTTTTTTTTTTTTTTTTATGTAGTATTTTCATTTTCATTTTTGTTTCTTCTGTAATCTGGGGCCTTTTGCCCTCAAAATTAATAATATGACAAGCCGGTATTCCTGGATTTTCTAGCATCCTCAGCTCGTCCATCTTACATGTATTTATTTTCATCCTTTAAACCAAACTCGTGTTTGAATTCACCAGTTGATGAGTAAAGGGGAACGTAATCCGTGCACGAAGCTCGGTTCTTTATTTTATGACTTGGCCAAAGTCAAGATATATTGCGCAGAATCTGCTGGTTATTCAACCGACGTTTTAACAAACGGGCCACGTTTATTAATGGTCGGGCATTCTAAACAACAGACGATTTTCAAAAATCATCTAAGTACTTTATAAAGTACCGTACCGAGATGGTAGCCAACTGCCATATGTTCGGGCCCTAATATCCTTTTTGAATAGGAGCCTAAACATTTCGACCTGATCAGGATCTTTTATGGCAATCTCACACCACCCCAGGGGACAGTTCCGATGCATCGTAAGCTTTACAAGACTTGTTGACAAATCTTATCATGACCGGGATCGCGAAACCCAAGTCTTTGTTTAATTATCTTGCTTTTGTCGCAGCCTATCTTTGCATTGATTTCACAAGCAATAACTAGGTTGGCCCATGAATTGAACCACCTTTTTTTATTGATTGAACTAATTAGAATTACACAATTTTTAATCAATGGAAAATATTGCTAAAAGCAAGACAGTGCGTAATAAAAAACGGTTCTCGGTCACCACCGACATCCGTTGAAGCTAAAAAGCGGTTCACAGTCACCACTGACATCCGCTGTGGGTTTATTCCGAGTGCCTCCCGGTCTTTAACTGTAGTAAGTCCTTAGTTTGTCCGCGTTCCATGTTCGTTTAATGGGCGTGCCATCTAACGTCTCAAGGGCATAAGTCCCGGGCCCCATTTTGTCCGAAACACGGTAAGGACCCTCCCAGTTTGCTGCAAGTTTTCCATCCCGGGCATTCTTATTTCCGATATCCGCTCTGCGTAATACCAAGTCACCTTTATCGAACGCTCGCGGTCTAACTTTGCGGTTATACTTAGCCGCCACCAGCTGCTTCGTTGCCAGATCTCGGCAGTGTGCCATCGTTCTCACTTCATCGATGAGGTCTAGCTCGGCTGCTAACTGCTCGTTGTTAGCGTGTTCTCCCTCTTCCATGACTTTGGCTTTCCTCCATGATGTTTGCCCAATTTCAACCGGGATCATGGCCTCGCATCCATATGTCATTCGGAAGGGTGTTTCCTGGGTCGAGGTTTGGACACTAGTTCGGTATCCCCAGAGTACCGGGTATAGTTCCTCGACCCAGTTACTTTCTGCATTACTCATCCTTTTCTTGAGCCCGTCAACAATGATTTTGTTGGCTGCCTCGGCTTGCCCGTTAGATTGCGGATGCTCTACCGAGGCGAAATGGTGCTTGATTTCGAGATCGGACATCAACCTCTGGAAACCTTGGTCGACGAATTGAGTACCGTTGTCAGTTACGATCTCGGCAGGAATCCCGAACCTTGCAACAATATTTCTTTCGAAGAATTTTTGTATTCGAGCAGCCGAGATGGTCGACAGTGGTTCGGCCTCGATCCACTTAGTGAAATAATCCACAGCCACCACAAGCCATTTCAGTTGCCCTGCGGCCGGTTTGAACGGTCCAAGGAGGTCCATACCCCACTTAAAGAATGGCCAAGGAGCCGTGATGGTTCTCAACTCGGTCGGAGGTGGCCAGAGGATCCGAGCATGTTTTTGGCAGCTTTCGCAAGTCCGTACGTGCTGTCCGGAGTCCGCAACCATTGTCGGCCAGTAGTATCCAGCCCTTAAGGCTTTCCGGGCTAACGCCTTTGCCCCCATGTGTTGTCCGTTTATCCCTTCGTGTATCTCCGACAGCACGTACTCGGCCTCTGCCTGGTTTAAACATCTCATCATTGGGGATTGAAGGCCTTTTCGGTAGAGCTGGTCATCGACCACCGTGTACATTAACGCGGTCCGTGCTATTTGCCTTGCTTCCCCGGGATCGTCCGGGCTAACTCCCTTTTCCAGGTAATTTAAGATTGGCTTTCGCCAGTCTTCTGCTGCCGCGATGACCATGATACACGTGGGTTCCTTGAGACTTTGTTGTATTACAGTCCGATTATTTCCCGGGTTCCTGGTGCTTGCTAATTTGGAGAGGATATCTGCCCTCGCATTTTCTCCCCTGGGTATGTAGGTGACTAGGACATCATCGAAGTCGGCCACTGCCTCTCTGACTTTCCCCAGATACTTAATTAGCAAGGGTCCCTTGGCCGTGTATGAACCGTTGATTTGGGCCGCGACTAATTGAGAGTCGGTAGAGAGATGAACCCTCCTGGCCCCATTGTCTTTTGCCTGTGATAGCCCGGCTAATACAGCCTCATACTCGGCCTGATTATTGGACGTTCTGAAGTGTAATTGCAGGGAGTGTTCCATGGCGACTCCTTCCGGGCTTTCGACTATGATCCCGGCTCCACTTCCTTTGGCGTTTGAAGAGCCGTCTACAAATACTTTCCAAACGTCAAGGTCTGCTTTCGGGACTACCTCTGTTGGCACCAGTTCTGCAATGAAGTCGGCTAAAGCCTGGGACTTAATAGCACGCCGAGCTTCATATACTATGTCGAATTCGGATAGTTCGATTGCCCAACTCATCATTCTACCTGCTAAGTCAGGTTTGTGGAGTATTTGACGTATGGGCTGACTGGTTCGGACAATTATTTTATGCCCCTGGAAGTAAGGGCGTAATCTCCTCGCGGCAGTTAGGAGCGCAAAGGCCACCTTTTCCAACCTTTGATATCTTAGCTCCGAACTCTGCAAAGCCCGGCTTGTAAAGTAAATCGGTTTCTGTTCCCTCGAATCTTCTCTCACCAGGGCGGCACTTACCGCTTCTGGGGCCACGGATAGATATAATATCAAATCTTCCCCGGGCTCGGGTTTTGTCAGCACGGGTGGTGATGACAGGCATTTTTTGATCTTGTCAAACGCGGCTTCACACTCTGAGTTCCATTCTCCATGCCGTGCTTCCTTCTTCAATAACTTGAAGAAAGGAAGAGCATTTTCTGCCGATTTCGGTAAGAACCTTGTCAGCGCGGCCAGTCTGCCGGTCAACTGCTGTACTTCTTTTTTGTTTTTTGGGGCAGCCATATTGAGGACGGCCTGACATTTGTCCGGATTGACCTCAATCCCCCGGTTTGTCAACAGGAATCCGAGAAATTTACCCGCTGGTACCCCGAATGCACATTTAGCTGGGTTAAGTCGGATTCTGTGGGCCCGGAGCTTATCAAATGTTTCTTGCAAATCTTGGATGTGGTGGGATCGCTTAACTGACTTTACGATCATATCGTCAATGTAAACTTCGACGTTCCTGCCGAGTTGTTCCTCAAACACTTGATTCATCATCCTCTGGTAAGTAGCTCCTGCGTTCTTCAGCCCGAAAGGCATGACATTATAGCAGTAGTTTGCTTTTTCCGTGATAAAAGCTGTTTTCTCCTGGTCTTCAGGATGCATAGCTATTTGGTTGTAGCCGGAATACGCATCCATGAATGAGAGCAACTGGAAACCCGAGGAATTGTCCACCAGTTGGTCAATATTTGGCATGGGGTAAGCATCCTTGGGGCATGCTTTGTTGAGATCGGTGTAGTCGGTGCATACCCTCCATTTGCCATTTGGTTTCTTGACCATTACCACATTTGACAACCACGTGGTATACTGGATTTCCCTGATGAATCCCGCATCCAGCAGTTCTCTTACATGCTCGGTTAGGGCTTCCTGACGGTCCGGTGCAATCTTTCTTTTCTTCTGCGAGACCGGCGTATATCGTGGATTTATGGTCAATTTGTGACAGCAGAACGCCGGGTCGACTCCTGGTAACTCCGAAGGTTTCCAAGCGAATACGTCCTTGTTTCTCCATAACAGCTTTTTGAGCTCGCTTTTTTCTTGCTCGGCAAGTGCACTCCCGATCTGTGTTATTTGTCCGGGATCCTCTCCTAGTTGGTAGCCTGTGAGCTCTCCATCAGGCTCTGTTTTCATCATCTTTGCTTCTTCTCTTACATCCAGCTCTACCATGTTGACCGAGCTCGGCGCAATTGGCGCTGACTTTCGAGTTCCTTTCTGCTGCGAGCTCGATGTTCCGGGTTCGTTGTTTTTAACTGTCGAGAAATAACATTGCCGGGATTCCTTCTGATCACCTCTGACGGTGACGACTTTATTGTTCCGACTTACCATTTTCAGCTTCTGATGCTTAGTTGATATGAGCATGTCCCAATTATGAATGGTTGGTCTGCCTAAGATTATATTGTAGGACGAAGGGAAATCTGCTACAATAAACTTGACTCGCTCAGTCTTGAAGGCTTCTTTAGAGCCCAAGGTCATTTTAAGTTCGATACACCCTTTGGGGTTTGTATCCTGTCCGTTGAACCCGATTAAGGTTGTCCTGCACGGCCTTAGATTCTCTGGGTCGAGGTCCATGCGCTTAAAGGCATCCCACAGGATGATATCCACCGCGCTGCCAGGATCGATGAATATCTTCTTTACACGGCATTTTCCCAGGAGGCCGGTTATGACCAGTCCGTCTTGATGACCCGGGATTACGTCCCTCAGATCTTCCTGAGTAAAGAACAGCTTAGGAGGCTCTTCTGTTTGTGATGGCTCCGGCTTGAAGGTCGGTCGTCCCCTGATGGTTAAGACTTCCCGGAGGTATTTCTTCCGCTGATTGGCCGTATCGCCGCCACCTCCGTAACCTCCACTAATGACATTGCAGTCAAACTCTGCTTCCGGGAACTCGTCCTCATTGTCGTGCTTTCTCCGGCCTTCGTCCGGCTTTCTCCTCTGGGAGACCGGGCTTGTACTCCGATCCGTCTGCTTGCGCTTGGCTTTCTGCCCTTGTGTTTTGATAACGTACTGACGTAATTTTCCATCTCGGATAAACTTTTCCACCGCATCTCTAAGGTCCCAGCACTCATCTGTTGTGTGCCCGGGTCCATTGTGGAATTCACAAAACCGTGTGTGGTCCAACTTTCCCTTATTATAAAGTGGTCGGGGTCGCTCCACCTTCCTCATCTCGGTCAGGGCTACCTCTCTCCATAACTGTGAACGAGGGACATTTATTGGAGTATATCTCTCATACTTCCCCTCATGCCTTTGTCCTCGTGTTTTCTGGTCCGAGTTACGGGGTCGGTCTCTTGATGCCCGGTCCTTCCCTTTCGGGGGTGGGCTTTTCTGTCTCTCTTTTCCCGGCGCGTTGGCTATTTGCATCTGTTCTATGTCCAGATACTTTTTGGCTCGTTTATGGAATTCTTCCAGCGTCTTGATCTCGCCAGATATGACCGATCTCCCCATTCTGGATTCGCTATCTAAGCCCGAGATGAGCAAGTGTACGTGGACGCTTTCCGTTAATCCCTGGATTTGTAATGCGGCAGCCTTGAAACGATCCAAATACTTCTGAAGGGTTTCACCGGGTTGCTGCTTGATTCTGTCCAGCGTGTAGACCGACCTGGGTTGCTTTTTGCTTGTCGCGAAATTCAGCAGGAACTTCTCGCTCAGGTTGTTGAAGTCGGTGATGGACTTGGGAGATAGAGTCCGGAACCAAATTTGGGCGGCTCCTCGTAACGTTGAGGTGAACAGCCTGGAAATGATTGGCCCCTTGAATCCTCGGACCAGCATCTCAGTGTCGAAAGTGTTCAAGTGTGTCTGGGGATCCTGACTTCCGTCGTACTTAGGGAGGTCGGATGTATTAAATTTCCTTGGGTACTCAGCTTCTGTAATTTCATCTGAGAACGGGCTGTTGTTTTGTCCTCCCTCCCCATACCACGTCTTGTACCTGTCGGAGTCTTGCGGAATTCCCTGATTGTCCGAGGTACGGCTGTCCTTCCTATGTGCCCGGGCTTGATCCTCCTGACTCGCGTCCTGGTGATTATTTTGCTGAGAATTTTTTGTTGAAGCTATTCGGCCTTGACCGGGATGATCCTCCTGTAGGGGATCAATAGTTTGGTGATTGGTTTCTTCGTCCTCATTCTGCTGACCGTCCCGGCGTTCCTCCTGAAGAGGGTCTTGTAAGTGTTTAAGAATTTGATTCATCACCTCGGTCATATGGTCAATCTTCTGGCTCTGAAGATTGTCGCGTTCTTCCACATTCTCGATCCGTTTCATCATTGACTCAGCAATGTTATGTAGGAGCCGTATGTCTGGGCTTCCAATCTGAAACTTTGAGGGACCAGCGTGGTTAGTATTTTCCAGCGTTTGGCCTGCTCGTCCATCCAGGTTTGAGTCCGGGGACTCCTCCATTTGTTCCTGATTAACGCCTTGAACGTCCTGCTGTTGGGTCTCGCTAAAATTTTGTTCCTGACCTTGCTCGTGTGCATGCGGGTGGCTTTTGCTTCTGGTATTAGCCATCACGGGTCACAGGAATAGGACTTTACAGTCCCCACAGACGGCGCCAATGATCCGGTGTAGATCACAAGTTGGGTTGGACTTGGCCCGGGGTGAAATCCCAGGGTCCTACGTACCACAGTGTGGATCAAAGTCCACGTAGTTCGAGGGTATACGACAGGCTAATGATAGCCAGAGGGGGTGGTGTGTGTGCTCTGTGTGAATAGAAAAGCTAGGGTTTCAGAAGTGTGTACCTTGTAAGGGGTTCACCCTATTTATAGGCGTACCTGTGCCTTATCTTACTCAGTTGGATTCATCCTTTATTTTAGGGATATCAAGATATGCGTTTTTGATAGATATTCTTGATACATAGGCAGTTATCATAACGATAGATATTTTGATAAAACCACTCCTATTTTCAAGGAAGCGGTTATGAGCATAACTGAAGTCATTTTGACTGGGCTCTTTAGTTATTGGGCTGGGCCCATTTATGAGATATCCGTAACAGTTTCCCTTAATAAAAACATTAGTTCAACGCAAAAGAACCACATAAAGTACATAATACGGCTTCACATATCAGACAGGTTCCCAGACTAGACCTAAAAACTGTAAATTCAGATACTACGTACAACCACTCTGATTAGCAGCCTAATTAGAAGGATACGGCAATCTACTATTATCAGAATGATTAAAACCATGTTGAGCCACAATCACAAAGTTAATCATTCAACAGCAAGATATGAACTAGTAAAACCTTGTCCAAAAAATCTTCATACTAAAATGTTGCATAAAAAGAGATCCATCAACAAGAGGTTGATGAAGAAGCTTACTAACTTTACTCTCAAAAAAGGAAAAAAAAAAAAAAAACAAAATCTAACTCATTTTTAACCATTACACTAGAATTAAGACGAAGTGGTTGACGTATTAATTTTTTTTAATTGAAATAAAAAAGTCTTAAGATAAAAATTAGAAATTGTTGTAATTATCCAAAATAGAAGGATGTTGTCATTCCGAGGTAATGTGGAATGGTGTTGTGCTGAGGTCGACACTTGGAAGTTGGAAGAGTTGATTATGATTTATGACTAAATCATAGTCCCCCAGACAATGATAGATTCATTAATTTTATATTCATTTGTCAAATGGACAGCTCCTGGATCTTGGGGAGAGATAATAATGTCAGAATATCCCATTGATCCTCAAATAGATTCATCTAGATTTTTTCCCCAAAAAACAAAAAAGAGATTCAACTAGAATAATAAATGTTCCATTTTAGAATAAATAAAAAAGGAGAGAAAAAAAGGAAATTCTCTGAAAACTACTATTTAGGAGTAGTTTGAACCATTAGAGTGCAAATTGGTGAAGCGAGTTCAAATTCCATTTTTTCAAAATGACCCATGAGAAGAGGCATCTTGATCAAAAAGTCTCAATTTAAATTAGTCGGTTGTTCAACTACATAGTAATAGGATCCGGAAAAAGCACTAGACACTGGATTGCTTCAAATGGTTACCAAAAATAAAATTTATTGACCCGAGTAACATTATATGTTTTTATATATAGAAATTATATATTGGTAAATACTCTGTAGGGTTCTACACATAGAAAGTTTGGACAACTTGAATCCAAATCCTCATGGTCAATAACATTTTTAATAAGGGACTTTTGACTGATTTTTTCCTTAAAGATACCTCTTGATAGAAAAATGTAGAAGATTTTTAATTTCAAAATATGTTTTTTTTGGCTAATGTCTAATGTATTAATTGGTTTTCCCTGTTATATATATATATATATATATATATATATATATATATATATTATCAGCTGGTATTCGGTTTAGAATTCGTAGCTACCCCTACCAAAAACATGTATCTCCTCTAGGACTTTAATTTGAGACTCAGAGAGATCTAATAAAGCCTTATATTGCTAGATTAACTCTATATTTGTTTTCCATGTTTTACTCTTGCCTATATTAAGAGTTAGAGAGTGAAGATTGAAGATGTTTACTTCCTCATAACCAAAATATAATCGCTTTGCAGTAAATTCATTTTATGAATAAAATATAAGTCTTATTTGATAATATACTGGGCATTATTATTATTTTTTAAAACCTTAATTCACCTTTTTTTTCCCAATTAAACGTGACCATTTTTTAATTTGAGTCAAGGGTCTATTTTGCCCCCAAAGTTGTCTTGTTTGAGCAACCTTGTCGTTGATGATTTTCGAATGTCACTCCATAAGTTCCAAATCATAGCTATTTTACCTTGGTCATTATCCCAATTAAGTTTGACTGTTTGTTAACCAAATATGTTGAGTTGATAGTTCACATGTCATCCGTGTCATTTTTTTGGTTTAGGTGCAAATTTTCCCTAAAAGTTCTCACTCGGGAGTAATGTTATTTTGGAAATTTCTAAATTATAGTAATTTCACCCAGACTATTATCCATGTTGATTTTACCTGTTAGTTGACCAAATATGCCTATTTGGCAAGTTCATGTGTCATCAACGTTTTTTTTAGGTCAAAGTTAGATCTAAAAATAAGTGAAAAAAGAAATTAAAAATGCATCTTGTCTAATGGATTAGAGACAATCAAAGAGGTAAAAACATCTTGTGCAATGAAGAGAAAAACAAAGAGATACTTTCCTATCTTGGTTTCATTGGGTTATGATGACAAAGAGTTTTCAATGCCTTGTTCTCAACAATCATCCTTAATGTGTTTGTCTATCTAGTAATTGAATTTTTTCCTTAATTATTCTCTGGCGAATGTGAGTTCCTCCTCTGTATGAAACTTCTTCTTCGATGTTTTTCATGCTACTAGATAAACATTTTTTGTTAAGTAATAGTCAAACTTAACCTAGGTAATTGTTAGGGTAACATTGTTATGATTTGGAAACCCTAGGGCATAACTACTCTTAAGTTAAAAAAACATTTATACTTAATAAGCACCATTTATTTAGTTACAAAAATGACGGTTCTCTCGAAACAATTGCCATGTATCACTTACAAACAATTCAACTTCCAACCTCTTATATCAATGAAGACAAAACATAATGATCTCTAGAAAAACCCGTCATCAAATTCTTTCATAACCCATCATAACATTTGGTGTTATGCCCTTACTGGCCTTGCCATTTCGGGTGGCGAGTTAGAGGGATTCCTTTTACTTAATTACCTTTCCTTTGTTACTTAATTCATTTATCATTTAGCAGAGCGAACGCATCAAAGCAAGGTACCTGGCTTGGACAATTACAACGTACCGGTAAATACTTAAAATCCAACAATGAGTAAGTCCCCGAAGGGTTAGGTATAGTCATCCATAACAAAGTACTAATCAAAAGGTGTGTAACAATCATCCAAAACATAGGAGTACAAAATACGATAGGGCATCCCCTATTTCTTCAAGTCTCCTCAGCAAGCCTTACCTTCTTCAAGCCCTTCGACTGCTACTGATTAACCCTTGTATCTCCAAAATGTTTTGGAGTTCATGATTAAACCCTAGAATAACTGTTAAACTCATATACAATATGTATGCAATGCAGTAATGCAAATCACAATTAGGACCTACCTCTGGCATAATGAACCTGGATGTACTATCTTCGCAAGACCGCCTAGTCAAGACAAGCCCCCGAAACCAATGCGCTAAGAGGCCTTAGTAGCCAAGGCTACAGACCCTAGCCATCTACTTTTGGGCCTCAACATTCACCTAAGGGCACACAATCCAACATGCACCGCCTACCCCAATAGTCACCTAAGGACACACAGTCCCATAAGTACTATCTACCCAACATGCCTCAGGCCTTAGTAGCACCCTAAGGACACACCGTCCCGTAGGTACAACCTACCCATCAAACCTTGGGCCTTAGTAGTCACCCATAGAACACGAAGTCCTATAGGTACCACCTACCCTACATCCACAATCATGATAAAACACACATGTAAGAGTAACTTAGAGTATGCAAGTTGACAGTTACTACCTGGTATCTCCTTGCAAAGAGTGAATTCTTCCCCTACTGATTGAGATATATCCTTCACGTTTTACAGCCCTAGACATAGCAAAACACTATACTGTTAACCACATATGCAACATTGGCTCCAACTCCATGATTTTCGCCTAACCCAGAATTTTCCAGAATTGCTGACCTAACTTTGCCAATTTTTAATAAATTCTGGAAAAATCGTATTAACTTGAAATTAGCATCCATAGAACCCTTAGTATGTCTACTTTATAGTAATAATCATGGTTGTTAGTATCGCACGATATGTGATATGTATCGTGCGATCTGATACGATTTGAGGTAAAAACGATATAAATCGTGCAACAAAATCGTTTTCGACTTGAATCGCAAAACCGAATCGTGAAATCGGACGATTCAAAACGGAATCGTGAATCGAGGCAATATTTCCGATTCAGCGTTTTAGGCCCACGTCATTTGTGATTCCAATTTTTAAGCCCACGACTCTTAGTAAACCCTGAGTCGTGGGAGCTTAATTAACTTGGGAAGGGGGATGATTGCTTCGACAAAGAACAAAAAGGAAAAACAAAGCAAGACGGAGACGAGACGAACGCTTCAGAGAAAAAGAAATAGTGTACCGTGATTGTAGCAGAAGCTCGGTGACTTGCCTTGAAGACGCCTTTGAAGAAGAAGAGAAGTTGTGGGGAAGCCGAAGAAGTTGCAGAGAAGAGAGTTTGGAAATCGGGGACGAGGACGGAGTGACGAACCTTCTGTATGTTTCGGTATTCTTTATTGATTAAATAGCTTTATATGTCTTTATGCCTTTATAATATAATATCATAGCTTTATGCCTTTATCTATTTCCCTTGCAAAATCACGTGATGACCAGAGCTTTGAACTTTTGACCTTTGTTTTGTCTTTTTCCTCTCAAAACCTAACCATTCAATTTAGGGGAAACCCAACACGTGAAGACCTGAGCACCTGGGCTTGACTATTGTTGTGCTAATTTGATTTTTTTTTTTTTTTCTCTCAAAACCGGACTTGGAATTTTTTTTCTTCGTCATGTATGATAATGATTATTGTTCACTATGCATCAAACAACTTTAATTGTTTATTTTGTAGAAAGTGTTTCTTTACACAATTTCCATTCAATGTATTGTTGTGTCCTGTACATAAGATAACTTTAATTGTTATCTCAAAGAAAATCAAAAACGACAAAAATGGCTTCAAAGAAAAAATCTCAAAAGCATAAGGATATAACTTGGGATCATTGTAAATCCCTTGGCAGTAAGTTAAATGTTAAATTTAACTATTGTCCCAAAGCAATGCATTGCCCTTCAATTTAGTAAAGAGTCCATTATTTATTAATATGGTAAAATCTATTAGTGAGTATGGTAGATGCTTGAAACCACCAACTTATCATGAAGTGAGGGTTTCATATTTGAAGAAATAAGTTGATCTAGTCCATGCTAATTTGAATAAGTATAAGCTAGAATGGAAGAAAATTGGTTGTACATTGATAAAAGATGGATGAACTGATGGAAAGGGTAGATCTCTTACTAGTTTTCTTGTTATTAGTCCTAGAGGGACTGTTTTTATAAAATCTGTTAATACAAGCAGTTTTATTAAAGATGCTAAAAAAATGTTTGAATTACTTGATGAGATGGTGATGGAAATTGGAGAAGAGAATGTCGTTCAAGTAGTGACAGATAGTGCTTCGGCCTTTGTATCTGCTAGACAAAAGTTGATGGATGAGAGAAAACAACTTTTTTGGTCACCCTGTGCAGCCCATTGCCTTGATTTGATTTTGGAAAATATTGGTGGCATTACAATGTTTTACAATACCATTTGTAAAGCAAAGAAAATTACAACATTCATTTATAGGCACACATGGGTGTTGAATTTGTATAGAACCTTTTCCAAAGGTAGAGAGTTAGCCAGGCCAGCAATAACGAGGTTCGCTACATCATATTTGACTATGACATCAATTTTGAAACAAAAGACTGCACTTCGATCTATGTCAGAAAAATGGGTTAATAGTGCCTATTCCTCTAGGTTAGAAGCCAAATTTGCAGAAAATGTTGTTTTGACTGATAAAAGATTTTGGAAATCCATACATTATTGTTTGAAAATTGTGTCTCCTCTTGTGAAAGTTCTTAGACTTGTGGATAGTGATTCAAAGCCTGCAATAGGGTACATTTATGAGGCTATGGATAGAGTAAAGGAAGAAATAACAAAGAGTTTTAATTATGAGGAAAAGAGATATAAGGATGTATGGGAAATAATTTACAAGTATTGGGATTTACAACTTCATAGGCCTCTTCATGCAGCAGCATATTTTCTTAATCCAAAGTAAGTATTTTTTTTGTAAAAAAATATAATTTTTTGCATGTAATAGAATTTCTTTATATTTGATATTTGATTTATTATTAAATCTTATTCTAAATTTATAATAATTATATAGGTTCCATTATGACTCAAAATTCAACCCTGATCGTGAGGTTAAAACCGGCTTGTGGAAGACATTGGAGAAGATGTGTCCTGATATTGAAACAAGGATCACAATTGATTCCCAAATTAAGAAATTTGATAGGGCTAAGGAACTCTTTGGAAATAGTTTGGTAATTGCAACCAGAGATAGGAAGCAACCTGGTAATGATTTAATTGTATTTGTTGATTTTTTTAAAGAAATATTTATAAATTAAGTTATTAACGAAATATTTATTTATAAATTATAATTTTTTTTTGTTAGCTTTATGGTGGAATAGTTTTGGAGAGGATTGCAAAGAGCTACAAACAATAGCTATTCGCATCCTAAGCCTCACTTGCAGTGCTACAGGGTGCAAGAGAAATTGGAGTGTGTTTGATCAAATTCACTCAAAGATAAGAAACCGTTTAGAGCAACAAAGGTTGAATGCTCTTGTGTTTGTTAAATACAACCTCCAACTTGAAATTAGGCAAAAACAAAGGGAGGAAAAAGGAGACACATATAATCCTATATGTTCAGAATTAGATTCCAATAAGGAATGGATTACTGAGCAAGAGGATCCTTGCCTAATGGATGGGGAATCTTGGATGGATATACATGAATGCTTCAATGTTGATGAAGGAGACCAAAGCAAAAAAGAGAACGAGAGGTATATTTGCATATATAATAATATTCTTTTAGTCAGATCCCTTATCTAATGTATTTATTTATTCTTTTAGGTCCTTGAAATCTTCAAGATGATAGGAATATTAAAGGCAAAGACATCGTCATACAAGATAATGCCAATAAGATCGATAAACGAAGTGACATTGCCAACAAGAATGATAATAGAAAAGGATCTCAAATTGTTGAACAAGATATGGGAGATGAGTCAGATGACTTTTCTAATGAAGAGGATGAAGGATTAGATATGCCAAAGCTAGATGTTGATAGTGATAGTGATAATATTGGTCTTGATGATTGATGAGTAGGAGAATTATTGGTTTTAGATTTGATTACTTATGTATTTTGATATTTGGATTTTTTTTAATTTGGATTTATATTATATTATAGTGATTATACGTTTTTACATCATTTTTCATTTACCTTTGAATCTTCCGATTCGATATGATTCACAATTCAAAAAATCAATCAGACGATTCACGATACGTATTGCGATTCAACAACCTTGGTAATAATAATTTCCAAGGTCATATGTGTTTTTATCTTTTCCTCATACTCAAACCATAACAGCTGGTCCGAGACAAAATCCAGGTTTTAGGGTTGTTTTCAAAAACAGATATCTCTCGATAAGAACACCAAAAAGACACAAACTATTACACCAAAATGAAGCCCCAGATGTCTAATTTCACAATCCCATGTGCCATTTGAAGAAATTACTATGGAAGAGCCTCTATGACTTGGGAGCTAGTATAAACCTAATCCCTATGTTAGTTTTTAAGCAACTGGCAGAAGGAGAAGCAAGACCCATCACAGTGTCACTACAATTGGCCGATAGATCTATTGTTCACCCTAAAGGAAAAATTGAACATGTTCTGGTTAAAGTAGATAAGTTTATATTCCCTGTAGACTTCATCATGATAGACTTTCAAGTTGATCTCGAAGTGCATATTATTTTGGGAAGGCAATTCTTAGCCACGAAAAGAATGCTAATCAATGTCCAAAAAGGGGAATTGTGACCATGAGAGTTTGTAACATCCCCACTTTTATTTAAACCAATGTACAATAATGGATTGATGTAATATTAGTTAAATATATGAATTTTCATGAAGACTTTGATAAATGACAATTGTTTCCTTAAGATAATATTTTATAACTTTATTGACTAAAAAAGGTAACATATTATATATGTGATTACTTTATGTTGGCATGAGACAATATGGAAGTCATAATGTGTTAGTTCTTTATGAATTTTAACGATGACTGATAATTGTAACCACAAAGTGAAGTTTGTCTTTGGTAAGTTGAAAAACTTACTGTCAAAGACAAACTCGAGTTTGGGATTCCAAAACTTGAGTTTGGACTTGACACATAGTAGCTCAATTTTATGAACTTAAAGTAAACTGTGATTTGCATTTAGAAATTGTGGTTTATGTCAAATAGAGAGCACTCAAAGTTTTTCAAACTAAAGCAAACTCGAGTTTGTCTTAGTAAACTCAAGTTTGTGTTAGACAAAGACACTTCAATATTTTGAAGTTAAGCAAACTGCAATTTGATATTCTAAACCATGGTTTACTCTCAACTAATGGCTATATAAAGTTTTCCATGTTTTGAGAAAACTCGAGTTTAAGTTTACAAACTCTAGTTGGAATCAAGCCGAGAGCTTTCAACGATTTCATGTTTTACTCAGTTTAAGAAAACTTCATTTTGGCTTGAACAAACTCTAGTTTTCTCTTGGCAGAGAATTTTCAAAGTGTTCTATTTTTAAAGGAAACTCTAGTTGAGTTTTAGAAACTCGAGTTTATGCCAAATAGAGAGCTATGCTCTATTTCTTGAATTTAAAGGAAACTCCAGTTGAGTTTTGGAAACTCGAGTTTATGCCAAGCAAAGAGCTATGCTCTATTTCTTGAATTTGAAAACTCCAGTTAAGTTTTGGAAACTCCAGTTTTGAGCTTTGTGAACTTAAAATTATTTTATCATCAAAAGTCCAAAACTCGAGTTAGTCACTGATTAACTCGAGTTGCTCATATGTTGAAATTGTATTTCAAATTTCAAATCGCGATAGTCATTCCTAGAATGAACCAAAATCGAGTTTGTTACTTAATGACTCGAGTTTGCTACTGTTTCAAAATATGTTTCAAATCTCAAATTATGATGGTCATTCCTAGAATGAACCAAACTCCAGTTTGTTTGAACAAACTCAAGTTTGCGTCGAACAGTTTGAAACTTTGATTTCATGAAATCTATGATTTGATCCTATTTAATCTATATGCTTCATGATTACATTTTATACTATTCTCTACTATACTTGGTCAATTTGCTCATGAGTTTAGATGAATTTAGTATGGATCAAGGTGAAATCAAATATAGGTTAAATGCAATTAATGAACAATCAAGAACAAGCCTGAACTTTCTCCTCTATCCCAATGGTTCTACACAGACCATTACAGATCGTCCAGATCACTCTCTAATGGTCAAATGAAGTTTATAGAATGACAAGAATGCTGGAAGATTATATTCAAGAACTTTATTCCAAAGTTCCAACCAAGTATTGAAGAAACAAAGAAGAATATGCAACTGTCATATTCCAGATATCAAGTTGAACATTGAAGATTTAGAGAGAAGAAAATGCAACAGTTAGTTTCTTTGGTTAACTACAAATACCCAAGAAGACTCGAAGATCAAACACACAACAACATACGATTACAACTGATTACATTCGTATTTGATTTCATCCTTTGTTGTGCATATTACTATTTGAACTTCAGTGTTTATTCATATGTGCTCTTTGAGAGAGTTTGGTTTTGAAAATCATTAGATTATTCATTTGAGAGAACTCAAGGTTGTGGAACCTATGAGTTTGGTTATTTAATTGTAAAGTGTAAGGGGGAGCAAGTCTTAGGTGTTAGGATTGCTTGAGAGTTACATTGTTGTAATCAAAGTTTGTTGAGAAAGTTGGAAATCCCAAAAGGTATTTAGATTTAGGGACAGGACGTAGGTTAAGGATGGGATCGAACTAGCATAAATCTTACTATGTCAAGCTTTTCTTCTCTTATCTTTTATACTCTATTTGTCGGTCTATACTTGGGTGTTTCGAAAAGAATTTTTTAGAAATCCCCAATTCACCCCCTCTTAGTGATTTCTTCCATTTACATTTAGTGTCAAAGCTTTGTACGTTGTCTATACAAGTCAACAACCTAGATAAAATATCATATAGAAGGTATATTGCCAGATGGTACTTCAATCAACAAACCACTAAGCTTCAATGGCGAACAATACTCTTTTTGGAAATCCAAATTCAAGGTGTTCGTAATGGCAAGTGAGTATGGACTATGGGAAGTAATAGAGGAAGGCAACTATGCTCCTACTAAGAAGCAAGGAGATGTTGTGGTGCTAAAAACTAAAGCTAAGTTCGATGAGCATGACCAGAAGAAAATTGTCCTCAATAGCAATGCCATCCTAATGCTGTAAAGTGCATTGAGCCAAAAGGAATACTTCCGCATTTGTAACCTGTTCAATGCTAAAGAAATGTGGGATGCCTTAGAGGTCACATATGAGGGAACCACGTGAATCAAAGAGAACAGAATCAACACTCTTATGACTGAATATGATCTTCTACGTATGAAGTCTAGAAAATCAATTGGAGAGTTCCAGCTTCGATTCACCTACCTCATCAATCAACTGGCAGCCTTGGGAAATGTATATGAACAAGAGACTCAGGTGAGAAAGATTTTAAACATACTAACTAAAGATTGAGAAGCTAAAGTGATAGCTATAGAAGAAGCTCGTGGTGAATCCATGCAATTTGTAGCAGCTTTATTTGGCAATTTATCAAAATACAAAAGTAAAGTCAAGTTCAGAAAAGGACTTGATGAGATTGGAGGCAAATAGAAGGGAATCACCCTTAATACTGTCAAAGAAGATAAAGACTTAGATGATGACGAAGATGATGATGGTCCGAAAATTCTAAAAGTTTTATAGAAAGGATCAGGGGTTTCGAAAGTATCACAAGGGCAACAACAACAATGAAATAAAGAAGTCAATCATATGCTATGAATGCGACAAGCCTGGCCACATCAAGTTTGAATGTCCCCAGCTAAAGGACAAAGAGAAAGAAAATAAAAGATTCAAGAAGTTCAAAAAGAAAGCCTATGTCTCAGTTATATGGGGAGATAACTCATCAGATGAAGATGAACCTGATGAAGAAGAAAGAGCCAACATTTGCCTTGTAGTTCAAGAAGAAGAATCAGAAGAGGTAATCATTTCAGAACCATCTTATGATGAATAATTTTCTGAATACAATATTATACAATCTGAATTTGAAAAACTTGCTGAAAAATATATTTATTTGAAAAAGAAAAATGTAGTTCTTGAACAGCAAGTCAAAAACTCTTCTTTTGAAAACACTTGTGAGGATTTTATTGATTTAAAGAAAAAGAATTTATTTCTTACAAAAACTCTTGAGAAATTCACTAGGGGAAATGAGATGCTCAATGTAATTTCTAAAAAGCAAAGATTTACAAAGGATAGATCAGGAATTGGTTACAAACCTGACTTTGATAAAAAGAAAAGCAAGAAGAAAGATGGAGAAAAGAATTATTTAAATCACTTTCAAAAATTGGTTCATTCTTCTAATTCATTTGCCCATTGTAACTATTGTAATAGAAAGGGTCATACTACCTCTTATTGTTTTCACAGAAAGGAAAGAAAGAACAAACCTATAGGAAATTATCAATGGGTGCCCCTAAAGGATCCTATAAGGTTCCTAAGATACAAACTAACCCTAAAGGACCCATGATAAGATGGGCACCTAAGATTTGATATTTTGGGTCTTAGAGGTTTGTTTAAGAGCTTCTAAATCTAACAAATGGTTCATTGATAGTAGATGCTCTAGACACATGACAGGAGATCATTCCAAGTTTGCTTCAATGAAGCCTAAGGATGATGGCAAAGTAACATTTGGTGGAAACCAATTGGGAAAGATTGCTGGCATCGGTGAAGTTGGAATCCAATTGGGAAAGTTTGATCGAATGTTCATTTCCTATTATAGGAAGTTGTTAACCCATTGCTTTGACTAAATGTTCCTACTTCATTGTTTTTTTTTTTAAGTAACTTCTAGACATATGATCCCTAAGGAAAATAAATCTTTTTTGGAAGTATTCTTATCTCTAGAAGTTACTTCAAAAAGTTCAATAGGTGTGATGAATCAACTAGTTCATGTGTGCTAATAAGAGTTATACATGAACAAGCTATATGAATAAACTAGTTCATGCAATATAGTAGTACTTTCAACATCGAGTAGCCATGCAATTTGGATTGATTAAAACTTTCAAGGCTTTATGGCTAGAACTAATCGCATTCTTGATCTATATATATAATAATATAAAATGTTCTTCTATACCTTGTGTCTCTTCAACAATTAAGCCTGTAAAGCAAAGGAAGATGGTGAAAAAAAAATTACTTTATCAGAAAGGGCACAGGGGTTATGAAAACCATTGAGTTAAAGGGTTTGCATACCCCTCCACCCTTTTTGATAGAGGTATATGGTTTTTCCTATAGTCCTTTGCTTTACAAGGGTTAATTCCTATGAAGAGACACAATTATATGTAGATCACAAGTTACATTATCAGTTATATACGTCAATAGTTGCCATTAATTCTCCCCATGAAACCTAGAATGTTTTGATCCATGCCAAATTGCATAACCACACGGTGTTGAAGGTACTGTTGTTCTACTATATATATAGAAGAGGTCAACGAACTAAAAAACTCTCACTTAAAGAGTCTTATATCCATACATCACAGTTATTATATAAAAATTGTTATTTATGTATTTATTTCATAATAGTTGTCTACGTGAGTGTTATTAAAGTTTAGTAAGAGTCATAGTTCTTATATACAATCATTTTGTATGTTACTGAATAAGTAATGATTGTAAAATGAGACTGTTATGTGTCATACAAGCATTACCACATATTATGACAGTTGTTTATATGTGCCCGTTAATTATTATCACAACAATGAATAGATCATGACTTTGCCAAACCTCAATACATAATGGGTATTATATTATAATTGTTATTAATAGGTCTAGAACAAGTAATGTTTGAAACCGTAATATATATACACCTAGGCTCGCATATACGATGGTTTGAAATAATGATGTATGAGAGTTAATAACCGTTATATATCACGATTTTTGTAATAGTGCTAATTAAGTCTATATATTCTCTTTCATCTTTCTTCATACATTATCTTTCATATTTTTTCTTACTATTTCTCTCTCTCACTTAGCCTTTTATAAAGAAGGGCATATTTGGATTAAAAAAATGCATTTTTTTTTTTACATACTTACTACTTTTAACTAATTTCAATTATTTTCTAAAACTACGTAATTTTGTTAATGAATAACACTATGTATATCTCTAAGTGTATTTTTAATCATAAAATATTGCTTATAGTCCTAGTTAAATGTAGGGACTAGATAACTATTTTACAAAGATTAAGAAAATTAATTTTAAGTTAGTTATTTATATAAAAAAAAGTTTGTTAATTTGTCTAAATTATCCATTTTAATAATTCGCATAGAAAAATATTCTATTGATGAAAAATCCCTTCATATATACAATCAACTAGGAAAGTTTAGAAAAATAGTTACCATACTAGTCCATATTATAAGAAATTTTCAACTACCTCTTCAACCTGATTAAATCATTATTTTTTTTAAAAAATGAAATTTTTAAAAATTTATCCTTATTTAATTTATTTGATACACAAAAAATTATCTTTATTTAAAATCATAAATTACATGGGTAATTAACACCCCACGTATGTGAGGACACACTTGTTCCTTCTCAAAAGTGTATTGTAATATAACGATTTGGAGTTATATGAATTTGGAAGATAACGGAGATTAAGTTGTTATATTTATGACTAAAACAAATCCTTCTACTAACTTACCTTTAGCAACTACAGAAGAACATATGAAATAAATTTTAATTTGGTTTTGTACAAAAGAAAATGACTGTCTAATAACTAAGTTTGAGAAAAAGAAAGAAGAGATACATATAACATAAATGGCGTTAAGGTGAAGAAAGAATGAAGACATAATGTCGACACAATGGGGAGAAGAGAATATATGTTAGCTTTCAATTTCACGATTTTTGATTGGTTGGCCAATTTAAGAAATTAAAATGTTAGGTTATTTAATTTCTTGCGTCTTGGTCTGTGTGTAGGATTAAGTATATATTTGGACTTACTCAGAGATCAAAAGAAGACCACTCGTTCTCTATGAGTCTTTTGGCTCCTTCACT
The DNA here is from genome assembly GCA_037074495.1 of Acacia confusa. Lineage (NCBI taxonomy): Eukaryota > Viridiplantae > Streptophyta > Magnoliopsida > Fabales > Fabaceae > Acacia > Acacia confusa. The sequence continues at coordinate 30,285,919 of CM073505.1, forward strand.
TTAATTTTCGTGTTACATCATATATATATATATGACTTGTTCTTTCCTATAGATGTAAGCTGGTGAGTTCATATATTTTGCATGAAACTTTAGAAATTCCTAGTTCTTTGATTCTAAATGGAGGAGTTTGATAACTAATTTACAAAATCACTTTAATATGTATAATCAATAGAGACTAGAAAAAATGATAACCTTACCTCTACTAGTGGATATACTATTTTTAGGATTTGAAGATGTGACACCAATGTTACACAACAATAACTTTACCGTTGTGCCAACGGTCACCCCAGAGAGAGTCTAGAAAAGATTATAAATTTATGAGGTAGAATGAATTGAGTTCTTACATCTAACAAATATCTCTACTAGCTATAATTAGGACCGGCGTGAATTATGAGTATAAAATCTAATATTTTATCTCTATTAAAATTAAAGGTCTGTTCGATTTCAATGACATTTTTTCTTTTATCATCTCCTTCATTTCTCTTTAGCAACAGTAAATTATTTTTTTAGCAAAATAGTTTTGCCCTAATTAATAGTTTAAGTTAATATTTAAAACCTCTCAATTAATTCGATTCTAGATATTTTTTTCTCAACCAAATTAATTTTCCTTCCGAAGTTTACAAGTAACAAATGTTTTGCTGGAAGACTATTTCTATAGGAATAACATGTTAAGAATATTGTGTATATATAAAAAAAAAAAAACATGTTAAGAATATTAAATTAAAATTTTTATATCTAGCTAATTGTAGTTAGTTTGAGTTCATACTTGTTTTTTTCTTAAATGAAGTCTGAAGTCTGAATCTTATATGTTTATAAATATTTGCTATTCCCACCGTCTCTAAATGTAATATATAGCTTTTTATCTTTTAATATTTTTTGTCACGGTTACCTGATTGAGTTAAACTTAAGTATTGTTGGGTTCAATTGAAATTTTGTTTTTTTTATAATAAAAAATTCTGATACTTTAAAAGGGTTCTCTAAAAACAATTCCTATTTAATGAGATTTTACATTCTTAATAAATAATTATTTTTCCAAAATGACAAAATTGGAAAGAATAATCTGTTTTTTTTTTTTTCAAACAAAGACAGGCTCTTTAATTGGTCTACACGTTTTTGACAATTGCTTACCACATTTCGAGATGGAGAGTTAATGCTTGGAAATGAGACTAAGAATGTTAACGTGCCATGTTTGTTTGAGATTAAAAATCCTTCCATGTGTCATGTGTTTATGGAATACATGCATTCATGCACAAATGTGCGTCACACTGTATAATTATTTTCCCATTCAACTTTGGTGGGTTTTGGAGAAGCCTCACTGAAATTGCTCATATAATTTTGGAGATATGACTGGAAAAATATAATTCTTGCATTATTTATCCTTAAAACTTATTAAAATAAATCCCAACGTAGCTTTCCTAAATAATAATAATATAACGAACAACTTCGTTATTTTTCCTTCCGAACTAATCCTCTATTTGGATGAATAAAAAAATGGGGGAGGAGAGAAATGTGTTTTTCCCTGTTTAGATGATGGGAGAGGAAGTGGGAGGAAAGAAAAGTTGGAAAGAAAATGTGGTATGGGACCCACCTCATTTTCTCTCCAAACTTTACCTCCATATGTGGAGAGATCTGGAGGAAAGAACGAGTTTACGTACAGTCTCTACCCTTCCCTGTATGTTATTTTCCTCGTTTTCAATAACCGGTTTTTACGAATATCTTGGTCCAACAAATCATTGGCTTCGCAGAAGGTGAATGAGATGCGTCCCAAAAATATATATTAGGAAAGTAACACCTCTAAAATTAAAATGTTTGTTAATATTTAATATTTAAAACATTCAAACATATATTAAATAAAAATGATATAATGTTCAATTTTTATTTCTTCAATATATCACAAATATTTTACTTTAATAATTTAGTGTTATTTTTAATATATTATAAATATTTAAATTATTTGATGAGTCTGATTTTGTGAATTATATTTAATTAGATTTTGATCAGGGTGGGGGGCCGGTTTCGCTTATCCAACCAAACAAGAGGATGACATACAATACCTTTTCTCCAATTTTCTCATCTCTCAATGCTCTGTCTGAAACTAAATCACTGTTTAGTCGATTATATAAAATACGTAGAGTTGATTACATAAGATACATAGTCGACTAAATAGTGACGTATGATTAATATAAAATAGTTTTGGTTCCTTGTTTAAAATGACAGCTCAACTCCGATCCAACCTAGCTCATCCGTTTTGGTTCAAACCAAGTCACTAAGATCAACAATCTAAACTGATCCTTTAAACATTGAACTAAAGGAAACTAGGGAGATTTTTCATATAGTAAAGTGTCTTTAGTAACCTTAATGATTAAAAAAAGCATGTCATGCAATAATAAAATTAATGAGTAATGATAAACTTGTCATAAACATAATGATATGCTTCAGTCTCTTATAGGAGAATAATGCACTAGTTGTCTATTTATTTTAATTTTTTTAGAAGTGCTTTTATAATTTACGAGGTAAGTATATGATGAGTTTTATTTTGCTTTGCTGAAAAGCACACTTATGAAACCACAGATTTGGTGTTTTCCCAAACAAGCTCTTAACTTGTCATTCTCACAATAACATTCTAACGGCCTTAACTTCCTGCACTTTGTAGTAGTGTACAAAAAACTGGACCAGCTAGTTTAATTGGAAAACCGGTGAAACGGTTACTTGTTTGGTTTGGAACACCTCATGTGTAACATCCCAATTTTCAAAAGCGGAATAATTTTTTTTTTTTAATCAGAGTAGAGCATCGGAGCAAGTAAAAGAGTGAGTAACTGATATATCATTAATCGTGGCGTATCTGTCTATTTACAATGTACAGTACATTCATTAGAGTGATGTTAATATGGTATACATCTAGAAAGATAGGATCTTCAGTTGGGTCCTTACGCTTTCTGCTTACTCCTATCCTCAGTCCTTGGTTCTCCGGACCTGAAGCTATGGTAAGAGCTGAGGTCCAATACCCATCGAACCTCAGGTAACGGTTAACCTCATGCTTATGTAAACAGTATATGACAAGTATCACACAATAACTACACAATTACAACTTTCAAAATCATAACAACATGTAAGACAATAACATAACACAGCCACTGCAATATGTATGTTACCCCAGTCTGCACTATTCACCAGTGCTACGTGGCCTATCGTGTCCTCAGCGCTAGGAAAACTTAACGGCGTTATCAAGACCATAACCCGTATCCAATTCAATATTCAAAGAGCAATTTCAAAACAGAGTCTTAGCATATGAATACAACTATCATATATAAGCATACCATAAGCATAAGAGTTAATGTTACAATACGCGTCCGTACCTTCGTTGATGAGTTTTGGTACGTTCTGTTGGTCAGAATGCGTTCACAGTTTATCCTATAAAGGTAATATCGTTTCTATTAATTCACAAACATTATCCCAAGAGATATCTTGGCTACAAATGACAGTTTTACCCTTGGTGGATTTATTTTTTAATTATTCCCAAAAAAATTTCGGAAAAAAACGCTGGTTCAGCATTTCTAGGCAGAATTTCGCCTAACTTCGAAAAATCATAACTAATTCCAGAAAAATCGAAACGAGGATCCGTAAAATTTCCTGGAATCCTTGAGATCTCTATTTTCGAGGAAAAATACTGGAACTCACCATGAATTCAAGAATAATTCCCAATTTTAACGTTTCAAACCTCTGCCCAGAATTTTTCTCAGAAAATGTAGCTTTTCTTCTAGAATTTTTATTTCTTTGCACAGAACTTCAAATGACACATTCTATACATATTTGGAAAGCCTTATATGTCTAGTTTCACCATGATTTACTCAAAATTTTAGAACCTCATTTCCTTCATGAAATATTAACGTTTTTGCTACTGGCTCCTGAAATCGCTAACCGATGAAATTTTGCCAGAGCTTCGCTATTTTGATCATAATCTTCCAAAAATTTTTGCCATACTTTTTCTTCATCATTTTTTCTAAATAAAGGCAATGGAAAGCATAAAAACATGAAAATAAAACTATAATTGGAAGATTAAAGATCAAAATAACATTTCCTAACATTTCTACTATATAAGCTAAGAACTAGAACTAAAAGACTAAAAGTTTTCTTACCTCTTGTAGAACCTTGCTCCTTGCTCTTGGAGCTCTTCCACTCACTTCCTCACACTCTCAATTTTCGGTTTAGGCTTGGTGAATTGGTGAGAATTTGTGAAGCACAAGGTCTCTATTTATAGCAAAACAAGGGTTAACTTCCTAACAACTCTTGGTTGATCTTAGCCATTGGTTTTACCTTGGCCAAGAAATTTTAATCCTACCCCTACACCACACCCCAAACCGCCCTTCTCCCCTCTTCCCCTTAGATTTTTTGCTTCATCTCTTATTTACTCCAAATGCTAATTTAGTTAGATGTAAGTTGGTGTTTTTATTCAAGATCTAATTTCACTTTTGAAATCATAATTTTATAATTAGATTTATGGTGATTTTAAACTTCCTGAAACACTTAGGTATGAATCCTAAAAGTATACGAAAATGACTTTGGGAATAGCCCAGTTCAAGCCCATAATTTATTGGTTTCAAATATCTACTTATATTTAATACTTAGTTTCAATATTTCAAGGTATGATTTAATCTTTATGGATTCCAATTTACTTGTATCTGATTAAAGAATAACTTGCTTCTTAAGTTTTCACTTTGGATTTCAAACCATTATTCACTTTGTTTTAATCTTGACTTTCTTACTACACTCACACCCATTCACAACTCTTAGACACACACACACACACACACACACTTTTCTCTTTCCAATTTATCCTCTTCCAACTTATTAATGCTCCATGTGCTCTCATTAACTGTTTCTTCCAATTTGTCGCTTTAATTATCCCATGTGAAAGCTTGTAATATTAAACAATTGTGTTTCTTCTTTTTCAAGAAAGAAAAACTATGGCCCTCCTTTGCTTAGGATCAAGAATTGTATTTCCTTTGTGCTATAATAATTAAAGACTCAAGCTTCTCATTGGTTCTCCTATTATGGATCTAGCTTAATTGTGTAATTAATTAGAACCTTTAGATTTAGCTTTATGAAATTTAATCTTAGCCTTCAATTTATGCTAATCTCTCATTGGTCCAGTTAATTTCATGAGGATTAAGAATATTTTCTTGTTTTATCATTGGCCAATTCAATTTCACAAGGATTAAGATTAATTATTGGTTTAATCACAACCATTGGATTTCATTGTGTTTGTTTAGATTAAATCTTCTCCCTTGATTGCCTTTGATATTAAATAATTGATTTATTAAATAATCATGAAAATTAGTGCTTAATTAGTCAAGTATTATTCCACCCTCATTTTATACTTTTTATTTTGCCTCTTGATTATTTTGCAACTAATCCTAATTAGTGCAATCTAGATTGTTCATTTATATCATATTTTATGATCCTTAAATATAATTTCATAATTGGCCCTTGATTATGTTAAAATACTCCTAATTGATGACTTTTAATTGCCACTAGATTTATTATGAAGATTTATAAAATTATTTTAATTAACATAAATTTAATTGTCATTTATTTATTGGTAATTTCCTTTAATTGATTTAGGTATTTTCATAACATTTTATGACTCTCTATAATTAAACAAAAACTATGTTGTAATATGATAATTTTAGGGTATTTTATAATCTCTAAATGAAATTTGAAAATTTGGGTCTTTGGTTTGTTTAATTCTAGAAGAAAATTCCCTAAAATAAGCTACCAAATTTTGAGACCACACATTCACCTATTTTTAATAGGTATTTCCTATCAAAATATAGTGGTTATGCTAAATAGGATTTTTAGGGTATTACATCATGAACCGGGAAAAACCAATGTAAACCGCTGGGTTACGTTGCACAAGTTGACCGGTTTGTGTTTTAAAAATAAAGAAAGGGACTTTCATAAGCAAAACATGAAACTAGAGATGGAAGATCTAGGTCAAAGAAGAAGAGCTAGATGATGATAGATGAGGCTAAGAGCACGTTGAGATGAGGAGCATATGATAGAGATAAGAATGACGATGGTTGGAGATAAGTTCACCGAACTTGAGCACGGTGTATATGATGGAGATGAGGAGCCTTAGATTTTAGACAATTTTGCAATCTGTGAATGAGGTGGGGTTCGTCTGTGAAGGAAAGAGTAATGTGTTAAGAGGGAGTAAGTGATTAGGGCTTTTTATTGAGCCTCATTATGGGCCTAAGTCTTATTAATTAAAAAAACATAATAACAAACCTTTATCTCATAATTCCTATTTAGTCAAATCTACAAAAGAGGAAATAAATTAAAATTAATTCCTTTAAATCCAATTATTTTCCATCATTAATATTTAATTAAAATCTAATTATTTCTTAAAAAAATAATAATCAAGATTTGACAAATTAAGTTCATAAAATATAAGATGATTAATCAAATAAAATATAACATACATCAAATTTAATTGTTATGAATTAAATTCTATTATATTAATATTCCTGGTCTGATAATCTAACCCTTAAACCATTGTTTTGACCAGTTTAGTGATTGGTCTGGTTTTTTTTCCTTGCTTGGTAGGACTTTTAATGCCATTATTTCTATAATTCAATTTCCAAAGTTTTGAAGTTTTATGAGAAAAAAAGGAAAACCCAACATCATGTGAAGAGTAGGTTGTCTTGTCTTGTGTAAGGTTATTAAAACTAAACCCGTCGGGATACTGGGTAAAAGGTTAGTGGATCAAACCGGATTCAAACTGGAGCTTTATATTTATAATGCATCATGAATCTGAAACTATAGAGAGAGAAAATCACAAAACCAAATAAAATAAAAAATAAAAGCGTCACAGTGATATTTCTGAAAATGTCCACTCTACTCGTGAAGAACTCGAAGCTAGTGAGAGAAACCCAAATTGAAAAAGTGTCTAGGATAAAATGGACAAATTAATCTCTTAAAGCTTTCAAGGATCAATTAGCTGAGAGGAAATTGGATCCAGCTTGAGGTTAATAATTTGATTAGCTCCTCCATCAATTGACATGTGTACTAGAGGATGAGAAGAATAGTGCACCTAAGAGATATCTCGACTTCAACGTATTTTCTTGTGATATTAGTCGAAGAAGAAACAATGCAAAGATGCAGTTAGTGGAAGTGGAATATCACCTAGAGAGGATGAATAGGAGATTTCAAATTCTTTTTTGGATTTAGACGAGGAATAATAATAACTGAGATTAAGATAGAGAATGAATACAAAGAGATTATACTGGTTCATTCCAACTCTTTGATCTACGTCTAGTCTCCATATACTCTGTGTTTTTCACTAACTCAAAATTACAAATACAATTACACAATCTGTACTTGAGATGATTCTTTCATACTAGAACTCACTCCCCCTTACAAGCTGTAATTGTACAACCACACTTAAAGTTACTTAACCTTGAGATTAAATAGATAAACAAATAATTAACAAGTGTTTAAACTCCTCACAGAGTAGATGAATAATAATCACTAAAATTCAACTTTGGATCCTAGATTATTTTAAAAATACAAGTATATCTACTTGAGCTGATCAAGAATAGAAAGGGAAGATCTTGAAGCACTGATGTAGAGCGAAAGGAGATCATCTTGTGGAGGCTTGGATTTATTTTGATATGTTATTTTTTTTTGAAGGACTATATAATATTTACTGCCTTAGTATTTAATTTGGATGACTTAAGTATAATCCTACTAGGATTTTTTTTATTATTATTATGTAGTAGACTTGTTTATATGTACTTGTATTTATCATCTAAACCAAATGAATACTCTACTGCATAATAATTAAATGCATGACATTTAATTAAGATTAAGTAAAATAAGGTAATAATATAAGGGAATCATACTGTCCGCCACCCAAAAGGGCGAAATTGGTAGGGTGTAACATAAAGTATGTATACAAGATATGGAGGGCGTTTTATAAGACACTGGTCTACTTGGCATTCAGTTAATAGGAAAGGTTGTATTAAGGAAAATATCATCCCAGTTATATTTAGGAATATTAATACTCAACATAATAGCTCTAACAGTTTTTAGAATATGATGATTCTTTTGTTCGACAATGCCATTTTGCTAGGCAAGCCCAATTAATATAGGTATGGTCATCAATAAATATGATGAACCACTTTGATTGTGATTTGTTTGGTGTATGTGGGGTCTCCATAAATCACTATGAATCATGGAAAAGGGTTGAGATGCTTTGTATGGATTTTTGGAAATGCAGTAAGATGATGTTTAGCCTTTTCACATGAATAACAATGAAAAATATATGCATTTTTCAATTGAGATGAGAGAGGGAAACATTTGAGACATGTAAATGAAATTGGGATGCCCTAAACGCTTATACCATAATTCCAAGTCATTGGTCCTAGGAAGAGACACTTTTTTTGCAAGATTGAATCCTAAGACTTTCACTTTCATCCAGGTAATAGAGACCATCAAGTTCTTATGTACTCCCAATAGTCCTCCCTATCAGCAAATTCTAAAAAGAATAATAGTTCGCAAAAAAAGTTAGCCTAACATCTTTCTTCCTTGGCTAATTGGCTTGCTGGTTGTAAATTGCACTTCAACTTTGGAACATGCAATATAGAGTGAAGAGTAAGTGTATCAGAGACTTTGACAGTGCCAATTCTAGTGACAACTGATTCTAAGTCATTAGCAATTTGCATAGTCATTGTCTTGGTTATAGCATATAAGTTGAAAAGAGAGTCTTAAGTATATCAGAGACTTTCTTCCTTGCCTGTTGATTTAAGGCACCTAAGTCAACAATCCAATAATTGCCTATACACTAAGTTTTTATTAAAACTAAAGGCTTGGAAAAAGTTACCTCTTCTTTTTACTGTGGCAGTAGGCTGTTTTGTAGCCAAAAGTGTGGCTAGCATCTCCATGATTTTACTCAGCAGATCATCCTGGGAGGTCTCACTAACTTTGGAAACTTCAGTTGTATACCCTCTTCCTTTCCCCTTTCTTAGTTTATAGTCTGCGGGTTTACCATAGAGATCCCAATAGGTATCCTTTGTGTGTCCCTTTTTCTTCTAATTATTACTAAAAAGTCGACCTTTAGAACCTTTTCAGTGTATGGATAGACCTAAGGAGGTGCATGAGTAGCAGCAATTCTGAAGCATTGATTTGCACATATCCTCTTTATTATGTGAAATAGAGTAAACTTCACGCACAAAGAGCAAGGGTTCTTGACTGAGAATGTGAGCCTGAATATCATCATAGATCACATTAAGGCTAGCCAACAATTCAAATACTCTCTCCTCTTCTTTCTCGTTGTGATCTTCAGAGGCGTCAACTTTGCAATAGTGAGTTTTATTCTTTAGGGCCTCAAATTTTTGCTAAAGTGCTGAATTTTCAAGATAATAATTATCAAGGAACATTTGCTCCTGCTTTAGCTGCCATAACTTTCTCTTCCCATCGAATATGTGGGACCTGCTCCCACTAGTACTATATGTTTCTCAAAGAGACCAAATTTTTTGACCTGATAGAAGATACATAAAACTCTTCTTAAGTGAGGAAGACATTGTATCAATCAACCAGGAGGACACCAATGCATTCTCAGATTTCCATCTTTGAAACTCCTTGGTTTCCAATGTTAAGGGCTTTACTGATTAGCCAGTTACGTATTCAAGTTTATCCCTTACATCAAAAGTAAGGATCATGGATTGAGACCATTCCTAATAATTTTTGCTGGTAAGTTTCTAGCAAATAATTAGAACAGTAGATATTTCATTAGACTCGGATTGTGGCAGAGATGGAGAGGCGTCAAAAGTAGTAGACATAGTGATTTTTATTTTTCGATATATGCCATATAAATCTGATTAGAATGAATTGTCTGTTAGTATGTAGTGTCCTAGAGACACTTTGTTGCTAGAAATTATGCATAGGGGCAAGTCATTGTACTTTAAACATTAAAGTATTTCTCTGTCTAGTTATCATATCATTTGCATGTTTATCATGATAACTGTATCCTTGGATATATCATAAAGATTATCTTAAATGTTCCTGGTCGGTCATCTATGCAGGAACGAAGATGAAATAAGACCAGTATGACTTTGGTGAGGTATGGAGATATGAATCAAACTCATAGGCACTTGTAAGAGTACAAGGTGCTGGACTGACCCACTATGAGAAAGTTGCATGGATTAAGTCATAAGCTTTTCTAGTGTATGACCACATCACAATGTCCTTTGACTTGAGATTGTCATGGATTTCTACATGAGAGTCGTTGATCATTGACCTAGTCAAAAGTCACCTTTAACCGGGAGATGAAAAAGGCTTCGACTGGGATTAGTGGTTTTCATGCAGAGGAATGTAAATGGTCAAGATGGAATTTGTCCCTCACAATTATAGAGAGATAATACTGGGCCCATCGATGAGTAAGTCCAAATACTGGACCCAATCCTTGACCTACGTCCAGTCCCCAAGCTGCACTTGAGATTTCCAATATCTCTTTGTTTAACTAGGTACAAGAGAAAAAGCCTTTACAAACTCACAAGTTTAGTCGGGCACTTGTGTAGCCTTTACAATCTCCACTGTAAGGATACAATTACACACTCTGGTACTCAGGATGATCCTTTCACACTAGGATTCACTCTCCCTTACAAGTTGTAATTGTACACTCACTCTCAAAGGTTCCACAACCTTGAGATTTGATCACTAAATAGATAATGAAATAAGTGTTTGGACTCTCTCACAGAGTAGATGAATAATAATCACTGAAGTACATAATCTATCTTACTCTCTACTCTACTGTAAACTATATAAACATTGAGAAACAGAGTGTATGAGCTATTGACGGCGAAGTAGTAAAATCATTTCGTTGGCTTCGTCGATTCTTTCATCAATCGTCATCACTTCTTTTAGTTTTAAGACTTCTCCATTTATAGGAAATGAAGATTGATTCGTCTATTGAGTAATTCTTCCCATTGGAATATGACCGTTGTGATTTGCTTAAAGTTACCGTTGTGAGCTTTGACGTAATCATTCACCTTTTGATAATCTGATGTTAATCTAGCTGAAACTCATTAACAAGCTCATCAAACAAGTTAGGAATGATAATAAGAAAGGATATAAGCCAAATAAATCAGATTCAAAGTCTGCCACAGTTAAAATGAAGATTTATCAGAACTAATACATTTTGGCTCGAGTCAAGCTTTCAAGCTCGAGTCAATCTTTTCTGTATGAAACACATTTACCTCGAGTCAAGACATCCTAGCTCGAGTTTAGGTACAAACTCGAGTCACCTTTTGTAGGCTCGAGTCACAATATGCCATTTCAAAAGTAACAGTCAAAATCCATTATATATGAAGTTTAGAGAATTGCTGAAAACTCGAGGCAATATTTCCTGACTTGAGTTTTGGGTGAAACTTAAGTCACACTTGCCTGACTCGAGTCAGCATAAAGCATTTGTGAAGTTTTCTCAAGCGCCTAGACTCAAGTCTCATTTTTTGGCTCGAGTTTAGGCTTGAACTCGAGTCATAATCCTTTGACTCGAGTCAATTTGACAGGAAGCCTCAGCACTTAAGATTTTCACTTTGTTGGCTAAGTTCCAGTAACCATAACATCTCCGTTCGTTAAGAATCTTGGCAAATCACATATATCCCTATAATACTCTTTAAGTATTCTTTCCAATGAAAGAAGAATCAGCTCCAAACTTATTGTATGTCGAGCACTATGATCAGATTAATAGAAGTTGTTCTTGAACCAATGTTTTTGCACCATCCTGAACAAACTCTCAACTTCCAAAAATCATATCTCTCTCATTTGATATTTTTTTCTGTGATCTTGATTGTTTTTGGAAAGGTATATGAGTCTAGTTTCATATACCACCGATTTCAGCTCATTCCGATTTGTGGTTTGTGAGATATCCTCAAATTAGCAAACCTTGGTCTGCTGTATAACGATAATAGATGGGGAAACTTCAGAAATTCATAGCTCTCTCATATGATCTTCTTTGGACTTGAATTTTTGACAAGATGACGTATTAGATGTCTAGTTTCATTCAAAATTGGTTTCACCTCAATCCAATCTCTAGTTTAGGAGATATCATCGATTTACCAGACCTCGCCTGAACTGAACATAAAACAAGTAGATCAGAGTTGTTGGAAGCACATCTAACTCGAGTTTTAGCCCTAACTCAAGTCAAATGACTCTTACTAAAGTAAATTCATCCCAAAACACGATTTTGCTTATTTTAACTCCGATTTGAGCCATTCTAACTTCCATTTGATCATGGAGACTTCTAGAATCAATCTATGGACTTGTATAATGACTTTCTCATTCCATTCAACAATTTTTTTTCTTTCTTTCTTCTCTTCTCTTGGTGATTCTCCATAATTTAACTCTTTATTTCTTCTCTTCTCTTGTTCTTTATCATTTGACTCCACATCTTCTTTGATTCAATTTCTTTCTTTAATTCAATACTTCTTTATTTATCTTCTTCTTGATCATTCTTCATAAATAAATTTCACATTTTGAATCTACATTAAATTTAGGAATTAGTCAATGTGGGAGATAAATATAGCATGTAAACTTTTTTGCTTTAATGGTATCTATATAAGACATCATCAAAACTAATCATATCTTACACAAGAGACTCCACAAGGATTCATTGTAGAGAGTATCAATAAACTTGTAATGTCTCTTATTGTTTGGTAGTCTGAACCGTCTTAGACTTGAGGATGTCATCGAACACTATATCATAGGGTTATGCTTTGATTGTACAACTCTATCTACCTAAAAAATGGGGAGAACAATGTGCTCTTGGGTATGACTCAAATGCATGAGTATAGATAAACATGTCGAAAAGACCCACAGTCCCCTATAAGGGATTAGTCGTTTACAAGACCGGTAAGGCTGAGATGACTTCTAGTTAATTTGGGAATTTCTGTAGAGTAAGCCATCATGAAAAGTCATGATCCGTCTTAGAGTCAATGGTAGAAGATTCCTAGTTCTGTGAAAAAACTATATTTAGTCAACCAAGAGAGATGATACTCTATCTTTGCTCTCGACTAAATATGAACGACGATGTGAGGGATGATGTCGGTACGGTATCCAAATCAAAAAAGTAGATGACTTGATCATCTCAATTAGTTCTGGGGCTGTAGAGCATTATACTGTTTTATATGGCCATTAGATAAATTAGGCCTGTTAAATGAGTTTAATTGGTAGTTTATTTTATGTTAGTGACTAATTAGGCCTAATCGGTCACACACTAAGGCTGTTCTTGATTGCTACATTGACAACTTTGGGCCAATAATTGTTATTAAGCTTTGTCAAGACTATAGGTGTAATTGGATTGGAGTGAAACTCCAAGCCCAATTATAAATGGCATCATATTTGGATAATTGATGAGCAATTAGTTTTTCCACTAATAGACCTAAATATATTAGAAGGCCTAATGGGGTATTGGGCCAATTTTTATTTGGAATTTAAAATAGTAATTTAAATTCAAATTTTAAATTAAAGAGGTTAGGTGATAAAAGATAATTGTGAATTATCCAAAATAATATCCAATAAAATTAGATAAAGATCTAATGAAGATTGGATAGATATCTAATAAAGATTGGATAAAGATTCAATAAAGATTGGATAAGATCCAATAAAGATTGGATAGAGATTGGACCTTTCTTTTAAGCACTAGAATTAGAGTTAAACCTTAATTAAAGTGGCTGATTTCTTAGCGCCAATTTTTTTAGACGTTTTCCAAGAATGAAAACACAAACACACACATGATTGTTCAAAGTGGCTATAAGTTCTTGTTCAAGAGAAAGAGGCGTTATCTCCATTCTTTTAATCTTGCGCCTCACCTAATCTTAAGATACCATCATTGTCTTGAGAAAAGAAGATCCAAAGAATTGAAGGCTCTGCCTTGCAATTGCCTAGCAAGCATCCAAAGAGAAAGAGTAGTCAAAGAGAAGGTGTTCTCATTGCAATCAAGAGGCAACTATGTGGATCAACATTAGAGGACATCATATACTTTGAGGTTTGAGTGATCAAAAGTAATCCTAAAACCCCAATAGTTGTTTTAATGAGCACATTTTTTATATAACTTATGAGGACCGCAAGGAGTTACGGGTTCCGCAATGATTAACAAAGATTCTTAATTTTACACATCCTAATTTTCTTTATCAATTAGTTATGAGTTCTCATGGGCACTGTAAAGAGTTACGGGCTCTCATAAGTACCGTAAAGAGTTACGAGTTATAACTTATGAGTACAGTAAGAGTTATGTGTTCATCAATGGTGAAGAAAACTAATCTGAGGTAATTCATTTGTACCGTAAAGAGTTACGGGTTCTCATGAGTATTGTAAAGAGTTATGAGTTATAGCTCATAAGCATAAAACTTTCACGTGATAATAAAGATCAACATTTTTGTTATTCAACCTTATGACTAATTGCTTGAACGTCAAACAACACCCCAAAATTAACCAACATTGTCAAAAATAACAGTTCAGATCCATGATTTGTCAAAATGACAGTATGGTCCCTTTAATTTTCAAAATGGCAGTTTGATCCCACGAATTGTCAAAATGAAATATTGGTCCCACAAATTGTAACCTCGTTGGAAAGTGGAAACTGCAGACAACACCAGAAATCACAAGATAAGATCAAAGGCTGTGTGACCTCTTCTCTCCTCTCGAAGCTAGGTTTAAAATCAAGCTCCTATGAAAAACTCAAAAATGTTGTGACGAAGGTGAGGGCCCTTATTCCTCATCGCTCTTTCACTGAAGGTACTATGTTTTTCTGAGTCACCGACATTGCTGATAGAAGTGATGACCAACTAAGAGACCGACAATGGAATCAATGGTGAGAAAGGAGGATGAGAGGACACCGAGATTGGGTTTAGTTGACATTGAGACTGCATAACTCATTCGATGTCGAGAAATGATGCTGGAATGAGAAGTCGAAGATGATGATGGCCAAACTTCTAAGCTCTTTCTGAATTTGGTGGTTGGAGGGTCACCAGTGATGATGAGGGAAGGAAGATCAAAAAATGAGATCTGATATGTTCCTTCTTTCAGACAGTGGTGACAACTTCTAGTGATGGTGTGGTAGAGCCTGATTAATCTCTTCTTAGCTTTGATACTAAGAAGAGATTATAGGACTGAAAATGTATTCGACACACATATTACATCAATAGATTATACACATATATAAACACAAATGACAATTACGTATTGCAAATAGTGGAGGTTGTTACAGGCTGGTACATAGTGGAGGAGACAGCTTGGTACGGTGACAGCTAGAACCTTTAGATAGATGGAGATTTGTCCTTACTTTTCTAGATTTTACACCTAGTTATAGAACTTACTATATTTTTCTAATGTCAACATTAATTCAACTCAAATCTAACTGCAACTAATGAATTTGTTCTCAACTTTAATTCAAATACATTTGTCATTTACTATAACCTTTTATTGAAATATGTGATCCGGTGTGGATCACAAGTTGGGTTGGACTTGGCCCGGGGTGAAATCCCGGGGTCCTACGTACCACAGTGTGGATCAAAGTCCACGCAGTTCGAGAGTATACGGCAGGCTAATGATAGCCAGAGGGGGTGGTGTGTGTGCGCTGTGTGAATAGAAAAGTTAGGGTTTCAGAAGTGTGTACCTTGTAAGGGGTTTACCCTATTTATAGGCGTACCTGGGCCCTATCTTAATCTGTTGGATTTATCCTTTATTTTAGGGATATCAAGATATGCGTTTTTGAATAATCTCCTTCTTTCATAGGCGGTTACCATAACGATAGATATTCTTGATAAAACCACTCCTATTTTCAAGTAAGCGATTATGAGCATAACTGAAGCTATTTTGACTAGGCTCTCTGGTTATTGGGCTGGGCCCATTTGTGAGATATCCGTAACAGTTGCCCCCCAGCCCGGTTGTTCAGGGCTCCAAGCAGCCGGGATGTACTTGTCAGGTTACGTCCTGTGTTCTAGTTCATTTTGTTGTCCTGAGGTTTTTGACTTCTAGTTCTTTTTCCGAGGTCGAACATTTTTGGTCCCCGGGTTACCCCATCTGTCATCAATTTGCATTCTGGTTTATTTGAGTGGGACATGGGTGCCCCCCATCCCGGTTAATGCGGGTTGCATTCGCTTGCTATCCCGAGAGAACATTAATGTTCTATAATTTTGACTCAAGGCCGAACTCCTTCCATGCCTTCTCGAACTTTCCTTCTTTATTCGTGGCAGGTAGTATTGATATTTCTATCTGGTCTTACTCCCCGTTTACAGGTACTTTGTCCAGTTTTTCGTGGATCGGGACTTGTTGCCCCCAAGTTTGAGATTGCATGGGGAGTTAGGTCGGGCGACCGGGGTGTATTCACGTGGTCGGCCATGTGAGCATTTCAATTCGGGATCGTTGTCCGCCTCATCTGTTGATCCAACGCTCGTCTTATCTCGAGGCCACGAGTGTCATCATTGCCTCCTGCTGATTTGATGTTTACTAGCCGGCCTCTGAGTGGAGCAACTGCCCCACCATCTTGGTTTTCGTGTTTGTTTAACATCAACATTAAATGCGCACGCCTTTTAACGTCCACGTCACCATTCGTGTATGGGCCCTTTGGGCCTTTGGCGGTTGAGTTTCTTGACTCTCATCTGCCTGCTTGTTTTGCTTATAAAAGCCTTCGACTTTCCGCTTCTTGCATTTTGAAAACCGCCAAACCTTGAGTTTTCTTTCTTGAGAGAAACTTGCAACCAGTCACCCGTTCATCTTCCTCAGATTCCCATTTCTGGTCTTCGTGGCTCGCGCATTTCCTCTTCCCTTAACTTATCTCAAACCAGGTACTTTCCTTGTTTCCTTCTCTAGTTATTTGGCTGTGTTTTCTCCTTTCTTTCTCTGTCTCTTGGTCTTTCTTTCTTCTGGGTAGGTTATTGTGAGTTCTTTCCAGTTTCTTTCCCTTTGGGTTCTGACTTCTGCTTTGTTCTTGAACTTCTCTGAACTTCTGGTCTATTCAATCCTTTTTCTCCGTCTTTGGTTTACGGTTTCCTGTTTAAATTCTATCTTCTCGGGATGAGCCATCAAGGTTCTCCTCCGCCTTTTAATCCAAATGCTATTTCCCCGGAAGAGGCTGAGCTTATTCAGCGTATGCCTCCCCGGACAGCTTGGTGGCTGTACGGGAAACCTCTGACCGAAGAACAAAAGAGGGAAAACGTTCTCCGTGGTTATGGCGGAGAAGATGGTAGTCAACCAGGACGGTCTGGTCGAGTTAGGGGAAGGGCTTGAGGTCGGTCTGAGTCTGTAGAGCCCGAAAGTCTAGGCCGGGGGATTGCTGCCACTAGGGTTTTTTCTTTAGAGCCGCCTTTAGAAAAGAGTAGGGGGGAAAGTCCTCCTCTACCCGCTTCTTCCTTTCCTTCACGCGCGGAGCCCCTCATCTTCCGTACCCGGCCTATCGGCCCGTGCGAGGAGTGTTCCTGGCTAATATCTGAGGCCACGATGGTTGGCCGGTCATGGGAAGCTGAGGAAATAGCTTCGCGATGCCGGCATATCCAACCGCGGGTTGTTGGAGCCGTTTCTACCCGTCCCGCTTTACTACCTTCAGGTATCATCTTCTTCGTTTCTAATTTATTTTTGTTTTGCCTTTTCTAGGTAGTATGTCAACTTCTCCTCATCCTGTCGAGGATTCCGGATCCGTGGAGTCAGCGGCTGCCAGTATTCCACGTCATCTTGCTGAAAAGTATGACTGGGTTGCGACCGGGGTGCTATCTAGGCTATCGAAAGCCACGACAATCAGATCGCCGAGCTCCCATTAGGGGACCGGGATCATTGTTCTTTATCTCTTCCCGGCCCTTCTGAACCGGTGTGCGTTGCCCGGAAAGGGAATGAGCGTTCTTTTTTCTTCTTCTACCTAGACTTCGTCAAAAAACTCGGCCTTCGTTTTCCATTTTCTAGGTTTCAAGTAGATCTCTTAAACATTCTTCAGCTGGCCCCTACTCAGCTTCATCCTAACTCCTGGGGTTTTATTATTGCATTCGAGCGGCTTTGCGGATTTTTAAATCGTACTCCCACCACCGGAACATTCTTTTATTTTTTTAATATCCAACGGGCTCGTCAACTCGGGGAGCCTGAAGAAAAGAGGGGTTGGGTTTCTTTCTGGGGGAAACCGGACAAGAAGCTTTTCCATGTGGCAACCGACACCTGGAAAGGCTTCAAGGTTTCTTTTTTCAAAATTAATGCTGAACCCGGTCATAAACCGTGGTTTCTTCAGGGTGTCAATTCCAGCTCGGTGGAGCTGCTGTTTCCTCTGTATTGGTCGAAAACTCACTATGACCAAGACCAGAACATATTTGCATCCTCCGATGATAGCCTAGAGCCAGTCGAGGTTGAAACTGTGATAGCTCTGGTTGACCATGTGGTCGAGAAGGATGTTATTGATTCCCGGATTTTTATCCGACAATCGGTGGAGGAATTGTACCCACCGAGTATGATTTCTGTTAGTTGTTCTTTGGATTTTATTATTATTATTATTTTCTTTTATATGTATGCCTCTTGTCCTTTCTGATGTTTGTTATGTTTTTTGTAGTGCCCGACATGAGGAAGGCTTCTTTCCAAGAACTGGCCGAGAAGCTCCGGGCTAAGGCCAAAAAGAAAGGGGAGTCCTCTTCCCAGAAGAAGGCTGTGGTTGCTCCTTCGCTTGTCAGGACTACTACTGAGAAGAGGGCTGCGCCCTCTCCGGCCTCTACGGACCTCATTCCGCGCAAGCGATCGAAGTCGGTGGCAGTGTCATCGATCTCGGTCGCAGAAGAGAGTCTGGCCTCTGTCCTGGACGCCGGTGCTGCCACAAGCGTCCCTCCTCCCCCACTTCCTGGCAAGTCTCGCCTTCACTCGCGGGGTGAGGTATGGACTGATGGGGTCTCGGAGGAGCTCAAATACGCGGTGAAGCCCCCCAGTAAGTATTTTAGTGGTGAGGCCTTTGCCGACTCTGACCTTGATCACCTGCAGGTCCTGCAGGACCACCTAATGGAGATGGCCGGCGTGTTGGACGCTTATGCTGCCGTTAAGCATAAGTACGCCAAGGCTGCAGCCGAGATTGCCAAAGCTCGGGTTGAAAAGAAAGAGGCCGAGATTAGGCAGAGGGAGGCTGAGGAGGCGCGCCTGAAAGCGGAAGAGGCGCAGATAAAGGCGGTGGAGGAGCTATCAAAGGCCCTTGCTGAAAGGGATCATTTCTCCACCGAGCTTGACGCCAGTCATGCCCAGGAAGACACCCTCAATGCCTCACTGCACGCCCTGCAGGGTCAGTATGCGGGGGTGGTGAAGGACCTCCATCTTGCCCATTCCGACTTCGACGCTTCCAAGGCCGAGCTAGTGGCGTCTGCTGCCGAGGTAGATAAGCTGGAAGTCTTGGTCGTGGAGACAGCTGCTGAAGCTTTCAACCTATGCCTGGCCCAAGTCCGAGCTCTGAATCCTGACATTACGATGAATTTGGACGCTGTGGATTTCAGAGCTTCGGTAGAGGACGAGCAATTTGTACCAGCGCCGCTTTCTCCGGTCGAGGAGTCTGAGCATCTCGCGGAGAATGACCGTGGTCAATTAGCTGAGGAAGATGCTCCGACGACTGACGCCCCTGGCTCTCCTGTGCCTGGCCAAGCCCAATTTTGATGCCGTTCTTCTAGGACCTTTTTATTTTTTCCCTTGTTATGTAGTATTTTCACTTTCATTTTTGTTTTTCTGTAATCCGGGGCCTTTGCCCTCAAAATTAATACTATGATAAGCCGGTGTTTCCGGATTTTTCTAGCATCCTCAGCTCGTCCATCTTACATGTTTTTATTTTCATCCTTTAAACCAAACTCGTGTTTTTAATTCACCAGTTGATGAGTAAAAGGGGAACGTAATCCGTGCACGAAGCTCGGTTCTTTATTTTATGACTTGGCCAAAGTCAAGATATATTGCGCAGAATCTGCTGGATATTCAACCGACATTTTAACAAACGGGCCACGTTTATTAATGGTCGGGCATTCTAAATAACAGACGATTTTCAAAAATCATCTAAGCACTTTATCTTGTAAAGTACCTTACCGAGATGGTAGCCAACTGCCACATGTTCGGGCCCTAATATCCTTTTTGTATAGGAGCCTAAACATTTCAACCTGATCAGGATCTTTTATGGTAATCTCACACCACCCCAGGGGACAGTTCCGATGCATCGTAACGTTTACAAGACTTGTTGACAAATCTTATCATGACCGGGATCGCGAAACCCAAGTCTTTGTTTAATTATCTTGCCTTTGTCACGACCTATCTTTGCATTGATTTCACAAGTAATAACTTGGTTGGCCCATGAATTGAACCACCCTTTTTTATTGATTGAAATAATTGGGATTACACAATTTAAAATCAATGGAAAATACTGCCAAAAGCAAAACAATGCGTAATAAAAGACGGTTCTCGGTCACCACCGACATCCGTTGAAACTAAAAAGCGGTTCTCAGTCACCACTGACATCCGCTGTGCGATTATTCTGAGTGCATCCTGGTCTTTAGCTGTAGTAAGTCCTTAGTTTGTCCGCGTTCCACGTTCGTTTAATGGGCGTGCCATCTAACGTCTCAAGGACATAGGTCCCGGGCCCCATTTTGTCTGAAACACGGTAAGGACCCTCCCAGTTTGCTGCAAGTTTTCCGTCCCGGGCATTCTTATTTCCGATATCCGCTCTGCGTAATACCAAGTCACCTTTATCGAATGCTCGTGGTCTAACTTTGCGGTTATACTTAGCCGCCACCAGCTGCTTCGTTGCCAGATCTCGGCAGTGTGCCGTCATTCTGACTTCATCGATGAGGTCTAGCTCGGCTGCTAACTGCTTGCTATTGGCGTGTTCTCCCTCCTCCATGACTTTGGCTTTCCTCCATGATGTTTGCCCAATTTCTACCGGGATCATGGCCTCTCATCCATATGTCATTCGGAAGGGTGTTTCCTGGGTCGAGGTTTGGACACTAGTTCGGTATCCCCAGAGTACCGGGTATAGTTCCTCGACCCAGTTACTTTCTGCATTGCTCATCCTTTTCTTGAGCCCGTCAACAATGATTTTGTTGGCTGCCTCGGCTTGCCCATTAGATTGCGGATGCTCTACCGAGGCGAAATGGTGCTTGATTTCGAGCTCGAACATCAACCTCTGGAAGCCTTGGTCAACGAATTGAGTACCGTTGTCAGTTACGATCTCGGCAGGAATCCCGAACCTTGCAACAATATTTCTTTCGAAGAATTTTTGTATTCAAGCAGCCGAGATGGTCGACAGTGGTTCGGCCTCGATCCACTTAGTGAAATAATCCACCGCCACCACAAGCCATTTCAGTTGCCCTGCGGCCGGTTTGAACGGTCCAAGGAGGTCCATACCCCATTTAAAGAATGGCCAAGGAGCCGTGATGGTCTTCAACTCGGTCGGAGGTGGCCAGAGGATCCGAGCATGTTTTTGGTAGCTTTCGCACGTCCGTACATGCTCTCTGGAATCCGCGACCATTGTCGGCTAGTAATATCCAGCCCTAAGGGCCTTCCGGGCTAACGCTTTTGCCCCCATGTGTTGTCCGTTTATCCCTTCGTGTATCTCTGATAGCACGTACTCGGCCTCTGCCTGGTTTAAACATCTCATCATTGGGGATTGGAGGCCTTTTCGATAGAGTTGGTCATCGACCATCGTGTACATTAACGCGGTTCGTGCTATCTGCCTTGCTTCCCCGGGATCGTCTGGGCTAACTCCCTTTTCCAAGTAATTTAAGATTGGCTTTCGCCAGTCTTCTGCTGCCGCGATGACCATGATACACGTGGGCTCCTTCAGACTTTGTTGTATTACAGTCCAATTATTTCCCAGGTTCCTGGTGCTTGCAAATTTGGAGAGGATATCTGCCCTCGCATTTTCTCCCTTGGGGATGTGGGTGACTATGACCTCATCGAAGTCGGCCATTGCCTCTCTGACTTTCCCAAGATACTTGATTAGCAAGGGTCCCTTAGCCGTGTATGAACCGTTGATTTGGGCCGCGACTAGTTGAGAGTCGGTGGAGAGATGAACCCGCCTGGCCCCATTATCTTTTGCCTGCGATAGCCCGGCCAATACAGCCTCATACTCGGCATGATTATTGGACGTTCTGAAGTGCAATTGCAGGGAGTGTTCCATGGCGACTCCTTCCGGGCTTTCGATTATGATCTCGGCTCCACTTCCTTTGGCGTTTGACGAGCCGTCTACAAATACTTTCTAAACGTCAAGGTTGGCTTTTGGGACTACCTCTGTTGGTACCAGTTCTGCAATGAAGTCGGCTAAAGCCTGGGATTTAATATACTATGTCGAATTCAGACAGTTCGATAGCCCAACCAGTCATTCTTCCTACTAAGTCAGGCTTGTAGAGTATTTGGCGTATCGGCTGACTGGTTCGCACAATTATTCTATGCCCCTGGAAGTAGGGACGTAATTTCCTCGCGACAGTGAGGAGCGCAAAGGCCACCTTTTCCAACCTTTGATATCTTAGCTCCGAACTCTGCAAAGCGCGGCTTGTAAAGTAAATCGGTTTCTGTTTCGTCGAATCTTCTCTCACCAAGGCGGCACTTACTGCTTCTGGGGCCATGGATAGATATAATATCAAATCTTCCCCGGGCTCGGGTTTGGTCAGCACGGGTGGTGATGACAGGCATTTTTTGATCTTGTCAAACGCGGCTTCACACTCTGAGTTCCATTCTCCATGTTGTGCTTCCTTCTTCAATAACTTGAACAAAGGAAGAGCATTTTCTGCCGATTTCGGTAAGAACCTTGTCAGCGCAGCCAGTCTGCCAGTCAACTGTTGTACCTCTTTTTTGTTTTTTGGGGCAGCCATATTGAGGACGGCCTGACATTTGTCCAGATTGGCCTCAATCCCTCGGTTTGTCAACAGGAATCCGAGAAATTTACCCGCTGGTACCCCGAATGCACATTTAGCTGGGTTAAGTCGGATTCTGTGATCCCGGAGCTTATCAAATGTTTCTTGCAAATCTTGGATGTGGTCGGATCGCTTAACTGACTTTACGATCATATCGTCGATGTAAACTTCGACGTTCCTGCCGAGCTGTGCCTCAAACACTTGATTCATCATCCTCTGGTAAGTAGCTCCTGCGTTCTTCAGACCGAAAGGCATGACATTATAGCAGTAATTAGCTTTTTCCGTGATAAAAGTTGTTTTCTCCTGGTCTTCGGGATGCATAGCTATTTGGTTATAGCCGGAATACGCATCCATGAATGAGAGCAACTGGAATCCCGAAGAATTGTCCACCAGTTGGTCAATATTTGGCATGGGGTAAGCATCCTTGGGGCATGCTTTGTTGAGATCGGTGTAGTCGGTGCACACCCTCCATTTGCCATTGGGTTTCTTGACCATTACCACATTTGGTAACTATGTGGTATACTGGATTTCCCTGATGAATCCCGCATCCAGCAGTTCTCTTACATGCTCGGCTAGGGCTTTCTGTCGGTCCGGTGCAATCTTTCTTTTCTTCTGCGAGATCGGCGTATATCGTGGATTTATGGTCAATTTGTGACAACAGAACGCCGAGTCGACTCCTGGTAACTCCGAAGGTTTCCATGCGCATACGTCCTTGTTTCTCCATAACAGCTTTTTGAGCTCGATTTTTTCTTGCTCGGCCAGCGAACTCCCGATCTTGGTTATTTGTCCGGGCTCCTCTCCTAGTTGGTAGCCTGTGAGCTCTCCATCCGGCTCTATTTTCATCAACTTTGCTTCTTCTCTTACATCCAGCTCTACCACGTTGACCAAGCTCGGCGCAATTGGCGCTGAATTTCGAGTTTCTTTCTGCTGCGAGCTGAATGTTCCGGGTTCATTGTTTTTAACTGTCGAGAAATAGCATTGCCGGGATTCCTTCTGATCACCTTTGACGGTGACGACTTCATTCTTCCGACTTACCATTTTCAGCTTCTGATGCTTAGTTGATATGAGCATGTCCCAACTATGAATAGTTGGTCTGCCTAAGATTATATTATAGGACGAAGGGAAATCCGCTACAATAAACCTGACTCGCTCAGTCTTAAAGGCTTCTTTAGAGCCCAAGGTCATTTTTAGTTCTATACACCCTTTGGGACTTGTATCCTGTCCGTTGAACCCGATTAAGGTTGTCCTGCACGGCTTTAGATTCTCTGGGTCGAGGTCCATGCGCTTAAAGGCGTCCCACAGGATGATATCCACAGCACTGCCAGGATCGATGAATATCTTCTTTACACGGCATTTTCCCAGGAGGCCGGTTATAACCAGCCCGTCTTGATGACCCGGGATTACGTCCCTCAGATCTTCCTGAGTAAAGAACAGCTTAGGAGGCTCTTCTGTTTGCGATGGTTCCGGCTTGAAGGTCGGTCGTCCCCTGATGGTTAAGACTTCCCGAAGGTATTTCTTCCGCTGATTGGGGGTATCGCCGCCACCTCCGTAACCTCCACTAATGACATTGCAGTCAAACTCTGCATCCGGGAACTCGTCCTCATTGTCGTGCTTTCTCCGGCCTTCGTCCGGCTTTCTCCTCTGGGAGACCGGGCTTGTACTCCGATCCGTCTGCTTGCGCTTGGATTTTTGCCCTTGTGTTTTGATAACGTACTGACGTAATTTTCCATCTTGGATAAACTTTTCAACAGCATTTCTAAGGTCCCAGCACTCATCCGTTGTGTGCCCAGGTCCATTGTGGAATTCGCAAAATCGTGTGCAGTCCAACTTACCCTTGTTTTAAAGTGGTTGTGGTCGCTCCACCTTCCTCATCTCGGTCAAGGCTACCTCTCTCCATAGCTATAAACGAGGGACATTTAGTGGAGTATATCTCTCATACTTCCCCTCATGCCTTTGTCCTCGTGTTTTCTGGTCCGAGTTCCTGGGTCGGTCTCTTACTGCCCGGTCCTTCCCTTTCGGGGGTGGGCTTTTCTGTCTCTCTTTTCCCGACGCGTTGGCTATCTGCATCTGTTCGATGTCCAGATACTTTTTGGCTCGTCTATGGAATTCTTCCAGCGTCTTGATCTCACCAGATATGACCGATCTCCCCATTCTGGATTCGCTATCTAAGCCCGAGATGAGCAAGTGTACGTGGACGCTTTCCGTTAAGCCCTGGATTTGCAAGCGGCAGCCTTGAAACGATCCAAATACTTCTGAAGGGTTTCACCGGGTTGCTGCTTGATTCTGTCCAGCGTGTAGACCGACCTGGGTTGCCTTTTGCTTGTCGCGAAATTCAGCAGGAACTTCTCGCTCAGGTCGTTGAAGTCGGTAATGGACTTGGGAGATAGAGTCCGGAACGAAATTTGAGCGGCTCCTCGTAACGTTGAGGTGAACAGCCTAGAAATGATTGGCCCCTTGAATCCTCGGACCAGCATCTCAGTGTCAAAAGTGTTCAAGTGTGTCTGGGGATCCTGACTTCCATCGTACTTAGGGAGGTCGGATGTACTAAATTTCCTTGGGTACTCAGCTTCCGTAATTTCATCTGAGAACGGGCTGTTGTTTTGTCCTCCGTCCCTATACCACATCTTGTACCTTCCGGAGTCTGGCGGAATTCCCTGATTGTCCGAGGTACGGCTGTCTTTCCTAAGTGCCCGGGCTTGATCTTCCTGACTCGCATCCCGGTGATTACTTTGCTGAGAATTTTTTGTTGAAACTATTCGGCCTTGCCCGGGATGGTCCTCCTGTAGGGGATCAACAGTTTGGTGATTGGTTTCTTTATCCTCATTCTGCTGATCATCCTGGCGTTCCTCCTAAAGAGGGTCTTGTAAGTGTTTAAGGATTTGGTTCATCACCTCGGTCATATGGTCATTCTTCTGGTTCTGAAGATTGTCGCGTTCTTCCACATTCTCGATTCGTTTCAACATTGATTCAGCAATGTTATGTAGGAGCCGTATGTCCGGGCTGCCAATCTGAAACTTTGAGGGACCAGCGTGGTTAGTATTTTCCAGCGTTTGGCCTGCTCGTCCATCCAGGTTCGAGTCCGGGGGCTCCTCCATTTGTTCCTGATTAATGCCTTGAACGTCCTGCTGTTGGGTCTCGCTAAAATTTTGTTCCTGACCTTGCTCGTGTGCATGCGGGTGGCTTTTGCTTCTGGTATTAGCCATCACGGGTCACGGGAATAG
Organism: Acacia confusa; assembly: GCA_037074495.1. Lineage (NCBI taxonomy): Eukaryota > Viridiplantae > Streptophyta > Magnoliopsida > Fabales > Fabaceae > Acacia > Acacia confusa. The sequence continues at coordinate 30,312,038 of CM073505.1, forward strand.
GACTTTACAGTCCCCACGGACGGCGCCAATGATCCGGTGTGGATCACAAGTTGGGTTGGACTTGGCCCAGGGTGAAATCCCGGGGTCCTACGTACCACAGTGTGGATCAAAGTCCACGTAGTTCGAGAGTATACGGCAGGCTAATGATAGCCAGAGGGGGTGGTGTGTGTGCGCTGTGTGAATAGAAAAGTTAGGGTTTCATAAGTGTGTACCTTGTAAGGAGTTTACCCTATTTATAGGCGTACCTGGGCCCTATCTTAATCTGTTGGATTTATCCTTTATTTTAGGGATATCAAGATATGCATTTTTGAATAATCTCCTTCTTTCATAGGTGGTTACCATAACGATAGATATTCTTGATAAAACCACTCCTATTTTCAAGGAAGCGGTTATGAGCATAACTGAAGCTATTTTGACTAGGCTCTCTGGTTATTGGGTGGGCCCATTTGTGAGATATCCGTAACAATATGTAACACCCCAAATTCTAGACCCTAAGAATTGAGAATAAGCCTAAAGTAAGTAGACAACTAAGCTCAATTCGGGAAGAGTCTCAAGAATGTCGAGGGTTAGGAAGCCTCTTTGGAACTAAGTAACTTGGCCATATGGGTTAGTGGACCTAGTATGTTCAAGTTGTGAAATTAAAGTGCTAATGGAAAGTGGCACTGAGGACCTATATGGTTTAAATCTGGTTGGGAAAGATGCCGCTTAACAATATCCTAAGGTATAGGGGAGGGAAAGTGGTGACTTGGAAAGCAAGGCAAAAGTTACATCAATTAATTATGAAAAGAGAAAAAAATAAAATAATCAGAATTAATCTAGACCACACAATTTAAATATGACATGACAAGGAAATGACAAGCCATCATGACCTCACATGGGTCATAAATGACATCATTAATGAGTTGCCAAGGTGGGTCCTACTGTTTTAAAGAAAAAGTAACCCAAAATGACTATTTTACCCCTAGACACTATTTTAACCACTGGATAAAAGCTTGCACCTAGTAAATCCAAGAACCATCATTAAGGGGCAGCCAAAGGATCTAATTTTGTAGGCCTAGGTAGCGCCACATGTCTACCCAAGAAGCATCTAGAATGGCTTGGATGGCAAGTCAATGAATGAAGCATTCTTCTGACCATTGGGTAATAGTGAGTCTTGAATAATAGCATGAGCCAAAGGAGTCTATTTAAGGACCTCTCCTTGCTCATTTTTGGCCGCCTAGGACGTGCTCAAGAAGAAGAGGAGAGCTGGGCAGCAAGATTCTAGTTCAAGGAAGAGGTAAAGGACATACGCAATCGAAGATTCAAGGTAAGCCGTTAACCGATAAACTTGATATGTGTTGTTTCTACCCTATGGTGTTGAGCGTGGGGATGCAGAGGGAGTTTGTTGTTTTTAATGAGTCCAAAATGACATTTTGTGTGGGGATAGGTCAAGGTCACCTTTTTCACACACGTAAAACCCTAAGACATAAACTATGTAAATCTGCTAGTTCTTGTATTTTTTGGGCAGCGAATGGAAATCGATGGTTTTGAAATATTAAATGAAATAATTTTTCTCTGAAATTTTTCATGGTGAAAGTAAACATCTTGAGGATGATTTTGATATAATAGTTTGATTCATTTTGATCTTCTAACCAAGAGTTCTTTGTTATTGAAAATGACCCAAAAACATGGACTTTCTCTCAGACCATTGGCTAGGATTTGGTCATAATAAAGGAAGTCAAACCAGATGACATTGGAAATTATTTTTCCTATAAAATAGACATTTTTAAGGGTTCAATGGCCACTAATTTCATGCTAATAAGATTTTTATAGAAGTTATTAAGAATTGACAAAGTTGGGTCAGAGATTCTGGAAAATTTTGGAGTTAGGCGAAATTTATGGAACTTGAAGTAAAGTTGGTACTAGTGATTGAAAGCATGATATTTTGATGTATCTAGGGTAATAGAACGTGTGGATCATATTTCAAGTACTGAGAAAAAGTTCTTTGATTTCAAGGAGCAATAGGTAGTAACTGTTAACTTGCATACTCTATGTTACTCTTGCATGTGTGTTTTATCAGGATTGTGGATGAAAGGTAAGTGGTACCTGAAACGACTACCGTTTAATTAACTAAATTAATCACATAATCTATCAAAGTTGTCGTTTAATACGAGTTAAACAGTAAATGAAATTTTTTGTGGAATTTAAAATTTTCAAAATATGCCAAAGTATGTATGATAAGCCCTAATGTGTGGCAATATACAGACATCCAAAGCATACATCAAAAGAACAGAAGTCCTACTCTTAACAAGTAGACTAAGCTTCTGTTTACTTCATGAACGAACCTGGACCAGACTAGTCACCTGGGAAAAATTTTGTAACCATCAGTCCAGTTTATTATGAACCAATATATGCTAGTGAGGTGCCAAATGAAATAAAACAATCAATCCAAAATTCAACAGTTCATCAATATTCTCTTTACATAAAGCCACAATAATAATAAATATCATAATGGTGGTCACAAATTTAGTTCGTATTCATTACCCAAAAACCTCCCATCAATCCAACTGAACCGCCTTATTTCTTCCGACTAGACCCATAGGCTAAGTGACACCCATGTTACTGGTTACTCCAAAAGCTCACTGGTCAAGTGATGAGGACCGGCCAAAATCCTGAGAGCACTTGTCCCAAACCATGGGTCTTTTCCCCTCATTGAACTGGTGAGCTAGTCCCTTATTGAACCGGTGGGACAATAAAAAGCCAACCATTGTGCACAATAGAGGCATCACCACGTGGTGGAAGTAACTACCCCATCTTTTCCCAATTCATCCATTTCCATAATTATCATCATAATTTAACAGGGAAATTTCCATAATATTCACAATGCTATGTCATTATATATCAGTTTTCATAATCATCATAACATTTCAATACATAAAATTTCCACTAATAAGATTTCACATGGCACACTTTATTTGAACAAGCATAATCATTTCAGAAAATACTCACAAGTGGCATATTAATAACATAATAAGTGGAAAGTAGTTACCTCTCGCCTGAGCTAACTACTTTCACACTGCTTCTAATTCCAGAGCTTAAATACACTCCTCAATTCAATCTATACAAACCAATTTTCTAACAATTAATAACATCCTTAAAATTCCCCATGTCCAGAATTATAACTGATAATTAAAAATATACTAATTTTAATAATAATTCCTCTTATTATTTATTATTAATCAATTAAGGTTATCAAAGACCAACCATCATATGAAAATATGACTTAATGTATTTTTAATGATTCTCATGGTTTCCTTCATTTGTCCATAGGGTTAAGGTGCAAAATTGCCAACGAACTATTGGTTCAGGAGCAATTTCGCCAATAAATTCTTTAGTGGACCAAAATTACCAACAAACTCTTGGATCAAGAGCAATTTCACCAACGCCTTTAATTGAGCTTGACGCCGTTAATTTGCCTTCATGTAAAAATTACAGAATATGACCCAAATGTTTATGAAACTATATTTAGGCCCCAAAAAATTTAAAAAATTGTATTTTAGTCCCTCCACGTACTTTATATGGAAGGGCTAAAGTGAAAATTATAAAAATTTTATGGGCCGGAAGATAATTTTCTAAAATTTTGGGTTCTTTTTATGTAATTTTTGTGGGGCCATCCTTATCCCCAAAATCTGCCCTTGGTTACAGGCCTTTTTTTGAACCTTAGCCTGACCTGGCCTGTGGCCTATTAAGGAGGCCTATAATTTTAAAAATTTTGTAACCAGCCTAACAAATCATAGGCCTCACCTCAAAACAAGCCTACTTCAAACAGGGTGAAAACATAATTACTTTAAACAGGCCAAGAACAAGAACAGACCTACTTTAAAAAGGTTGTTAGATGTAGGTCTGTTTTCGGCCTATTTAAAGTAGGTCTGTTTTCACCCTGTTTGAAGTAAGCTTGTTTTGAGGTGAGACTTGTGGTTTGTTGGGCTGCTTACAAAATTTTTAAAATTACAGGCCTTCTTAATAGGCCACAGGCCAGGCTAAAGCCGAAAAAAAGGCCTATAACCAGCGGCGGATTTTGAGGGGTAAGGATGGCCCCCCAAAAATTATAAAAAAGAACCCAAAATTTAGAAAATTATCTTGCCGCCCCAAAATTTTTTTTATAATTTTCACTTTAGTTTCTCTATATACAGTACATGGAGGGACTACAATAAAATTTTTTAATATTTTTTGGGGTTTAAATATAGTTTCCTAAACATCTGGATCTTATTATGTAATTTTTGCATGAAGGCAGATTAACGGCGTCAAGCTCAATTAACGGCGTTGGCAAAATTGCTCCTGTTTTAACAGTTTGTTGGTGATTTTGGTCCATTAGAGAGTTTATTGGTGAAATTGCTCCTGAGCCAATAGTTCATTGGCAATTTTGCACCTTAATCCTTGTCCATAATATAATACTAATTATGGCTTTCCATGTTATTTAATAATATATATACTTTAAATCAATCTTTAATCAACACAAGTACCACATGAACCAATTTTTAACTAGGAATTTATAAATACTAATTATTAATATGCATTTTACAAATTAATTCCCATAAATCACATTAACATAAATTACTTTGAATATAATAACTCAGTAATAATAATAACTAAATTATTACTCATTCTATTTTTAATAATGATATTATTATTTCCTCTTATTATTATTTATTCTACTATTTATTCATCTTTATTATGGAATTAAAAACCCTGAGTTAAATAAATGTCACCATCCAAAATATTCCTTTATAAGAAGTAATTTATCATTTATATTAAATAATTACTTCATCTTAAATATATTATTTATTTCTCTTTGATAAGTAATAATATTATTTATTATTATTATTTATCCAATTTATTATCTAATAAGTTCCTTTATTCTTTAATCATTTTTTTAATATTAAATACTTTCTTTTTATTTATCTAATTTATTTTGTAAAAGATATAATAGGTGATATAATGTAGATTAGTTAGATTAGATCCTATATATAATAGGGATAAGTTAAATGAGATGCTATTTTATATATATATACACACACACACACATACTATCATACAATAAAACAAAGAAAGCATCGTGCAGCAACTCTCTTTTCTTTCTTTAATGCGCACAATTATATATATATAACACACTTAATTATAAATTCCTACGTAGCACTGAAACGCAAATTTTTCAGATTATTACGTCTCGGAAACGCGAATCGGAATGAAACACAGGGAAACTCAAAAAACGCGAATCGAAGAGTCAAATAGTCAAATGGTAGTTTTGTAAATTTTCGAAACCTAGAGGGCATTTTCCAATTGATGTTTTTGGGGAAAAAACTGACCTAATCAGCAGCAAATTCACAATTCACGGCTCAGTCTCTACCCAGAAATCAAATCCTTTCTCTCAGACTCTCACAATCGGATTTTTGAATCTCCGTCGCCTCTGTCTGTCCAGTGTGTCCGTCGCCTCCGTTTGTCCAGTGTGTTCGTCGCCTTCGTTTGTCCACTCTGTCAGTTGCCTCCGTCTGGATTCCGACCAGTCTCCATCGCCTCCATCTTTAGAAGTTGCAACGCGAGAGGTGATTTATATAATAGATTATTTAGGTTATTTCAGTGTTGGATGTTCTGAAGTATCTCTCCGTCTCTCTGTCACTGTGTGAATAATTTCAATGAGTCAAATGGTCAATTTTTTGGATTATATCCCAATTTCCACTATCAGATATTTCACTGGATTATTAATGAAGATGCACTTTGATTATGCTAATAATTTTTGTTTTATTATATTTTATTAATGTGAAATACACTGTTTATATTAAAAATATTATTTAATATTAAGACTTTTCAGAACGTCTCGAAATATTAGTTTTTTTGAAGCCACGTTTCGGCAACGTCTCGGAAACTCTGGATAAGTATCGGTGCATCATAGATAAATTCATATTAATTCTTCTTCTTTTTTCTTTCTCTTTAACCAAATATCTTAACCAGTTAAAACGCTCACAGCATGGGTTATACAGATCCTTGTTTCGGTTAACACAGAACAGAGACCTCCGAAGGCATGCAACACTTAGGTGAAAGAAGACAATAACAACAAACATGTTCAAGAGCCACGGCTTGCATGGTTGGACAGTGTACGATGAAGGCCAGAAACTTATGTCCGAAACTCAGCGAAACTCTCATGGCAGCCAAGAAACCGAAACACACACACAGACCCTGTTTCGGTTACTACAGAACAGAGGACAACGACAGCAAAAAGGATAGAAGAAAGCGATGATGGGAGACTTACAAAGATGCTGGAGTTTTCCTCTGTTCTATATATCGGTCTGAAACAGAGCAGCTGGGTATCGGGTTTCTCTTCCTTCCTGCACTCACTCTCTCTTCGTCTCTCTCTCTTTTCTTTCACTAAACTCTCAGGTTTTCTGCAACTCCCTCTCTCTCGTCCTCTCCCTCAGCTTCTGTGTTTCGGCTAGTGCAGAAAAATAAAGGGAAACGAAGGCATTAACATATATATATATATATCTGTTGAAGGGAGCAGCGGTCCAAAGAATTACCCAAAGGATTATAAAACTCTGGGCTCGAGAACTGACAGTGAGATCTGATGAAGCGTGGTTTCAGGATTTGCTGACTTTTGGCGTGATATTTTCCTGCTTTTTCTGACGGCTAGGAGAGAGAGAGAGAGAGATAAGTATATTAAGTTGATTATTGTTTCCTGTTTCTTTGTTTCTGTTCACGCGATGCTGAGAAGAGAAAGTGTTTATTGGCTAATGATCAAGGCCTCTCACGGTCTGGGCTGTGTGTGAATGAACATTGGGCAAAAAATGAGATTGAATAAGGGTCCTTGGTGTCTACGTGGGCTGCATGTTTTATGGCTTGGGTGAGTCAATTGATTGTGGGCCGAAAGGTTGAAAATAAAATGGGCCAGAGGAATGAAAAGTTAGGCTTAATGAATGTGCATGGTTTTCATAGATTACCTTATTTAATTAAAGATATTGGATAATAAAAATAAAACTCCTTAGACTTAAATTATTGATAATAAAATATTTTAAGCCTAAGATAATTGTTTATTCGGATTCATTATTTTCCCAATTTAATCTAGAGATAAATAAGCCTTAATTAATTTTTGTAATTATTTTAAATCCAAAAATTCCGTATTAATTTTTCTTATCATTTTTAAATTTGAGTTTCCCAAATTTGGGATGTTACAATAGCTATGGGACTTCATGTTCTATGGGTGACTACTAAGGTCTAAGGTATGATGGGTAGGTAGTACCTACAGGACTGTGTGTCATTAGGGTGCCACTGAGGCCTGAGGCATGTGGGTAGGTAGTACTTATTGAACTATGTGTCCTTAGATGATTATTGATGCCCAAGGTTTATGGGGTAGGCGGTACCTATTGGATTATGTGTCCTTTGGTGATAGTTGAGGCTCTGAGGTAGGTGGCTAGGGTTTACAGCCCTGGCTACTGAGGCCTCTAAGCGCGTTGGTTCCGGGGCCTTATCTTGACCAAGTGATCCTGCGGCAGTAGTACATGCCAGTTTCGTAGTGCCAGAGGTAGGTCTTGACTGTGATTTGCATTACATGCATTGCATACATATTGTATATGAGTTTAACAGTCACTCTGGGGTTTAATTTTGAACTTCAGATTGTTTTAAAGATATGGGTGCTTCAAGTTGAGGTGATCAAGAGTTTAAAAGGTAAGGGTTGAGAGTATTGATACGAAGATGAAGACGCCTCAAGGAGGCTTAATGTTGTACTTATTATGGATGAGAGTATAACATTACTTACTATTTAATATTTTATTTGGGATATGACTGTACCCTTAACCCTATGAGGACTTATTTACTTTTGGGTTTATTGTACTTTACCAGTATATTGTATTTGTCCAAACTGGTAACATTCTCTGTTGCATTCACTTTGATACATGATAAGAAGGAACAAGTAATATTGGAAAGATAATAAGTAAAAGGGAATCCCTCTAGCTCGCCACCCGAGAGGGCGAGGCCGGTAAGGGTGTAACAAAATATGTTGTAAAGTCCTCTGTTTTCCTTTTGTTTTCCCTTGTTTATTACATTATTTACTTGATCATATGTATTCTTTTTCCCTAAACAATTGGTTAAAAAGCCATAATTTTGACCACTACATTTATTCTCTAAATTTGTAGTGGTTAACTGATGTTGTATCCAAGCTTTTACCATTAGTTGAGCATAGATTATGTGCAAGACATATCCATGCCAACTAAAGTAAGGCATGGAGGGGCAGGAAATAAAATAAGAGGTTTTTCTCGTGTGCATGGAGCACCTTTGTTGAACAGTCTGTCAATAACTTGATTGCCCTTATAGATTTGAAGACAATAACAGTAAAAGCATTAGTAACCTATCCAATTCAAAGCTGGGTAAGGGCTTATTTTTAGTTGTAGGAGTTTGTCTTGGATAGTGCATAACACTTTAAGTGTAAGATTTAATGCCTGGATTGATGACTTTAGGTATCTATCATTGTAAGAATAGTTGATGGAATTAGAGTTAAGATGATAAGTAAGTGGGCAGAGAGTGAATCAAATGTAGGAGGTAGAGAGAGAATTACAATCCAAAGTGTGTTAGTTTGTATGAGACAAAGAAGGAGTTAACAATGGGTTGTATGGTTTTCTTTAATCGTGGAAATGGATGAGGTCACCAAAGGGAAAGATAGACACAAAGTAGACATACCAAGAAGCAGTGTAGTTGTAGGGCATGGGATTTGATTGAAATTCCATGCCAACATGCTATATTTGCATTATATCATGAAAAAATTGATCTAGTCACTTTAATTTCAAGGTTCTATCACAAGTAGACATACCTTGCTAGCTAAAAAATTAAGTTCCAATATATGAGAGGCAAAAGGTTATGGCCACTTGCTAAGTTTCAGCCCATAGACTCACCTCGTACATGCAAATTTCTTGGTAGACCCACCAAAAAGAGGGAAAAGACTTAAAAAACTAATAGGAGAAAGAAGATGCCTGTTGTTAAACAACAACAACCAACTACTAGTGGTGACACAAACACATACCTCCTTTCCCCTCCACGTGAGAAGTTGTCTAAGAGAGGGTCAACTGCCAAATGCACGATTTGTCACTAAGAAGGGCACAATAGAGCCACATGTAAAGATGTGAGTATTTCATTATTATTTTTCCAGTTTTAATATGTTATCTTACTAATCAAATGTCCTCTCTTAATTGCAGCAACCATAAGCAAGTACCCCAAGGTAAAAAGATTAGTAGGCAAAAGTGTGCTCAAACTGACCAATCTACATCAGAACATAAGAATCTTAAACCACCACAAGACCACATGGTGGACAAGCTTTCTATAAGAGCAGGGTTACAAGTGGCATGGGAATTCATATTAATGAGGACACTGGACACAATGTGTACAATGTATGTAATAAATCTGTGTATTCATGTTAGGAGAATTAATTTCACCTCCTAACATAATTTTTTTGTCATTTTATAGCCTAGCATGAGTTCACATATTGTTCTATATGAGGGGATGACTAAAGAGAGAATTCACCAACATAAAGATCTTTAAACCAGATTCCCAATCCTAAATGAAACAACAATGAGGACCACAAGGAGCATGTCTACATCCTTATAGGGCCTTTAAGTTGATGGAGCAAGTGTTTCCACCCTTTCTGACTTGCCATTCACCCTCCAAGGGGTTATGTGTTAGTTCTCAACTTAAGTTTTGATGATAAAAACACTTGTTAGTTGTTGGTTTAACAAGAACTAGAGTTCTGGGCATTAAAACTAAGGTTTTAGAAAAGTTGAGCAGTAAGAACTCAGGTTCCTGGTCATAGAACTCGAGTTCGCGGCCTCTGATAAGAAAGTTCTCAATCTGTCGAATTGAGAACTCGAGTTCTTGGAAGTAGAACTCGAGTTCACGTCTTCTGATAAGAGAGTTCTCACCCAGGCAAGTTGAGAACTCGAGTTCTTGGGAGTAGAACTCGAGTTCGCGGCCTTTACATCATACAAAATTTTTCAAACCATGAGAACTAGAGTTCTTAAGTGGTGAACTAGAGTTCTTGTTTGAGAACTAGAGTTCTTCGGTCAAGAACTAGAGTTCTTCGTTCAAGAACTAGAGTTCTTGGCATAAGAACTCAAGTTCGCGAATTATGTCTTGCTGAAATTCTTCAAACAAAAGAAGGGAATTTAAAACTAGAGTTCTTCATTCAAGAACTAGAGTTCTTGGAATGAGAACTCGAGTTCACAAAATTGTGTTTTGTCCAAAATATAAGAACTAGAGTTCTTGAACAAGAATTAGAGTTTATGACTAGAGTTCTTGAACAAGAACTAGAGTTCTTCATTTTATAAATCAGCGAAGTTTCTTTGAAAACACAAGAACTAGAGTTCTTCACGAGGAAAAACAATCGGACCTTTTTGGAAAGCACAAGAACTAGAGTTCTTGCATGTAGAACTAGAGTTCATCTTCAAGAACTCGAGTTCCTTTGAAACCTGGTCTCAGCCAGTATACAGAACTAGAGTTCTTGTGATGAGAACTAGAGTTCTTATACAAAAAAAACACGAATCATTTCTGGAACTCTCCAAACGTTTTGAACTTAAGCAGATACTTGCCAGATTGATAAATAATCATTTGTAAAACATCTTTAACCTGTTTGCTAGTGATTTCAGGGTTCAAAACGAAGTAATAAATGAAAAGCAACATAAAGCGAATGCTCACGTCACAACGTCAGGCATTTATTGCAGAGTAGAAAAATAGAGCAACATATGGAATTAACGCTGCAGCAGAACAAAGACATTCTTCAAGACATTCTTATTCCAGCTTTCAAGTACAACCAACGACACAATACATTAAATGTAAGAAGCTGAAGATTCAACGGTCCATTCTGATTAACAAGGAACTTGAGCCTAACAGAAATTTAAACAAGTGACAACGGTCACCTTCCAGTTTCTCCCAACGGCATTAATGGCAAAGGATATAAAAGCCCAAGCATTCAATATCGCCAACTACCGAAACTCTGCGCATTTACTTTGAGTTATTATCTTATCAGTTTCATTATTCTCAACTTGTACTTCAGTGATCATTTATTATTCAACTCGTGAGGAGTTACTTAAACATTCAATTTTCATTCGTTTATAAAATCTTAAGGTTGTGGAACCTTAAGTAAGGGTGTACAATTACAAGTAGTAAGGGGGAGTGAGTCTGAGGGATCATTCCGAGTTGTGTAATTGTATTCTGAAGATAGTGAAAAATCCCAAGGTGTTTTTGGGGACTGGACGTAGGTCAGGATAGACCGAACCAGGATAAATTCTCTCGTGTTCCTTCTCCTTTAAACTCTTGCTCAGTTAGTTCATTAATTTGTGAAAATTTTGATGAAGCAGTTAGATTTTTAAATCACCTATTCACCCCCCTCTAGGTGATATTCCATCTTCATTATGTGGAGAGGACAAAAAGCGATGATGACCTCACAACTTCTAGCACATACGGAAAACATTATAAGTAGATGTGGAAGTAGGAAGTCCACTGTAAGAAGAGGAATGGCTAATTAATGGTTTAGTTAATGGGAGTTTATTTTGTCAATATGTTCAACTTGGCTAACTTATGATATACCTAATAGTTGTTTAGGATTACTCAATTTTGGTAAAAACTCATGTAGTGAATATGCTACTATCCTATGTATTAATGGCCATTTTTTTGGCTTATGGCAACTTCAACTAGGAGTTAAAATGTTATCTCATATTTATATCAGATTATGATATCTACCACATGACTTATAATTGGCTAACCTGTGATATGTAATGCTCCTTCTTCCTTTTATTCTTCATGCATGTTTTGATTCTATTAACTTGTTATTTTGTTAAGCAAACTCAACACTGATGATACAACTTTCATATTATAAGTTGGGGTGTTTACAATATATTATGTGATGGTGAAGTTTGGGTAATTAAAGTTATTTTGTGATGGTGAAAGCAACAACCCTAAATTGGTGGGTCAGAAAGAGTATCAAGGGCTTGGGAATGTTCTTATAACATATTTGTCCCATCCTTATCAGCCTCCTCACCACAACCCTTTTCATCATTCTTTTCATCAAAATCGTTTGCAACATATAACAGACTTGCCATAAAACTAATAAGGAATTTGTTATGGGATGAGAACACAAATGTCCAATCTCAAAGGATTGGTAGATGTTAATATCGGATCGATGTAGGGGCTCAACAATATCTATGAAAGAGATATAACCGAACCTCTAAGATCAATGTTTTACACAAATGGTGGATGCCAATAAGGGTGTGGGGTGTGTGCACAGTGGAATTGAATTTAGAATAGATGAATCGAATTTGTGTACCTTGTGGGCAATCTCCTATTTATAGAGATTACCTGAAACCTTAGTTTACTCCGATAAATGCTTGTAGTGCGCCTATCTCCCTAGATCATGCCTGCTCCACTATTTGCTTCACGCATCACGGTGGGCGTGATTATAGGAGTGGTATCTTACAGAGTAATGAAGGCTTTGCCATTGGGCTTTCTTGAAAATGGAAGAAATCACCAAGAGGGGGGTGAATTATGGATTTTAAAAATTCTTTTCGAAAACACCCAAGTTTTTGGATTGAAAACAGAGTATAAGAAAGCAAGGAAGAGAAGCTTAGATACAAAAGATTTATACTTGTTCGATCCTAACCTTGACCTACATCCAATCCCCAGATATCTTCTGGGTTTTTCAACTATCAATATTCTCTAATTACAACAATGTAACTCTCAAGCAATCCTAATCACCAAGGACGTGCTCCCTCTTACACTTTGTAATTGATCAACCCAACTCACAGGTTCCACAACCTTGAGTTCCCTAAACAAATAATCAAATGATTTTCAAAACAAGACTCTCAAAAAGAGCAGATAGGGATAAACACTGAAGTTCAAAATACTGTAGAATACACAAAGACTCAAATCAAAAGATGTAATCAGTAGTAATTCTATGTGTGTTGTTGCTATGAGTCTTCCTGGGTATTTATAGCTTAATCATAGAAACTAGCCGTTGCATTTTCTTCTCTTTTATTCTTCAATGTTCAGCTTCATCTCTGGAATATGATAGTTGCATATATTTCTCTTTTTCTTCAATTCTCAGCTGGAATCCTGGATTTAGTCGTTGCAGATGATCTTCCAGAATTCTTGTCATTCTATGATTTGTATTTGAACGTTGGAGAGTGATTTGATTGACCTATAACGGTCTGAGCTAAACCATTGGGAAAGAGGAGAAGTTTCAGGCTTGTTCTTGGTTCTTCATTAAATGCATTTAACACAGATCTGATTTCAACTTGATCCTTGTTGAATTCATCTGAAACTAATAAGCATATCGATCAAGCATATATATGATGATTTGCAACTTAACATGTGAGTAAATCAACCTATAAGTTTGAATCAAACAGATAGAGGATGTCGTTAGTGAAACAGAGTTTCGCTAGGCTCGAGCTAAAAGTATGTAGGCTCGAGTCTAATCGTCTTCGAAGCTTCGATTACTCTCTCAATCTGAGCCAAACTCGAGTTCATAAGTTTTAGGCTCGAATTTGCTTCAATAAAACATTTTTGAAATTCTTTCAATCAGATATAGGCTTGAGTCTACATAATCATATTTGAGTTCATATTTGAAAATATTTTGAATGCATTTTGTAAGGGACAAACGCGAGTTTAACTTAGCAGGCTCGAGTTTGTTCACATGAACAGTTGATGGAGAACTCTTTATAAGACTTAAGCTTGAGTTAAATAAAACATGCTCAAGTTACAAAATGGCGACATGCTCTCTGTAAGGCATAGGATCGAGTTTATTATGACAAACTCAAGGTTAACTAAGAGCGGACAACTTGTTTTGCCCTCTGTAACCTGTAGACTCGAGTTTAACATAATGGGCTCGAGTTTTGTTCAGATAAAATCATGAAACTTGCTCTCTATCACGAGTAGGCTCAAGTTTATCAAAGGAGGCTCAAGTTTGCCTAAATTTAAAATCACTTGTTCTTCTTTATGTTAAGTATGAACTCGAGTTTAACAAGTTTAGGCTCGAGTTTAACTTACATAACAAGGATTAAATTAATGTTAACAAACTTCTACCTTTTTTGAATTTTAGCAACAAAGAGCAACTTCTTAGTTTACAACTGTCAGTTATCATCAAAACACATAGAGAACTAACATTCTCCCCCTTTTTTATGATGTCACTTGTAAACCAACTTGACAGAGATTTTGAGATTTTTGACAGTAGTGAGCATGTTAAGTCTAAGCAAAATATAAAGTTTATTTAAATAAGGCTTAGATGCTTAAAACTCATTACATATTACTTAAACCAGCCATTGTATTAAGTTAATCATATAAGATTAATCCAAGATAGTACAAGAAGAACTTCAATACAGCAAAATAAAGCAACAGTGATACTTTGAATGCAATTACACATATTTAAGCAAAGGTAATCAAAAGCTAAAACCTTGCTCGTGTCTTCACTTTTCTTCTCCCCCTTTGTCATCAACAAAGAGGGGTGGATCAGAGGTAGGGATAAAGGTGATGGGTGCGACAGGTAGGGCTATTTTTTCACTTTTTTTAGGGTTTTTTCAAACCTAACTATCTACGCTTCTCTGACGTCACCAGTGTTTTCGTTCACCTTTGTGCTTGCTAGCGTTTTTAAACCTGCCTCTTCAAATGCTTATTATCTATATAACCTCAAACGTCCCGCTGTTTCAAGTTTTTACGTCCAAACACTCCTGCCACTACCAAGAGAAAAAGCTCTAAAGCCAAGTCTCTCAAAACTCTTCCTTCTTCTCTTCCAAGCGTTTCTGCACCAGGTAAACTTTCACCACCGTGTTCTTGATTTAGATTCTTGTCACATTTCTTCTTTCCTGCTCTGTGATTCTTCTTTCTTCATTTATGAACAAGTTGCGCTCCTGGGTTTTGGGGTAGTGTCTTTAAGCATTTTTCTTGAAGGTTTGAGTCAAAGCGCCCATCTCTGGTTTCTTTCCCTGTTCTTGCCTCCCAATGGACAAGAATCCAGACATACTAGTAGATATGTACGGTAGGCCTATTCCTGAAGAAGATAAGGAGGTCATAAAACATGTTTTTGAGAAGACAGCCTATTGGATATTTGATGTTCATCGTTTTAAGGAATTTGTGAAAGCATATGCCCTTAAACCTTCTGGTAGTGGTAGTAGGAAAAGCAAACGTAGAGCTCCTCCTCCTTCTCCCCCCACAAGAGCAACTCCAATTTCAATATCCTGGCCCCCAGTTTCGCCGGTGTATTCATGAGAACCAACCCCTCAAATCTCAATTTCACTGCCTTCTCCATGTGAAAACTGTCTACATTAGTATATAGCCTTAGTTCAACTTGGTCGGGAAAGAGAAGCTGAGATGATGCTAAAGAGTTGTACTCATGGTTTACTCGTCCCATCGACTCCTTCTCTCCTAAGTCGACTTTCCTTGTTAAGGGTCATACTCCTTGTTATGTTTGCCGTCAGCAAAGCCTGACTTTAACCAAACTTGACCGAGACTTAGATGCAAATATGGTGTTAGTTACATGCCGACATGGATATGCTCCTATTATCACCTCATAAAGTGGAGTACATCCCATAACTTCACATCATGGTAGATTTCCTTCTGACTTATCTTTTCTTTTTATTTATATAGGTATAGATGGCTTCCTCATCTCGTGTTAGTGAGCAGTCGGCAGCTGAAGAGTCAAGGTTCACCGACGTTGCTCATAGCCTGAGTCATTATGTCATAAGCGAAGAGGTCAAGGCAATCCAAAACAAAATGACTTGGGAAGAATTTAAAGGGCCCAATCTTGCCAATAGTGAAGGA
Organism: Acacia confusa; assembly: GCA_037074495.1. Taxonomy (NCBI): domain Eukaryota; kingdom Viridiplantae; phylum Streptophyta; class Magnoliopsida; order Fabales; family Fabaceae; genus Acacia; species Acacia confusa. The sequence continues at coordinate 30,327,857 of CM073505.1, forward strand.
TACACCGTACGACTGCCCTTAGATAGAGAATCCGTAGCGTCCTAAGGGTTGAGGATTCTGCACCCCACTTCTTCATGTACTGAGATATAGTTACCCACCCTAGCGCCGGGTTCCCCTTTTCCGACTTTATCATCCAAGTCCTTAGCCATTTACATGTCGCCCTAATGCAATTGCACCCCAATGCTTGGGCTTACGACCTAGCCTTTGAAAACATATGTATAGAACAAAGAATAACCTGTACAATTCCCGTATTTTTTTCACTTTTTCTCTCCTATGAACACCTATAAGACCAAGAAGAAACCCATAGAATTTACATGGACCTTCCTTAGGGGTATCCGTGGTAGCGGAATAAAATTTATCCAATAAATTACGAATCCCAAGAAGAGGATCTATCAACAGCGTTTAAATCAGGTTAGTAATTAGAAACCATACCTATGCGAACTCGTGTGCATGCTTTGCAAACTCGTGGGCTAACACATTATTTGGTCAATTGATCTCTAAGAGTTGACTCTACGAATTCACTCCCTCTACCGGTATTCACACCGAACAGCACTCCAATACGAACGGCAGCGTGCTAGCGCCTTCAAGCTTTTGTCTCACGTCTCTCTTCTAGGGTTCTTTTGTGGCTCTTCAATTCTCTTATGTGTGTAATCAAATTACTTACAACCTAAGGGTATCTATAACCCTAATAGGCCTCATTAAATATTCAAAATCAATCTTATTAATTTTGAAATTGGATTGGAATTAAATTTGTCTAATTGATTCAATCTAATCAATTTATTTAATGCGAATTACAAGCCAGCTGATTTGATTTATCTTTATAAATCAAATCATTGATTGATCTTCATAAATCAAATATGGAAGTTATTTAATGATTAGCCCTTAAGGCATAATTTCCAACAGACTCCCACTTGCACTAGGTGCAATCATTATATATATATATCCTCCCTAGATAAAACATTGTATTCATTAAATCTTAGACATATCTTAGATTCAATGAATTTGGACAATATAGCTCGTGTTAGGCTATTCTTATGTGCGACCCTGTAGGCTCACATGAGATTGGCAGCGGGCCAGTATTGTACTAGCCCACAAGTTGCAAGCGACCTCTAGCAAGACATTACGACTACCCTATTCACATAAGGATCGATTTTCGATACAACCTATCATATAACCATGCCACGTCCCTTTTGTCACGCGATAATTTGGTCAAGGATGAAGCATGGATAGTGTCATCCTCCTGTTCTTGACCATTACTTTCTCGATTCTTGAGTAGTCTAATAATTGAAATGGAAACTCCTTCCCATCATAGTATGGCCATACATTTCTTAGACTCACTCATCGAGAGGCTTAGTATTATCTCTCTACAAATGTAAGGGACAAATTCCATCTTGACCACTCACATTCATCTGTATGAAAACCACTGATCTTGATCCAAGCCTTTATTATCACCCTGTCAAAGGTGACTTTTGACTAGGTCAAAAATTAGTGACTCATCTTGTAGGAATCCATGATGATTTCAGGTCACAGGGCGTTGTGACGCGGTTATACATGAGATAAGCTTATGACTAAATCCATGCAACTTTCTCATAGTGGGTCGGTCCAGCACCTTGTACTCTTACAAGTGCCCATGACTTTGATTCGTATTTCCATACCTCATCAAAGTCATACTGGTCTTATCTCATCTTCGCTCCCATGTAGATGACTGACTAGGGACTTTTAGGATAATCTATAAGATATATCCAAGGATACAGTTATCAATATAAACATGCAAATGAAATGATAAGTAAAAGAGAACACTTTAAATAACAATAGTATTTGAAGTATAATGATTTAGCCTTTCCAACAAAATATTGCCACTTGCATTAGGTACAATCATTAATTTCCCTAATTCTTATTGTCCACACATGACGTTCATGTATTTTCTGTGCAAGTGGCTTAATAAGAGGATCAACAACATTGTCTTCTCCTGGTACTTTGCATATCTTTATGTCACCTCTATCATTGATTTCCCTGATAAGATGAAAGTGCCTGAGTATATGCTTGGTCCTTTGATGTGACCTAGGCTCCTTGGCCTGCGCAATAGCCCCGCTGTTGTCACAGAACAGGTCTATTAGATTTGAGATGGTAGGAATCACCCCTAGTTCAGTTACGAACTTTTTAATCCAAATGGCTTCTTTAGCTGCATTCGATGCTGCTATATATTCAGCTTCTGTTGCAGAATCAACCACAGTGCTCTGCTTTGAGCTCTTCCAGCTTACCACACCACCATTTAACAGGGATACATTTCCTAACTGCGATCTTACATCATCTTGGTCAGTTTAGAAACTTGCATCTGTGTAACCAGTCACACAGAGCTCATCACCCAATTCACCATATACCAAGAATAAGTTCTTTGTCCTTCTTAAGTACTTTAGGATATTCTTGATAACAGTCCAGTGACCCTCACCAGGATCTTATTGATATCTGCTGGTCATACTTAAGGCAAATGAGACATCCGGTCGAGTACATAACATGACATGTATGATAGATCCAATGGCAGAGGCATATGGAATCTTACTCATGCGTTCTCTTTGATCTTGTGTATTAGGACACAAATCCTTGCTGAGATGGATGCCATGAGACATGGGCATGCAACCCCTTTTTAGAATCCCGCATACTGAATCTATGCAGTATCTTGTCTGTGTATGTGCTCTGATTTAAGCCTATCAGCCTCTTGGATCTATCTCATAGATCCTGATCCCAAGGATGTAAGTGGCTTCGTCTAAATCTTTCATTGAGAAGGACTTTCCTAACCAAGACTTGACACTCTGCAAGGTAGGGATGTCATTCCCAATGAGTAGGATGTCATCAACATAAAGCACCAAAAATACAACTGTTTTCCCACTAACCTTCTTGAAAACACAAGGCTCATCTATGTTTTGAATAAATCTAAACTCTTTGACTACTTCATCAAAACAATGATTCTAGCTCTGAGATGCTTGCCTCAATCCATAAATGGATCTTTGAAGCTTACAAACTTTACCAGAGTCCTCTGGATGCACAAAACCCTCATGTTGTGTCATGTACACATCCTCAAGCAGCTTTCCATTAAGGAAGGTTGTTTTAACGTCCATCTGCCATATCTCATAGTCATAATATAATGCGATGGCAAGAAGGATTCTTATCGATTTGACCATTGCAACTGGGGAAAAGGTTTCATCATAGTCCACACCATGAGTTTAAGTGAATCCTTTTGCAACCAGCCATGCCTTAAAGACATTTACTTTGCCATCCATGTCAGTTTTCTCTAGGAAAACCCACTTGCACCCAATGGTTTTTACACCTTCAGGTGGATCGACTATGGTCCATACCTTATTGTCATACATGGATTGCATTTCAAACTTCATGGCACTAAGTCATCTTTCAGAGTTGGGTCCCACTATGGCTTCTCGATAGGTAGTTAGTTCATTCTTCTCATTGAGCAAAATATCACGACTTCTAGTAATCAAAAATTCATATCACTGAGGCCACTGTCGTGTTTTATCGGATCTTCGTGGGCCTTGTGTTACTTGAGTAGGCTCAACAACTTGTTGTGAGTCTTCTCCATTTTCCATCTGTGGTTCTACGTTGTCTTGTGGCTCTCAAACTTTTTCGATGTTCACCTTACTCCCACTAGTTCTTTTAGAGATAAACTCCTTTTCCAAAAAGATACCATTACGGATAACAAACACTTTGTGATCCGTGGGATTGTAGACATAGTATCCCTTAGTTTCCTTAAGATACCCCAACAAAAAAGCATTTTGAGGATCTAGATGATAATTTATCAGAGGTTTGTTGTTTAACATAAACCTCACATCCCCAAATCTTAAGAAATGACAAACTGGATTTCTTCCCAGTCCATATCTCATATGGTGTCTTTTCAACTGTCTTTAATGGAACACGATTTAGTGTGAACGCAACTATTTCTAGAGCATAGCCCCAAAAGGACGGCGGAAGATCTATTTGACTCATCATAGATCGAACCATATCTAATAGAGTTCGATTTCTCCGTTTAGAAACACCATTCCATTGAGGTGTTCTTGGAGGAGTAAGTTGTGAGATGATCCCACAACTCCTAAGATGGTCAATGAACTTTTGGCTCAAATATTCTCCACCCCGATCAAATCGAAGTATTTTAATTGTTTTGCCAAGTTGATTTTGCACTTCATTTTGGAATATTTTGAAGATTTCAAAAGATTTAGACTTATGTTTCATTAGATAGATATACTCATATCTACTGAAATCATCTATAAATGTTATGAAGTACAAATGACCTCCTCTGGCAGATATATTCATTGGTCCACACGTATCAGTATGTATGAGGCCCAATAAATCGGTGGCCTCTCACTATGTCTAGTAAAAGGTGCCTTTGTCATATTTTTCAATAAACAAGACTCACATGTATCAAATAATTCAAAATCAAATAAATTAAGAAATCTATCTTGATGGAGTTTCGAAATGTGTTTCTCATTTATATGTCCTAGACGACAATGCCATAAGTAGGTCGGATTCAAATCATTTGACTTGAACCTTTTAGTAGTTATGTCATAGGTTCGTCCATTATTAGGATGTTCTAAATTAAGTATATAATGACCAGCATGCAAATCACCATCAGCATAGAAATGTCATTACGACAAATTGAACATCTGCGGCTCCTAGTAATTGAAGTATAACTTTCCTTATCCAAATAAGAAAGTGAAACAATGTTACTACTCAAAGCAAGAACATAAAATCAATTGTTCAAAATTAACAAAAGCCCACTGGGCAGAACTAATTCATAAGTGCCTACGGCTAAAGCAGCAACTCTTGCTCGGTTTCCAACTTGTAGGTCAACTTCGCCCTTCTTCAATTTTCTACTGTCCTTGAGACCTTGCACATTTGTACAAATGTGAGATCCACATGCAGTATCTAATACCCATATAGAGGAAGTGGAAAAGTGAATACCTATGACATAGATACCTGAAGCGATAGCCCCGCCATCCTTCTTGTTCTTTTTCAGATCTTCAAGGTAGAGTTTGCAGTTCCTCTTCCAATGACCATGTTCATTGCAGAAGAAGCAGACCCCGTCCTTCGAAGTTTTTGCCTTCTTGGCTGCAGGCTTAGTTTCAGGCCTGTTTGACTCTTTGGTCTTACCAGCTGAGCCATTACCCTTTCCTTTTCCCTTGCCTTTCCTTTTCGTACTCTTTCCCTTTTAAACCATCAAAACAGTACTGGGCTTCTTCTTAATGCTCTACTCAGCTATTTTAAGCATTCCATGCAATTCAGAAATTCATTTCTCCATGTTGTTCATATTATAGTTCATGACAAACTGGTCATAACTTTCGAGGAGTGAGTTCAAGATCATATCTGTAGCTAACTCCTGGCTCATGGGAAATCCAAGCCTCTCAAGGTGATCAATATAGCCTTTCATTTTCAACACATAAGGACTAACTGATGCACCTTCAGCCATCTTCCAGGAATGTAAGGCCTTTGTGGTCTCATACCTCTCTTACCTTGCCTGTTGTTGGAACATTTCCTTGAGATGTACAATCATCTCATAAGCCTCCATATGTTCCAGATCTCTTTGGAGCTCTAGAACCATAGTGGCAAGCATCAGGCATCCTACATCCACAGAGTCATCCTTATGCTTCATGTAAGCATCTCTTTGAGCTCTTGTAGCATTAGCTGCAGGCTCGTCAGGAATGGGTTGATCAAGGACATAAACCTTTCTTTCGTGCTTGAGAACAATTCTCAAGTTTCTAAACCAGTGAAGAAAGTTTGTCCCATTTAGTTTGTCATTCTCAAGCACTGATCGTAATGATAGTGTTGCGGTATTACTAGTCGACATGATTCTACAAATAAAAAAATATGCAAAGTTAATTAATAATCTCCCATTGAATTAACAACCTTCATTATAATTAATGGGCTAAGATCCATATTTGGCTTAAATTTAAGTCTTCTTTGGCATGATGCTTAAAATCAAGTTATTTAGGTAGGCAACCACTTTGTGAATTACATCACATGTAACTCTTAGATCTTTATGGGATTCGATCATCATATGACCGGCACGTTTAATCCTATCTAATGCCTTGAGATCCAAAATCGTTTTGATAATCTCAATTAAGTCAAGACAATCATGAATGTTGAGTATCACCATTACTCACTCATGTCTCACCAAGATAACTCAAGTGCATCCACTTTGGTGGAACATACAAATAAGCAATCTAGGCTTTGACAAGTATTCATTAATTGACGGCATCACGACTTAAGATTTCGATTAGAGGGTATTATTTGATATAATCTAATTAATCCTATTTATGTGAATGCAATGATAGTTGTATCTCATACAAACAACACATAATTCACAAAATAAACATGTTATAATCTAATCAAAAGCACCATTAAAACGTGACACAACATGGCTTATCTAACCTAAAATCTTCTCAAGCCAATGAGGGGACTTCTCTAAATAAGTAAAAAAAAATTACATCAAGAGAAACCTTGTTTAAACATACGAGGGGAGTGAGATGAGAAGAGAATTTACATAGAGAATATTTAGAGAGAGGCATGACTCGCAGGCCATGTTTAAATATTACAACAATTGTAAAGACTAAAGTCATGTTGTTCACCATACCCAAACAATTTGAAAGTAAATCACAACAGGTAACAATTCATACAATATGAAAGAGAATGTCATGATTTCTCCATCAATTAATAATTATGATAATTATAATAATGTTATAAATCAACTATATAAACATTCATAAGTAGGAGCAATCATGTAATAATTATAATCATCATTATAATCACCATGTAATAATGCCAATTCCCAAAAAAATTATAATCCGTAAATGAATGGCATTATGCAAAATGGACTAGACCAACAATTCAACAAATTACTCTTTCCATATAATTTATTTCATTCAACATTTAATTACCTACTGCGCCATAATTTCTTCTTTCATTCTTTCATATTTCGTCATATATATCCATCACGTCATACAAGTGATGTATATAATAACGTGAACTTTAAATATATCTAATATATATATATATATATATATATATATATATATATATAATTTCACTATATACTATAAAATTTTTGTTTAAATTATATATATTGTTAATCACATTAACAATAAAATATATATCTCATATATAATCACATTAAGAACAAAAACCCAATTTAAACGCACAATTGATCTAGCTCTGATGCCATTGTTGGTATTCGTACACGCAGTAGAATAAAATTTATCCAATAAATTACGAATCCCAAGAAGAGGATCTATCAACAGCATTTAAATCGGGTTAGTAATTAGAAACAATACCTATGCGAACTCGTGTGCATGCTTTGCAAACTCGTGGGCTAACACATTCTTTGGTCAATTGATCTCTAAGAGCCGACTCTACGAATCCACTCCCTCTACCGGTATTCACACCGAACAGCACTCCAACACGAACGGCAGCGTGCTAGCGCCTTCAAGCTTTTGTCTCACGCCTCTCTTCTAGGGTTCTTTTGTGGCTCTTCAATTCTCTTATGTGTGTAATCAAATTACTTACAACCTAAAGGTATCTATAACCCTAATAGGCCGCATTAAATATTCAAAATTAATCTTATTAATTTTGAAATTGGATTGGAATTAAATCTGTCTAATTGATTCAATCCAATCAATTTATTTAATGCGAATTAAAAGCCAGCTGATTTGATTTATCTTCATAAATCAAATATGGAAGTTATTTAATGATTAGCCCCTATGGCATAATTTCCAACAGAACCACCATCTATTTTGAATTATATCAATTACATGCTTGCTCAAGCAAGATGATAGACAATTTTGGCCTCTTGCCCCCTTTCTTTTCTTTTCTTTTATTATTATTTTATTTTATTTTATTTTTTCTGGCGAGCAAGTCTCTTGCCCCCTTTCTATCTACAAGTAGAATTAAGAAAACGATACACGCAGAATACGACCAAATCATTTCATGGAGCGATGTGACTCAAATAGTGATGCAAACCAAAGAAGGACAATAAGATAAAAGATGAAGAGGATGAGGGAGAAGGGAGACAAATTATGACTAAACTTGGCACATGCTGGTTGGCATCCTGTTAGATGCTGAGTTATTTAAGTGTGAATTCTGGAAATAAAAGGGGAAACTAGATTTACTATGTTTTTAAAGAGAAGCAAGAATCTCACTGACTCTCTAAAAACCGCCTCTGATTTATAGAATAAGTGAGTATCTCACTAATTCTATAAGAACAGCTCAGGAGAATCTCCAATAAGTAATTTACTCTCTGAATAATTGATCATGTTATTGATAGGCTAAGAGCCAATAAATAGAACTAGGTTTACATAAAGTGACTCTAATATGAAATTCAAATATATAATCAATAAATCTAAATCCTAATAACTAAATCTATCTAGTTGTGATAGATCACTTATTTCCTAAAGATAATAAAGGATAATAAAATATAATCAAAACAGACTTGATAAAATAGATAATAAAAACAAACTCGATGAAATAAATAATAAAAGATAATCATAACAGATTAAATAAAATAATTAATTCCTAATTTATCCTAATAAGCTTATTTTTCCTAGAATAGTGATTTAAATCGCTAACATTTCTCCCCCCTTGGAAAAACGACTTGTCCTCAAGGTGAAAATCAGTAAAGTTCCCACGGATGGCAACATTATTGAATTTCCCTTTTTTTCAGTTCCTTTTTTCTTTAAGCTACTCGGGATCAGCGCTGTGATTGTTGTGTCACGACCCTTGACTTCGCGTTCAGGTTTGAATGGATCAGCCACTGGGTGTCCTTCTTCGTTGACTGCAAAGAGAGAGAAGGAAGGTGAGTTACATCGATGACTAGGGTAGAATGGTTTGGCACATTGGAATCAAAGGCCCTTGTCTCACCGGCGTTGCCTTTCAGCGTCAATGGGTGATACTCAACTGGTGGGCAGTTGATCTGAGGTTGCCAAAGTTGACATTGCAGGATATTGAGCGGCACTGGATGAGGATGTTAATTTTATAAAATTGGAATATGAGTCATACGTTGTTGTTGACAGAGACAGAGAATTCAGGGGCAGCCGTTTTGATTGTGTGACGGAATTAATAGGCTTAGGCCCACATCGGATCGATAGTTGCTGTTTAAACTTGAGAGCCAAGCTTGCCGGCTTGTACACTGTTCTAGGCTTCTGAAGGCGGACGTCCAAGCGTATTTTGTCATTCAAACTAGTAAAAAAGACACCAATAAGGTAGTGCTCTGGCCATTGTGAAACGCGAGATACACGCTTTGCCCATTCCTGTCGATATTCCTGAACCGTTCCTGTTTGCTAAATCTGACAAAGGTGTTCATCCAGATTGAGAAATTCTGGTGGCCCAAAGTGCTCCTGTAATGCCGCAACAAGATCTGGCCAGTAACATTGTCCTTTGTGAGTTGAACTAAGCGAATAAGTGCAAAGCATCACCTTCAAAATATTTTGATACAAGGTCAACCTTATCCTCCTTTGGCGTGTGATAATACCTAAAGAACTTTTCAGGTTTATGTATCAAACCCCGTGGATCACCATCGTCGAACTTAGGGAAATCAATTTTGGCATATGGATGGTGAGAGGAATAGTGTGGGTACTTAGATTCACCACCACTATCATTGGACTACTGCTGCGATCGCCCTCTATGACGATGATGGTGTTAATTCTCTATGTGTTTCGATGATAACTGACAATTGTAAACTTGAGATGAAATTTGTCTTTGAAAAGTTGAAAAACTTATTATTAAAGACAAACTCAAGTTTTGGTTTGAAAAGTCGAGTTTGGACTTGACAAAAAGCAATTCCAGTTTTGTTAAACTAAGACAAACTCAAGTCAAGATTTGAAAACTCGAGTTTAGGTAATACAGAGAGAGTTCCTAAGTTTTTTAAAGACAAAGCAAACCAGAGTTTAGTTAAACAAACTTCAGTTTGACAAATCAAGAAACCTGAGTTTTCCCAAGTAGTGTGAAAACTTGAGTTAGAGTTGTGGAAACTCGAATTTATCACATATAGAAAGATATATTATCTTAAGCTTGTGAAAACTTGAGTTATGATTTTGGAAACTCCAGCTTGGATTTGCTTGAATGTTTTACAAAGTTTTCTCCTTTGAGAAAACTCGAGTTTAGTTTTCACAAACTCGAGTTTAGGACTTACAAAGAACAACACATATTTCTAAGGTTTTGAAAACTTAAGTTTTGAAATGAAAACACCGGTTTGATCAATCCAAAGAGCTCTCCAATTTTCCTTAGTTTATGTAGAAACTCGAGTTAACCTTTACAAACTCGAGTTTATGCTTTACATAGAACATCACTCTCTTTACACCATTTAAAAACTCCAGTTTTGTATAAAAGCTCTAGTTTTGAGCTTTTGGATTTAAAATGTATTTTTCAGCTTAAGAGTATAAAACTCGAATTAGTCACTTAATGACTCAAGTTTAGGTCTTGCTCAAAAACTGATTGAAAGATCAAATCGCGACCTTCATCTCTGTATGAAGAAAACTCAAGTCAAACATATAAAACTCAAGTTTATGCTTTTAAATGTGAACTACAAACTTGTCTTGATGAACTAACTCGAGTCTATATCAAAAATTCAAATATTTGAATTATCTGAATTTGCGAAAAACTGTGATTGATCTATATGTTGTTTATCATTGCGCATCACCATCTTTAGATATGTTTAACCTATTTGCTAGTGAATTTCAATTGATTTAAAGATGATTCAAAGAGAATTAAAGTGTTGTTTTAACACAAATGAAAAAGTATGTCATAGCATTTATTGCAAAGTACAGATAACTTGTTATATTCAGAACAATCAACCTCTGCATGATGCAAAATGGATTAATGCTTCTTACCTAAACTAGCTTCTGACATTCCAACGGACAAAACTCAAGAAAAGTCAACATTAATCCTCCGAACAAAAAGAATTAACTGAAGAGTAGAGAAAGAATAAACCAAAGTGCCTCCAACAACTAGATTAATACACCAATGGTTATAATGAAGATTGCAATGGTCATTTAATAATATCTTTATATAAATAGAGTTGCATTCAATTCTTCTCAACAACTAAGCTGCTGAAAATGAATTGCATTCAAGTTTTTCCAACTATTGTTTCAGTTTTCACTTGTAAAGTATCTTCAGATACTTTGTGCTTCAGTGATTATCTATTCACTCTGAGAGAGAGTTCATTGATTGTAAATCACATTGTTGTAAAGAATCACAAGTCTGGGGATTTGGAGATTGTGATATTGATTACAACTTGGAAGGGGAGTAGATTCTAGAGAGAGAATTACTCTTGAGTTACAGAGTGTGTAATCGATTAGATTAGTGAAAATCCTAAAGAGACTGGGGACTGGACGTAGGTCAAAGATTGGACCGAACCAATATAAATTCTATGTGTCTCGCTTTTCTTCTCTATACTCTGAACAATTCTGTTTAGCATTAGAAAACAGAGCAATTGAAAAAGAAATTTCAAATCCCCAATTCACTCCCTCTTGGTGATTTGCTCCAGTTTCAAATGGTGTGCAAAACGTGTTTCTAGTGCGTTGATTTTATCCTATAATTCCTTAATGGCATCGAATCGAGTAGCGATTGTGGCCAGGGGGTCTGTGGTTGGAGGCGAAGCTACACAATCATGATTTGGAGGGTGTTCGTGATTGGGTTGTAGGGTGGTTTGTGTGGAACATGCGTGATTTGGTGTTTGTTCGTGATTGGGTTGTAGGGGAGTTTGTGCGAAGCGTGTTGTTACCATTATGGGATCTTTAGGGCTCTGATGCCAAATGTTAGATGCTGATTTATTTATATGTGAATTCTAGAAATAAAAGGGGAAACTGGATTTACTCTGTTTTTAAAGAGAAGCAAGAATCTTACTAACTCTCTAAGAACAACCTCTGTTTTATAGAATAAGTGAATATCTCACTAATTTTATAAGAACAACCCAGAGAATCTCCAATAAGTAATTTACTCTTTGAATAATCGATCATGTTATTAATAGGCTATGTTTACAAAGAGTGACTCAAATATAAAATTCAAATAGATAATCAATAATCTAAATCCTAACAACTAAATCTATCTAGTTGTGATAGATCACTTATTTCCAAAAGATAATAAAGGATAATAAAAGATAATCAAAACAAACTCGATAAAATAGATAATTAAAACAGACTCAATAAAATAAATAATAAAAGATAATCAAAACAGATTAAATAAAATAATTAATTCCTAATACATCCTAATAAGTTTATTTTTCCTAGAATAGTGATTTGGATTGCCATCGCATCCTCAATGCAATGGCTCATACTCCCTCATTCTTGTGCACTTAGTTTAATTACTCCAAATTTTTCAATCACAATTGCCAATTGGGCTTTGGTTTTCTCATATTACATGAGAAAAAAAAGATTTCTGCACATAAACAAAATGGTGGGACCCACATATACATATATGAATTCATATATGTGTGTGTGTGTGGGTCCCACCATTTCATGTGTATGTGACATGAGAAAATGTTTTCCTACCACATGAGAAAATGTTTTCCCTTGCCAATTACCTTATAGCCTAAGGGCGTGAAAGTTCTGTTATAAGTGGAGATGTCATTTTGATTTCACTTATAGCCTTCTGCTGTTAGTGTATGCCCCTCAAAAATTATAAAAAAAGGGCCTCAGTCATGCTAAATTAAGGTGAATCGAGGCACACATTCAGCATATGTTAGTCTACTGATTGCATGCTCAACCCTAGCCTGAACTCGATGCTTCTGAACTTCATAACAAAACAAGTGCCAAGTCTACTGGTGGTGAGCAGAAACTGCTTTACACAGCTTGCATCTAGGAGGCCACAATCCAAGTTACGCACAAACGATGCTAGAAGGTTCTTGACTTGGGTAGCGTATCCTTCTCAAAAAAACTAATATCAGGTTGTTGGGTGCACCTAAAAAATAACATCAAGCTTTTGGATGCGCCACAAAAATAATACCAAGGTGCTAGATGCTACTGGAATTAACACCATGGTGCTTCATGTCACTGGGAAATAACACCAATGTATTGAATGTTACAGGGAAATAACACCACGGTTGAGTGCTACTTTACCCTAAATATTTTAAGAAAACGTGTCTGGATGCACCATGAGCATTTTTAAGTAATGGGTGAAAAGTGCTCCTGTATCGACATTGTCAATATGTTGTCATTACAAATGCATATTTACAGACGTGCCAAGGCCTAGGTGGAACAGCGTTTAATCCATCTAGGCCTAAGGACATAGATAGCATTAGAAAAACCTGGCAAATACCATAAACTAGCCCTCAACTTACACCGCGGTATATGGCACCAGGTCGAAGATCATCCATATTCTCAATGTTTCTGTAGGCATCAACTTCCCTCAGACATGTCCAGCCCCGGCGTGCCAGAAAATCACGGTAATCATCTTCAGCATAGAAGATCTTATCCTCAGTAACAGCAATATGGTCAGATTCATCATAGAGGTATACTTTAATGGCCATTCCTGCAATCATAATTACCAGTGTTACAGAAAACACACAGTTACACACTTACAGTATAAGAGGAAATGAGTACTAAACCATTCAGTATCAATATATTTTTTGGCCGCTTAATATTGCCTTTGTAATTTCCACCTAGATTTTATCTACCCCTCGAACAGTCACATGAAATCCTTCAGTTCAATGATGGAACGATAAGAAATTAACGAAAACCTTCAAAACCTTAGGGATGGTCCAAGGGAGATTGTTTCAAATATGTATACTGCAATGGTTACTTGTTAAAGAGCAGACATGTAATATTCATGGGGTTATTGCTGAGTTAAGAGTCTCAGATAATGAAGATCTAAAATCCTCTACTTACTAAGGCGCTTATCCAGGCTTAACTTGAGGCTGAAACTAACTCCAAAGAGGTTGCCTGGGATACAAATGATTCTATCCATCAGGATGCATTATGTGGTGGTTATTAAATAAGGCCTGGCATTAGGTTGCATCATGTGACCATTAAGATCTCACTCCTGTCCCCCAGCCATCAATGTTTTGTGTGCATACGTAACAAAGGAATGCACTTCTTATTAGCACATGCATTTATGCTGGCATAAGGTGATTATGTCCAAAAAACACCACAACCAACTTTTCCTCAAAATGAAAAACTTTACACAAACAAATCAGATGCAAGTAGAATAAACTAAGCCTAAAATACCTTCGTCTAGGTGAAGAGTGTAACTTCCTAAAGGCATGTCACGGTCAAGACTTCTGATTATCTGGTCTTCATCCTCCAACCAAAATGCACGTTTAGTTCTTAACCTAAAAGCAGCCCTTATTGCCTCCTTGATGGCATCAGAAGTGCCATCTATACCTATTCTTCTCGTATAATCACCCCATTTGACTGATATGACCCTCCCACAACATGACTGACCTTCCGTACCTGCAACAATAAAGAAGCAGAAGTAGAATATAATATGCCAAAGAAAAGGGGGAAAAAGTTATCTGAAGTTTTCTTCGAATAGAAATGGTCCAATGCCTAAGGCCTGATGACATTTTCTTCAATATGCTTATGCTGGTATAAGTATGTTGTGTTCATGAAGAAACAATATGGATATAACCATCTTTAATCGAAATACCCTGTCATACGAAATTAATTAAAGATGATTGGTGCTAACAAAACTCATCCATTTCTGCGTTTTGTATGTTTTCTATTTTCTCATTAGTGATTGAGCAGAAGTCAAACTAAGGATCTAAGCATAGCTTACCATTTCCAGGAGTTTCTCTCCAATTCCAAGGAGGAACTCCACTTGCTGCAACAGCATCAGCTGCAGCAATGGCAAGAGGATGTCCTTCATGATCCAAACGCCTCTCAAGATTGAGTGTTGGTCTGCCAGCTGCTAAATGCTGGGTATGTTAGTATTATGAAAAATGTATAGGATCAAATGCAACTATGTGATATGGAACGTAATGAATGGGTTAAAGGTCTAAAATGACTTTAGAAACTTCAAAGATTTTTTGACCTCAGAAACCTATGACCTAAATACTCCCTCCACTTCCTTATATAAGGTGTCTTCCAAAAATAAAAGATGGCCCAAATTATAAGGTGTTTAGTTAGAAAATTAAAGGATGTTCCATTTTTACCCGTAATTATGAGGATGCACAAATTACAAGGATGAATGGTATTAATAAGGATATAATTTAAATATTTTAAAATATATAGCAATTTAACCACTTTTCTTAATGAGTGCAAGATGTCTGAAACACCAAAGGGAACGGAGGGAGCATTTTGCACCAAGCATGTTTCTCTACATGGTAAAAATTATCGTAAGCATTAACGCTTTTACAACATTGAATACTGGATTGCACAGGAATTTTCATTTAATGACAAAGCTAATGAATGATAAGTTGTAGTAGCCTCAGATAACCAACAGAAAAATAAATCCACGCATCAAAAACGGTCTTTAACATTCAAATGCTTTTAACAGCTCAAAATAAAATAAGGCCCTCTATGGATCTCAGACAGGAAAATGAATAACCTATAGAGAAAAATATGTCTGACAAATTTCTGATATCATTTTCCATCTTTGAATTCTTTTTTTCGTTTGCTCAATGCTAGATTCCCTGTGAAGTAAAAAGAGCAATTCATTATTCATCCTACTATTCCTATCACTACACAAATACTTTCTAGAAAACAAAAGCCTATGCTAAAACATTATAGTAGCAGTTATGTTTTTTGTCAATCCATAAGTGTTTTTCATTGCTAGAAGACCAGCAATACTATATGGTAATGAATGATGTACCTTAAAGGGACAACATGAATATAAAGTGGGGGTAGTCAAGATGTGGATGCTATGATGAATGTGTGGTCATACTAAAGAAAAAAGATCCGTAATGATCATATACGCAAATAGTTAGTGTGGCATTTAGTGTGGCATCTATTGAAGAGAAAATGGTATAAAATCATTTGAGGCCATTGGATGCGCCAATGAGGAGGGTCGATCAAGCAATATGGAATCCTCTAAAAAGAGGTAGAAGAAACCTAAAACAAACAAATACTCAAGTTACAGAGTGAGATCTTTTGGTTAGTAATCTATCTAAAGATCTGGTTTTCGATAAAGCATAATGGAGCCGTGTAATCCGTGTAGCCAACCTCATCTAGTCGGATAAGGCATTTGTTGTTGTTTGTACAAGTGTTTCTTACAAGCAATGAAAATTTCCATGGTTAGTTGACATCAATAATGTAGACACTTTCTTTTACTTATAGTTGAAAATACAATTAACTTGGAACTGAAACAAAATTCCACATAAAAATAAACCCTAGATGAACATGAAAAAACCCAAGAAAACAAGTGGACAGATTATACAGTAGAAAGTAGGAACCTAAAACTTAAATTCAATTAACATACCTTCAACTGGGCCGAAAGAGATGCTGGTATCATCAATACCTGTACAGCTATAAGCAGTCAAACTACTGTTCCTAAACAGAGTGGCAAACTTTTGACTGGAAGACATCAGGAATGGAATGAGTTTGGAACAAGATTTTTGTACAAGTTACAATTGCTTTCAAGGATAAGAAGAAAATCACCTCAAAAATGTTAAAATTATTGTGATTTAGAACAGTCTATGTCATCAATCATATACACAGAAACTAAACACATTAAATTAAAGATCCGAAAAGTAGGCAGACCCCAGTGAAGGGTTGTATTAAACAAAAATGAACGGGACTTCAAAAACAGCACTCAAAAGTGATATCAGACAGGCATCGTACTAAAAGTAATTTGTTAGCCCATAGTCAACCGTGGAATATTCCATGGTGTAGACAACTTAATTATGATGATACAAAAAGGCATATTCTTTTTCCTTCAATTTTATGGTTCACAAAGCCACAAGAGGAATACAAGATTAAAGCATGTTGATATTAGTACAAAAGTTATGATCATAAATTGCAAAGATGAATAGTTCAGCAGCTTGCATAAAAGCATAATCCTGGGAATGCAAGAGATAAATTTAATTCTATAGACACAACACTAACCATATGACATAATTTTCACTACAGAGATGTACAATTGGGAATAATGTAAAAAATTAGCGAGAAAAGCAATGACACTTGGAGATACAATTAAGTATCATGATAACTTGTTGAAGCCTTTTGAGTTAGTTCCCTTTTTAAAATTTCAGCAGAAAATTAGCTGAGCTACACTAGACAAGGCAGATATTCAAAAAATAGAACTGAATCAATCATAAAATTAAGATGCCTTCTTTTCCAACAAAAGATGTTGGAACTCAGAAAATTTAGTCTATTTAACAACTTCAACTGTCCTAATAGTAAAAGGGCAGTGACAATGATTTGTTGCATTATACCCATTCTGTTTCACAAGAAGCGAAGATACGCCCAAGTTCTTTAACGGTACACCGTAACCATTTGACAAATTATCCAATCTTAAAAGCCGCAGAAAATCATGAAACCCACAAAAGCAATAAATGAAAGCCCTGAATACCTTTATCTGCAAACTGCATATAAGAATCAACCTTAGGAGGTGTAGGGCTCTTGTACTGCATATTCTTATTCCTCTCCCTCAAAATATCCTCAATTTCTTTATAATAAGACATCTTAGCAGACCCACTTCCCCTATCCTGGTGCTTAGCCTTCTTAAATTCTTTCAACAGATTCCTCCATTTGTCCGTGCACATAGTGGGCGAGCGATCAAACCCCTTCTCTCTCATCTTAGCCGATATTTGTTCCCACAAATGCTTGTTGGACTTGGATGTATTGAAAAGCCCATCCATCTCACGGCGAAGGGCTATCAAACTCCGTGTCTCGTCTTGAACCCAAGTCTCAGCACGCTTCTTGGGAGCCTTAATTTCAACTTCGTGGTCCTCACCACTACTTTCGCCCAGAATCATTTGATGTTGTGGCGGTTGTTGGTGAGGTGGAGGAAGTTCTCCATTTGAGACAACCTCGATCATCATATCTCGACTTCCTTCTTCTTTGTAGAAATCGATAGGGCGAGGTTTCTCTGATAAATACATGATGTGAGAGTCGAATCTTCCAATACGATGCTATTGCAGCGCTCAGTGCATTCAAATTGGAACAAAATTGAGACAAGGTGAGAGTTGGAGCGGCAATTATACAAGAAAAGACGAAAGGGTATGCAAGAGGACTGAATTGCGCAGCGCAAATTTCAGCTCTGAGCAGTAAGATTAAGGGTTCGTTCAGAGAGAGTGAGAAAGAGAGCGTAAAGTGAAAGCTTGAGTGGATAACTTCAGAAGAAAGGGGGAAGGGTGGAAGGGGACTTGTCTCTCCATGTGTTTACCTTCACATTCAGATTTTTCAGTCGATCGTATCTGCGTTACTACTCTCCTTCGCTAATTTTATTCTTTGGATTCTTCAGTGATGAACATCAAACAGAAAATTAAGAATCCTTAGTTATAAATTTGCAAGGTTCTCTCTCAGAGCTTCTAACATATGTTTTTGTGACTCAATGAGCAAAATAATCCATATTTTAGTTTTATTAGAATATACAGACTAATAGTTTAGAAGGAAAACAAAGTAAATGTTATAAGGAATTCTAGAGAGAAGTCAGAGGAAATTCTAGAGAGATGAAATCCATTCAAGTGTAATGAATAGTTACAGGAGACCTCTATTTATAGAAGGATGCAAATAGTAGATTACTATGCGTATATACCATGTCATCCTGTATTTGGAGATTATGGGTCAATGGACATCCACATAATAAGAATATTCATAACACTCCCCCTTGGATGCTCATTTATGAATGTGCCTCGTTAAAAACTTTAACTAGGAAAAACCCAGTGGGATAAAAACCTAGCCAAAGAAAAGAGTACAACATCCATTAATACACTATCCAGTGCTGCCTCATTAAAAACCTTTCTAGGAAAAACCCAGTGGGATAAAACCCAGATAAGGGAAAAAGAGTACAGCGTGTATCGTCTCCCCCTCTTGATTACATCAGTGTTACTCCCCCTGATGACTGCATTGCTTCAATGTCTTTCTGAGCATATTATTCTTTCTGTCATCAAATATTCTGTTAGAAACGCCCAATTTGATTGTTCATTATATACCTGCAAGATCTAAATCTGTCAAGTAAAGTCATAATAATCTTTTCATAAATATATATGTGCATATAGAAATTCAATAAATGTTTATTCAGATAATGATGCTATATGCACTATCATCTTTTGAGACATATGTGTTTCTGGCGCCTTATGTGCTTCTAGCACATACAAATATATTGTGGCTTATGATCCTCATTATCATTCATTGCAGCATATGCTATCATAGATATTATTAACGTCGACTTCATTTTCAGTCCCATCGGATTTCATTCATAATTTATTGAAATCTCATTATATTCACATATATTAGGTACCTAGGTCTCTCTTGGACCACAATACACTTTTCTTGTAATATCTCTTCTGGAGATAACATCTCATCAAAAGATAACTCTTCTGGAGCTTTACTTAATTATCCTCGACTTGATCATCTATATTTTATAGCTCCTTTTCTCTTTCGAGGATTTTTATCTTTATAACCGATGGACCAGCAACGCTTCAGGCGTGCTTTATAACAATTCATATAGGAGCATTTGCAGTTGGGACATGTGACTTTGTCACTTTAGGTCAGTAAATGCTTCTGGCATTCGATTAACTAAACTCTGAAATTGAATTATCATATTGAACTTTTAGTGCACAATTCCTTGTACGATGATCAATATGAGCCAATGATAATTCATTCTAGTAAATCTTTACCCAATCTGCTTATTTTTTTTTTCTCCCCCTCATCAAATCATCAATTTTCTTTGTATATCCATCTATGTGCATTGAAGTAGATTAATAATCATTGCACATTTAAAACATTTTAAGATGGAATTATTCTGGTTCCTGACCAAAAGCCAAATTTTACGGGGAGAATTCTGTTGACTTATATAATTGCTGCAAATATACACAACATATAAATTTTGTTCTCATAATCATTGATCTATCCATTCATGGATACTTTAATACATTATTTCTGGATCATTCAATCTGGAAATTGCGCGCATAATATATTGCAAACTTCTGGTTGCAAACATCACTGCAAACTTTGCAGCTTTATAATCTCATATGTAAACTTTCAATTTGATATATTTCCAGAGATCCATTTCCAATAATTATTTCTATCTGAGAACATGCAGCACATAATATATGACTCGGATGATCAAACAAGTCATGCCAACATTTCATATGATTTATCATCAAATCTAATATTCATTTTGGGGAATCAACATAGAAACATTCACAAAGAATTATCAATGCATAATTTTGTTACTTCTGGTAACAAAATTTCCATTTTCCAGAATCAACAAACAAATATATATTAAATACAAAATCATCAGGTGTATAATTGCAGATTCACGAGCGCAATACTGTGTAATCACAGGCGCATCACTGTGGAATCACAGGCGCAACAACTCAGATTGTCGTATGCATATAAAGTCAAAAAGATTCCAGGCTCGTGCTTTATAGGGAGCAGATCTGCAGAGATTTAACAGGACTACGCAAATCTGCAGAGATTCAATAGGATTTAATTCGACTATAAATAGAGGAAGGCAAACGAACATGCCTCACAAACACTCAAGCATCTGATAATATCAACTACCAGATACTCACACATATTTCTCTAAATTCTATTGCCATGGCAGGACCAAGCAGTTTTATCCCAGTTTCTGATACATCCGAAACAACATTACTTGATGCTTTGTTGTATGATGATCAGCATAACATGTCATTTACTTCTTTGTTATCTCCTAATCCCTTTGAAATGTTTATTCCTCCTTCTACTATTCCTCCTTCTGCTTCAAATGTACCTACTTCTCCCCCTAGAACAAGTGTTCTTCCTCAATCTACAAGGATTGAAGGTACAACTGAAGCAGGTTCATCAAGGAGGCCTGTTAAGAGGTGTAGAACTATGGCAGAACTAATGGAATCTACCAATCCAGTTCAGCCAATAGTGTCGGCAGTTAATCAACCAACATTCACTAGCCAGCAAACTATCATCAGTTTGCCAGCAACAACCAGCCCGACAACAACAATCAGCCTGCCAACAACCACTAGCCAGCCAGCAACAATTAGCCAGCCAACAGCTACAAGCCAATTAACAACTACTAGCTTATTGGAATGTAGTTGCTGTCATGTTTTACGGGAAATTATTCATACCAACGGACTTCAGTACCATAAACTTGAAGTTCACGGAAGAAGAACAGGTATGATTACCCATGCTGTTTTATTTGAAAAAGTACAGGATAAATCTTATAATACTGACAGGCTTCCAATGTTTGATTTCACAAAGAAAAATTTTGAAGAAATCAAACAATTTCTGACACAGTATTGTATAGATTTACAAGCATCAGGATATATCTTGATGCGTGATCCTGTATTAGCCTATCATGAGGTTCTCTGTGTTGGTTCAGAATGGGCTATAAATCCAAATGACCTCCATGGAAGTTCATTTCAAACCAATATTGAACACTCATTAGGCAAAGGAAAACAACCTGCAGTAAGTATACCCTATGATACTTCATCCCTTAACCAGGGTGAATTATATAGGTTATCTATGGAGCAAAGAGAAAGAATAAAGAAAACAACGCTCCATGATTTAAGAAATTATTTTCACTTAACCCTTGATGAAGTGAGTAAACAATTAAATATGTCTACTCACACCATACAAAAAATCTATCAAAAAGGAGGGTTAACTGAGTGGCCACACAAGAAGCTCAAGAAACTTATGACGCAAATCTCGATATTACGAAGAGCTTTGCCTCATCTGGATCCCATTTCAAGAAAAACAAAAGAAGAAGACATTAAATATCTTCAGAATGAGATGATTAAGGTTTGTAATGATGTTGAGCCACTCGCTATTAAACTTTGTTGAAATAATATTTCCTTTTGTTTAATTATTTTGTTTATGAATATTCCTCTCCCGTATTCACAAAAATTGTTATAATCATAGAAATCACAAAACAACCATAATAATATATTTGCTTCATTCACTTCTGGGAATGAAGTTGGATAAAAATTCATGATCCATAACTCACTTATTTGTTTGATCATGGCAAGAAATTAATCCATAATATTTCTTGACTTTACCACAATATTTCTACTACAATAGCAAATTGAATATATTTATTTATAATATCAATCATGATCATACAATCCCTTGTCTCATAATTTAAGGGAATATTTAATGCCAAATATATAATTTTGAGACCTTTATACAACTGATGGCATACAAAATTTATGGATCAAATATTGTTTCATAATTTGTCACTTGTTATCAGGCTAACTTGCCTCTTGGCTTCAGGCTATCTTGCCTCTGAAATTAAGGCTATCTTGCCTCTGAAATTAAGGCTATCTTGCCTCTTGGTCTCAAGCCAATTTATGCCTCATCTCTCTATGGCATTTTGATCTCATAATATATATGGCCTTTTAACAGTTTATCTTCAGGATAAATAAAATATAAACATAATAAAATAAATAGATGGAACCCACTAATATGTATATATTAGTGTCGTTG
The DNA here is from genome assembly GCA_037074495.1 of Acacia confusa. Classification (NCBI taxonomy): domain Eukaryota; kingdom Viridiplantae; phylum Streptophyta; class Magnoliopsida; order Fabales; family Fabaceae; genus Acacia; species Acacia confusa. The sequence continues at coordinate 30,350,428 of CM073505.1, forward strand.
CCATAAATAATAAAAGGGAAGGGGGATTTATATAAAGCAGTAAATAAATAAATAAAAATAAAATAAATGACTGGAAATAAACGTGCTAAATAAATAAAAAGAAGATGAAATAGGAATGGGAGTAAACTCACAGCGAGACCTATCTCATTCAAAGGTAAGAAAGAAGATGCATATGCAAATGTAAATATATAAAGCAATTAATAAATAAATAAAATAAAATAAATGACTGGAAATAAACATGCTAAATAAATAAAAAGAAGATGAGATAGGAATGGTAGTAAACTCACAGCGAGACCTATCTCATCCAAAGATAAGAAAGAGGATAAATATGCAAATGTAAATATATATATAATATATAGAAGGCAGTAAATAAAATTTAAATAAATGGAGTCCACTATATCAGTGTTACCACCATGAAAAATAAAGCAGTAAATAATAAAATAAATGGTGCCCACTATACTAGTGTTGCTACCATGAAAAAGTAAATAAAGCAGTAAAGAATTAAAATAAAATAAATGGGGCCCACAAAGTGTCACCACCATAAAAGATAAATAAATGCTGAATAAAAATAAATAAATTGAGCCCACTAATAGATATTAGTGTGCCTCCATGAAGAATAAATAAATGCATAATAAAATAAATAAATGGAGCTTACTATTAAAAAGTGTTGCCGCCATAAAAGATAAATAAAAGTAAATAACATAAAAGTAAATGTTAGTTACAATAAAAATAAATGCACAAAAGTAAATGTTAGTGACAATAATAAAATCTCAAATTAAAACAATTAAAAGAGAAAATTAAATCTAGACTTTCAGGAGTCAAATTAACAATAATAATAAAATTATATATAATTAATCTAGACTTCCAATCTGGAGTCAAATAAATAACAAATAAATAAATAATAAATAATAATAAAATCTCAGTTTTTTTTTTTTTTTTTTTTTAGAAACTGTCGGCAGAAACAGTTTGTTTTTTTTTTTTTTTTTTTTTTAAATCTGTCAGCACAAACAATGATTTTTTTTTTTTTTTTTTTTTTAAATAATATATAAGATGACAAAAGAGAGACTTCACGTGAAGGGGGTGCAAATTTTTAGTGAGACATGTAGGGTCCATAGGTTTGAATCTGAAGGGAAAAGTAGGAGCTTGTAAAAGAATGGAGAAAATAATCATGCAGACACCGAACTAACAAACAAATAGAGAAAAGTGGCTAATAATTAATTGTACATAAATAAAGAAAGAGGAAGCCATCACCGGATTGAGGATATCTCCAGCGACAGAAGGCGGTCAGGTATGAAAAGTAGAGAGAAGTAAAGTTGGGTGCTCGTGGTGGTCTTACTCCTTCGTTTATGATGCCTCTGAGAAGTAAGGGAGACACACCTAGATCTAATGTTGAGCAGAGATGGGGGAGAGGGAAAAATAGATCTGAAACTGAAACTGAGAAGGAAGGGATGAGTTTGGTGAAAGAACGCATAGAGATCTGCAGAATGAAGAAAAGAAGAAGGTAGAAGCTATCAGCCAAAGGAGAAGCCATCGTGCTGATAACGTGTTATAAAACTGAAGGAATTCTAGAGAGAAGTCAGAGGAAATTCTAGAGAGATGAAATCCATTCAAGTGTAATGAATAGTTACAGGAGACCTCTATTTATAGAAGGATGCAAATAGTAGATTACTATGCGTATATACCATGTCATCCTGTATTTGGAGATTATGGGTCAATGGACATCCACATAATAAGAATATTCATAACAGTAAAGAAAAAAAATTGATTTTAAACTGTATGGCTGAAAGAAAAATCATTGTAAATTATAAGAACCAAAATTATATAAATTTTAAATTAAATTGAGAAAATGTAAGGGTTTTCAAAACACGGGACCGGGATACCGCAATCCTGGTTCCTAGTCTCGGTTTTTGGCTAAGATGCAATTTGCATCCCGATCCTAGTGTGGTCCAGGTGGCAGTAGTAGTACTGAGATGGAATTGAGAAATCCTTATTTATTTATTTTTTAAAAAATAATAAACTTAAAAATATCATTGTATTAGTTAAGTTCTCCATATTCAAAATCTTTAAAGTGATCATCTAACAACAATTAAAGCCATAATAATTACATAAATTGATCTATAGTTAAGGAATAGCATTTCATTAGTTGTTATCATTTTTGTTATTATCTTTATATAGTATATAGTTAGAATTAGTATCACGATATGTAGGGTTTAATTCTAACTAAAGATATGATACACATCTTATTAAATGATAACTTAATTTATGAGACAAAAAATTTTAAAAAATGGCATCGAGATTAGGACCAAGATCTCAAAGGTGATCCCGTTTCTCATCTTGGCTTAGTCCCAATATATTCTGGTCCTGGGTTGTCTTGATCCCAAACAGGACAGGAGATTCCAGGATCAAAATTTCTTGGACGAGGTCAAAACGACTGGGATCGGAACACTTTGACCTTCAATGTAACATCCCAAATTCTAAACCATAAGAATTGAGAATAAGCCTAAAGTAGGCAGACGACAAAGCCTGATTCGAGAAGAGTCCCAAGAAGGTTGAGGGTTAGGAAGCCTCTCGAGACTAAGTAACTCGGCTATATGGGTCAGTGGACCTGGTATGTTCAAGCCGAGGAATTAAAGTGCTAACGAAAAGGGGCATAGAAGACCTATACGGTGTAAGTCCAATTAGAAAAGATGCTACCTAACTATGCCCTAAGGTATAGGACAAATAGTTGAGCCAAAATATGTCAGTGTAAGTGAATATACTACATTTTCAAGGCAGTCAGTTTGCGTTTTTGAAAACATCAGTATTCGTGAAGAAAACTCAAGTAAGACTCGGGTAGGATCTCGAGCAAGTTCTGATAAAGTAACTTTAATAAAGTAAGGTCATAAGGGCTAATGATAACATACTTTTATATTGGCCAAATAGAATGGTGACACATGTCCCTTCATAGTTACAAAAGTCAAGGGTAATTATGCTAGTGGGACACGTGGTGTTTCGAGGTCAAAAGTTGGATTTTCGATAGCATGTAGTACGAGGTAATCATGAGATTTTGAAATATGGATTTCTTGCTCCCTAAGGCATTGAATTTCGACCACCTATGATTAGGGAGAAGAGACTAATGATTCAGGCCTACACAAGTTCAATTGTGTGACAGGAGTTACGGGGAAAGGTGTAACCTGCAAAAAGTAGTTGAGCGGCACTGATTCAGGGTTTTCAGAGTCGGGCCCAGACCCAAATGCAGGGAGAGGGTAAAAATTTAGTGGGCCTAGAAGAGAGAGAAAAGTGACTTGGAGAGAAAATACAAGGTCATATCAAGTAATCATGAAGAGAAAGGAAATAAAATAATCAATAATTAATTTGGGCCACTCAATTTGAATCTGATATGACCAATGAATGACAAGCAATTATGACCTTACAAGATCATCAATGGTGCAATCTAGAGCAAATTTGATGGGTCCTACTGACTTGGAAGAAGAGCAATGCAAATGACCATTTTACCCCTAAAGTGTTATTTTAATTACAGGTCAGAAACCTACACCTAGTAACTCCAAAAACCAACACCAAGGGAATTTTAGGAATTTGATTTTTGGGCCTAAAAAGGTGCACCCATCTACCAAGAATTCTCTAGAATTCTTGAGAATCAAGTCAAAGAATTATATTTAAATATGAGACATCCTTTAGACCATTGGGTAATAACCAAAATTGGACAAAAGCCCTAACCTTTAGAGTCTATATAAGGACACTTCCTCCCCTCATTTCCACCTGCCCAAAGACATGCTCAAGGTGTGTGAGGAGAGTGTCCAGTTGAAGTCATTGGTTTGGGAAGTGAAGGAGGTTATATGCAACTAATATTCCAAGGTAAGCATCTCACCGACAAACTACAAGTTATTGCTTCTACCCTATAGTGTTTCGTGGAGTTGCAGTAGGATTTTGGTATTTTTGAGGTCTCCATAGAGTTCAAAACGTGTTTTTGCGTGGGGACAAGTGGGACCACCTTTTTCCAAACCTGAAAAGCTTAAGTTTTCAAACTACATAAATCTATTGATTCTGGTGTTTTTTGGGCAGGGTGTAGTAATCAGTGGTTTTAAAATAGTAAATGAATGTCGTTTGCATGGGCAAAGTAGACATTGTGAGGATGATTCTGATATGAGGATTTTAAGTTGAAAATGAGCTTTGTCTTGGACCAATGGCTAAAATTTTTGAATCAAAGAAGAAGGCGAACCCAAATGATCTCGAGAATTATTTTTATGATAAAATAGGCATCCTAAGGGCTCAATGGCCATTGATTTCATGTCAATACAATTTTTCTAGAATTTATTAAAAATCGGAAAAGTTGGGTTAGTGATTCTGGAAAATTCTAGTGTAAGTGAAATTTATGGAAATTAAAGTAAAGGGTGTATATGTGATTGAAAGCATAATGTTTTGTTGTATTTAGGGAGATAGCATGTGTGGGACATATCTCTAACATTAAGGGAAGAGTCCACTATTTTGCAAGGCGTGCCAAGTAGTAATTGTAAACTTGCATACTCTATGTTTCTCTTGTATATGTGTGTTATCATGATTGTGGATGTAGGGTAGGTAGTATTTATGGGACCTTGTGTCCTATGGTTGTTACTGAGGCTCGAGGTTTGATAGGTAGGTAGTATCTCTTTTAGGTCACTACTGAGGCCCGTGGCATGTAGGGTAGGCGGTACCTATTAGACTGCGTGTCTTTAGGTCACTACTGAGGTCTAAGGTATATGAGGTAGGTGGAGTTTATGTGACTGTGTGTTCTAGGCTTTCACTAAGGCCTCTTGGGGTAGGTGGTTAAGGTTGGCTGCCCTAAGTATTGAGGCCCCTTAGCATGCTAGTTTCGAGGGCTTGTCTTGACCAGGCGGTCCTACGGAGTACATGCCAGGTTTATTTTCCTAATTATGATTTGCATTACATGTATTGCATACATATTGTACTTGAGTTTAAAAGTTACTCTATGGTTCAACTTTGAACTTCAAACTGGTTTAAGGATACAGGTGCTTCAGGTGGAGATGGTTAGGAGTTTAAAAGTTAAGGGCCAAAAGTATTGATACAAAGAGATGAAGACGCTTTAAAGAGGCTTAATGTTGTATCTGTTCTGGATGAGAGTATAATGTTATTTACTGTTTAATATTTTATTTGGGATAACTATACCTTTAACCCTACAAGGACTTATTTACTTTTGGGTTAAGTACCAATTTTGCCCCGAAAGTACGTGCCCAAGAGCAATTTCTCCCTGGAAGTTTTCGGCGTAGCAATGTTGCCCCTAAAGTATCAAAACGTAGCAATGTTGCCCCTCCGTTAAAAACCCTAACGTTGACTGTTAGTTGACTTTTAGGGTTTTTAACGGAGGGGCAACATTGCTACGTTTTGATACTTTAGGGGCAACATTGCTACGTCGAAAACTTCCAGAGCAAAATTGCTCATGGGCATATACTTCCAGGGCAAAATTGGTACTTGACCCTTTACTTTTTGGATTATTATACCTTTACTAGTATATTGTATTTGTCCAAATTTGTAACATGCTCTGTTGTGTTCACTCTGATATATGATAAATAGGAACAAGTGACAGTGGAAAGATAATAAGTAAAAGGAACCCCTCTAACCCACCACTCAAAAGGGCGAGGCGGATAGGGGTATAACATTCAAAATCTCAAAGCAAGAGGAAAAAGAACAAGAAAATACCACTTGAACTTCAAGATCGTAAAGTAGTAGTTTCCTACTAAAATGAGTTGTCAATTGTTATACTCATATAGTTAATACATATACTCTTGCCAACAACAATGCCTAATTTGATGTATTGAAGTTCAAGTAGTATTTTCGGGCAAAATAATAATAATTCAAGTAGTATTTTCTTGTCATTTTTCCAATTAAATATTAAAAAGTTAATTCATAGGTACTTTTTAGGAAAAGTCCCACAAAAATACCTTTAGAACCCCAAATTAAGTGCCTCAAATTTGGGAAGCTTATATTCTCCTCTTCCTCTTCCTTTTGCTCCTTTTCTTCTTAGTATCTCATCTTCACCTCATATAAAAAACATATGGTTTTTGAAAAGCGGAGCAAATCACCAAGAGGGAGGGTGAATTGGGGATTTAAAAATTTTCTTGACAATACTCTGGGAAGTATGTGCTAGAACAGGGATGAACAAAGGTTAGAAGAGGAAAGCAAGACACAGCAAGATTTATACTAGTTCGGTCTAACTCCTTGACCTACATCTAGTCCCTAGACTCTCTGAGATTTCCACTATCACTCACAATCAGTTACACACTCTGTATTTGAAGTTATCCTCTCACTAGGATACACTCCCCCTTACAAGTTGTAACCTGATATTCCTAATCACCAAGTCCCCAGACTTGAGATTCTTATAAAGAAATGATTTTAACAATACAAAACAATCTCTCTAAGTGTAGATAATGATAATCACTGAAGTACAGATTTCTCTCAAGGAATATTACAGAAGAACTGAAGTAATAGGTGTAATCTTATATATGTAAGCTTCTGTATTTTCCTGCGTTTCTGAGCTTCCTTTTATACTTGAGGAAGTTCATTTGAATGTTCTATATTAGAATATAGCTGTTGGAGCTCCACTTAGAATTTTGGCGTTGGACATCCACCATGAGCTTGACCATTGAGCATTTCTGGATTCCAGCTTGTATTTGGTTCTGTGATGTTTGTTGCTTTTTTATCCTTCAGTATATTTAATTTTGAAGATAATATTAATCATCTTCCAACAAAATGGGTAGCAGAAGGAATGTCTAAAATTATTTAATTCCACTTGCTCAGATTCCCGACAAGTGCACTGCATCTCCATGCTGTACTTTTTTTACACTTTCTAGCTCAACAATCAGGTCCTGCTGATTTCTGCTTCAAAATTCAACTAAAACTCACTAAACAGAATTGTTAATCAAGAATAAGAGTAATAAAGAGTGGAAACAATAAATATCCAAGTAGATAAGGAAAATGTGACTGGAGTAGTCCATAACTACTCAATGTATGCTGCATGAGGGCTTACTGGAGTCATTGCTAAGTTACTAGAGTAATATCACATCTTTTAACATTCCTGACTCAAGTCTACTGGAGTAGCTATGCGTTATTGGGTAACTGATGTGTATTTCACTTCTGTCTCAAAGCTTACTGGAGTAACCATTAAGTTATTGGAGTAGTTTGACTCTCAATACGTTTTTGTCTTCAATCTTACTGGAGTAAGATCTTTATTATTGGAGTAATCTGAAGGTATTGAGATGTTACTGTCTCGATCTTATTGGAGTAGCAAATTGTTTACTGGAGTAGCTGTGTGTCATTTTGTTTCTGTCTGTGATATGACTGGAGTAATCATTTAGCTACTGGAGTAATATCGGCCTTGGACTCTGGAACTTGTCTGACAGTGAAGCATTACTGGAGTAGTTAAGTGACTACTGTAGTAATGTTACTGGAGTAACAAGATAGTTACTGGAGTAACTTTGAAAAGCTATTGGGTTTTGGTTATGGAGGTAACTGAGAATGAAGGGTTACTGGAGTAGTTAAGTGACTACTAGAGTAACCTTACTGGAGTAGCAAAAACATTACTGGAGTAAGGTAAACACATAAATGTTTTACAGAAGTTTTTATGACACATTTACTGGAGTAATGCACTTTGAAAAATACTTTGTACTAAGATATATTACTGGAGCACCGTGAGCACTACTGGAGTAAGATTACTTTTGAAAAACATTATGAATCAACACAAGTTATTGGAGTAATCAGACTTGAAGACCTTTTGAATACAGTCACGTTACTGGAGTAACTGAAATATTACTGGAGTAATGTTTCATTGTAATGTGATTTAACAAAGCAGATTACTGGAGTAATGCACGACTTACTGGAGTAATAAAGGTTCAACACAAGTGATATTACTGGAGTAAGGAGAACATTACTGGAGTAAGATTTTTCCAAAACTTTTGCTAATTATTCAGAAGCTTAGTGAGTGAATAAAATCAAGATCTTTATTATTTACAATTGTCAAGTTATCATCAAAACACATAGAGAATTAACAGTTTTGATTTAATATTTTGTAAGAATATTATTATGGTATTTCATAAATTATTTTTTTTTTCATTTTTCTGTATTACAATTATGAAATGTGCATATCAAATTTTACCATTTAAAATTTATTTATCCTTATAATAATTTTATAAAAAAAATTAAATATGGATCACTAATTTTTGTAATCTAAGTGTGAATGGTTTGAAAAAGAAAAGGAGAATGAAGAAAATGAGATAACTCAAACACTTCAATGTGACCATGGATTATTAAGTAAGCATGTATCAAAGTGGAATTTGAAAATGTGGTCAAATGATCTAGATGTAAAACATATAGGGAAAGATGAAAGAGATGAGAAAGGAGAAGGGAAGAGAGGATTCAAAGAGAAGACAGAACATATAGTATTGAACTGACTCGCTAAGAGACTCCATAAAGATTCATTGTAGAAAGTAACATTGGATATGTAGTCTCTCAACTTTTGGTAGTGTGGATCATCCTAAACATAAGGATGTCATCGAGCACTATGTTCTAGGTTTATACTTTGAGTGTACAACTCTATTTGCCTGAGAATTGGGAGAATATTGTACTCTTAGGTATGATTCAAATACATGAGTGTAGATGGACATGCCAAAAGTACTCATAGTCCCCCACAAGAGATTAGTAGTACACAGAACTAGTAGGGCTTGGATGACTTCTAGTTGTCTCGAGAATTTGTGCCCAGTTAGAAATCATGAAGAGTCACAATCCATCTTTAGGTCAATAGAAGAAGATTCCTAGTTCCATAAAAAGCTATATTTAGTGAATCATGAGAGATGATACTTTATCTTTGCTCTTGACTAAATGTCAATAACGTTGTGAGGGATGATGCCTGCATGGTATACAAATTAGAAAAGGTAGACCACTTAATTACCTCAATTAATTATGGAGCCACAAAGCATTACTAGTGTCTTATATGGTCATTAGATAACTTGGGCCCATTAAAGCAGTTTAATTAGTCCAAGTTTATTTGTACCAGTGATTAATTGGGCCTAATTGGTCACATACAAACATTATTCTTGATTGCTTAAAATTAGCAAGCTTGGGCCAATAATTGTTATTGGACTTTCTTGAGAGAAAAAATGTATTTGGGTTGAAGTGAGACTACAAGTCTAACATACAAAAATGACATCATATATGGTTCTTTAGTGGCAAACTAGTTTCTTCACTAATAGGCCTATGTTACAAGAGCAAACAAAGTTTTAGGCCAATTTGAATTTGGAATTCGAATGTTGATTTTGAGATTTAAATTTGAATTTTAAATTCAAGGGATTAAGTTATAAAGATAATTTTGAATTGTCTAATATATATATGTCCAATAAAGATTGGAATAAAGGCTAAAGAAATAATTAAAGATATGGATGTGATCCATTATCTTGAATTATTAATCCAAGAAATAATTAAAGATATGGATGAGATCCATTATCTTGAATAATTAATTCATAAGATAATTCAAGATATGGGTTTAATCTATTTTATTAACTATTTAGATAATACCAATTAATAAGCCGTTAATCTTGAACTCTAATTAAGGTGTTGGTCAAATTTTAGAGCTCTCTTAAGTCATTGGAAAAATTTGGCCAAGCACCAAGAAAAGGAGGAAGATGTGCCATCCAAAGGTAATCTAATCTTGTTCATCTTATCCTTAACCTAATCTAAGAAAACCTAACCTTCTTGAGAAAAAGAAAACCCAAGAACATTAAATCCTAAAACTTTACTGTCGCCTAGCAAGCACCCAAGGAAAGAAATGAATCAAAGAGAAGGAATTCTCAAGGCAACCAAAAGATAGCCTTATGGATTAGAATTAGAAGACACTTTGAGGTCTTTAGTGATCTAAGGTAATCCTAAAACCTACAGTATTTTAATGAGTAGATTCTAAAAGAGCCCATGAGTATTTCTTTATTATTTAATTTAGGATAACTCATGAGCACCCGTAAATACTTACGAGATCCATAATGATTCATATATCTAAAATCATAATTGAAATTATAACCCATGAGTACCATATGTAATTATGGGTTATAACTTATGAGTACCGTAAAAGTTACGGAATCTCATAAGTATTGTAAAGAGTTGCAATTACAAATTCTAGTTTCCGCTGCAATTAGTGAAGAACAAAAAATTTTGTTTTTTCTGCCTCATGAGTGTGCACTTAAATATCAGGCGTAACCCAAAATTAACTAACAAATGATACTAGAGTCGGGCTCATTATCGAAAATACATGGGGTGCTATTATTGAGTTTGATTTAAGGGTTAAGGTGCAAATTTACAAACAAACTATTGGTCCAGGAGCATCCAGCACAATTAACTCTCTAGTGGACCAAAAATACCAACAAACTTTTAAAAACGTAAAATTTTCACAATGCCGTTAGATGGGAGTTAAATGCCATTTTCTGGGTCTGGAAAAAATTACAGAATCGTACCCAAATGTTTATGAAACTATATTCAAGCCCCAAAAAAAATTCAAAATTTTTATTTTAGTCCCTTCATGTACTTTATATGGAGGGACTAAAGTGAAAATTATAAAAAAAAATTTGGGGCAAAAAGATAATTTTCTAAAATTTTAGGTTCTTTTCTGTAATTGTTGGGGGCCATCCCTACCCCTAAAATCCACTCCTTGTTACAGGCCTTTTTTTGAACCTTAGCCTGATTTGGCCTATGGCCTATTAAGGAGGCCTATAATTTTAAAAATTTTGTAAACAGCTTAACAAACGACATACCTCACCTCAAAACAAGCCTACTTCAAAGACGACAAAAACATAATTACTTTAAATAAGCAAAAAATAGACCTACTTTAAACAAGCTATTAGATGTAGGTCTGTTTTCAGCCTATTTAAAGTAGGTATGTTTTCACCCTGTTTGAAATAGGCTTATTTTAAGGTGAGACCTGTGGTTTGTTAGGCTGCTTACAAAATTTTTAAAATTATAGGCGTCTTTAATAGGCCACAAGCCAGGCTAAAGTTGAAAAAAAAAGCCTGTAATCTGGGCAGATTTGGGGGGTAGGGTTGGCCGCTCAAAAATTACAGAAAATAACCCAAAGTTTTAGAAAATTATCTTTCAGCCCCAAAATATTTTTATAATTTTCACTTTAGTCCCTCCATATAAAGTACGTAGAGGGACTAAAATAAAAATTTTGAATATTTTTGGGACTTAAATATAGTTTCATAAACATTTGGGTGCGATTCTGTAATTTTTTTCGGACCTAGAAAACGGCGGTTAACTCCCATCTAACGGCATTGTGAAAATTTTACGTTTTTAAAAGTTTTTTGGTATTTTTGGTTCACTAGAGAGTTAATTGTGTTGGGTGCTCCTGGACCAATAGTTTATTGGTAAATTTACACCTTAACCCTTGATTTAATGATAGTTTAGGATTTACAGAAAAATTCTTGCTTGTGTTTTTCAAACCTTTTAAAGGTATAAGAAAAATAAAGGATGATCACGGTGCCTCGAATGAATATTTAAATTTTTTATTTAAATTATATTTATATTGGTAAATGAGATTGTTTTGTCCTGATTTTAAATGTTATTTTATTTTTATTTTTGGTAAATGGGATTGCCTTATCCCAATTTAATATTACATAGAGGATTGTAATAGGAATGAAAATGTATAATTTAAGATTGTGGGCCCATACGAGAACCCTTTACCAAGAGATAATTTGGGAATGATGAAAGCATAGAGAAGATTTAAAGTCCTTGAGAATCCGAGACATGAATATGTTTTGGAAGAATAATTGGAAGGCACCATGATCATCCATAGAATAAAAGTGTTATTATTATGCATAGTTTTATCATGACTAGTAAGCATGATAATATTAAACTTGATCACTATACAACTAGCGTACATGATAGATAGAAGCCATTTAAAATGAACTATTTGATAGTTGCTTTATTTGTATGTCTAATTATGCATGCAAAATAAAATCTATTATAGCATAGAAGTTAACTAAATGATAGTTAGTTTATTAGTTAATTAATAAGGATGATACCAAAATGAACCCTCACAAAATTATCTAGTGCATTTACCTCCCATTATCGGTGGTGCTTAAAACTATTTGACATGGTAGTGCTTTCTAGCTCAGTTAAGACCTACCGTTTTTTGGGTAATAGTGCCATTCAAAGTGTATGACACTTAAGATGATGGTTTCTGTTAGACTAGATATATAGTCTCCAGGCTTAGCCAGGTCTATACATTTAGGGGTAAATTATATAGCACGTATGTTTGCCTCCCGTCATCAATGACACTTAAATCCCTTCTACATGGTAGTGCTCTCCAGTTTAGCTAAGACCTATTGTTTCGTCGGGTAACAGTGCCATTTAAAATGTATGACACTATGGTTTGTGCTATACTTGATGTATAGTATGCAGGCTCAGCCGGGTCTATGTAGTTAAGGCTGAGATGCCAGGTTGTTATAGAGTAATGTGACACTAAGTGATAAGGTGTTATCACCCTGATAATCAACAACATGGACATGTCGTTGATTAAATCAACCTACTGGATAAGTTAGTTTTGCCAGCTCAGCTGGAAATTAATGAGTCCAGTCATTCTCTTAGCTTAGTACAAATGTCCTTGTGAAAGATAACCCTAATTAATTAACTGAGAGTCATTGATTCTAGAGAAAATAGTAGGAGGACCATACACGTTTCGAAAGTATTTGTATATATGATTGATTAAATTCATGAAATACTTATAAGTCCATCTCTTATTTTTCAACATTTGAGTCATAGCTAGAAACTTTAATTCCTCTCTATTTGGATACTAATAAGTCCATTAGACATAACTTCAAGAACTAGTATTGGAATGCAAAAAAATTAGTTATGAGTTTTAAGAATATATCTTATATCTTAGATTCTCTTATTCTTGTTGCCCCTACTTAAAGGCAAGATAGGTATAATCAACTTGACTGGGAAGCTCATACACAACACCTGCCCGACAATGAGCTGGTAGTCTACATACTACTTGCGTCTATGTCAGTGAAACTCCAACGTTAGCATGAGCATATTGATGCTTTATCTACTCTCTTGCATCTGTAAGAAATTTACACAAGTAAAGGGAGGGTTGAGTGCTTCTAGAATTTTAAAGTGTTGTTTGGCTATAAGATGGCTAAGGGCATGGCAGTTGGATTGCACGTCCTCAAGATTATTGGGCTATATAGAAGCTTGCTTCTCTGGGCTTTATCATGGAGAATGACCTAAGTATTGACTTAGCCTTGTAGTCGTTGCCACAATCATATAATGGCTTTGTGGTCAATTATTATATTAACAAGGTAGAGTCAACACTCCCTGAGTTGTTGAGACTATTGACTACTATTGCGGGTATTGTTAGGAAAAATAGGACCCAAGCTCTTCTAATTGATGGGCCTTTTAAGGCTAAAGGAAAGAGCAAGTGTGTGGAGATAGACAGGCTCAAGCCTAAGGCCATGAGCCCAAGAAGAAGAAGGACTAGGGTAAAGGAAAGGGGAGAGAAAACTCTAAGGACACTACTACTTCTATATTCGTCCATTATTTGAAAGGAGGAATCAAACCTTGCTAGACATAGTATAGTCAATAATGACCCATACAAACCTCCCAAAATCATTTTGGGGATTCACTCTATATACGACATTAAACCTTGTTAATATGGTTTTGTTGAAATCTATTCAGACAACTCCATATAAGATATGGAAGGGTCAAAAGCCTGACTTGAGTCACCTAAAGGTGTGAGGCTCCCAGCTTAGATCAAGACTTTAGCACCGGATAAGTTAGGCTTTATGAGTAGTTTGTGCTACTTTATAGGCTATCCTAAGGGAACTATGAGATACTAATTTTACTACCTTAAGGAATACAAAGTGTTTGTGTCCAAGAATGATACTTTTCTTTAAGAGGTTTTACTCTCTCAAGTAGATAGTGGGAGTAAATAGAGCTTGAAGAAACTCAAGACCTGCTGCAACAACAGATAACAGAGACTGAGTCTGTTGATTAGGTGTTGCCTCAGTAAAGGCTGTAGACACCCATCCCCATAAGACTTATAAGGTTAGTCATCAACCTCAGAGGTACCGTTTTGTGATCGAGAATCAACAAACTATTGAAGATGATAAGCCTACTTCCTACACTTAGGTGATCAAGGATGTTAACTCCTCAGTGAAAGCAAAGCTAAATCACTAAGAGGGGGTGAATTAGGGATTTTCAAAATTCTTTTTGAAAGCTCTATTTTAATATACTAAAAACAGGGTAAAACAGAGAATGAGTGAGAAGAGCAAGACACAGGAATTTATACTGGTTCGGTCTAACTCCTTAACCTATGTCTAGTCCTGAGGCTCCCTGAGTATTTCACTATATCAATTGATTACACCCTTTGTAACTCTAGATTAATTCTCTCACTAGAACTTGCTCCCCCTTACAAGTTGTAATCAATAACCCCAATCTCCAAGTACAATAAATGAATTACAATCAATGAACTCTTTTAAAGAGTAGATAGATATAAGCATTGAAGCACAATAGTATCAAAAGATACTCTATACAAGAAAACTTAAGAGTAGATGAAAAACTTGAATGTTTTTTCGTTTTCTGACTCAATGGTTGTTGAGAAGAATTGAATAAGGCTCTATTTATACCAAGAGAGTATTAAATAACTGTTGCAAGCTTCATTCTGACCGTTGGTGCATTATTTTAGCTGTTGGAAGCACTTTGGTCTCTTCTCTCTCTACTCTTTTGTTCATTCCTTGTGTTGTAGGAAAAATGTTGACTTCCTTATGTTTTTATCCATTGGAATGTCAGTGACTTGTTTAGGTAAGGAGCATTTATCCATTTTGCATCGTGCAGAGCTTGTTTGATCAGAATATGGCAAGTTGTTATACTTTGCATTTAATGCTCTGACATGCTTTTTGCTTGTGTTGAAGACAACACTTTTAATCTTCTTAAATCATCTCTAAAACAACTTAAATTCACTAGCAAACATGTTAAACATATCTAGTGAAGTTGATGAATGATATTTGAAAGCATTAAGATCAAACAAGAAAGATTTCACATATTTGACAGATTTAAATTTTTAATAACCACGACTCAAACTCGAGTTTTTGTATCAATACTCGAGTTTGTCACTATGCACTGAAGTATAAACTCAAGTTTCCTCCTTCCAGAGAGGAAAGTTGCGATTTGAGTTTTGGAACAATATTTTGGCTAGAGACCAAACTCTAGTTTCCAGGCAAAACTCGAGTTTTGGACTTTCTGTGAATATATGTCTAAGACCTCAAAACTTGAGTTTTCATACAAAACTAGAGTATTGAGATCAGTGAAAAACATCGATGCTCTCTATATGACCAAAACTTGAGTTTCCATTTTAAAATTTGAAACTTAGAGAGATCTGTGTTATTGCGAAAACCAAAGTTTGCAAAACCAAAGTTTCCAAAACTGGAGTTTTAAATATAGGGAGAAATAGTGATCATTTGTGCTTTGGCCAAAACTCGAGTTTCCAAAACTAAACTCGAGTTTCCCCTTAAAACATGAAAACATTTGAAACTTGGAGCCAAGTGAGAAACTAGATTTTTCAATTTAAAACTTGAGTTATAAAATGTTCAAAGCATGAAAATAGTTTCTCAGGCTAAAACTCAAGTTTCCAAACTGAAACTCGAGTTTTCCCAAAACTTGGAAAAACTTAGAAAATCTAGAAACTGAAGTTTTCTTTTTAATAGTGGAGTTTTCTCATGTTAGAAACTTAGATGACTCTCTGCATGATCAAAACTCGAGTTTTAATATGAAAATTGGAGTTTTTCATTTCCTCAGAAAATATTGAAGAGTCTCTGTGTGGCCTAAACTCAAGTTTCCATATCAAAACTCAAGTTTGTCCTGATGAAAAACTTGTAATGCTCTTTGTAAGTTCAAAACTTGATTTTCCAAACGAAAACTGCAGTTTTGCCTTTGATCATTAAAATTGAACTTTTCTCTGTCGAGCTAAAACTCGAGTTTTGATTTCAAAACTCGAGTTTGCCTTAAACAGTAAGTTTTTCACTTACTTAAGACAAACTTCAATTTTATTTTACAATTGTTTGTTATCATCAAAACCCATAGAGAACTAACATTCTCCCTCTTTTTGATGATGATAACACTTGTAAACCAGAATTTAGCCAGAGTTTGAAAATTTTGAAATTTGTAAAAGTTTTGCACAGAAGTTTTGTAAAACTAAGGTTTGAAAGATGTTTGAAGATTTTAGTTTAAAATTAAGTCATTTAAAGTGCATCAAACATTCATAATTTTCAATCAAGTATCCAACGCAATAACAATTAAGACAATTAAAACATTTGACAGTTAAAGCATTCTATTCATAGTTAATAAAGTTGGTACAACTGAGAATTCACATTTGCCAAAAGAGCTAGAAAGTAAACACAGTAAGAAAACTTAGTCAGGAGATACAGACAAAAAACATTTTACAAAAGCATCTAAAGTTCTGGTTTGTCAGCTAGATTCTCTCCCCCTTTGTCATCTTCAAAATTGGGTAGAGCTGAGAGTAGAGAGTCATGGAGGGGGTTAATGAGTGGAGTACGAGGGGGTGAGTGATGAAAGATCTCAGTGGTTGGGGTAGACAGAGGAACAGTTTGAGTGAAAGAAGTGGGAAGAATTTATGCGGTAGGAGAAACAAGTGAAGAAGAAGGGATTGTGGGAGTGGTAAAAGTAAATGGAGATGAGAAGGAGGGTTCACTAGTAGGACTTGATTGACTGGGTCCAGAGTGAAGAAATGAAAGAACCTTGTCCACTATATCACTAAGAGCACCAGTAGTAACCATGATAGTTGAGAGCTGGATAGCATGATTAGTCACATTTTCTTGCAGCTTCTTTATCTGTTCTTTCAAAGCATCCTGGGCTTTTATCTTCTTGCTGTTGCATCTGGTCATTTCTTCTACCATTTTCCCTACTTGAACTTCGATATTTGTAGAGAGTGTAGAGATAACAGCATCCACTATGGTTTTAATTCTAGAATCAAAATCTATCGGCACAGTGGATTTAGGAAAGGATTGGGCTTCCTGAGCATGAGAGGTTCTTGCATAAGATGCACGTGATTGAGACGGGCTCTTGATTGGCCAGACCCTTCTCCTTCAAAGGAAATCTTCATGTAATGAAGTTGGGATTTCCCAAATGTATGAGTTATCTTCAATATATCAGCAGTACCACGATACCAGATTTTGTGATAGAAAAAGGATAATTGATACAAGTGGGACAAATGGTATATGTGATGGTTGGCGGGAAGTAAACCTAAATTTAACAATCTCCTGAGAGAACTAGTGGCCAAGATTAATAGGAATTTTGTTAACAAAGGATGCAAACAGGGGATAGTCTTTTTGAGAAAAATGGGTGTAACTTCCTCCCTTTTGAATAAAGTTGCGAGAATATATGTACCAAAGTGCTCTATTGATAGGTGGCACCGAACTAGGTTTGAAAGAGAGGTGATGTGACATTTCTTGTGGAAAAGGTTCATTGGGCACAAGAATCTTAAAGATTTCCCGATTAGTATTTTTAATGGAGAAAGGAGGAGGAGGGTTGTCTATTTTGAGAATCGAGTTGATCGTAGAAGCAGAAAGAGTAAGTTTCACTCCCTTAACACTTGTAGAAACTCTCTCCTCAACTAAGTCTCCATCAAAATCAAGAAGATTGTCATAAGACATGTAAAAGTAGAAGATTCTAACAATGTTTGGGGTATATAAGGCAGAAATTGACATTCCCATGTTATAGTCCACAAAGATATGGTTATTAGAGAACTTCACCATGAATGAAATGGGAGACACAACCTATATAATTGGCATAAAGATCTATAAAGATAGATCTAAAAGGTTGCTGGGGTTATCTCAATCCACCTACATAAATAAAATGCTAAAGATGTTTCGCATAGATAGGTCAAAAGGGGTTTTCTTCCTGTCAGTCATGGTGTTAACCTTTATAAGGCTATATGTCACATGACATCAGTTGAAAGGGAACACATGGAGAGGATTCCATATGCATAAGCAATTAGATCCATCATGTATGTTATGCTATATACGAGACCAGACGTCTCATTTGCTTTAAGCCTACGAGCCTATACCAATTTGACCAAGGAGGGGTCACTGGACAACAGTAAAAACAATCCTATAGTACATAAGAAGGATTAAAGATGCATTTATGGTTTTTGGTGGTGGTGGTAGTGAGCTAAAAGTGAAAGGGCTCGCTGATACCAGTTTCCATAGTGATAAAGATAACTGTGAATCCCAATCATGAGTATTCTACACCTTAAATAGTGGAGTAATTTGTTGGAAGAGTTCAAAGCAAGAGACTACAACATACTTTATGACCAAGGCATAATAAATAGTAGCTTCAAAAGTCATTAAGGAGGCAGTATGGATCAAGAAGTTCACAAATGAACTTTGAATAGTTCCTAGTATTGTTGATCCAATTAGCCGAGTAACTTAGCGATATTGTTCAGTGGTCATAGTATGTATAGGCCATATAAATTAAGGTGCCAGTGCAGAAGGGCACAAAACACTTATATGGCGTTAATCAGGTGGAAAAATTGTCATTTAGTTGTCCTAACGTATAAGACAATTGGCTAAGTAAAGATATGCTAAAATAAATATGCACATGGCATTTCTTGGACTGATAAGGGTTTCCTACATTCTTGGAAGAAATAAGAAGGGAAGAGGAAAAGTCAATGTAATCATTAGGGACACGTGTCACCACAGGGTTAAAAGAGGAAAAAGTGAGGGTAGAAAAGTCAATTCCTTACCCTTAAGAAGTTATTTTCATCTGTATGAGGAAAGAGAGAGAAAATCATATGATTTTATCTGTATTCAGGCCCAATCATAAAGTATAGGTCCCAAAGGAGGTTAACCGGTGAAAAGGGGACCAATAAGGACCAATTAGAGGCTTCTTTTTGGATTAAATGGAACAAATGTGGGGCCATATGAGGGACCTAAATGGTGCCACATATGTAGGTCTTATTAGGGAAAAAGATTTGAAAATATGAAGAAAAGTGGAAAAGGCAACACCCTTTTAACCGACAATGCACTACAAGGACCAGTGGATAAAAGGGTAAACTAGATAATTAAAGTAAAAACGTGAGGGATCATATTTTTGGGGCCCAAATGGCACCACATATACCCCTAAAAATATCTAGGATTTCTGGAAGAAAAATAAAAGAAAATACAAGCTAAAATCCAAGGTACATGCTTTTAACCATTGGACAAAAGGGTGTTTCAAGCCAAAATAGGTAATTTACACATTTTGGAAAGTAAAAATCTGCTTCTCTTGGCTAGGATTGCGTCACATAGCCCTCTTTTGGAAATTTTTTGGAGTTTCTTGGGAATTAAGTTTAAAACCCTAATTCAGGCTATTAACCAATAGACAAAAGGATGAACCGGATAATTCATTGCACCCTGATCATTTTAATAAAGCACAAATTTATCATTTTTGGCCGCCAAGAGGTGTGCTTCATCTGAAAGGGAGGAAGGTCCACCCAATGTTCTAACACTCAAAAAAGAAGCCGGATCACCGATCAAACCTTCGATTTCAGGTAAACACAGAAAAAACTAAACCTTTAAAGTTAAAGTTAGGGATTTCGTTCAACTGGTTAGGGCTTGGAGTTGTGATATTATTTTTGTATTTTTAAGTGTTCCAATGAGTTTAAAACTTGATTTTGCATAGGGTTAGGTCAAAGTTAAAGTTTACGAACCCAAAAACACCGAAAACCTAAGGAAATAGCTTGCCTCCTCAATCGATAGTTTTAAAATAGTAAATGAAGTTTGTTTGCTTTGAAATTTTATAGGCTTAAAGTAGACTTCCTGAGATTCATTTTGATATAAAATTTGATACCTTTTTTCTTATTCATCCGGGAGAAATTAAATTTTGAAAATGGCTCTGGAAACTACAATATTTTTCGGACCAGTGAACAAGGTTTGGGTTACATGGGAAAATATGAACCCTTTTGGACTTTTGAAGTATTGTTACTATAAACTAGATATCCTAAAGGTTTATATTCCATCTATTTTGTACCAATTGAATTTTTGTGAAATTTATTAAAAATGTTTGAAGTTGGATCAGAATTCATTGGAATCTCTGGATTTTCTGGTTAAGGCTCGGATTTCTTAAAAAGGGAAGGGTATTTATGGGAATACCAGAAATAAGGTATTTTGATGTTGTATAGGGTTAAGGCATATTTGGAAAGGCTATTAGGCGTTATAAAATTTCAAGATGATACACAACCCATAGGTAGTAACTGTTTACTCAAGTACTTGATATGTGTTTATTATATGTTTCTTTGCCATGTGTGTATGTTTTGCCAAATATGCATAGAAAGCATGTTGGGGTTTGAGTTCCTAACCATTGTGTTCCTAGCGTTGAGGATTAATTTGTGGCTTGCCTTTAGTGGCAGCTCGATAGTTTGTGATTCCCGTAAATCTGGGGCTGGCCTGGTTTAGGAGGCTCGGAGATGTGAGGTTTGTGATTTCGGTAAATTGAGGGCTTACCTATTAAGGCAGCTTAACGGTGTGTGATGATTGATTATTGTGTATGTTTCTAGATGCATATATGGTATGTTTGGCTTATTATTTGATTTTATATGCCATGGTTGCATGCATACACTATACACATATAATACATAAGTTTAACATTTACTCTAGGGTTCATTCTTGAACTCCAGATAGATCTGTAGCAACAGGAGATCACGCCTAAGCAGGAAAAACCTTTTTAGAGAGGTAAGGCACATCAGTGCTGATTAAAAAATAGTAAATGCCCTATTATACTTTGTATTCATTTGGGATGATTGTATATTTGTTTTTAGTATTTTCTATTGGATGACTGTACCCTTAACCCTTTGAGGACTATATTATTTATTTGTTGCACTTTTACCAGTATATTATATTTGTCTAAATTGGTAATATGCTCTACTGCATACACTCTAATGCAATAGGAAAAGGAAATAATTAATAAAGGAAAGGTAATAAGTAAAAGGAATCCTTTTAGCCCGCCACCCAAGAAGGTAAGGCCAGTAGGGATATAACACATGTCTCATGAAGGGGGCATGGGTTTGTGGCTGTAGGGCCTAGTGGACTGGAGGTCCTTGGGTCACTAGTGAGCTTGTTATGCATTCAGTGATGTTGGGTTTGAGGCCTGACATCTGTTGATTTTCCAAGCACTGTGGATTCGAGACATTCTTTTGAGAGGTCTTATGTTTATTTAGGACTTGTGATGTGCTTTCACAGTTAACATTGCATATGTGGTATGCTGTTTTATGTTACTACGAAGGATGATATATGATTTGTACCGAATGCTTTGTGATATGTTATTTTCCTGATTGTGGTTGCTTGCATACTGTGTATATACTTTGTGTATGAGATTAACATTTAATTTACTTTGGGATTCAATTTTGAATCCTAAGTCATTCTAAGATATGGGTAAATCTACTTGGGCTGATTAAGAGACAAAAGGTAAGGGTTTGGAGCATTGATGTGAAGTAAAGTGAGATGTGTTGGAAATTATGCCATAGGGGCTAATCATTGTACTTTAAACATTATTGTTATTTGAAGTATTTCTCCATTTTGTTATCATATCATTTACATGTTTATTATGATGATTGTATCATTGGATGTATCATAAATATTGTTCTAAATATCCCTAGTTGGTCATCTATGTGGGAGCAAAGATGAAGTAAGACTAGTATGACTTTGATAAGGTATGGAGATACGAACCAAAGTCTTTGGAACTTGTAAGAGTACAAGATGTTGGACCAACCCACTATGAGAAAGTTGTATGGATTAAGTCATAAGCTTATCCCATGTATAACCACATCACAACGCCCTTTGACCTATGATCATCATGGATTCCTACATGAGAGTCCTTAATCTTTGACCTAGTCAAAAGTCATCTTTGACCGGGTGATGATAAAGGCTTGGATTGGGATTAGTGTTTTTTCATGCAGAGGAATGTGAATGGTCAAGATGTGATTTGTCTCTCAAATTTGTAGAGAGGTATTACAAGGCCCCTCGATGAGTGAGTCCTAGTAAGGAGTTTCTATTTCAATTGTTAAACTACTTAAGAATCGAGAAAGTAAAGGTCTAGAATGGGAAAATGACACTATCCATGCTTCATCTTCGACCAAATTATCGCGTGACAAAAGGGACGTGATATGGTTGTATGATAGGATGCATCGCATCATCGATCCTTATATGAGTTGGGTAGTCGTATTGTCTTGCTAAAGGCTACTTGCGACTTGAAGGCTGGTATAGTGTTGGCCCATTGCCAATTTCATATAGGTCTATAGGGTCACATACAAGAATAACCCAACACGAGCTATAATGTCCAAATTCATTGAATCTAATATATGTCTAAAATTCAATGAATACAACGTTTTATCTAAAGAGGTTGTGTGTGTGTGTGTGTGTCTATTTGAAATAATGATAATATTATATATAGATGATAATGTTATTATGGTTGTATTAGTTTTATATTTAATTTATTTGATAAATTAAATAACTAAAACTGATTGAGATATCATATCTTAAATTTGAATTTTGAAGATAGATATCATATCTCATATTTGATTTTGAAGATAGATACTATCACACCCGACCTCTGGGGCCTTTATTTAATCAGAGTTAGTGCGGAATACAAGAATCGAAGTGATTTGGACGACTTGATTTTGTAAATCGAAGTTTTTGAAATTACAATAGTATAAAAATACGAACTAGTTTTTCGCGATTCGATATCTATCCCATAGAGGGATGTTATTACATAATTCCAACATTGACGAATGATAAACACTATATATAGACTAATTATTCCTATTTGTCCAAGGTGTTCTATTTGCTGTAACCCTTACAGCTGCTCTTTGCCTTTTGATCCCAAACCAGTACCTGTATCTTTCACGGTAGCTGAAGTCCAAGTGAATGGACCCCAGGGTAACAATTAATCTCATGCACATGTATGAAAATAGAAATGACATAATAGCACATGTTTTAAAGCATGGAAGAAATTACACATAACCGTAACCGCAGTTAACGGTCAAGAATAGCAGCTCTTGTCTAGGACCGCAGCCCCATGAGACCTCAGCCTCAATATCCATGGCCAATCAGGATAATATAAACAAGTAATTCAACCAGCATACATGACTAGCTAATATTTGCATAACATTAACATACATGATTATAAGATTAGAGTTACCAACCCCGACCGTGTATCCTTCTTCTTCTGTACTGAAGTTGTTGGGATCAAATAAATATCAAGGTCTGCCTAAAAATGTTTATCATCGTTGTCAGTCACTTATTCGAATCGCAGATACACTAATTACGCGAATTAGTCTAAGGATTAATAATAATTATTAATCCTTTAATTTTTCTCTAACAATAATAACTCCTTATTTATTATTTATTTTCACTATTGTTATTATTATTATTATTATTTTCAATAATAATAATAATAATTCCCCATTTAGCATTTGTCATTATCACTTCTTTCTTATAATAATAACACTATTTGTTATTATTATAACCCTAATAATAACACTAATTTCCATTTACTTATTCTATTATTATTTTGCTAATTATCATTATCATTATATTTCTTTAATTACCTTAGATTCCATGTTCCTTAATTATTACATTCACTAACTCTTTAAGAAAATATACTTTATATGTGTATGCAAAACAAAAATCTGTAACTCTAACATATATATATTTGGTTTGCATACTTAACACACATAGGATAAATGAATATTCATGACTCAAGTGTGTGTGTGTGTGTGTGTGTCAAAAATCCACTTTTCGCATCAGCAAATCTTTGAATCCATAAACAAAATAATATGACAATAAAATATTTCTTTTGCAACTAGTTGGAGTTTAGTAACATATCCATGGACATATATATAGTTAGAGTCATTTATTACATGTGTTTTCCTTTCCTTTGGCATGCATACACGATATCACACACAAATGCATATATATATATATATATATATATGTATATGTATATGTATATGTATATTCCTTAGTTTTCTTTTCTTCTTTTCACAAACTGAAATAGCAACCCGTACACACCCATATATACTTAGTTCCTACATTCCCCAAAAGCTTCTTTTCTTCCAGAAACATTACAGCAACATATAAACATATACACATATGTTTCTTCTTTTCTTTTATCATGCTTATCCTATATATACACCAAGTTTTCCCTTTCCTTATTTATATATCCAGAAGCATTTTATCCTCTCTTTTCCTTTCTCTCACGACACACACACACCCACATATACATTTCAGCGACCCATGCACCAAAAAATATACATACAGCAATATGACAGGAAAATGCTGATAGTGAACCTAAGACAGCAACATATTATATATTTATATTTGATTCTTTTTACTCCCGGGACAGCAAGAGTTTCAGTTTATATATGGACACACAAACAACCACTTTACGGTTTTTACACATATACTCACATCAGATGCATATATATTTACTTCTTTTCCTTTAACAGCACACGTTCACACATATACATATATATTTCTTTCTTAGTTTGTTTGCTTTCATTCTCACTTCATTTTCTTCATGCATCAGTTTAACAGTTTTAACATTTCATTCCCTATGAAACCCAACAACCAAACATGCGTTGACAGCAACTTAAGTTTGTGTGCGTGTGTGTTCTTAAGCTTCTAACAGGCCCCCTGTTTCATGTTCAGTTTTCAACTTCGGTTTCAGTAAGGTTGTGTTACTCCTTTTTATCTTCAGGCTTCTCGAATTAATAACAGAAAACGAAGGAAGAAGGAACTTAGGCTTACCTTATCTGCTTTAGTGAGAATGATGGAGGATTTTGCTGAATGATTTCCCCTGTTTTACCGTCGCCGAAAGATGGCTTCAGTTCTCTCTCAACTCTCGGACTCTCTCTTCTTCCCACTTCCTCGGTCTCCTTCTTGTGTTTTTCTTCTCTTTTCTTTTCTGAAGGCCGAGGAAACAAATAAATTCATGCGGCAGGATCATGGTTTAAATATTAGAACTTCTACCCAGTCCAAATGAAGGAAACCGATGGGTAAAGGAGTTCATGGCTCGAGAGGCATGACACGTTGCTGATCACCAATTATACGTGTCTAAGCAAGGGATTACGATAAGCTTTCTGATGTTAATAAATGCCAGCTGTTTCTTTCTAATTTTGCTGATGGTTTTCGGTGAGCTGAGAGGG
Organism: Acacia confusa; assembly: GCA_037074495.1. Lineage (NCBI taxonomy): Eukaryota > Viridiplantae > Streptophyta > Magnoliopsida > Fabales > Fabaceae > Acacia > Acacia confusa. The sequence continues at coordinate 30,375,653 of CM073505.1, forward strand.
AGGAGATGAATAAACCTTACTGATACAAGTTGGGCTGACCGAAGAGAATGGTTATGGGCCAGGAAGAACAATACAAGGGCTTGGTTGGTTTAATACACAGCCAGCCATTTGCTTCTTCTTTGTTTCATACGGGAACTGCTTCTTTATTTGATAAAAATAATGGGTTAGATATATGTGTATTGGGCTGATCCATTGCCCTTAATTTCTGCAGGCCCATTCGAATTCTTCTCCTTCTTTTTTGTATATGTATTTTTGTTAGCCATTTTTATAAATCCCTACTTTATTTTCAATTAGTTTTCATACCATTTAATTAATCAGCTAATATAACATTTAATTATGATTATTGAATAATCATGATACACTTCATTTTATCTTATGACACTAATTTGTTTGCAATTATCCTTAATTGCAAATTATGGAAATAAATCCATTACTATTTAGGCCTAATTATTACTTATTTGGAATTATTTCTTCTTCCCGAAAATAATTTAATGGAGATAAGTCTTAAATCTCCAATTAATTATTCTCATCTAAATTGCGTTTAATTTATGGAAAATATGCCTTAAATTTCAATTTCAAAATTTTAGAATTCTTTAAGGCCAAATTTTCCATAGTTAATTCTTAATTCCCAAAGTCTAAAATTTGGGGTGTTACAGATATCATATCTCATATTTGATTTATGAAGATAAATTAAATCAGTTGGCTTTTAATTCGCATTAAATAAATAGATTGGATTTAATCTGTTAGACAAATTTAATTTCTACTTCAATTTCGAAATTAATTAAGATTGATTTTGAATATTTAATGTGGCTCATTAGGGTTATTAATACCCTTAGGCTATGAGTAATATGGATTACACAAGAGAGAAAAAGCCGCAGAGAGATACCCTAGAGATACGGAGATAGACGTTCGAGGCACTAGTACGCTGCCTGTGTTGGAGTTTTGTTTGTGTGGATATGAGTAGAGGAAGTGGATTCGCTGAGTTGGCTCCTGTTGATCAAACAAGACGCACATGTATAAGATAGGTACAATACTGACTAATCCGATTCAAACGTTGTTGATAGATCTTCTTATTAAAATTCATAATTTATTGAATAAATTGCATTCCGCTGCGTGTACGAATCCCAACAAGATGCCCTATGGAAATTTTAGTATGTTATTTTTAGAGGACTGTGTAATATTTACTTATTGTTTGGTATTTATTTTGGCATGACTGTATTATAACCCTACTAGGATTTTTCCTTTTGGTTAATATGTAGTAGACTTATTTACTTTTACCAATCTTTGTCATCCAAACTGATTGTATGCTCTGCTGCATAATTTACTCTAATGCATGACATTTAATTTAGATTAAGTAAAATAAGTTAATAATATAAGGGAATCACATTATCCGCCACCCCAAAGGGGGAGGCTAGTAGGGGTGTAACAACAGCTTCATTGTCAAAATGCCAATACTCTACATCTATATCACTTACTCTCCAATTATCATAATCATATAATTTAGCTTAGAAAGTGAGATTATTTGTATTGTACTTTAGTTTTTATCTTATTCACTTCTTAAAGAGAAAATTGATTGTTAATCATTTTATCTAAAATTTACTCAAGATTGGGTGATCTTGAGTGGGAAACCGATTGTATCCTTACATTGTGTGTAAGGGGGAGTATCTCAAAGAGAGATTCAACTTCACAAGCACCTGGGTTAAAAGGTGGAATATCATCGAAGAGGGGGGTGAATTGGGTGATTTAAAATTTTTCTTTTAATTCTTTGAATCACATAAGTAAAATAGGGATGAACAAAGAGTAAGAAAGAAATATCGGGCATAAAGAATTTATACTGGTTTGGTCTAAATCATTGACTTACGTCCAATTCCCAAACCATCTGATCCCAAACCTTCTAATAAGAGATTTGTTGTGATCTCCCAAAATAACCAGGATCAATATAATTTTGCAGTATAATGGAAACCTAGATTGTTTTCCCAACAAATTTGTAGTGGGTTTAAATCAGTAACAACAAAACAGAACAGTAACAATTTGGGGGGAGTTTTTCAATGCAATGAATATTAAAATAGAACTAAACAAAAACAGATAAAATGAAGATTAAACATATAAACAAAATATTAACCCAGGATTTCGAATTCCACCACTTTTCTTCCTCTGACAAAAAAACAGATTTTGTAACAAACTCACGATTGATTCTGGACGAATCGAAATCTCAAGTTTGTCAACAAAATCCCTAAATAGTGGCATGTCACTGTACGATTGCACATCAAGCACTTAAACCTAGTTCGAATTGAATCGTTAGGATTTCTCAATCTGGGAGTTGAATCTAACACCCAATCCGAAAGTAAATCGAATCCGAAATTACAAAACAGAAACAAATTTGTTACCATTAAGAACGAGTCCTTTGGATAATTGAATCCTTAATCAGTAGGCTAATCACAGAAGTTTAGACAAGCATGGTTGAAAAAAAAATGAAGAACAGGCGAAGAACATGAAGAACATTGCAGAGAAAATGAAACTTCTGTGTTTAATCTAAAAATATTTAAAAACATAATGACATAAGTTGTTTTTGGCTTTTGCCTAACTTAAAGTTAACCTAAAATGGAAATGGGATAATGCTACACAATGGCCTGAAACCAAATAAATAACAAATGAGTTTTTAAATACAAAATTTAGGCCCAATAAATATCCAAAAATATACATTTGTCTTCAACTCCAAAATTGACCGCCCTCTCATCTGAATTTGCCCTTCAAGTCTTCATAACAACTGTAGCTCTCTAAATCATCTGAAAAATGAGACAAGAATGAGGCAAATCCGATGTCTAGTTCAAGAGTTATGGTGAAAATAGTGAAGCAATGTGAAATTGGAAATTTATCATTAAAAATGGCTAAAATCCAATCAAAGGCCCAAAGCCCAAATAAGTATAAAAACCATTATTTATTAACTAAAGAGTCCTAAATTATTAATCAAGAGATAAAAAGAAGTGTATCAAATATTCAATTATCACCTTCGCAGAAAGGTGTAGTGATTTAGGAATCTTCGAAGCCAAAGACTTGCTTCCAGATTGGGTCACTTTTCAGGAAAAGGAAAGCAAATAAAGTTCCCATCTTCTCCTTCTTCAGACTCCGACGACTTCGAGAAGATGATCAATGAACTTCATTCGAAGGAGGTAGCAGATCGTCCACAGATTCCCAAGGCATCTATTAGTAAGAAATCACAGGCCTTAGGAAGCAAGAAGTAGAAAGCATCAGTCTCCCAAAAATCACAAGCCTCCAGTAGCAAGAAATTGCAAGTGTCCACAATCCATCCTACTGATGGTGAGTTGCTTGGGCCTTCATTGGGTATGAATCTTGGTGACATTGTTGTTGATGATCATCGTCTCTATACATGTTGTTACAAGCAAAGACCTTTTTGTTTGATTGTTTATGTGGATTTGGAGCACTTTAAGAAAGAGAGTAACTTAGACTTGATAGATTGGCTTCTTTAGTTCATGCATCTTCTCAGTATTAGCAAGCCTTTCTCTCTTGAAGTAGTTTGTGTGTTCTACCATAACATGCATCTACAGGAGAAAGCTGAAGCAGACATGATGATACATTGGTTACCAAGATTCGGGAGAAAGAAATCAAGCTCACTGCTTATGTCTCAAGTCATACTTGGCATTGTGGATCCTCCTGAAGACCCTCCGAAGCTCTCAGATGTTACTTGTCATCAGATCCTCCTTCCAGATGTTCCCTATAATGGAAACCGAGTGAATTTAACTTCGGCCATGATGAAGGATGAATATAAGGTACTTTGGTATGTCTAAAGTAGAAGTCTTGTTCAGAAGGGCTAGAGATTCACACATTTTGTGCTAAGAGACTATGAGCGATTTGCTTCTCTTGTTGCCAAAGAGCCACGAAATCTTAGCCAGTGGATTATGGAGGAGATAATGTCTTTAATCTCAAAGGCCTCGGTCAAGCTTTAGGCTACTATACCATTTCCTCTATTGATCTCTCGCATCTTGGAAGTCAACAACATTTGGTACCTCTCAAACAATAACGCAAAGTATCCTCCTTTGTTTGGGAAAGAGCACATGATACAACTGAGGATTTCTTTTATTGAGGCTTCATCCAAGAAGCATAAGGGTAAGGCTCCTATCAAACCCTCTTAGCCATCTACATCACGTCCTCCTGATGTGGCTCAATCCACACACCCTGGTACAGCCTCTGCGTCTACTCCTTCTTTTGCTCATTCTTCCATTCAGCACATTATGGAGAAAGCTATTGCAAAGGCTGTAGCTCCCCTGATCAATAATTCCAACCAACTTAGTGATGTTGTGTCACAGCTAGTCATGGCTACTAGCAAAGAATTTACAAAGATGACCAACTACATCACAACCAGTTTTCAGGCATACTTTACTAACCATAATGAATTAAAGGAGGAAATGTAGAATCTCCAACAAAATGTCTATCGTCTCGACAGGACCGTCGATGAGCTTGGCTTTCAGTTCCATGCTTAGCATCAACCCTCTTCTCCCATTCCATCCCCTATTATGGCCTCCGCTCCTCTCTTAGCCACTTCTCCTGTTACTAACTCCCTCTGATTCTCCCACTCGTTCTCCTCCTGCCTAAGCTCCCCTTTTCATTGATGACAAAGAGGGAGAGAAGCTATCTAAGTAGTTTATGTTATGTGTTTTGTGTTTGTACTACTATGACTATGTTATGCGTTTTGACTATGGTATGTGTTTGTCTGTAATTGAAGAATTATGTTCAATGATATATCAAGAGTATTTAAAATTACGCAAAACTAAAAGCCAATTTTTCTCACACCATGCTTCTTTAGTGATATCTTTGAAGTCATTTTCATAAGCAACCTAATAAAAGAAGTGTTTATGAGTACTAATTCTCTGAGGTATGGGGATTAGAATTTACCACCACAATCCTATGATCACATTTAAATTTGAGTTCTTATCGAACAATAGAGTTGGGGAAATAGTTTAGCCAAGTGAAATTGTAGAACACCCAATCTAGTCTTTCCTTGTGGCCCTGTCTTTCGCAGGGGAAATTCTCTCCCTGAACTGTAGCTTCTAAAAGATCAGTGTCATCAATGCAATCTATGAATTGTTTCATTGAGGCCCAAGAAGGATTAGCCCCTCCAATTTTTTCAGTTGGGGATAGGTTGTTAGCTCTCGGTATTTTGATTATCACAAATTCTAAGTTATTGAATTAAGTAATATATTTTTAAAGATAAAGTTTGCCTAAGCATAGCAATTGGAATGCTCGAGTATCATTGGGCTTAAAGCAAATAAGTGCAATCTGGTGAGCCATGCTCGAGCATCATAAGCCAAAATGAAAATTGCAAAGGATATTAATGAGCGATGCTCGAGCAAGGGGTTAGTATGCTCGAGCATCAGTGATACAAAGTGCAGAGATGGAGAGTATGTGTGAAGTCATACTTGAGCAAGGAATCAGCATGCTCGATTATCAGAGAGGACGAGTTTTTAAAGATGAAAAGTCATGTCATGCTCAAGCATACTAAAAGGGCATGCTCGAGCAGTGGTGTTAAATTGCGTCCTTGCGTTCGAGCTTGAAATTTTTATGCTCGAGCACCATGCTTGAGCAGAAGGAAAATCATGCTCGAGCGGTGAAGTTTAAAAGGTGTGTTCCCCTCTGTATGTCGTTGTGCTCGAGCATGGCTTATGGCATGCTCGAGCACTAGTGATATGTTGCTCGAGCATAGAAACTATCTTGCTCGAGCAACAACGAGATGAATAGCATTTTTTTAAAGTTCTTAAAGAAGCTTGCCCGAGCATAAGGTAACTTCTAGCTTTTCAATGCATTTTTTAAACTGATGCCTTAGCACACATATAATCATGCTCGAGCATGATGACCTATGTTTTTAAATCTTTGTCTTCGTAGATCTTATATTGAAGTCACCTAAAACTAACTAAGGAGGGGTAGAGGTAGCTACAATCAAGCAAAGAGAATTCAAAAGTGTAGTCCTGCATATAGAGTTAGTTTCACCACAAACCACAATAATAAGGCTTAAAACTTGATTTTCCATATTTTTTTATTTGACAATGAAGAAATTGAGTAGTAGAAGACATATAGGTAATTTCAAAAATATCATTATTCCACAAAAGCCAACTGCCACCAAAAAAGCCACTAGATTTGACCCAAATCCAATGGTTGAATCCTAATGTGCAACATACTTTATTAGCTCTATCAACACTAATTCTAGTCTCCAAGAGGCATAGAGTATCAATATTGTATTTATGAATAATATCCTTAATAATTAAAGGGAAGGTCTGTCTACCGGCCCCCTATAATTCCATGAGGCTACAATCATTAAAAAAAAATATGGATTGCATAAGACAAGGATGATAATACTTACTTGTTGCAGTTCGCCTCATCTTTCTATTCCAACTCAAATTGAGTTTCAACCACCATTGATGCGTGATCCTCCATGAATTCATAGTTGGCATCAACTCTTAGTTTCGATAGACTTGGATTCTGGACTTGCATTGCTTCTTGAATAGCCTTCATATGTGGATCGTTTTGCGCCACAGACAAATTAGTCAAGCTATCAATATGCCTTTTTATTTTCATTGTATTGCGGAATTTGGACATTGCATTGGACCACACTATGAATTTGTTGGTTTTTGTTTTTTTGGATGGGAATAATTCCTTGGCCTAAGTGAGAAAACATAATATATGGTGTTTCCACGATTGCTAGGCCCAGTATAGTTGGTGGATCTTGGTGGGTCGTTAAAGTATGGCCCAACTTGTTAAAAACATGAGACAAATTAGCAGGTTCATTCGCCATAGTCGCAGGTGGTTCATTCGGGCTAGCCTCAGGTGATTCGATCAATCCATTTAATTTGATCGCAAATCCTTTAGGCTTAAACTCTATTTTGCATTTAAGGCACATAGCTAATCCAATTCCCTTTCCAGCTAGAATTTTCCTCTTCTCCTTAACATGTGATCCCAACTCCATTCTATGCCTTGGGCTCAATAGGTAAAGGGGTCAGACTTTCTAACCAAATTGAGGGGGTTCAATCGTGGAGTTGGTCAAGGCGTTGGGAGAGGCATCCTAGCTCCTAGGTGCCTAGGTAAATGCTTGAGGGTAATAGACGGCTCACCCTGCCCAATGTAACATCCCAAATTTTTGGAATTAGAATATTGGAAAATTATATAAAATTGAATTATGAAATTTGGGCCAAAATAATTATGAGAATAATTATTGGAAATTAAAGCCTATTTTCCCTTAATTTATTTTGGAAAAGAATAAATTCAAGGAATTGTAAGTGATAATTTTTAGGCCTAAATATTACGGAATAAATATTTTATGGCCTAGGAAAAATAATTTGGGGAAGGAAAAATCCCTAAATTAATTCAGGATTTTAATTATGAAGTTATTCAATAATTGCAATCTAATTGCAAATGAACAAAAGAATCATGGGCCATCAGCTTTCTTCTTGACCCAACCCGTGAGGAGAAGAAGAGCAAAGAAGTATATGGGCTCATAGTAATCCAAACCAGCAAACAAATGGTCTTGGCCCACTTAAGAAAAAAAAAACGCATAAGCAGAGATCAATTAATCAGTTGGATATTGTTTCTCATTTCTTCGCCAAAACTGGACCAGCAGCAAGCATATCTTCCTTCAGTAAACAAACTCATCTTGGCCCAATGACTTCAGCCCATAACCGAAGAAACATAGGCCCGGTATATGAAGAAACAATTTAGCCCACACGAACTCCTTCCTCCCAGCGCAAACACTCTAATAATCTCTCGGCCAGACACCTGGGTGCAGAGAAAGAATGACAGTGAGTTGGTTTCATGCATTTCGAATGGTTTCCGTTATACCCATGCTCCATTATCTTTTCGGGAATGCAGAAGGTTAACTCCATAATCAGCTGCCTAACCTACACGTCTCTGTCCAGCTGTCTGAATATTAGCTTGCATGCCGAGATCATTAAGCTATAAAAATGTATCTGTTACTTCATGCTTTATTCTGTTGAAAATACAAAGTGAGAGTTTAGAGAGAGGAACCGTGAGAGGAGACGAAAAGAGAGAGACCAGGAGAGTATACCGAAGCTTTTCCTTCCTCTGTTCAGTCCGACAAGAGGCAGAGGAGAATACCAGCAGTTTCTTTATCATCATTAAAGCTTATAAACCGAAGGTAACTCTCATCCTCCCATCTCCTTGGTTCCTGTCATCGTGTAGTTTGGATTAAAGACAAGTAAACTTAATACAAAGCAAGAATAAACAGAAACTGAAATCAAAGGGGAAAACAGGGGCTATTTGAATTATTTCTTCTCATTGGATTCTTGTGCTTTCCACCTTGGTAACTGTCAAATTGATAAACTATATGTATATGTTCCTATATGTGTTATTTTTCGGTCATTTAAGCATGCATGATGAGTTCTCTTACGTCGGGTAGTGCTTCATAGAAGGGGATGATATTTTGCTGTCAAGAATGTTTCCTGTTGTCGAAGTTTTGCTACTGTTTGTGGTGTTTTTCTTTGTTGCATGTGTATGAAAAAGAAGAAGAAATAGATATATATAATAACTCTATGCATGCCGATGGAAGAAAGGGGATATGAAGAAAAATATATGCATGTGTGTGTGATTTCTTTGCTGTCAAAAGAAATAAAAGGGAAGAGTAGAAAAATATATATATGTGAACACACTGTCATGCATGTTTTCTTTTGATCGGATGAAGCTTTCTGTTTGTTGAGTTTATGTTCTTTGCTGCATGTTTCTTTTCTTTCTTTCGGATGGTTCTGTTTATGCTGTAAAGGGAAAAGGAAAAACGATGAGTGTGAACTTCCAGTATGATTATTTATATGCGTGGGTTGCTGCCACATGAAAAAGAAAGAGGAGCTAACTAAGATAATAGCATATATATGTATATGTGTGTTGCATGGCGTGATTATAAAGAGGAAATAAAATGCATGTGAGATTGTTGTAAGGATTCTGTGGAAGACCAGTTGCGCTGATATCCTCACGGTTATATCAGTTGTTTAATGACTAAAAGTTTTCTGTATGTGTGTATATAAGACTAAAAGAAGCTTGCTGCCATTTACAAAAGAAAGAGTAAGATAAAATATATATGTAAGTGCTTGTAGAACCTAGACTTCTCTTTGCTGCTGTATGTGTTTTCTTATATGCATGGAGTTATATATATATAATGGAAGAAGAAAAAGATAATGTTGCTGAGTAAAGAAAGACGCATCCTTCTTGGTTCGCTGTGATGTGAGTCTTGCTTAGTGTATATAGACATATATAAAGCAAGGAAGATGAAACCGTGGGTATTGTTGTACACATACATATATTAGAGCTAGCTGGATGGTGTGTGTATGCATTGCTGTAGGCATTTCCCTCTGTTTTTCGTTACTGAAAGAGATTTTTCAGCGTTGCTACAGTATTTCCGTAATGGAACAGTACCCTGCATGTTACTGTAGCAAAACGTTACTGTTCACATGTTGACTTTTCCAGCTGAGCACCGATTTTTAAATAGGTCTAAATAATAGTAAACGACCTTCTTTGACCATGAAATTTTATGAGCATTTAGTAGACATGCTAAAGTTTAAAATGAGCTTTGGTTCACCTTAAACCGAGCTCTGTAGCTCAAGATATAATTTTTGGAAAATGGGTCAAAATCCATGAACAATTCTGTAACGCTTTCTGGGCAATGGTTATTTTCCTAAACTGGGAATTATTGGAATAAGATAAAATTATGGAATTTTCCAGGAACAAAGTAGAGATGCATAGATTTCTTTTGGTGGGTATTTTGTAACTTTCTGAGCTCTGAGTAAAGAGTTATGATTTTTACCAATGACCCTAAGTTTCGGAAGCTAAAACTGAACAATCTGGATGTTTTTTGTGACCTGGGAATTATTTGACAAGTTCTGACCTTTGGAAATATTTTTATATGAAACGGGACTTGTCAATGAACACGTGAGAATTGTCGGCACATTAAAATGATTTTTGTGCAATTAATTAAAAATACCTAAAGTTGCTGGATTTTCTTTAGGACGATTATCATTGAAACAGATCTTATTGTTAGAGAAAAATTAAGGGATTAATCATCCTTTAAACTAATTTACATAATTAGTTTATCCGCGATTCAAATAAGAGGCTGATAGCGATGATAAACATTATTTTTAGGCAGACCTGGATATTGTTCTGATCCCAACAACTTCAGCACAAAAGAAGAAGAATACACGGTCGAGGTGGGTAACTCTAATCCTATAATCATGTATGCAAATGTATATGTACATTATTTAGCTGATCATGTATGTTGGTTGAATTACCTATTTATATTATCCTGATTGGCCATGGATATTGAGGCTGCGGTCTCATGGGGCTGCGGTCCTAGACAAGAGCTGCGGTTCTTGGCCGTTAACTGCGGTTACGGTTTGTGTGTAAATTCTTCCATGTTTCTGCATGTGCTAAACTGTCATATTTAATTTCATACATGTGCATAAGATTAACTGTTACCCTGGGGTCCATTCATTTGGACTCCAGATCACGTGAAAGTATACAGGTACTAGTTCGGGATCAGAAGGTAAGGAGCAGCTGTAAGGGTTACAGCAGATGCAACGCTTTGGACAATTAGGTTTAACTAGACTATATATAGTGTTTATCATCCGTTCATTTTGGATTAATGTATTAACATCCCTCTATGGGATAGATATCGAATCGCGAAAAATTTACCCGTATTTTTATACTATTATAATTTCAAAAACTTCGATTTACAAAATCAAGTCGTCCAAATCTCCTCGATCTATTTCCGCACTAACTCTGGTTAAACAAAGGCCTCAAAAGGCAGGGCGTCACACCCAACATTGGTATCACCTAGGAGGAAGGGAGATTTCGCCCTGCCCTTGGATCATGGGTGAACCCAACCCCTCTCCTAAAATGTTTTATATATATATATATATATATATATATATATATATATATATATATAATCCATTCTATGCATGCCGCTGACACCACTTTTGAGTAAATAGTTTCCTGTTCTGATCTCGCCGCTGATCGCACCCAGATCTCACCATTTTTGGGTAAGTTCTTGTCAAGAGTATTTCCTTTTGTCAGGTTTGTTTCCTCTTCTATATCTCCTATCACAACAAAGTGTGAATTTTGCCCAAAGCTTGCATCATCCTTCGTCCTATGCCACTATCAGAGAGCTGGTGTTGATCCTCTCTGTATTCAGGTCGTCTTAGCAATCAAGATTTGCTTGACCTGCGATTAATCATCTAGGGACCAAAGGTTTCTTCCTCATATAGGTTATACATCAGTGATCTTGTCGAATTGGTTACTGATGGTTGAGAAATCGGTTGTAGTGGCTTTGTTGGTTGTTGTGCTAGGTTTTTCCTCACCTTGGGAGGTTGTGGTACAACTATGTGGGCATTGCTCCCTTCTGTGACCAAATCAACCACAAGAGAAGCATATGTGGTTAAGACCTTCATATTCAACATTAAAGATCGATCCCACTACAATGACTTTCGATACCAATTTTTTTTAGAGGTTTAGTTCCATGCATAATCATACAAATTTTCCTCTCTTTATTGTAGGAGTTGCGGCCTAAAAATCATGTAGAGTATTCATATCTACTTTCATTGTTCTTCCAATTCTATCTCCTAGTCTTGAGATGCAATATTTGTTGTAGCAGTGCATTAGGACATATGGGATACACACCTATGTTGCAACTTTCCCTAATGGGTTTTGTTGGGAATTAAAATAGGGAGTCCAACACTGAACTAATACACAATGTTGTTGAATCACCTAGTGGTCATCATATAGAACTTTTCGATAGTGTGCTCGCCATAACTCTTAATCTTGAAATCTTACCACAAAGTAGTTGTTTGGGAGGTCAATGAGCTCAAAACTTGAGAATCCCCACATGTGTTTCAATAGATCTTTTAGTACATAGAGGTTAAATGTCTTGCCAAGCACTGTTAGGATTATAATATAGTTCCATGGTTTACACCACTCATTATATTCATCTTCTGTGCATGGCGCCATTGAGTATATTTCCATGAGTTTCTTCATCTTCTCTGATTCCTCAAGCATTTTCCAACATATTTTTGTATCATTAGTAAAAAGATCTTCTTCCTCCATAGTATAGTTATTGTGCACTACACCATTGAATCCCATAAGGGAAGCACAATAAGATGAGAATTTTGGGGTATGTCCCTCTACTTTGTCCCTGGCTACCTTGTCTTCCGAATTCTTATTTCCTTTATAGGTTTCTCTAATTCTTTTTCCGACATGATGTCATCCATAATGGTATTTGGAACTTCTTCTATCTTCTTTTTCTCTTTTCGATCGTCTTGCCCTTCAGCAAGTGGACGATTTCGGCAGAACTTTTTGTTGGCCGGAGTCTACCATAAGAGGTTGCTTCACAATTTCCAAGAGAGATTTTCAGTGTTTTTTCAACTCATTAGAGAACTTCAAATGCGGCATTTGCTATACGGAATTCGATTGTGATTGTTATGAATGTAAAGGAAAAACTGAAGGAAATAAGAGGAAGAATTGGAAGAGAGAAGAGAGGAGAATTCATTATCATTTATGTGTGTCCATTTCAGATTCCAGTAGGGGTATTTATATTATATACCTCCATACATATAGTCGGCTAATAGACAACCACAACATATAATAATATATCTCATCATTCATAATGTATTCCATCTGGACATCCACATATTCATAACACTCCCCCTTGGATGTCCATTTATGAATGTGCCTTGTTAAAAACTTTAACTAGGAAAAACCCAGTGGGATAAAAACCTAGCCAAAGAAAAGAGTACATCATTCATTGATACACTTTTTAATGCTGCCTTATTAAAAACCTTTCTAGGAAAACCCAGTGGGACAAAACTTAGATAAGGGAAAAAACGTACAGCGTGTATCATCTTCCCCTCTTGATTACATCAGATTTGCTCCCCCTGACGATTATATTATTTTCAATGTCTTCTGAGCATATCTTTCATTCTGTCATCAAAAATTTGTTCGCTAATAGAAATGCCCAGTCTGACTGTTCATTGTATACCTGCAAGATCTAAATCTTTCAAGTAAAATCATAATAAAATACATCTATATCTTTTCATACATGTGCATGTAAAACTTTTAATAAATGTTCTTTCAGATAATGATGCCACATGCACTATAAATGCTTCATGCCATATATTAATTTATTTAATTAATTATTCTCAAGAATTTGATGCTTCTAGCATCTTGAGTCCTTCAGGGATTTATGCTTCTGGCATATTTAGTCCTTCTGAGATATATGCTTCTGGCACTCACTAATATATTATGACTCATGATCCTCATTATCATTTATTACAGCATATGCTATCACATAAACATAAATATCGTCAACGTTGACTTCATTGTTGGTCTCATCGGGTTTCATTCATAATTTATTGAAATCTCATTATATTCACATATTTCAGGTACCTAGATCTCTTCTAGGACCACAATATTCTCTTCTGAAGATATCTCTACTGGAGATAACATCTCTTCAAGAGATTATCCTCGACTTTATCATTTATATTCTTAGCTCCTTTTTTCTTTCGAGGATTTTATCTTTAGAACCGATGGACCTGTCACGCTTCTAGCATGCTTTATAATAGCTTGTCCTTCAGGAATATGTGTTTTTAGCACTTTTGGATCCATTTGAAGATTCTAATCCAATCTTCATAATTTAGTAAGCCATAACATAGGCTATAACAATATCTTACAGAAGCATAATTTTTCTTTCATGAACTGCCAGATATACAAAATTATTTTCTCCACCACAAAATTATATATCTCATCATTATCATATTAAACTTTGTGAAAATCTTTATTTTCACATAATCATTCATATATCATAAATTTTGGACTTCTAGTCCATTACTATCATAATATAATTATATTTGCGTCATTTTCAACTTCACTTTATCCTCTTGGCCAATCATTCTTATGTCATCTTCTTATGACATATAATATCCTCATCTGATCACGTGATATCATTCTCAAAATTATTGTCGACATCTTCATCTATTCGGTTCTATTTTTCCAATTCGACATAACTTATGAATATTATTTAGGTACCTGAACCTCTCTTGAGGTTTTTTCAATTAGTTATGTCACCTCCTTAATATGATCATCTTTATAATATGCTCCATAATATAACTATTTGGAACCAAATAGTTTTTCATGCTTCAGGCATGTCACATTTTTATTTGGAGCATTTTTAGCTGTAATATGAGAATAAATCTCATTTAGGTCAGTAATTCTATCTGGCAAATATTTCATGTAAGCATAACCTGATGAACTTCTGGTTCATACTTCTTTATTTGAGGATATATACTTCATGATTATAATGCATTTCATGTATTCTCTTTTCCAGCTATTCAATTTCTCCCCCTCATGTTGAGAAAACAATATCTCAACTTTCTTTCTATGTCCACCCATGTGCATCGTGGTGGATTAATAATCATTGCACATTCAAACCTTTAAGATGGAATTAATCTGGCTTCTGACCAAAAGCCAATTTTACAGGGAGAATTTTGTTGGCTTATATAACTGCTGCAAATATACCAATATATAAACATTGTTCTCATATCAATTTATGGAGGCTTTAATGCATGATTTCTGGATCATTCAATTTGGAAATTGCGCGCATAGTATATTTAAACATTGTTGCAAACTTCAGGTTGCAAACATCACTGCCAACTTCAGGTTGCAGGCTAATAATCTCACATGTAACCTTTTAATAGATGTATCTTTCAATTGTAAGGTTCACATGTTATTTCAATAGGCCCATATAAATCTATTTAATATATTTCCAGAGATCCATTACCAATCATGACCAATGATATTCTCATAATCATTTTTATTTGAGAACAAGCAGCACATCAAGAAGAATCTTCTGGTTCTTCAATGGATGTCAATATAATTTGCATTATATATATGACTCGGATGATCAAACAAGTCATGCCAACAATTAGTAAACTTCTGGTTTACTATCTCGTAATCTGACATCCATTTTAGGAGATCTTTTCGGCTTTGTGTGAGAAGTATATAACTTTTCAAAAATTAACTCACACTATTCTAACTCAAACTTGCTTTCTAACAAATCTCCCCCTCAAGTGTGAGTTACATATAAGCATACTTTCTTTGTAGCTCATTGCCTTTTTTTAATATCTCATTGGCAGTAAACTTCTAGTTTACAATAGCATATATCAATATCTATTTCTGTAGATATCTTTAAAACTCAATAAGTTTCATTTTGTACTTATACTTTGTAGAATAAAATGTATAATCAATGCATAGTTTTGTTCCTTAAGAAAACAAAACTTCCGGAGCCTTAAATCAAATTTATATTCTCATAGCTCTTCCGGAGTCTCAAATTTATACTACCAAATATAGTCACAAAATTGGCTTCTTGTTGAGCATACTATGCTAATTAGTCTTCAAGACTATTAGCCTTTAAAATTATTATTCTTGAGTGGCATAATTCTCTGCAGTTATTTATCTTCAGGACAATAACTGAAAATTCTTTGTATCATTCAATATTTGATACATAGACCTTCAGGGCCTCAATAATAATTCAATGTCACTCTCTTGTTTACCCTTTTGTGGTTCTTATTTATAATCTTTCTCCACTTCAAGTGAGAATTTGTACCACCACAATTACATCCATTCAATATTTCATTCACTTCTGAGAATGGAATCAAGCTTTGAGATTTATAATTCTTACAACAAAAACTCTGTTCTGTTTGACCACATGGATGCGAGAAATTAATTTAGAATTCACAATCTTGCTACTTCAGGAGCAAATTGGATACATCCACTTTGTAATAAACTTTTAGAAGAACAACCATCTTCTGGTGGTCATACAATCCCTTTAATTTGTTCTAATGAACAAGGGGGTATTTAATGTCAAATTTACAATTTTGAGGCCTTTATACAACTGATGACATACAAAATTTATGAATCAAGCCATGTTTCATAATTTGTCTCTTGACTTCAGGCTAACTTGCCTTTTAGCTTCAAGCTAACTTATCACTTGTCTTCTAGCCAATTTATGCCTTCTCATGGTCTCAGACCAATTTATGCCTCATATATTTCCATGGCATTTTGATCTCATGATACATATGGCCTCTAACAATTTATTGTCAAGATAAATATAAAATATAAGAATAATAAAATAAATAGATGAAACTCACTAATATAATTAGTGTCGTTTCCATAAATAATAAAAGGAAGGGGGATATATATAAAGCGATAAATAAAATAGAATATAAAGATAAAAGGGAAGGGGATATAAATTGGTAAATAAATTATCAATAAATGGAATCCACTATATTAGTATCACCACCATGAAAAATAAATAAAGCGGTAAAGAAATAAAATAAAATAAATGGAGCCCACTAAGTGCCGCTACCATAAAAGATAAATAAATGTAAAACAAAATAAATAAATAAATGGAGCCCACTATACTAGTGTTGCTACCATGAAAAATAAATAAAGCAGTAAAGAATTAAAAGTAAATTAAATAAATGGAGCCCACTAATAAATACTAGTGTGTCTCCATGAAAGATAAATAAAGCAATAAAGAATTAAATTAAACAAATAGAGCCCACTAATATATAGTGTTGCCGCCATAAAAGATAAATAAATGTTAGTAACAATAAAATTAAATGTTAGTGACATAAAAATAAATGTCAGTAAAGTTAGTAACAATAATAAAATATCAAATTAAAACAATTAAAAATGAAAGATTAAATCTAGACTTCCAATATGGAGTCAAATTAACAACAATAATAAAAACTTAAATTGAATTAAAATAATTAAAATACTGAAGTAAGAAGGATAATAAAAAGAAAACAATAAAACAAATTATAAAACATTAGGACATATCAAAATAATAATGAAAATAATAAATGGTACTATTATATATTGCTATTATATTCAAAACAAATTACCATTCAAGTGAACACAGTCTCCGTCCTATAATTTTTTTTTAATAAAATTTAATTTTATATATTTTATTAAGATACATTACCTGAACTTTCTTCACGTGAATTTTGTCTCCTTGCTTGCCGGGGGAATTGCCTATAAACTTTCAATATAAAAAGCATAGATAACAATTCCATGATTTGACACCACTTTTTTTTTTTAACATATTGCTTTTGCTACGTGGTGTTTCCTTTCCATTTCCCACTTAGTGGCAATTATTGTTGCATGTCATTTTTTTTAATTATTGAAACCCGAGCCTTTGTCTCCAAGCTCTACTCCATCTTCGGCCTGAAAGAGTCTTGTTGGATGGTAAAGGTGTAGGCTGCGACTTTAGGAACTAGAGAAGGGGTGGTGCTGTGTGATGGTGGAAACAAAGATGAAGGCCGGGATGTGCAACGGTGATGGAGGATTGCGAGAGGAAGGAGTGAGTGACTGTAGAGTAGGCTGGAGTTCTGCGCGAGGTAGATCTGGTGAGCTTTGCTGCGATAGAATGGAGAAGACGGTGACAGGAGGATTTTGGCCGTGGAAGGAAGCTTGACGGAAAGGAGGATAAAGAGGAAAGGGTGGCAGTGAGCTTGAGATCTGGGAAGGTCGAAGGTGATATGCAACAATGATAGTAGTGTTTGAGAACTGAGAAGTTTGAGGAATATATTAAGCCAATCACCACAGATGGGGAAGCTTTGTAAAGCTTTGTCACCAAAGGCGATGATGAACAAGCAGTGTTTTTGTTAAGCATGAGGAAGTTGGCATCACAAGCCGCATCGTCTCTCTTCTACAGACTCGGAACAACTGGAAAATCAAAAAGAAGAAGCAGAGAAAGTTGGCCTGAACAAAGGTAGTGGGATAGAGATTAGATTTAGATCTAGGGAAAATGGGAGTGGAAGAGGTGAGAGGAAGAGTCGGAATCTGGGCAGCACAAAAGAAAGAATTAATCATCTCGGTTAAGAGAGAAGCACAAACAATCGTGCTGATAACGTTTTATGAATGTAAAGGAAAAACTGAAGGAAATAAGAGGAAGAATTAGAAGAGAGAAGAGAGGTGAATTCATTATCATTTCCGTGTGTCCATTTCAGATTCCAGTAGGGGTATTTATATTACATGCCTCCATACATATAGTCGGCTAATAGACAACCACAACATATAATAATATATCTCATCATTCATAATGTATTTCATCTGAACATCCACATATTCATAACAGTGATTTTTTTTTTTCTTTTTTTTGGATTTGTTTGAGAGCTGAATGGTTCAACCACTTGATCGCAACTTACATGGCCCTATCTGTACAAAAGATATCAAATATATGTAACATACTGTCAATTCTTAATCTGACCTTTCTTTATCTCCTCTCATTCTTTCATATTAGGGTAGAAGTGCAAAAATACCTACCAAGAGTGTTTCAAAAACCAGATGCTTTTCGAAACTGCAAAGCTACCTATAGACTTCAAAAGTGAGAATAAAATTGCCACAACTGTTAAAATAACCTAACAGCCGTTATTTTTTGTGCTTGGACCCACACAATTGTTCTAGGTAAAAGTAACAACCCTAATTGTGGCAGTTTTGCTCTAATTTTCAAAATTTATGGGTACTTTTGCATATGGTATTTGGCTCACTTAATATAAAATTTGATGGGTCTTTTCATTTTATATGGCTGATGATAATCACTCTGTTGTGGGTAAAGTACAACAGTAAATAAGGTTACAACTTGAAGCTTGTATAACTACAATGATTCCGATGTTTCCATAAGCCAGAACTATATCTACAGGTATGCCACCTGGTCATGTGTCAATCAATCATGGCTACGGCCAGAAGAACTCTTGAAAAGATGGTCCTGGTGAAAAGGATCATCTGCACCATGAACAGAACTCAACCTTGGAGAGAAATTCCATCCTGATATCTGCTCCATCTCATAGCTATCAGATCTCTTGTTAGCTTCTTCCCGGAACTTCATGTAGAACGTTGACGACCAGTAATCTCTCACCAGATTCTACAGAAAAACATTTTTGTTTAGACAAAATTTCAGGTACCCCGCCAGTAGTCTCAAGAGATGCAATCTTGGCTTACTGTTTTCATCAGCTGCGTTATTTCATTTAATGCATTATGGAAGAGATTGGGGCGTGCAAGATCAGAAGTCATCAAAATTTCTTGCCTGCTTCTATGAGAAATGTTCACCTCCATTGATGCACCTGTCCATTTGCAACTTGCAATTTATATATATAAATAAGATAAACTTGAGTCTCACATATTTGGAGGGAAATATTACAACACGTTTCCGAGTATCATAAACTGATGATGCAAAGGCCCAAAATATCTCAAAATCTGATCTGGATATAGGAACAAGCAGAACGGATGTCATTTCCTACAGGGACGGAGTTAGTTACTCTGCTGCCGCGACTCCTAGCCATCTATGCCGTATGAAAACCAACAAAACACCACTATAGTGAAGCAACTTCCTATATTACTTTCCTACCTTCTAAAACCACAAAAGCCATTCATGATTCCAAGTATCATCTTAATTATTGGAAAGAGGAAACACAATACGTCAAGCATTTAACTTCAGAACAACGTTACTATTTGGTCTATTTTTTGACAACCCATTTGTGTCAAATGGCTGAGTTCATAGACCATTGAAGAGACTTGAAGCTTTTTTAGGGCAATAAGTAATGTCAAGGTTTACAATCATGAAGTAACCAGTGACACATGCCAGACATGCCAAAGAAATCAGTAACGAATTTTTACAAACCTGAAACTATGTACTTCTCGATAATATGACGTGCCATATAGATCCTTCTCACTGAATCATCTTCAGGTATTTTACTAAGTTCATGCATTTCATCAAAGAAGTGCACACTTTCCCCAGCCAAGCAACTGTAAATTAATTAAACAGAAGCATTACATAAATGTTAAACAAAACTTCAACTGTTTAACTTCCTTTTTTTTTGTTGGCAAAAAAATTTCATATTGTTAGGTCCAAAACAGTCTGAACCTGGTGATACTAGAGAGTACAGATACAAGATCCATTTATCTCGGCTTCGATTCCTACGTGCAGATTAAACATCTTTCATTTTCAATCAACATTCTGAGAAAAGTAACCCATTTCAACTGACTGCTTTATACCAGAGGATCTTTTTCTCAAATGCCCGCCAAGAAAATGAAGGAGAGAAATGTCATTTTGTTCAGGTGCACTCAACCTTATATTTACCCTAACGTCCACCAAGAAATTAGAATTTAGAGAAGGGTATTTAACCTATCAGCAAATTCCATAAAGGAGTGCCGGAATCTCTTGTTTAAGAGAAGCTTATCCAATGGTTCATCGGTATCTATCACAGAAATTGGTTCGTTTTGAGCTAATACCCCACTATCAGGTATGCCCAGTGCCTGACCCATTGTGCAAAACTCTCTGGATTCTCTTCGCCTCAAGCTGATTTGTGAGAGCAGTGGTTGTGAAGTTGATATCGAAAAGAAAGCCATTACAAGAATGCTGGCCTGTTAAATGAAAAGCTGAAAGTAAATATAAGTTTCAGAAAGTGATGTTCTAATCATCAGCTTTCAATTAAACTAACAATGTAAATTACGGCATTACTATGCAACAAAAGCAGCAGTAGTAGAGCATACCATCACCAGAAGCAAAAACCGGGAGACAACTTCAAGCCATGAGATGTCGTCATGAATTTCATTCAGTATGTAAGCTGTAACCCACACAACTGGAGGCATAAAAAAGAAACAGTAAATTTTTAAGGCCACCAAATTAAGACATTCTGTGCCCATTTGAGCGGAGTTTTTCATATACATCAGTTTGAAAGTCAATCAAGTGAAGTGCCATCGTTAGCGCCCAAGTGGTTTTTACACCATAGTACCGATCTTTGTAAAGCAGTCAAATACATATATTATAATATTCACCTTGTCCATGGACACACTTAGTTCTATATCTTCTAGTATTCCATGAGAAGTTCATGGACCACGTAGCAAATGCTTGCTCATATTATTCTTGTTATCATCAAAAAATTTAGCATGCAGATAAAAGTCTGAAAAAATGTATTACAGAGCAGAACGCTCAGAAAAATCATGAGCCTAGAATACGAACTGCCAAAAAGCAATTATATTATCAAGATGACTAGATTTGAAAAGGAAGGTGCTAACTCTATTCAATAGAACATGGCTTCCACGAGGAGCTCTCATGGAAGCAAAATTGCTAGAGATAGAGTTTACATCCATTACTAGAATCAGCTTATGCAACATGAATTATAATTATAAGTCAAAATAGTTCAAGCAAAGCAGGCTAGTGTATGTTGCTACTTGAAAGGGATTATAAAGTTTGGGGCTTTGAGCCAGAAATTAAACTGCCCTGCGTTACACCAAGTTATTTGGCAAACTAGTATCCTAAGGATATTATTAGATTAAAGTTATGCTATGACCGAAGAAAATGATGCACTGAACAATATTTAGAATGAAAATTAATAATTTGAAATATTCAAACAAATGTGCTAACCCTCTCAGTTTGAGTTTGAATCTTTTTTTTTTTTTTTTGGCCCCCAAATGAATTTATTCTATCCAACATTAAGCAATTATCTGAAAACCTAAATCAGTTATTCAAAGAATGTGGATATATACTAAATCTTAAGTTATGCCTGTATGGCATTGATCAGCATGAACATTGATAAAACTAAAACAAAATTCTGAGCCACATAAAGAACCTAGGCAAAAACATACCAATAGACAAAACTGATACAAATATTCCCCGCCAGAGGTCTCTGAGTTCATCGAATCTGAACTCTATATGATGAACGGCTCCTGCAGCTCCCAGCAAAGTGGTCACATATAATGCATGGAGACTTACCATTGGGATGATCCACTGAACCTTCATGTGACAGTGATAATTTAGAGGCTTCTTCACATGGATAACTAAATCATGAATAAACAATACAGTCACAACTACTTACGGGAAAAGAAAATAAATATGTGAGAAATATAAAGGGACAATAAGAGATGAGAAACATATAGAAAAAATTGCTTCCTTAAAACCATGAACCAACCACTAGTTAAACAAGAAATAATTAATAGATTCTTACAAGTAGCACCAGCAATCCAAGGAAGAAGAATTAGGGGAAGAAGAAAATATGATCTGATAAGTGGTAAGCGCCTCCTGAAATATCAGCAAAAAAAGTAAAATTCTGTAGAAAAGTTATAAACATATGACAAGTTCCTTTATCACTATAAAGTATTAAGGATAGTGCAGCATATAAATAACAGTTCACTAAAAACGGGAAAAAATACTCAAACATCATGAAATAACTGGACCAAGAGCAGCTTCTTTTGGTCAACAATGCCAGCTTAATAATAGGGCTATCAAACTTAATAAAAAACAAAAAAAAAACTACGAGGACCAATGCACTAACAAAATATAGTTTCACAATCAAAACCAGTTAGACGTGCATAACAAAAGATGACATAAAATAAAAAAAATATATAAAAAAAAGACAATTATTCACTATGTCCAGCACAAGATACGGACTGTCTGCCCTTGGATTCAGTTAGGCACGAGATAAATATAGTTTGAAGGCTTGTGTTGCTTGGATTCAGGAAAGTACAAAAGACGACATCAAAAAAATAAAAATATAAAAAATGTACTATCTTCTTGAGTGAGCTTGGGTTGCTTGGATGAGTAAGAGTTAAAGACATAGCATAAGGAATCTACAGGGTTATAATCATAGATCATAACTATATTTAAATTTGTCACTTGATAGCGTCACAAAGTTTTACTTACTTGACAAAAATAAAATATAGTTGGAAGGCTTGTGTTATTCGACAGCTTAGCAGCAAACCAAACCCTAGTGGACCTTCAACCCAGACTGAAAGCAAATAGAAACATCAAGTTGTTCAAACATGCTAAGATGATATAAATAAGTCGCTAATGATGAAAAGGTAAAATGAATCACCTGCCCAAAGATAGCAAGATTGCCACCAATGTCTTCTTTTGAATTTCACAAAATTGACAGACATCTTCACAAAAATTAAACCAGTCAAACATTACAAAATTAGCAGGTAAACAAACACCTACAGTAGGAGTAACAGCTAAGACTGGTGAGTTAGAAAGTATGGGATATTCAATGACATAGATCAAGAACATTCATTCTACCACAGTTGAAAGCAGAAGGTTGAAGCTAGCAACAACTTGAATAAGTGGAATCCAGAAGCTACTGCCTGTCGTACGAGGAACCTTATCAACTAGAAAGGGATACATTGACCACGAGAGAAGCCTGAAAGATGAAAGAATACTCTATCAGCAATAGAAGATACCATAACGGCTAACGTCTCAAATTGAACGAACAAAGAAACCAGAAAGTTTCACACAAGTATAACAAAACAAGAAGAAAATAAATAAGCAATTGATGAAAATGCTGAAAGTTCTGAGACCACATAGCAAAGTGAGACAAGAGTTTGCTGATCTGCAGAGGTGGTAAATGACTTTTCACCCACCACGGGATAAATTTTCGAAGCAAACAGAAATGAAAATATTTCTCGTATCGAAAGATCTCTAAACAGAAGACGAATTCACTTCATTAATTTAAGCAGTGAATTAATCTCCCATCATTCAGGCTACTAATACACAGATAAATAGCACCACAGAGACATTCATTAGTCGAGCAAGTACAGTAAGTATGCCACAGTATGAACCTAAGCTAATCTTGTGGCCAAATCAGTTGTCTTGCAATGCTAATTCCTCTGACTTAGCTTGATTGAGAGGGAAGAGAAAATAAAAAACGATGAAAACACTTACAAAAGCAATGACAAAATGGAAAACGCGATGGCTACAAAGTCGCTGGGACAACCTCCTTCCACCGCACAGCCTGCCATTCTGGGCGCATTGGAAGAGTGTTTAGTTCACTGTAACACACTGTGATTGCAAAGAATCCAACACAAGTCCGTCTTTCACATGGATTTTGGGTTTCAATCTTTGACTACGGATCGAGGTTTTAGGCAAATGGGTTGTGCAGGCGTCTCACCCTCACGAGTCCTTCCACACTCGCAAATTTGCAATCCCAGTTCCTGACGCTCTGGCGTTACGCAAGTGAGTCAATTGAATGTTATTTTTTTTGGTTCCTCGGTTCCTAGCTATGGTTTCCTAGCTATGTGGGAGAGTCTCAGTGTTTTTTTTAGTCAATTGAATGTTATTATTTCTACTTGCGCTCCTAAATATGGCTCATTACTATTTATATAAGTTCATTTTAACTAAATCAGCCCGTTTGGGGGTAGCGATAGTAAAAATGACTTTTATTTGGTTGTAAAATTTTAAAAAATGGGTTGAGTTCACCCATAAAATTAAAAATAAATATAAATTTACTAAATAAAATAGTAAAATTACCATTAAAAAATTACAACTTAATGAAGTGTTTAAATAAACTTATCTCCTACAAGTTGGTTTCTAATTTGATCACGAAAATGATTCATTTGTATTGAAGATCATGATAAGGATGCTTCATCAAGTGGATCGTCAGTATCTTCATCACCCATATTTCTTTCTTCAGCTTGACCAAATTCCACATCATTTTGGCAATATCTTCAGATAAAATTATGTATCATCATCATTGTTGCACAAACTATGCGGACTTGTGTTTGAAAGCTATATAAGTGCATATTTTGCAAGATGTGAAACCTATTCTTCCAACTTCCAAATGTCCTTTCTATTGTACACCTCAAATTGGAATGATAAAAATTGAAGTACTCGTTGGGATTTCAAAATCTCAACTATCGCCTGAATTCTAGAAGGTGATAATGCTCACATCTATACGAACCAATATAGTTGGATATCCAGCATTGACCAAATAATATTTTCCTAATAAATGTTAACATTTATTTGACATTGTTAATTTATAGGAAATGTGAAATAGAAACTGAAATTAAAGAATTGAAGTGAGGATGTCAGAGATATGCCTTCAGGTATATGAGGGAAGTTCATAGTTGGAGTAGAGATTGCAGTCTGGAAGACACGAGCATCATGTATAGTACTCTCCCATCCTACCAACACAAAAGTAAAGAACATATCCTAATCACATATGACCATGACATTCTGTGTTAGATATCCCTTTCTTCTAATATATCTGTCTTGCTTTGATTGGTTGACCACACACTTGATGTGAATTCCATCAATTGCTCCTATGAAATCCTTGAAATATGGGTGATATCATGCATCATTACCTATTTTTGAGTGACACTGATGAAACTATGGATCAAGTAGTTTGATATTTTCTGTTGAAAGACTAAAAGAAGCTCTTAGAACCCAGTGAATATCATATAAACAATTTCACCTGAATGTTGAAATCATTCCTGGATTATTCGGTTTCCTTGTCTATGTCCAACTATATATAAAAATATGGCAACCATTTCTTCAACGCCCATGTTATGAGTGTGCTATAATCCATGTTCGCTCAATTTAGAACATAAGTGAACAAATACAAGTTTTTCCACTTAGAAATTTTCCTAACATACTACATCATGGCCTTGCAAAACCTCCTGCACCCACATTGCCCTAGTTTGCTTACTAGTTCTACGTGGTTGTTTGTAAAAAGAAGGCGTGATATACTCAACCATCAAATTACCAATATGTGCATACTTTGTCATATGTTCATTTATAATAGTAAGTTGTATGGACCTTCTTTGTTCATGAGACAATCCATCTTCCTCTGTTCCATCTGAAATATCCTCATTACTCAAACTTGCTATGGATATATAATGAAACATGTGTGAAGGCTAAGGCTTAACTCCATCAATACCAATAATAAGTGTCATTCAACATGTAATATATTGATACATGCTATCAATAATAAGTGTCATTAAACAAAGTACTAAATTCATAGTTGAAATAATATGGTTTAGTGCTTCGGGCTAGTTTGCCAATGTGGGCTAGCATGCTCATGCATAAAATCCATCAAGGCACATTTATCTCATTTTAGGCCTAAAAACATGTTTTGAGGCGTTCATTGCATCATCATATTACAACATCACCTTCAAAAATCATTGTCACCAACAATCTTCAGAATGGTAAGTAATTCAACTACTATAACACTTATTCGATCATCATTGTCAGAGATCTTTTTAAGGACATATGCACCATCCTTAGATGCATCAGCTATCACACTAACAGGATCAACTAGTTGTTTCTGGGACGACTTCTTTTTTCTTTTTGATCCATTTGCCCCTTCAGCCTTCTTTCTCTTCCCAATGCTTACTGAACCACTAGGTGCACAAGGTTAGGTATTGGATGTCAAGTTCATGCCTTCTAAATTTACTAGCACTTGCACACTACCTCCAGTATTAGCACCTTGAAGATCTTCCTTACTATCACTAGAGCCTTCTTCTAGGTCCATCTGTGGTCAATACACATCACATCATCTTCATCATCACCAAGTAACACTAGTTTACTTGCAATTCTATGGCAAACTAAATACCTTTAAACCTATATTTTCCATACGCCTTATTCCACTACATGAAAAAAATCAACCAAAATCAAAGTTGTATCTAAAATAATGGTAATAATAATAACAATACATATTAAAAGCTTAAAATTTTGGTACCTTTATTTTTCTCTCCCACCACTCATCTTCTGCAACAATCATATTCCTAGCATAGTTGATGGCTATACCAATCTCTTTTGAAAAAAACTTGTCCCAAACATTCCATTCTCTCTTCAAGCTATCTAACCTATTTTTTAGTTGTTTCTTGGTATATGCTAATTCTCTATTTTCATTAAATCTGAACACAATGAACTTCCACCCGTCCTCATAAATGATGAACCAAGTCATTGTTTTTTTATATATTTTCTCAATGCATATGTCAATGAAAGTCTTAGTGGAACTTACATCCCCATTCTGCTGGTATGGTAGTCATATTTCTATATGACTAATGAGTAAGTTAACACACATGAGTAGAAAAAAAGGCTTTTAAGACCGAACGAAAGAGGCCTCGTAAGACCAAATCAACGACCGATCTCATTCCAGGCTGTCTTAAAAGTTCTTACCTTTTAAGACCAGACACGAATCGGTCTTAAAGAAATATTACGAGACCGGACATTAAAAAACATTAGGTCTTAAAAATCGCACTATATAAACCTGACATATATTTTGTTTGTTCTAAAAACCAAAACTTCTTGGACCGGATGAATAAAAGGGCCGGTCTTAAAAATAGAACTTTTAAAATCGGACTAAGATATACACTGCTCTCAAAAAATGAAAATTAAGACCTTACTATTACATACACCGGTCTAAAAAGTATTACTTTTAAGTCCAGAATTATATAGAAATACGATCTTAAAATGATTATTTTTAAGACCAGCTTATACATAAATATGGTCTTAAAAGTTGGTCTTTTAAGACTGACAATTTAAGACTTCTAAGACCGTTAAAAAAAAGGTCTGGTCTAAAAAGTCTGACTTTTAAGATTGGACACTAAATACACCAGTCTAAAAAGTGGAATTTTCCCCTGTTTTCTTCTTGATCATATCACATCCGCCACCCAATCCAACATCTAAATTAGACAATACTCTAAGCTACAAGTCATGCTTATATAAACAGTCCATTATGAATTACTATAATTGAATAGGAAATGTATACAAATATTATTCACCATGAGTTACATTTTGGCATCTTGATGAATATACTATTATAGTACACACCTAATAAATGAATAAATATATATACGATATAAGATAATTAAGTTACAAATATATACAATGAGTTACAAAGACTGTATACCACGTAAATTAACATATGCCCAATTCATCTCATCTTCATCGGATTCCCACCCAATAACATAACTATCATTCTCTTCTTTTGTAACAAGCCCCTTCTTGATCAAACCCTGTGCCACAAATATAAAAACAAGAACAAAAGCTTCACAATCAGTGACATTGTTTAAGAACATAATTAAGAAGGAATATAGAAAACCTTAAATTTTTCAAAGAATTCTACATTATTACGTACCTTATGAATTGTCTCTTTTATAAAGGGATATCCTCCCATATCCCTTCATGATAATCATTTCTTATTTAAGGTTCATTATCTGCTTCATCTTCTTCATTCATGACTGATAAACCCTTTGAAAAAAGAGCACTCTTAGGAAGACCGTAATTTGAATGAATGTCCTTATCAATATCAATGACCTTTTTTCCTTGGAGAGCTATAGACCACATTTTATTTTCCTAATCGGTGATATAAAACACTTGTTTTGTTTGGTCTGCCATAATAAAAGGTTCATCTCTAAAACTTCTACTATTGATATCGACCAATGTAAATCCTAGGCGATTGATATGAATACCATTATTAACATTAACTCACTTGCATTTGAAAATGGAAAATTTAATTTTAACATAGTCCACCTCCCAAATATCATCAATAACCCCATAATAAGGCATGATTGCCAATTTAGGCATCTTGTCTTTTGAAGAGGAGAAGTGCATAGATTCATCCTCTAACATAACACCATTGTTCTAGACGATGCTCCTATCATCTAAGGACTTCGTGTAAAATTTATAACTATTGATCCCATATGAATTCCAACTTATGACATCAACCTCAGGACCATGTGCTAACCATTTTATTGTATCAAAAACGCATTCATCTCCCTTGACCTTTTGTTTGAACCGGTTTGCAAAAGTTCTATTATGCTCTCTAATTAACCTTTGTTTAGTCATTCGATGATTTTCTTTCCTTACAACTTCTTTATGTGCATCTATGTTGGCTTGAACTTCATCAACATTATTCAATATGTATAAGTGGACTCATGACAATTCATCAGGATCCACACTCTTTACTAAAACCCCTTGTCTACCCCTTTCAACATGCTGACGTTTAGAAAGCCCAATATGTCTTACTTTGGCCAAATAATTTTGACAAAATTTCTTGGCTTCTTCAGATACATATTTCTAAAAACAATTGATGCTTCTGGTCGGTAAGTGTTCTTCACATACCTTTTCAGGTTTTTCATAAATCTTTCAATTGGGTACTCCATCATAAATGGGTAGGGCCGCACAACTTTATCTCCCCTACTAGATGAACAATTAGATGAACCATGATGTCAAAAAATGTAGGAAGAAAAAGCTTCTCAAGCTAGCACAATATCATATATTCTTCATTTTCTAATTCATCCAATTTTTCAATCTTGAAATCTTGACTACGAACCACATTGAAGAAGAAACAAAATCTAGTCAAAATGTGTTGAACATCATACTTGGTAATGCCTCGAATAGCTACTGGGAGTAGCTGTTGCATTAAGACATGAAAATCATGAGACTTTTGACTTACTAATTTCAAGTCCTCACCATATGGCATTGGAAGTAAGTCTTTGCATATTCCCATTGCTTGCAAATCCAATATTGCCTTTACACCATCCTTGGAAGTCCCTTATATGTTGAGAAGTGTGCCAACGATACTATCACATAGTTTTTCTCCACAAGCATGACATCAATACTATGTCTCACATCAAGATTGTACTAATATGGAAGATTGAAGAATGCAAATCTATTTTTCCATATATTTGTTTATTTTCTACTCTTTGTAGTCTTACCAAAGATGACACTGATATTTTTCACCTTTTCATAAACTTGCTCCTTATCAATGCCACTAGAGCATCTTCATACTCTTGGCCACCAAAAAAAAGCTTTCTTTAATCGATGATATGGGTGGCTTAGTCTAAGAAATCTCTTAGGTCCAAGATAAACCGTCTTTCGTCCATGTTGAAGTTGATGATAGCATGTGCCTTCCTCACAAACCAAACATGCTTTATGGCCTTTTACACTATACCCTGACAAATTACCATATGATGGGAAGTCGTTTATAGTACAGAATATCATGGCTCACAATTTAAAAACCTTCTTCTTGAAAGAGTCAAAAACATCGATACCTTCATCCCACAACTCCTTCAAGTCTTCGATCAAGGGCTTAAGGTAAACATCAATATCATTTTCGAGTTGTTTTGGTCCTGAAATCATCATAGATAACATGATGTACTTTCATTTCATGTATAACATAGGAGATAAGTTATAAATAATAAGGAGGACAGAAAATAAACTATGTATGCTACTAAGGTTACCATAAGGATTCATGCCATCCATGCTAAGAATGAGCCTGAGGTTCATAGGTTCTTTGCCGAAGTTAGGAAAATAAGTGATCGATTTTCTTCCATTGAGAAGAATTAGCCGGATGCCGAAGCTTTCCATCAAAAATCCTCTCATCTGCATGCCACCTCAAACATTTTGCACCATTTTCATTAGCAAACAAGCGTTGAACCTTGATATGATTGGAAGATACCACAACACTTTTGCAGGCCCCTTATTTGATTTGTACCTTGGGGTTTCACATAATTATACTTTTCTTTAAACTCATTTCTATACAATATGTAATCGTTCGAACATGCATGGATCCTTTTGTACTCCATCCCCAGAGGACAAAGTACTTTTTTAGCATCATAGTATTGATGCGGCAACACATTATCATCTGGAAGAATGTCATTAAAAGCCTCAAGCATTTCTAAAAAACTCTTGTCGCTCCACCCATGACGTGCTTTCAAGCTAATCAATTTCAATACAGTGTTCAACAATCTTTACTTTTTACACCTAGGGTACAACGACATCTTTACATCACTACATATATTACCATACACATGTGATTGCTTAAAAGCCTCTCCTCCTACATCACAAATAATGTTCTTTATGCTATCATCTATATCTGTTCATTATCATCAAAGGACACTTCACCATGGTGAGATGCACTTGGCATTTTTTCACCATGTCATACCTGTACTGTATAGGTCTTACAAAATCCTTCACAAATTAAATGTGTGTATATAACTCAGTATTTAATCGCCTCTCATTCAAACATTCTACACATGGGCATTGAAACTTCTCATTATCATCATGTGCATTTCGTTTAGCAAATTCTATAAATTCCCTCAACCCATTCTCATATTCAACACTCGTTCGTAATGCATTTATCCAACCGTGATCTATAGTAGAATTCCTATAGACGAAAAGGTTTATCATACATTATCTGAAAAAATTGAAAATTGCATATAAAGTAAGCCAAGTCCAAATGCATATGCTTAATGCAGCTATATATTTATTTATTAGTTTTTTTGAAGGAGTAATTTTGCCCATTAAATGCATCACAGTGAATGCAATTAAGAAGTTAAATAAATGCATGATGTGAAAAATAAATGAATCACATGAAGATCTTGTGGACTCACTTGTAGCATATAAATTCAAATTCTTTAGCTAGGATTTTTTCTCCACGAACATTGTTGTTGTAGACAACACAAGTAACCCTAAAAACACTTGTTAGTCAGTTGGATAAGTATCAAGTGCAAACATAAACTTGAAAATAAAATATTCATTAACAATAGAGGAACCCACGAGCATATTTCATCAATTTTGTTCAACCCATGAAAAACCCAGAACAATAAGCAAAAAAATAACGTTATATAAGTGAAACACCTCTGACAGCTTGGTGTATCGCCATTTAGCTAAGAAACCAACTAGAAAGTGATAAGCTGACCAACACTAGCTAGAGCAACATGTAGCAGCGATGAAGCAACACATAAACACTGGAGACAGAACATGAGTTATCACTTTTGGTGCGACATGAGAAGTTTAGAGAGGGAAATTTAATTTTTTTCCGTGCGACAAAGATCACATGATATATTTAATTTTATTAAGATTGGTTAAATATAAAGCATCCGATCCTAAAGGTATTCATTTAATGGGAGTTTTAAGACTGGTGAATTATAAATTATTCAGTCCTAAAGGTGCTTATTTTCTTTATTTAAGACCGGAGGTTTAAATTAATCCGGTCCTACCTTTTTAATCATTTAATTTTAAGACCGATTACTTATCAAGTATCTGGTCCTAAAGGTCCTCATTTTCTTTAAAATTAAACTGAAAGATTGCTGCAACAACTGAATGAAAAATATAGGAACACTAGAGAATAAGCTTTTTCCATTAATGGATAATATATGAACAAAAAGAAGATAAAAGCTTAGTTCTTTTTTATTTTTACATTACTAGGAGAATATGTATATGCAAGTATAAAAGAAAAATAAGAACAACAAACTGAAAATTAATAACAACAATATATAATGTTGTTGGATATAATTAAGTTTTGATGATGTCTTATATATATGCCATTAGTAAGAGCAAAAAGATTGAGTAATATGTTTATCTTCTTCATTGATTAATTCTTGAACTTAATGTAGAGTCAAAGATGTAAAGTTCATTCATGAAGAATGTTCAAGAGGAAGAATTGGCAAAGAAGGAAAAGAAGAAGATCAAGGAGGACGAGGATGTAGATGAGGATAAGGAAAAGGAAGAAAAGAAAAAGAAGAAAAAGAAATATTGAAGAAGGTGATGAGCTGAAGTCAAATGATAAGATGGAAGATGGAAGAAATTGATGAAATGAAATAAGAATATCTTTATTCAAGAACAGCTCAAATATGTCTATGGAGAATGCTCAAGAGAAGGAGAAAGAAAGAATACAATTATGGAGAATGATCAAAAGATGGGAAAACAGAGAGAAGACACATGAGATTCTAAAAAAATTCAGCATAAGCTTGGCTCTCTGGATATTGAAGAATGTAGAAGGTGTAGAGAGTGATGAACTAAAGTCAAATGATGAAAATTGATCAAGATGGAACTTGAAAAAAGGAATAACTTGCTGAAGATATCATTATTCATATTCCAAGATTGATTATAGAAGTGTCCACAAACAAATGGATGTTGGAGAGGGTCAATTCAAAGTTAGAATCAGCAAAAATCAGCCTCTAGAAGAGAAAACTCGAGTATCCAGGTCAAAACTCGAGTTTACAAGCTTACTGCAGAAATTTGCTTTTGGACGAGAAAACTGGAGTTTGGAAAACTAGAGTTTGGGAAACTTCGGTTTGAGAGTCAAAGAGTCAAAAATCGAGTATGGGAGTCAATACTCGAGTATGGAACTTATATACTCGAGTATTGGGTGTTTTTAGCTTCTCTGGCGCTTTTGGACCTGACAAAACTCGAGTATCCAATTCAATACTCGAGTATCAGCATTGGTCAGCAACTTTATTCACCTCTGTTTCACGTTCAGCTTTGGGCGAGGTCTGGTAATTTGATGATATCTCTTGAACCAGACATCGGATTGAGGTGAAATCAAATTTGACTGAAACTAGACATCCAATTCATCATCTTGGCAAATTTTTAAGTCTAAAGAAGACAGATGAGAGAGCTTTGAATTTCTAAAGTTGGATCAAATATCCATGCCACACATCATACCAAGCTTCAATGTTTTGAGTGTAACCCACAATCTACAAATCAAAATGAGCTGAAATCGGTGGCATTTGAAAGAAGACTCATAAGGCTTTCCATCAATACTTGATTCAACAAGAATGAAGATCATACCAGAGTGATACAGCCTTTGAAAGTTGACTGAAAATTTAGAACGATGCAAAAACGCTGGTTAAATAACTATCTTCAATCATTGGATCATAACAGATGAAATCCAATGATCTTTGAGCTGATTCTTGTTGTATTGGAAAGAAGACATAATGAGCTGTATGAGGATAATTGGTTTGCCAAAATTGAAGCTATATCAAGTCAGAGAGCAATGAAAGTCAAAGATAAGTTAAATACTCGAGTTTACGCATGAATACTCGAGTATAACTTAGACAGAGAGCAATGAACATTAGAGCAACTTCAATACTTGAGTATTGGACAGATAGAAGTGAATCTGAAGTGATGAAATAAGCTCAATACCGCAGTATTCAAGTCAATACTCGAGTATACATTGTAACTTCAGAAAAATCAAAGTTTGTGAAAATCCTGAATCTAATCCAGATCATCCTGATACTTACCTAAATGATTTGTAATATTTCTTAACATCATTTGTATCATTTGTGGACATGTTTCAAATTATCAAAGGGCATTAAACTAAAGATTAAAGATGAAGAAAATGCTGATGTCATTGCTGACCCAAAAAGCATTTCTAACGGCTAGTTTTCCATCTGCTGCACTCTCACTGTCTCTATTTACAATGGCTCTATTCTTCAACATTTAGATCATTTTCACCTATAAATAGAACCAGATTCAAAAACGTAGAAGATGGAGGAGTGAGCTTACACAATCATAATGCCAAAATTTTGAATCCTCTCCTCACTCTGTTTTTCATGCTTTCATAACTTATCTTAGAAAGAGTGAAATGATCTCTTATGCACTTCAGTGTTTATCATAATCACTTCTTTGAGAGAAGAATTATTATAAATCATATTTCTCTGAGAGATACTCAAGGTTGGGTGACCTTGAGTGGGAAATTGGTTGTAACCTTACGGGTAGTAAGGGGGAGGATCTCGATGAGAGATTTGGCTGCACAAGTGCCTGAATAAACTTGTGAGGTTGTAAAGGCTTTTCTCTTGTACCTGGTTAAACAAGGAGATAGTGGAAATCTCAAGTAGAGATTGAGGACTGGAGATAGGTCAAGGATTGGACTGAACCAGTATAAATCTGAGTTTGCAATTCTCTTCCCTTAACTCATTATTTCTAGCATATATGTTTGAATAATTGTCTATAGCTTTATAACTCTTCACTATCATTCAAACTAATTTAACCAAATTGCAAAAAGATTTTCAAAGGAGCAAGTTTTTTATCTTCACCCAATTCACCCCCTCTTTGGTTCAGCTGGGTCTAACATGAAAGTGGAAGAAATCACCAAGAGGGGGGTGAATTGGGGATTTTAAAAATTCTTTTCAACTCTTAAAAATGAAGCTTAAGAAATGGATAATAAAAGAGTAGAAAAAGAAAAGCTTAGACACACAGAATTTATATTGGTTCGGTCTCAACCTTTACCTACGTCCAGTCCCTAGATACCTTCTGGGTGTTTCTACTAATTCAACAGATTTTCAATTACAACAATGAAGACCAGACACAATCCTAATCACCTAGGACTTGCTCCCCCTTACACTTTGTGATTGAACAACCCAACTCACAGGTTCCACAACCTTGAGTTCTCACAAACAAATGCTTTCAAAAATTTACAAACTCTCAAAAGAGTAGATAAGGATAAACACTGAAGAACAGGTTAAAAATAACAATACAGACTCAAATTTTAAAGTATAATCAAGATAGCTTCGTTGTGTGTATGTTGCTTTGAGTTTTCACAGCCTCTTATAGACTGAATGGATAAGCTAGCCGTTGCAATTCTTTCTCTAATGTTCAGCTGCAATTCAGGAAAAATGGCAGTTCTTTGAATTCTTAGCTGGAATCTTGGAATTTAGTTGTTGCAGAACGTCTTCCAGATTTTTAGCCATTCCATGATCTTAATTTGACCGTTTGAAGTGATCTTAATGTGTTGCAACGGTCTGAACTGAACATCTGGGATAAGGGAGAAGAATCAGCCCTGTTCTTGGTTCTTCATTTAATGCACTTATTTTGGATCTTGATCTCACCTTGATCTTGGCTAAACCTTATCTGAAAAACACTCAAAACTTCATCAAGGACATTAGAAACAATAATATCATATCATGAAATAATTTCAGGAAGACCCATTAAGATTTCGCAGATCAACATCATTTGATTTTTCAAAATCCCCGATGCAAACTCGAGTTTGTTCTTCCAGACTCGAGTTTGGGGTTCATCCAGAAAGCATGTCCGTTGATTAGAGGTCTAAACTTGCAGTCTGTAAAAGGTAACTCGAGTTTGGCTTTTACAGAGAGAATTATCGGGCTTTGGACTTGACATGGAATTTTGGTCCTGCTCCTAGACTCGAGTCAATTAGTGACTAACTTGAGTTTGGGTCTATGTTTGAAGAACAAGCCTAAGTTCGTGATTTTCCAGACTGGAGTTTAGGAGACAGACTGGAGTTTTGGAAAGATGGTAGAAATTCGAGTGTTTCTCTATTTGTCCTAAACTCGAGTTTACAATGACAAACTCGAGTTTATGTTTGAGCTGAAACTATTCAAATCTTTCTGTTTGGTCTAGACTGGAGTTTGTAACTCTAAACTGGAGTTTATAACTTGGCCTGGAACTCGAGTGTCTTTCTGTTTGGTCTAGACTGGAGTTTAGGAATCCAAACTCGAGTTTGGCTTGCTTGGAATTCTGAGTGCTCTCTGTATCTTCCAGACTTCAGGTTTGGTTTTGCAAACTGGAGTTTGGCTTGTTTTGAAAATTTCTGATTGCTTTCTGTAACTCCTCAGACTCGAGTTAGTCCAAGCAGACTCGAGTTTGGCTTTCTTCGCAGAGGTAAACAGCTTTCTGTCAACCCTCAAACTCGAGTTTACATACCCAAACTCGAGTTTGCCTTTGACAGTGAGATTTTCATATTGCCAAAAACAAACTTCATATCAAGTTTACAATTGCTAGTTATCATCAAAACACATTGAGAACTAACATAACAAATGTGACTAAAAATCCTAGTGCTTAATATTGACTAATGTCTTGGAGATCTCAACGTCAGTAGCTGAAATTTCCTACCGAAGATTAGCAATTTCCTGTCTTATGCGTATTAGTATTACTTCATCATCAAAGGAAAGATGGGAGGTGTCAGCGGTAGGGGGAGCGTGAACCTCTTCATGGTCTGAAGGTTGAAAGGGGCCAACAATCTCTTCATCATCTGAAATAACAATAGGTCCAATGACCTAAGACTCCTCCGTTAGAATAGAATGCACTCGAGAAGAACAAAGAGATCTAAGGAAGGCACGAGCATAAGAAGTACCCCTGCGAGGAGTTATCTTGTATCTAACCACTTGAGAGGAGTAGAGAGATCTAAGGAAGGCACGAGCATGAGGAGTACCCCTGCGAGCGGTTATCTTGTATCTAACCATTGTCTTTGGATAGATGATTATCAGGGATGCAGTGAAGAGTTAGGGCAAAGAGGTAGCTAGTAAGAGTTAGAGCAGAGAGATAGATATGAAATATGTGAGAATGACTAACTTTTCATTTGGCATATATAATTAGTGAATAATTTTTAAGAGCTTATTTTATAAATATCCAGTCCTAAATGTAATTTTAAGAACGACTTCTTATAAAGTAGCTAGTCCTAAAAGTATATAATTGAATTTTTCAATTAGAAAACTTGTAAGACCTAATTATTAAATTTATACAGTCCTAAAGGTCTACTATTTATTTTTAAGCTTTTTTTGCCCAAATTTATTCTTAAGTTGAAACAATCAGACTTTAAGTTGAAATTTGTAAATACCTTTGAGACCTCATTTCACCAATGGCCAGTCTTAAAAATACTTTTAAGACCTTCCTCTTAAAATATTAGGTCCCAAAAGTCTGTCCTTAATTTTTTGTATGATTTTTTCTTATATAAATAAATGCCTTATATTTATAACAATGGTTGTCTTACAATATCCAGTCTTAAAAGTTCCATCATTTCAAATTTCCAAATTTTAGAGTTGTATCCTTTAAACTCTATGTTTAATGAATGCTTTAGAGTCTCTTCAGCTTAGTATACGTCTCCTCGTATTCTTAGGACACTCTAACAATGGTGCTCTATTTAAGCCACTTGTTACTTTAGTTTCTTCATATTCTTCTTAACATCCTCATTTTCTTATACAACCTCCACTTCCAATCCTAGCCTCCACCATAATGGCTGCCATACCACCACTAAGTCTTCCTTTTCCTCCTCCTCTTCCCCAACCATAAAGGCCTCTTCCACTGCCACCAAACCCATCCTCCAAGCATATGTCGGAGCACCTGATGGCCCACGTCGATCACATCGACTGACGCCTCGGCAAATTGGTTGGCCTGATTCATACTGTCAACTGCAAGCTCAACATGGTACTCCACGCTAATGACGTAGAGTACCATTCTTCTCAAGCTGATCATGACTCCAGTGACTCATCCTCCTCCAGCAATGATATGGAGGATCAATTTGAAGCTTTTATCCTTTTTTCCTTTTTTATTTACTGGGTATGTATTGCTGCCCGATAATAAATAAATTTATAATAATGAATAATTTATTTTTGTTTAAATGTCGTTGGATTCTTTGAGACATCTCGATCTGTTTTGATCACGTACCTTTTATCAGTCATGTTTTTATTTTAGATAACCCCTTGGATTACCCTTGAGTTATCCTTGCGTTTAATGAATTAAGAACAAAGTTAATTAAGAACAAACAAAACAAAGTCCCTCTTGTGAATGCTCGGTAATTAATTAATTGACTTTTAAATTAAAATTCGCAGAATAAAACAAAGTTAATTAATTGATGGGGTTATGCATTATAATGACTCTAGTCAGTTCTCGGTAACTTGAACCTGAGTTTGAAGTGTTACATTGAAATATATTTTGATAACTCAAGCCAATACTCAATGACTCGAGTTTTATTTGCCAAGTCCAGGGGGATCAGAGGACAGAGACGTCAACAGCCTATCCACTTTGCTGGTCAAAGTCTAATATGTGTTGTGAATATTGGTGATACTTATACTATGATCTTCAATGTGGCCACTAAGATTGCCAACTTCCTCTTTGATTTCCTCTTGATTAGCATGTACCTTGGTAACCTCATTCACCAACTTGTCAATCTCAGTCTCCAATTTCTCAGTTAGCTTATGACTCTGAGCTATCATAGCTACTTGAAGATGACTCTCAAGGAGGCTCATTCTTCTCTAGGTACCAAACCCTTTCATGAAACAAAATAACATAGACAAAGTTTAGGAAAGGGACGGTGGAATTCTTCTTGGAGTGAAGACAAAATCTCTTCATTTCATTGAAAATCTAGTGTCCAAGATTATGAGGAATCTTATCCACAAAAGAAGCAAAAAGAGAGCAGTCCTTTTCAGTAAAGTGTGTAAAATTCTTCCCTTTTTGTACTAAGTTCATTGAGTAAATATACCACAAGGCCATATGCACTGGGAGCATGACAACAGGAGAAAAACTGAGTGTCCCTAATGGTTCACTTAGTGGTTCATCTAGTCGAAGGATTTTAAACATCTGCTCATAATGAAATTTAGGATGATAAGGAGGATCAGAGATCAAAAGTAGAGAATTTATGTAATTGGTAGTAACAATGATTCTTTTGCCTCTTACATAGGTAATTATTCTTTCCTCAACTATGTTATCATGCTTATCTAGAAGGTTGTGGATAGTCATATTGAAATAAAAAGTCCTAACAAGAGTTGGAATGAAAGAAGCACAAATATACAGGAAATTTTCATAAGGTTTATACCAAGGCGAAAGATCAAGATTGCAATATTGCCTCAGTTTATCCATGTCTACATAGATAGTTGGACATAAGTTCCTATGGGCATTATCATCTCTAAATTTCTTTCCTTCATCGACAGAAAACATAATAGGTCCACAAGTGAATTTAGAAGAAGGGACAGGTTGATGATAAATGGCTCCAAGAGCCAATTTTTGAAAATGGTACCTTAGAGCTAAATGGCTCTTAAACCTTAGAAGTAGAGGATTGACCTTCAGGAGTAGAGGATTTGCTTTGAGGAGTACCTCAAAATTCAGACGAAGGAACAGGCTTCTTCTTCGATTTCTTAGGAATGTCAGGTGTTTCTTGAATCAACACTTTCTTCGATTTCTTGGCTGATGGTTCATCGGACACCACTTTCGACTAACATCTTCTTGGAGGCTGCTTGGAACGTTATGGGCATTTCAATGGTTTAGGAGATGAAGATTGAGTCACCTCATAGTCCGAATCAAAACCCATCAACTTGGCAGAGGTTTTGGAGATGGATTTGGGGGGCATAGTGAGGTTGGGGCTCAAGTTAGGGGTCGAGTTTTTGAGACAGACCTGAGAGAAGACTAGAGTTAAATGAGAAGTAAAAATATGAAGTTGAGAACAAAGACTTAAATAGGAAGCTATAAACTCGAGTTTCAACCTATTGACTTGAGCCAAATACACTTCTAAAAATGACTAACTACCGGCCTTTTCTTGACTTGAGTTTGGAACTTCTTAGCTTGAGTGAAATAGGCTTCTCAAAATGACTAACTGTCGGCTTTCAATTGACTCAGGTTTAGCACTGCTTGGCTAGAGTCTCTCATATTTTTTAAAGTTAAAATGAAGACTTTTAGGACCAGACATTTATAAAATACTCGGTCTTAAGAA
Source organism: Acacia confusa (assembly GCA_037074495.1). Taxonomy (NCBI): domain Eukaryota; kingdom Viridiplantae; phylum Streptophyta; class Magnoliopsida; order Fabales; family Fabaceae; genus Acacia; species Acacia confusa. The sequence goes on from CM073505.1 coordinate 30,415,723, forward strand.
TCTCCCCTATTTTTTAAAGTAAACCAAGAATTTTAGGACTGGACATTTATAAAATAGCTGATCCTAACAGCCTCCGATATTTTTAAAAGACTTTTAGGACTGGGCATCTATAAATTAAGCGATCCTAAAAGTCTCCGCATATTTTTTTTAAAAGTTTTAGGATTGGACATCTATAAATTAGCCGGTCCTAAAAGTCTCCACATATTTTTTAAAAGAGTTTTTGGACCGGACATCTATAAATTAACCAATCCTAAAAGTCTCACATTTCTTACACAATTTACAAATTTATGATTAGCTCATTTATAGCATCTTGTCCTAAAGGTTTAAGCACTAACACCATGCAATGCATTCAGCAACAAAAAATGGAAACCATTAATTTATTAGAAATGAATAAAAGAATTTATTAATTATTGGTCATTAAACGCGCGCGCCCGCACGCGCACACACACATTTGTATGTATTTATGTTGTGCAAATCGTTCATTTATAGAAGAATATGATTGTTGCTACAAAATATATTTACAAATTAATTCAGAATTTGCGAGTTCCTCACACAGATATTCACAAATCACTTGGCGTATATGCTCAATATCACCATCAGGAAAGGGGTCAGCACAAGCAAACGTCTGTAACATCAAAGACAGAAATATATATATTAGTCCTTAATTCCTTACATCAAAGGGGCCAGCACATGCAAGAAAACGTATGTAATATCAAATACATTTACCTCTTCAGTGATAGTCAGAATTCTTTGCATGATTATATTATACATGTGTCTCAGGAAGTATAACCCACATAAGTTGGATGCAGGGGGTTGCCGACATGTCTAAAAATGAACTATATATATATATATATATATAAGAGCATCTATTGCTTACTGACCAAGTTCACAAGGCAGTGTGCCAGTGTCAAAATATGTACTAACTTTTGGCATGATCCATGTAGGCTCTTTGACCTGAAACCCAAGCTTTTTCTTGAACTTCTTTTGGAATTCCATCATGGGCTTATTATCAAAATCACATATTTAATTTATCAATAATGGTCACTGAAAATTCATAGTAGAGATTTCAGACAAGACAATCAAAATGACATGCTTACTTGTCCATAGTCTGCTTCAACGTAGGCACTGGATCCTTGTGAAGGGAGAACAGAAAGACCACTTTATTCTCCTCTACATACAAGATGACCAACTGCCAATATTGACTAAAAATTCACAACATACAAGTACTTAGTAATATGTATGTAGCAAAATTAAGTGAATTGCAGACAATAATTATGATATGTACCTATGGTTGAACGGTGCCAAGTACCACCTTCTCATATTGATACACAGCCTCTTAGTTATGTACGCTTGTCTCTTCTTTACAGGTGGTACACTTATGTAGTCTAGGTACAAGAATCCAAAATCCTTACTTCTACCCAAAGTGTTCCTTCAGGCCTACCGTCCTCCAATTCCCCTTACCCACCTCGTGTCATCCGGTTTTCGAGTCGCAACGGTGAGAATATATTTCCTCTTGTCCAACACAAATGATCCCTCTGCTTCTTTCTTTTTGAGTTCTTCCTGTAAGATACAGATAACGAGAGCTTAATTAGTAACGAAACATGTTTAGTAACTAAAAAATAAAAAATAACGATACTTACAATTCTTGCAGCAACTACATGAGTTTGTTCACTAGTGTAAGCCCCACCTTTCTTTCGGTGAATATGCAACCATAACTCTTCATGACATATTGGAGATGGAGGATCACTTATCAAAGAAGGATTGGATTCAGCTTCATCTTCCAATCTCTTTCGCTTGGCCGCCGTCAACTCTTTTTCAGCCCTTTCATATCTGGCACAAGAAATTCTTTTTGGGCAATCATTCTTGTTAGTTCCCTATGTGTTTTGATGATAACTAACAATTGTAAACTAAGAACTTGCTCCTTGTTGCTAAAATTCAAAGAAAGGTAGAAGTTTGTTAACATTAATTTAATCCTTGTTATGTAAGTCAAACTCAAGCCTAATCTTATTAAACTTGAGTTCATACTTAACATACAGAAGGATAAGTGATTTTGAACTTAGGCAAACTCGAGCCTCCTTTGATAAACTTGAGCCTACTCATGACAGAGAGCAAGTTTCATGATTTTATTTGAACTAAACTCCAGCCCATTATATTAAACTCGAGTCTACAGGTTACAGAGAGCAAAACAAGTTTGTCACTCTTAGTTAAACTCGAGTCTGACATAATAAACTTGAGCCTATGCCTTACAGAGAGCATGTCGACATTTTGTGACTCAAGCATGTTTTTATCTAACTCAAGCTTAAAGTCTTACAAAGAGTTCTCCCTCAATCGTTCATGTGAACAAACTCGAGCCTGCTAAGCTAAACTCGAGTTTGTCCCTTACATAGAGCATTCAAAATATTTTGAAATATGAACTCGAACATGATTATGTAGACTCAAGCCTATCTCTAATTTCAAAAAGTGTTTGACTGAAGCAAACTCGAGCCTGGAACTTATAAACTTGAGTTTGGCTCAGACAAAGAGTTGTCAAAAAGTCTACAGCACGATTAGACTCGAGCCTACATAGTTTTAACTCGAGCTTAATGGAACTCTATTTCATAAACGAGATCCTATATCTATTTGATTCAGACTAATAAGTAAATTTACTCACATGTTAAGTTGTGAATAATCATATATACATATACTTGATCAATATGCTCATTAGTTTCAAATGAATTCAACAAGAATCAAGGTGAAATCAAATCTAGGTTAAATGCATTTAATGAAGAACCAAGAACAAGCCTGAAACTTCTCCTTTTTCTCAAGGGTTCAGCTCAAACTGTTATAGGTCAATCAAATCATTCTCCAATGGTCAAATACGGTTCATGGAATGACAAAAACTCTGGAAGATCATTGCAACGGCTAAATCCAGGATTCCAGCTAAGAATTGAAGAAAAAGAGAAAAACATGCAACTGTCATACTCCAGAGATGAAGTTGAACATTGAAGAATAAAAGAGAAGAAAATGCAACAACTAGTTTCTCTGATCAAGCTATAAATACCCAGGAGGATTCGTTGCATCGACACATAGAACTACAACTGATTACATTTTTTATTTGAGTCTTTGTTATGCATTTTATTTGAACTTCAGTGTTTATCAATATCTGCTCTTTTGAGAGTATTATTTTGAAAATCATTTTGATTACTTGTTTGAGAGAACTCAAGGTTGTGGAACCTGTGAGTTGGGTCTTTTGATTACAAAGTGGAAGGGAGAGCAAGTCCTAGGTGATTAGGATTGCTTGAAAGTTACATTGTTGTAATAAGAGAATATTGATAGTTGAAAAACCCAGAAGATATCTGGGGACTGGATGTAGGTCAAGGTTAGGACCAAACCAGTATAAATTTTCTGTGTCTAAGCTTTTCTTTCCTTGCCTTCTTACATTCTATTTTCAATCCAAAAACTTGGGCGTTTTCGAAAAGAATTTTAAAATCCTCAATTCACCCCCTTTTGGTGATTTCTTCTATTTTCAATTCTTTCTCTCAATCACTTATGCTTGCTCCCTTCTTTTCTGTGAATCAGAATTGAAAACAACTGTTAATTATGAATTCCAAACCATCTCACTTACAAAAATTAGAGAACTTCTGCTTGATATGAATCTCAAACACTAGTCAAATTCACTTCATCGAAGCAAGCATATCCTAGTTATGGATGGTGGGCCTTCTGAGGATTATGTTGTAACTAGACGGGAAGTTGGCCATAATGAACCTGACCCGATCTGATTTGAACGCTTCTTTTGTTCCCAAGGTCAATTTCAGGTCTATGTAGCCTTTAGGTTGAGTGTATTAACCATTGAACCCGGTGAGGGTGGTTTTAATTGGCTTTAAGTACTTCAAGTCGAGGTTCATTTTCTTAAATGCCTCCTAGATTATAATATCGCATGCACTCTCGACGTCGATGAAGATTTTCCTTATGAGGCATTTTTCCACTGTTCCTGAGATTACCAACCCGTCATGATACCCGGGAACTACATCCTTTAAATCTTCTTTGGTGAAGCTTAGTGGAGGGGGTTGGGCTTGCTCAGGTCTTATTTGAATTTGGGCTGATCTCAGATGGACAAGACTTCCATCAAGTATTTTCTTCTCTGCTCGCGTGTCTCCTCCCCCTTCAAATCCGCCACTTACCACGTTGTACTCAAATTTCAGCTCTAGCAATTCATTGTTACCACCTTCCGGCTTCTTGACGCCTTGCTCCTTTTGTCTTTTCTTGGGCGCTGAGCCAAGTGCTTCATGTTGGCGTTTATTTAATCTACGCCCTTGAGTCTTGATCACATACTGTCGCAACTTGCCTTCTCAGATGAATTTCTCGATGGCATCCCTGAGGTCCCAACACTAATCGGGGGTGTGCTTCGGTTGATCATGGAATTCACAGAATCGTGACTGATCAAGTATTGCCTTAATGCTCATCAGTCGAAGTTTGTCGACCTTGCACATCTCGGTTAAGGAAACTTCTTTCCATACTTGGTATCTTAATACGTTTAGTGGCGTGTATTTCTTGTATCTTCCTTCCAGCTTGCCGCCCCGATTTTGTTTTCCGTGTTCCTCCTACGAAATTCTTGTTTTTAGTTCCCGGGATGCTCTTTCTTAATCTAGGGACACTCATTTCGCTTCTCTTTCCCGACCGCTTTGGCAATTTGAAGCTGCTCTAGTTCTAGGTATTTCTTTGCCCAAGAGTTGAAGTCCTCCAAGATTTTGACCTCACCCTTGATCATTGTCTGTACGAACCAGGATTCAGAGTCCAGCCCAGATATCAACAAGTAGACATGTACGCTTTCCTCTAGCTCATGCACTTGTAATGCGGCATCTTTGAACCAATCCAAGTACTTATGCAATGTCTCCCCAGGCCTCTGTTGGATCTTATTCAAAGTGTATATGGGTTTTAGTTGCTTCTTGCTGGTTGAAAAATTTGATAGAAACTTCTCGCCCAGGTCTTCAAAACTCCTAATTGACTTTGATGGCAAGGTGTGGAACCATCTCTGGGCCACCACTCGTAACATCCAGATAAAAAGCTAAGATATAATTGGATCCCGATACCCTCTTACGAACATATCCATGATGAATGTATTCAAATGAGCTTATGGGTCTTGAAAGCAAAGCTAAATCACCAAGAGGGGGTGAATTGGGGATTTTGAAATTCTTTTCGAAAGTTCTGTTTTGCAATGCTAAAACAAGGTATAACAGAGAGTAGGGAAGAAGAGTAAAACACAAAGGTTTATACTGGTTCGGTCCAACTCTATGACCTACGTCCAATCTTCAAGCTCCCTGAGTTTTTCACTATCACAATCGATTACACCCTCTGTAACTCAAGAGTAATTTTCTCACTAGAACTTACTCCCCCTTACAAATTGTAATCAATAATCCCAATCTCCAAGTCCCCTGACTTGAGATGGATTACAATAAATGAATTACAATCAATGAACTCTCTTAAAGAGTAGATAGAAATAAACACCGAAGAACAAATGTGTCTTAAAGATACTTTACACAAATAACTCAAAGAGTAGTTGAAACTTAAATGCTATTCATTTTTCTGGTTCAATGGTTGTTGAGAAGAATTGAATACAACTCCATTTATACTTAGAAAGTGTTAAATGACCATTGTATGCATCAATCTGATCGTTAGTACACTAATCTAGCTATTGGAGGCATTTTGGTCTCCTCTCTCTACTCTTTTGTTCATTCCTTGTGTTCAGAGGATAAGTGTTGACTTCTCTTGTGTTTTTGTCCATTGGAATGTCAGAGAGTAGTTTAGGTAAGAAGCATTTATCTACTTTGCATCGAGCAAAGCTTGTTTGATCAGAATATGGTAAGTTAGTTGTACTTTATATTTAATGCTCTGACATGCTTTTTGCTTGTGTTGAAATAGCACTTTTAATATTCTTAAATCATCTTCTAAAACAGCTAAAATTCACTAGTAAACACGTTAAACATGTCTAGTGAAGTTGATGAATAATATTAGAAACCATTAAGATCAAACAAGAAGGTTTTCAAAAATTCGACAGATTTGAATTTTCAATAGCCACAACGCAAACTCGAGTTTGTGTATCAATACTTGAGTTTGTCACTATGCACTTAAGTATAAACTCGAGTTTCCTTATAAAAACTCGAGTTTTCTCCTTCCAGAGAGGAAAGTCACGATTCGAGTTTTGGAACACCATTTAGCTAGAAACCAAACTCGAGATTTGGACTTTTAATGAATATATGTCCAAAACCTCAAAACTTGAGTTTTCATTCAAAACTGGATTATTGAAATCAGTGAAAAACATTGATGCTCTCTGTATGACCAAAACTTGAGTTTCCAAATCTAAACTCGAGTTTCCATTTTAAAATTTGAAACTTAGAGATATCTGTGTTATTGCTTTTGTGTTATTGCAAAACTAGAGTTTTCTGAACTGGAGTTTTAAATACATTGAAGAATAGTGATCTTTTGTGCTTGGCCCAAAACTTGAGTTTCTAAAACTAAACTCGAGTTTCCATTTAAAATATGAAAACTTTTGAAATCTGGAGCCAAGTGAGAAACTTGAGTTTTCTATCCAAACTTAAGTCTTCAGATGTTTAAACAATGAAAACAATTTGTCAAGCCAAAACTCGAGTTTCCAAACTGAAACTCGAGTTTTCCCAAAACTTGGAGAAACTTATAAAATCTGGAAACTGGAGTTTCCTTTTAAAACTGGAGTTTTCTCAAGTCAGAAACTTAGATGACTCTCTATATGATCAAAACTTGAGTTTTCAAATGAAAACTGGAGTTTTTCATTTCTTTAGAAAAACATTGAAGAGTCTCTGTATGGCCTAAACTCGAGTTTTCAAACTGAAACTCGAGTTTGTCCTAATGAAAAACTTGTAATGCTCTCTGTAAGGCCAAAACTCGAGTTTCCTAAAGGAAACTGCAGTTTTGCCTTTGTTCATTAAAATTGAGCTTTTCTCTGTCAAGTCAAAACTTGAGTTTTGTTTCCAAAACTCGAGTTTGCCTTAAACAGTAAGGTTTTCACTTACTTAAGACAAACTTCAATTAGATTTTACAATTGTTTCTTATCATCAAAATGCATAGAGAACTAACAGGTCTTGCGTACAATCATACTTTGTGAGCTCGATTGAGTCAAAATCTTTGGGGTATAGGGCGTTAGCAATTTCATCAGAGAAAGGGCTTATGTTATCCATCGCGTTGTCATATATCCTCCTGTATTTCCCCATTGCCCCTGATTTCGAAGAAGCATGCCTTTAGCTTAGTTGGAGAAACCAGTATCCCGGTTGGAAGTGTCTTCAGCATGGTTAGGCTTAGACTACTGGCCATTCGTAGGAATGTGTTCAAGGCCTCGCACCCCGTCATTTTGTGCTCACCTTTGGGCTTTGTTCCCTAGATTATGGCCTCGATCCACCGAGCTATTTTCGGTGTGGTTGACTTAAGGTCCTTGATTCGCCTCTTCAGCCAAGTGTGAGACATTACCCCAGTCCATACCAGTGGTATTCCACCCAGAAAATTCTCTATCAGCTTTATCCTTTCCTCGAACAAATATGTTCGTTGCACCTCCACCTATCGTAAGATAGCACTCCAGCGTTCTATGTCCTCTTGGATACGTCTGAGATCATCCTGCCTTTGGAGGTGGCTTTGTTACTTCATTTTATCCATCCACTTCATCATGGCACTAAGAGTGCTTTGTAGATATCGGTCGCCTGGATTTTTGGCTGGAGGGATTTGCGGAACTTGTGGTTGAATAACCATGTGCTGATGCCTCACTACTGGTGCTAGTGAGGATGTGGTGTCAGCCATTTCTTCCAGCTCTACGTGATTGTATCCTGGGATTTGTTGTGGTCCTAGAATTGCCATAGCGTTATACTGGACTTGGTTCTGAACCATTTGTTCCTATTAAGGCGACAATTCAAGGTTTTGTTGCACTACGATCACGGGATGTTGTTCTTGTTGAGGTAGTCGGTGAGTGCTTCTTGTGTCAACCATATTGGTCACGGGGATCAAAGTTCATAGTCCTTAGGTCGGCGCAAATGTTCTGTTTGTAAAACACGGATGGCTAGCCTTTATGGACTAGTGTTTGTTTATATAGGATCAGGTGAAATCCCTAAGGTATCAGATAATCTAAATACCCAACAGAAGAAGACTGCTCAGTGATATTTATGGAGGAAATATCATAGAGGGTCTTTGCAATCACTGTGCTACACAGGTATGGCAATAGCCAAAGGGAGTAGAGTGTGTGCACAGTGAGACTGAATGTAGAATGAATGAGAGAGAGCATAGCTGTTAGGCAACTTCCCTGTTTATAGAGATTATCTTTAGGGTTTCGCCTACTGCACTGTGCTCCGTGCCTTATGCAACGTGTGACTCCATATCCTGATCATGCGTGCCCATGTTCTGGTTATGCCTGCTCCACTACTTGTACTATCCTAGATTATAGGCATGATTAAGGGGTGATTAGCATTTTACCTGATTGTTGCATCCATTATGAAAGCTGAATTTGTGGCATGCTTTGAGGCCATGATTCAGGCTAAATGGCTATGGAATGTTATTTCAGGGCCTGGGTTAGTCAACAGTATAGCCAAGCCGTTGAAAATTTAATGTGATAATTCCGTAACAAACTTATTTTATAAAATGACAAGTATTCTAATGCTAATTAAGCATATGGAATGGAAATACTTTGTTGTTAAAGAAGAGGTTTGGAAACATAGAGTGTCAATAGAACATGTTAGCACCAATATTATGATAGTTGATCTCTTGACGAAGGGATTATCATGCAAGGTGTTTACTGGTCATTTGTATAGTATGGGTATTATGTCAGCTAATGAATGATGGATCATTATTGTAATTATTGACTATTGACACTTTGAATTCAATGATGTATAAGTTTATGAAAATCACATTATTCTTTCCAAATATTTTGTTTGCATGCATGCATAAATGATTATTTTGAAAATCAAGAATTGTTTGCAATGAAGACATTATAGTATTGTTGCAGGACATTGTGTTTACTTCCATTAAAGCATCATGTTAGGAATAAGAACTAATATAGTGGTACATGGAATGAAATATGCCGATTTGATAGCATATAACCACCATGACTCATATTGGGTTTTATTTCTAATCATGATGTATGATGAGGCCAATGTATAGAACCTTTAGCCTTATGTGAGCGCATTATGATAATTTTTTTTAGAGTTAAGGTGCAAAAATACACATATGTTTTTCCTCCAGGAGCGCCCAGCACCATATGTTTTTTTTTTGGTGCAAAAATACACATACCGTTAGGTTTTAGGAGCAAAAATACCACTTCCGTTAGTTGACCGTTAACTAACCGTTAGTTGACCGTTAACCATGGTGAAATTACCATTTTGCCCTTAACCCTTTTCTTTTTTAATTATTTTAAACTAAGGGTAAAAAGGTAATTTCACCATGGTTAACGATCAACTAATGGTCAGTTAACGGTCAACTAACAGAAGTGGTATTTTTGCTTCTAAAACCTAACGGCGTGTGTATTTTTGCACCAAAAAAAAACATATGGTGCTGGGCGCTCCTGGAGGAAAAACATATGTGTATTTTTGCACCTTAACCCTTTTTTATTAAATCATGAAGGGACACTTTGTGACATGAGCTAAGTGGGAGAATGTAAAATATTGATTTGTCTTATGAATAAATAAGTGTTATTTTGATTTAATAAGAAAAGGGCAAAAAGGTAATTTGGTATGGGAATTATTAAAAGTCATAAAGAAGTGACTGTTGATAGGTGAAGTTTTGATAAAGCAAAAGGCACATACGTTTAGAAAAGATTAATATAAAGAGCATAAGAGGCCTTCAGAGTTTAACCGTAAAAGTTGTATCATATCCCTATCATAAGAAGATACAAGTAGAGAGAAGGTCAAGACTCTGAGAAAATATTTCATCGCTAAAGATCTTCCGCAATTATGGAGAAATGTTAATATATGTTTAATTCTATTGAATGTGAAAGCATTATATTCTAAGATCCTGTAGAGTTGTGTTCTGGTATGATAATCTCTTAGATAAATAACACAAATTATATCTTACATGTGAAAGCAAATTTGGCTTCTTCTTTTTTGGCATTTGAATATTCACTCTAAAAGTTAAGAAAATTTCTTAATAATTAATTTAGAGAGAATTAAAAAGTTAAATTAATTAGGTCCAGTGTATAAAATAGTTGAACCAATGATTTGCAAGTCTGATGTCGTTATATGACTAGACAATCCTTTTTGAATACAAAAAACTCAGGACCTGTTTGATTTTGTTTTGGAAATAGTTTTATAATATTTTTTATAAAGCAAGTTTTTTAAAGGAAAAAAAAAACTGTTTGGGTTGTTGTTATAAAGTACTACATTTGAAAACAAAAAATATAAAAACTTCCTTAGAACAATTGTTTTTAAAACTAATTGGAAAACCACGAGAAAGCTTGAGACAAAGTGGAGAGAGTGCAACCACAATAGATGGAATTTTTTATTTTTAATTTTATTTTTTGGTAGAAAGAGTGGCTTTCACCTGTATAAATGGAATAGTTGTAGGAAAGGCGAAAGGGGATCAAATCCTATACCATCGCTTAAAATCATTGTCTCAAATTAACACAATAGAAGATGATAAAAGGCCTTCTTTAGCCAAGGTTTTAGCCAAAGAATTATGGGATTGGGGAATATGAAGAAGTTTAACCCCCAATCCAAGGAAAACAAAGTTTTAATTTTCAAAAAAACTAAGCTACCGGTAAAGTCGCTCCTGCTTCTTATCAAATTATCAATCAGAACTTTGGAATCAGATTTAATTAATATCTTCTTAAAGCCTTCCTCCCTGCTAAATTAAGGCCCATAAGAAGAGCCCACTCTTCAGACTTCATATGGTCCCCGTTTATGAGTGAAACTAGGGATGTCCAAAAAACCCGACGGTCCAGGTAGTCTGACCCGACCTGGTCCACCTAAGAAAAAAATGGTCCTAAACAACATTAGGCAGACCAAATCAGACTGGTCGTCTCGAGCTAGACCAGACCTTGGTCCAGGGGCTAAAATCCCTTAGACCGGTCTGGTCTGACCCAATATATATATATATATATATATATATATATATATATATATATATATATATATATATATATATACACAAAATCCCAGTTTTACTTTAAGTCTTAACCTAACCCAGCTCACCTCGCACCTCGCTCGTGCTCGACAGTCGACACCTCCCGCTCCTTCACTCATACTCATCGACTCCTAACCCTTAGGCCTTAGCGACTCTGCCCTGTCCGTCTGTTGCACTCGATCTCGCAGAGTCACCCAAGTCCGAGCCTCTAAGCATTTGATTGTGCATGAAGGCTTCTTGATTCCCTCTTTGCCTTTACTCTTCTAGTTCCAGGGCTTCTTGATTCTTCACAGTCCCGTCCCTCTTCAAGCAAAAAATTCTCGAGTAGGACATCTCTCAGCGACTAGCCTACTCTTGGATTGTCTCTTGTGTCTCGTCCATTTCTCAATCCACGACATTGTCCTCCAGTAAGTTTTGCTTTGATTTAAATCTTAGAAACCCTAAGTCACATTCCCTTGTGCCTTGCTTCGATTTCGACTTACTGGATTTAAATTTCGATTTTGATTGACTGGATTTACTAAGTTGTGATTTAATTCTCAAGCATTTAAATAATGGATGGATTATGAATAATCTAGTTTTCTAATAATTTAGGTACCATGACCTCTCAATATCCTGTCTTCTTCCTAATTTGGATAAGTTTATGTGCGATGAGTCCTTGAATGGGTCCTTGAATTTAATTTCTATGCTTTGGTTTTTTATGTGAGCAAATATGAAACATGAAAGCAAAAAGAAAGAGCAGGAAGAAAAATTAGCGTGCGGGAAGAATAAAACTGGAAAAAAGGGTCTTAATTATATTCTATATCGCTTTCTTTATTTTTTTTAATTAAAATCACTAAATTGTCATAAAATGAAAATGATTTAAGTTAGTTTCTTACTAGCTAGGAAAGAAAACTCATTTACCATGAGAATACACATAGAGCACGTACTTGTATTTCCTACCATATCATTCTTTTTTTCTTTGGTAAAATACCATCTCATTCTTTTTTTCCCAAAGAAGATGTCTTATAAATTTACAAGAAAGATATTTTGATTAATTGAGGCATCTCTAGTTATTGTTGAGCTGAGCAGAAAAAGCTTTTCCTCAATTTTGTTTGGTCCTAATTTATTCAGATGTGCATAAAATAAATCCTATCCGCATTATTTAGATGAATCATATATATGATGATTGTATATACATCCATATATATACACGTCTACACACACATATATATGTATATTGTAGCTTGTAGCTGTGGCTTGTGAGTCTGGATGATCAATGAATAATATAATGTCATTATTATATATATGCTTTTAGATATGATTTTATTAGCTCGTAGCCGATCAATGAATATAATATGTTGGTGTCTTATTATATATCTAATTTTAATGAAGTCATAATTAAAGTCATGCCTTTTATGATGAATGATCTGTTCATTCTATTGAGTATTGATGAATACTTTCTTTTCATTTTGTTGCAGTCATGGAAGAAGAGCAAACTTCAAGTGTTGACTTGTCTTAGTCCTCTAATATTGGTGAGAATGAGACTCTTGGTATACCATCTTCTACCCCTTCCAATTCCATTGATCCTGTCCAACATCCAAACACTGTAGAATGCCCTCCTCCTACTTCCGCAGCTTCTATTGGAGATGAAACCACAAAAGGTTGTAGTAAGAAGAGAAAACAACCTGAGAAGAAACAATTAGAAGTGTGGGATCACTATACTAAGTTACCATTGGATGATACAGATGGAGAGCTTAGAGCTGCATGCAAGTATTGCAGTAAAGATTATGCTTGTGATCCAGTTAAATGTGGTACAAATTCTTTGAAGAGACACTTAAAAAAATGTCAGAAAAATCCACATAGGGCCGCTTCAATATCGAAGCAATCTTTGCTGAATTATGTTTCACAAAGTGGGGAAGGTGGAACTGGAAGCTTAGCACCTCACGTGTTCAATCAAAAACGTTGTCGGAGGCCTCTAGCGGAGTTCATCATATGTGATAAGATGCCATTTAGGGTGGTTGAAAAGCAAGGTTTCAAAGCATTTGTGAAAGAGTTAGAGCCAAGGTTTCATATTCCTTTTAGACAAACTGTTGCTAGAGATTGTTGGCAATTATATCTTGGTGAGATGCATATATTAAAGAATCAATTGAAGCAGTGTACTAGTCGTATTTGCCTTACTACAGATTGTTGGACGTCTGTTCAAAACTTCAATTACTTATGTCTCACGGCTCATTTTATTGACAAAGATTGGAAGCTCCATAAAAGGATTCTTAACTTTTGTTTGATTGAGAATCATAAGGGTGATACAATTGGAAAGACTATCGAGAAGTGCATATCAGAATGGGGCATACAAAATGTGTTCACCATCACAGTTGATAATGCAACATCCAATGACACTGCCTCGTCCTATTTGAAAAAACGACTCTTAAATTGGAAGGGTCTTGTTTGTGGTGGCGATTTTCTTCAACTACGGTTTGCTACACATATTCTCAATTTGATTGTGTCTGATGGCTTGAAGGAATTGAAAGATGCCTTCGATTCAATTCGAAATGTTGTAACGTATGTCCGTTCCTCCCTAGCTCGGCTCAAAAAATTTAAAGATTTATGTGAGTTGGAAATGTTAGATGCCAAAAATGTGTCTTAGATGTTAGCACTAGATGGAATTCTACATGTTTAATGTTGGATGTTGCTTTGAAATTCCAAAAGGCATTTGAAAGAATGGGGGATGAAGATAGAGATTATGTGGCATGCTTTAAAAAAATGTCAAAGCGTGATCACATGGATGCTTAAGATGTTGATGACAACATGGATGCTCCTAATGGCCCACCTAACAAACAAGCTTGGAATAAGGCAAATGTCTTTCTTAGGTTCTTAAAATTTTTTTATGATGTGACCTTGCAATATTCTAGCTCTCTCATTGTTACTACAAACACATGTTTCCATCAAATTGCATTGATTCAAGAGTTGATAAATGAGACTATTGTGTCCAAGGGACCCTCTTCTTAGGGAGATGTCTTTAAGCATGAAGATTAAATTTGATAAATATTGGGGAGCAGCAGAAAATATGAATCCTTTGTTGATTATTGCTGTGATTTTAGATCCTCGATAAAGCTTGCCTACATTAATGATGTATTTAAGCAACTTTTTCCTAATTATCAGCTTTGTATGTTTATGAAAAACAAGGCAAGAAACACTTTGTATCGCATCTTTGAAGAGTATTCTGCAAAAATTGGTCATGAAACAAGCATGTCACATAGTGCAAATTCTTTGAATTCTTGTGCTAGTAGCAACACTCTGAATTATTCTGGGAGTGCCATCACTTCCACTGTAAATGCCAATAAACAAGACCCTGGTCGTAGATGGTTGGCATCCCAAAAAGAAAAGATCTCATCAGTAGATCATCAATCTGAATTGGATAGATACCTTTCAGCTAATGCAACTGAAGACACTCCTATTGATGATGATGATTTTGACATATTGACATGGTGGAAGGTTAATTCAACCAAATACAGAGTGCTTGCAATGGTAGCATGAGATTTATTGGCTATGCCAGTATGTACAGTTGCTTCTGAAGCAGCTTTTAGTACTGGAGGACGTGTTGTTGATGATTATAGGAGTAATCTATCTCCTAAAATTATTGAAGCCCTCATTTGTGCCCAAAATTGGCTATTGGCTACGCAATCTATTTCAGAATTAGCTACTATGTTCAATGAATATGACAATTTTCAAGAGACTGATAATGTTGTTAGTATTCCAGGTAACATTTCCAATTTTATGCTCATTATTCAAGTTTACATATTTCATTATTACTAATTTCGTAACATAAACAATTTGCTATTTTAGATGGATCGAGTATCATTTAAGGTGGAGGAAAGAAATGAATGACAATGGATGCTCAAGAAAAATCAATTAGATCTCTATCATTTGTTTTCCATTTGTGTTATGTGATAGACTTGCTGCTTGTTAGGTTTAATATTATGGATTGTATTACATGAACTTTAATGTTATTATGTATTCTTGTTCAATGTTGTTGGAGTTTATTATGGACTTTTGATTGGATTTAAGATGTTTGGATGTTTAACTATTGTCCCGCAAGTGGTTCATTACTTTAGTATCATTAGGACTTGTGTAATGTTTGCTTTATTATCATTAGGACACTTTAGAATTAGTTGGATTTTAGGACAAGTGGTTTAGCATTCTTACCTCTTTTTGTTATTATGATGCTTATGCGGTTATGCCATCTTTGATTGATCCATGTATGTTATTAGTTTTGAAAGAATGGTCCAGTCCTGTATATGTATTGGCTAATTTATTTGAGTTAATACTTGAGCATTTTGATTGGTAGCACAGGAGCATTTTGGCTTATAGCCTTATACATTGGCTATCATGGTGACTGTATGGTTCTTTTTTTCCTAGCATTTTGATGATTGTGTCGCACATTCTGGTTCTTTTTTGCCTCAGGACATTAGTTACATAAGTGGGGGAAAAAGTCTTGGACTGCCTGGACTAGTCCTGGCAGTCTAAGGAAAAAAACAAAAAATGGTCTCGAACTGCCTGGACAGTCCAGGCAGTCCAGGAAAAAAACAAAAAAAAGGTCCTGGACTGCCTGGACCAGTCTGGTCCAGCCCGAACTCAAGCCAGTGCTGGACAAAACCGGACCTCGGGCTGATTTGTCCAGCCCGAGGTCCCTCCTATACCAAACCTCGGGTTGACCCCCAACTCAGTTTGGTCTGGTCCATGGACATGCCTAAGTGAAACCCATCAGCCAATTTCCTCTGTGTTTCGGAAAACACCACCACATCCAGCTCTGCTTTTCCAATTTACAACTGCACAATCAACATTAATTTTGATCCAGTTTTCTGGGGGAGGCATCCGCCTGATTAAATTCATAGTCTGCATATTATTTAATGCAAGTTTGGCATCAGTAAAGAGACAGAAGGATTTCCATGATTTTAAAATAAGAGCTAGAGGGTCAGGTGGTTTCTGGAAATCCTCATTGAAAGCACACTTATTCCTCCATATCCATAAAAACCAAACAGCAACGCCCCAAATAAGACTCCAATCTTGATTACCATCGATCCTCAAAGCCTGTTTTAGATTCTTGGACATCTAATTCTTAACAAAACATGAGAAGAAGGTCGAGAGGTGTCTTGGGCTAACAAGATGATGCCAAATTTGCTTTGCATCTGAAAATATGTAGTTGATCCTCTATTCCAGCATTACAGAAATCACAATAAGATGGGTTGGTAGACCACCTGCTTCTCCATTCATAAGTAGAAGACTAAGAGATGATTTAGACGAAGAAGTGAAACCAAGGAGAGGAGCATAAGAAACAGAGTGAAGAGCGCAGCCCACGAGTCCAACAGAGAATTGGGAAAATTAACAAAACAGAAAAAGAAAAATAGAAAACATATAAAAGTTGGGGAAATTTTCATTTAAATACCACTTAAATTTGTAAAACCCCTAGAAGCCCATAAAATTTATTAAAAAACTGAGAAAATAGGAGGGGCAATGAGAGATATACAAATTCTGGTGAATTTCCCCTTTTGCCCTTAGTTTTGAAATAATTTTTAAAAAAATAAATATGACCCTCGCTGCAGGGCCACCAGGTCCGGCCAGTGATCTGAAGTCCAGCAAGGGTTTTTTTTTGTGGGGTTGAATCTTTTTTTTTTTTAAAAAAAAAAAAAAAGACTCAATGAAAGTGAAAAGGTGGTGTTCAAACCCATCTCACCTTTATGGGAACCAAGTGGATTAACCACTAGGCCACTTGGTTCCTTTGATATGTGATTGTGTTAACAAATATATAATTGTTCTTTACGCAAAGTTTGGAAAAGTTCAACTTTCTAATAATTTTTAATATACTAATGTATTAACTATTTATCAGTTAATATTTATTTCTTATTATTTTTCATATTTAATAATATTTTTTGCTAATGATTTTAATTATGACTTGTTTAAAAAATATTTTCATTAATTTTTTTTATATTCAATTTGGAAAGATTTTATGATATATGTCAAATTAAGAAATTGTTTGTTGCTATGTAATATATTATTTTATGAAAAGAAAAACATTAATTACTATGACTTTATTTTATACGAATATTTAAATCAACTCATTTCATTCAAAAATGTTATCGTAATATATTAATATTAATAATACTGCATTGTTAATATTATTTATGTTATTATTCACATCTTGATTAGTAATGTATAGTATTTCCTATGATCCATTTTAATCCTATAATACGTAATTATTTTAATTATAATTTGATGGATTTTTCAAAAAAATTACCAAAGATTTTAATCCTAATTGAAGAGACACTTGTGAAAAACTTAACGAAAGCATTGGTAATTACCATTACAGAATTTTTAAATACCATTAATGAATTGGTAATTCCTATTACAAGATTTGTTATAATTGACCCTTATTTGTTGTCTCGTGAGAGACACTTGTGAAAAATCTGACGAAAGTATTGGTAATTACCATTATGAAACTTGTATACCATTAACAAATTGGTAATTTCCATTACAAGATTTGTTAATGGTATACCCTTATTTGTTGTATCATGAGAAATACTTGTGAAAAACCTGACGAAAATACTGATAATTACCATTACGGAACTTGTAAATACCATTAACAAATTGGTAATTACCATTATTGAACATGTAAATCCCATTAATAAATTTGTTATTCTCATTACAAATTTTGTTCAATGTGCGTATATTTTGTTCAATTTTGTGAATCCCATTTTATATATATCCATATAATATATCATATTTATATTTATATATTATATAATACACACACACACATATGGCAATATGGCACTTTATATATATATATATATATATATATATATATGAAATTCACAAGACTAAACAAAATCTAAGTACTTTGAACAAAATTTGTAATGGGAATAACATGTTCAATAATGAGATATACAAGTTCAGTAATGAGAATTACTAATTCGTTAATGGTATTTACAAGTTTCGTAATAGTAATTACCACTACTACAAAAAGTAGATACTACTTTCCCAAAAGACGTCCTAATTTTAAAAAAGGAAGTAAGAAATATAGGTGGAGACTTAGGCGCCCTAAATATAAGTTTAGGGCGCCTAAAATAATATTTTAGGCGCCCTAAACTTATATTTAGAGCGCCTAAAATTAATTTTAAGACTTAGGCCAGAAAAATACCCAAATACTAAATTTTCACCAAAAAATTAGCGCTAAAAAATTAATTTTAGACGCCCTAAATAAATTTAGGGCGCGCCCTATACTTATTTAGGGCACCATTTTTAGGCGACCTAAACTTATTTAGGGCGTCTAAAATTAATTTTTTGGCGCTTAGAGAATTTTTTAGCGAAAATTTAGTATATGAAAATTTTTGAGCGCCCCATATTTAAAATCAGCACACCTAAAGTTCTTTTTTAAAAATTTTTGGGCGCCCTATATTTAAAATAGGACGCCCAAAGAAGCCAATTGTATAAACCAGTTCGTGCCTCCTTTCAGCTTCTCTCTCTCATTTGCTTCACTTCCATCTTCCTCATTCTCTCCCAATTCCAAAAGGCCTCTATTCCTTCGGCATCAACTTCTCCTAATCTCAGCTTCCACATCCCCGATGAGGATTCACAGAGAACCGTTCGGGTCGGGTCTTGCGACTACTCCGACGGATCCTGGGTTTACGATCCGAAGGCGTCAAGTGCTAGGTACGACCACACGTGCAAGGAGATTTTCAAGGGCTGGAATTGCAGGCTGGGCAACAAATCGAATGCCAGAGATATTGTCAAGTGGCGATGGAAGCCGGACCGCTGTGATCTTCCACAGTTTGACCTCGTTAGGTTTCTTCAGGATTACAGAGATAGCAGCATCGGTATTCTACTCACCTTTTCGTTTTTTTGTAGGTTCGTTATTCAAGATCACTGAGCGGTTTTTCTTATTCTAAGTAAAAAATACAGCACTTGAGTTCACGGAAAATTGTTTGAATGTGATTGTCAATTTACTTCCCTCTGTGTTTCGGGCATCACTTTGATATTTGAAGGTACGATTTCCTTTCATTTTCACGTAGAGCTACTGAAATTCTTATAAATGGAAACAAAACTATACTGTCGTGTATGAACCTGATGATGATACAACCTTTTGAAAAACAAGAATAGGCTCTATGGGCTCCTAAGAGGTAATCGATTCTTGATTGTGAATTGAAATAATGTAAGGCTTCTTGGATTTAGGCTTAGATCTGCTGGGGTTTTGGTATGTTTCTTCCTTCGACATTCAATAGCTTGGGAATAACTTGGGTACGTTTCTTTCTTTTAGATCTGGTTTTGGTTTTTTTTTTTTTAAAAAAAAAAACATTAAAGGCGTCCTATAGTTAAAATAGGACAACTTAAAAAAGGCGTCTTATAGCTAATATAGGACGCCTTTTTTAAGGCGTCCTATATTAGCTATAGGACGCATTTTTTAAGGCGTCCTCTATTATCTATAGAACGCTTTATATATTACTTCCTCTATTCAAACATCCTTCTCAAAAATGACGTTTATTACCTCTAATTTAGGACGTTTTTGACGTTTTTTGTAGTAGTGTGTCAATATTTTCGTCAGGTTTTTCACAAGTGTCTCTCATAACACAACAAATAAGGGTCAATTATAATAAATCTTATAATGGTAATTACCAATTCGTTAATGGTATTTACAAGTTTCGTAATAGTAATTATCAGTGCTTTCGTCATGTTTTTCACAAGTGTCTCTCATCAAATTTTATGATTAAAATTTTAGGTAATTTTTTGAACAATCCATCAAATTATAATTAAAATAATTACGTATTATAGAATTAAAATTGATCATAGGAAATACTATATATTACTAATCAAGATGTGAAAAAAAAAAGATTCAACCCCACCCCCAAAAAGAAAAAAAAAACCCCCTTGTTAGATCTCAGGCGGTTTGAACCCGGCCACCACCAGTTGCAGGCTGTCCGCCAACGAGAGCCTGCTGGCCCTCCAACGAGGGTAATTCTTAATTTATTTTAAAAAATAAGGGCAAAAGGGTTAATTCACCAGAATTTGTATATCCCTCATTGTCCTTCTTGTCTTCTCAGTCTTTTTACAAATTCGGTGGGTTTTTTGGGATTTTGTAAATTCAAGTGGTATTTAAATGAAAATGTTTCCATACATAAAAAAGGCATAAGCTTTTGAACAAACAAAAACAAAATAAGGGAGTTAGCTGTTAAAATTTTTTAAAGAGTATTCTTTTTAAGGGGGTTAAGGTCCACTACCCAAAAAATTTTCTCAACTGCGTCTAATATGCTAAAGTAATTTGTAGGGCGCCCCAAACTCTGAAATACTTTTTAGATGCATCTAGTAGGGCCCTAAGGTGATGGGCATACCTTGACCCTTTTTCTAATATTTTTTTTAGGTGCATTCAATGACTAACTTGCAAATTTGGTTAAAATTGATTAAAGACTATAGATGTGTAAAACTTATAACTTATTTTTTTCTCTAAAATATCCTTATTTATGGAGAGGGGTAGTGAGAGAGAAAATGAGAGGAAAAAAGGGATTAAAAAAACATATAATTAATTAGAGACAAAAAAATACATTAAATCTGAAGCTTATAAAAACAACTAAACTCATTAATAATTTTTAGCAATTACATCCATTATCTATTTATTCTTGCACTGTTAACCATATTCTAACGGTAAATTAATTAGTAATGGCCCCATTCACGCATTAACAGTCCTTTGTTTCTCTTGCCATTTTCCTTGCCAAACGACCACATTTTGAAGAAAAGGAGAGGCAACGGATGACAAAGCAGCAAACAGAAGCTTATACCACACTTTTGGATGAAGACAGAAGAGGTGTCATTGGAAGAGGATTATCTCCTTATCTTTTTTTCTCATCTTCTCTCATCATCAAATATGAACCATTGATTAGGAAGATGAGACAAATGTTAAAGTTAGTATTGTGATTGATTAGACAGATATGATTTAAAGATTATGATAGATAATGAGAAAGAGATTGAGAGAAACCCAACCCAATATCATTGGGTCTAGTATGATCAATTCAAAAAATTACTAGGGTGATAATGTCTTTTTGAACAAGATTACAATTCATCAATCCTAACCATGATAATCTCCATGCCCCTCTGCTTTCTTAAGGGAAAAAAAAAATATTATCGATGCCTTTTTTTTTGCCTGGATGATCTTGATGCCACTGATTTTAACATTTTAGAAATATTTTTATGCATTTAAGGTAAGTATGTGAAAGAGTTTTGCCTTGATTTGTGAGAAAATACTTAAAAAACACTTTTTTGTGCTTGCCAAACAAATACTTAAATTAATCAAGATTATCATATGTAATTCCCTTTCTTAGTGATATAAACCCAACCGTATGTCTAAATAAATACCTTGATTACACATCCCATGGAATGCAAATGAAAACCAAGGGTTTTTCTTTTTATTAAAAAAAAAGTAGTTTTCAATATATACATTTTAAATTAAATTTTTTTTTATCAGTTTATAATCGCATAGTCACCTTTAAATTTGTTGAATCCCATTTTTTGTTAGCAAGAGATTAAAGAATACAAGCATTGATATTAACGTTAATAGCTGACTTCGTTCGATTCCATTAAAGGAATTACATCTAATGTTGCTGTAAAGCACGGATTCATGATTGAAGATTACATTTTGTAATGTTGATTGCCTTAAATAATAGCATAAACAGAATCACACTATTGAGACCTATGAAGGTCAATGTAAACCTCCTATGATAGAGTGTAAAAGACATTACTACCATTACAAATTTAAAATTCATTAGTGTAGAGACATTTTTCAATGACTGAATCGAGTAAAATAGCCCTCGCCTGCGCGTTCCAAAGTGATGAGCCCAATAAGAAGGCCATATGGACTTGAAAAAGAATCTCGAATTCAACTGTTTTGATTACTTAGAATCTAAGATGGAGAGATGGAGATGGTTCAAAAATTCCTCTAAACCACCGTTTGTGGTAGCCAATGCATCAAGATTTTGATTTGGTGTTGAGATATCAACATGTTTCAGATCTTATACTGCATATCTCTTTTTAAGGTTAGTGAATCAAGTAAAATTCACTAAGGTCATGGCTGGTTCTTACTTCTTAGGCTCGCATCTCAAATCTTTTGCTTAATCATTTCAAAGTTAGCTGGTTTTGATGGCCATTAGATAGAACAAATAAAAATACACACGTGACGTTGATATCACATAGTAGAAAAAGAGACTTCACCCTACTTTGAATCGTATGTATACCCAACCCCTTTATTA
This sequence comes from Acacia confusa, assembly GCA_037074495.1. Taxonomy (NCBI): domain Eukaryota; kingdom Viridiplantae; phylum Streptophyta; class Magnoliopsida; order Fabales; family Fabaceae; genus Acacia; species Acacia confusa. The sequence goes on from CM073505.1 coordinate 30,438,096, forward strand.
AAATTTTATTTATCAAAAGTAAATAAATAAAAGTAGTAGCATGAGATTTTAATGTTAATTAAAACTTTGAGGTTATAAAAATTAAATTTTAAAATACAGGGAGATTTATATATTTTAACTTAAAAAGTTTTAATTCATGTCAAAAGTCACGTCATTCCCCTAATTAATATGACGTTTCTATCAATAACTGTACAACAAAAGTGATGATATGAGGTTTAATGTCAAAAATTACAACATTAATTAAATTAAATATGAACTTTAAAATACGCAAAATTATATGCAACAGACATGAAGTGTAAGGGTGTTTTGTAGATTTTTTGCTTAAATTTAAAATAAGAAATTCGTTATTAAGTTTTGTATATCATAAATTAATTATGCTTATGTGGCTCATTTTATAGGGAAAAAAAATGTTCATGTGACTCCAAATTTAAAAAAATTTCATGTACGTAATTTAACTAAAGAACATAAGAAATTAAAATTATTTAATTTTAAATTTATAAGCATCAAATTAAATTTCATTAAAATAAATGTATGAATATCAATATTATAATAAATCACCACACTTATAAATCATAAACGTAACTTCCCAAATTTTATGTAATATGTATAGAAAACATGTTTGCTTAAGAAGTAAAAGCATATGTAAATTTCAAATTTGGGAATAGCAAGTGTTGGGATTGGCAAAAATATTTTTCACATCACCCAATAAATATGTGTTTTCTAGGATTTGAACTCGTGTTCTTCCCCTTACTGAGATGAAGTTGCTTATCATATCAACCAACCAATGACTTGTTAATTACTATAATCCATTTTAAATTGTTGGTAAACTCATTTTAAATTTATTTATTTTGTCTTTACAAACAACAATTGCAACAACAACAAAAAAAACATAAAAATACAAATGTTTCTGGCTTAATTTTTGTTAGTTCTCAATTTAAGTTTTGATGATAACTAAATACTTGTTAATTGCTGGTTTAACGAAAACTAGAGTTCTGGTTTTAAAACTCAAGTTTTGAAAAAGTTTCACAGATGAGTTCTCATTCAATCAAACTGAGAATTCGAGTTCTTGGACATAGAACTCGAGTTCGCGTCTTCTGACAAATCAGTTCTCAATTAGTCAAATTGAGAACTCGAGTTATTGGTCATAGAACTCGAGTTCATGTCTTCTACCTTTCACAAATCTTCGAAAATCAAAAAAGTTTTTGAGAACTAGAGTTCATTAGTGAAGAACTAAAGTTCAGAACTAGAGTTCTGTCTATAAAACTCGAGTTCTTCACTATCGCTCATTATAAATTTTATAAGAACTAGAGTTCTTCGAACAAAACTAGAGTTCTTCACCTTGAAAAATAATTGTGTTTCATTCAAGATATAAAAACTAGAGTTCTTAGTGAAGAACTAGAGTTCATGACTAGAGTTCTTGGAAAAGAACTAGAGTTCTTCACTTTGGAAAACAATTGGGTCTCATTCGAAATGTAAAGAACTAGAGTTCTTGGTAAAGAACTAGAGTTTATGACTAGGGTTCTTCATTGAAAACTCAAGTTCTTTAAGAACTCAGCTTGTGCGCAAAACATAGAACTAGAGTTCTTTCTAAAGAACTCGAGTTCTTGACTTTTAGAACTGATTCCCTTTGAAAAGAAAACAAAGGAACTCTAGTTCCTGAAACAGAACTCTAGTTCGAAACTCGAGTTCTTGTTTAAGAACTAGAGTTCTTGAGAACAAAATTGCAAATCGCAGACTGTATTTTTTCCAAATGATCTAATTCTTGTCCAATACTTTCCAGAACATTTAGAAATCATTTATGAGATGTTTTTAACCCATTTGCTAAGTGTTTTTCAGGATTAAAATGATTTTTAAGCAAAAAGCAGATTAAAGCAAATGCTCACGTCACAAACATTTATTGCGTAGCCGCAGAAACAGAGCAACATTCGGAATTAACGTTGCAGCAGAACAAAAACATTTTTCAAGGCATAAGCTTTCAAGTACAACCAACGACCATCACATTTAATGAAAGAGGCAGATGCATTTAATGAAGATTCAACGATCAATTTTGGTTAACGAGGAACCTATGCCTAACGAAAATTTAATCAAGTGTCAACGGTCATCTTCCAGTTCCTCCCAACGGCATTAATGGCGAAGGATATAAAAGCCCAAACATTCAATATCGCCAACTATCGGAAACTCTAATCATTTAACTCTGATTAACTACTCTTATCAGTTTCATTCATTATCAAATATCTTTGGATATTTTCTGTACTTCAATGCTCATTAATTACTAGCTCATAAGGAGCTGTAACCATTTTCATTATTCTTGAAACTTAAGGTTGTAGAACCTTAAGTTGTGGGTGTACGATTACAAGTAATAAGGGGGAGTGAGTCCGAGAGAGTGAAGATCATCCCTAAGTTGTATTTGTAATCTTTGAAGAGTTAATGGAAATCTCAAGGAGTTCTTGGGGACTGGATGTAGGTCAGGATTAGACCAAACCAAGATAAATTGCTTTGTGTCTATTTCTCTTTAAATTTTTGCTTAGCTAGTTTTTAATCATAATTCGCAAAAATCTTAATTAAGTGAATAAATTTTTAAATCATCTATTCACCCCCTCTAGGTGATATTCCATCTTCAATTTTTTTTGTGATAATACAAGGGCATAGTATTAATATCAAGTATCAAAATCAAAATAGAACGCAAAGAGTCATACAATATTAAATAGGTCCCATTGGAATGCAAAGCTTACTAGTTTCTTAAACTCTTACATCACTGACTTGATATACATGTGAGATAAAGAGTTATTACGTATAAATTATAATTTTCCATGGAATACATTTGACTTTCTTTCAAAAAATAAAAATAACCCCCATTGGAGAACCAGATTTGTTTAGATATGCTCGCTTTATGATTTGCAGACGATAGTGGTATATTATTTGGAGCAAAGGACATAAAGAGGCACCTTTAATTTTAATTTTAATATTACAAACCGAATGGAGATTAAAATGAAATTAGGGATTTTTGTTTGTATTTTTTAAAAAATAATAATAAAATCAAAAAGAAAAATATGCCTATTTACATTACTTTTTTTATCCGTGTAAAGATAAAATCAAATCGTGAAGAGGAAGCAGAAGCTGCATGCATAATCCTTGAAAATCCCATTTTCTTGAGCATGCGATTCAATGTGGACGCCTCACAAATGCACAGCAAGAAACCTCTCCTTCTCAAGGGCCAAAGCAAAACCACCTTTTCTGCATTAACAATACAAACAAATCATCATCATTATTATCAATCTCACATAAAATTTACCATGATTAATACAATTTATTGGTCAATCTTCTAATATTAGAAAGGCTAGTTAATAAGGGTTGAAAAAGTTTCATAGCTTTGCTGGTCTGACATGATCCAACATTTTGAGCGAGGTCAGGTAAAAAAAAAAAATGAACTAAAGGAAACTAGGTCAGGCCGAACCAACCCAGACATCATGATAAATAGTGTGACGATTAAGCAACAACATTATTTTTGATGAATGATTGAAGGTTCAACGAAAGTGTTATAACCTTGGAGATGGAGTTGGGTGATTGTTTCTTTTTATCATTATCTCTACAAGGATCAACTCTTCAATGACCAAATCATTTTGGCCCAGGTGAAATCAATTTTAAAGAAAAAAAGGATAGGTCAAACCTATTTGGTTACCAGGAAAGTCCGGCCCAACTATGACAAATACGCATAAACAAGATTTTTGATAAATGAATTGATGTAACAATGAAGAGTAGTTAAATAGAAATATTATCGTTAGAATTGGAATTGGAATTGGGTGTTGGTTTCCTTTTATTATTACCTCCACGAGAATCAATTCTCCTTAACGACCTAATCATTTTGAGCTGAGTCAAATCAATTTTAAAGAAAAACAAATTAAATAAGGCCAAGTTGAACCAGTAGTAGTACGTCCAGAAATAGGGAAAGTCCGGTCCAACTATGGCAAACACTCAGAAACAAGATTTTGTATATATGAATGAACAAAAAGAATGAAAATTAGTTGATATAAAAAACAAAAAAAATAGTTGAATGGGGTATAAACCTTGGAATTGGAAATGGGTAGTTGTTTCTTTTTATCATTATATCTCTATATGTGATAATCAATTATCATTTCGAGCCAGGTCGAATCAATATTAAAGAAAAATGAATTAAATGAGACTAGGCCAGATTGAACCATGCAGAAATATGGAAAACCCAGCCACCTATGAACACCTAAAAGCAGGATTTTTTATAAATAAAAGAATAAAGATGAATTGAATCGAAGTATTGACCTTGGAATTGGAACTGGTTGTTCGTTTCTTTTTGTCATCTTTTTGAGAATCAATTCTCCGGCTTGAGGAATGGCGGCCGGAAGTTCCACCGGTTTTCTTCTCATCTCTGGCTTTGTTGAAGATGACAGTAAATCCCTCTGCAGAAGCTGGATCATTCACATCCCATTCCCCAAACTTTGGTAAAGGCCTCCCTTGCTCTTGCTGGCACACAAATTAAACAAAACCCATTCATCAAATAATCAATCACAAGAACAACATCCTAAATGTAAATCGAAAAACACTAACCGGGAGAGATCTATCAATCTTACCGAAGACATTGAAATGAAGAGGAAGGAGGAAAAGGATGTGATTGAAATAACAAAAACACAAGAAATTATAAGAAGGAAACAAGGTGGGGATTAATTGGCAGGTTTTATATATGGATGGGTGAGAATTCTTCTCAATTAAAATGTTTTTTCCTTGGGGGGTTTTTTTGTTTTTTCTTTTTTTTTGGGGGGGTTTTGGGAAAAGCTCAGAATCTGATGGATGAGATTATTGAGAGGTTTATAATTTATAGACAAGTTTTTTCGTTGTTTGAGGACAACTCGTTTGATCTATTTAGGGGAATCTATGTAAAATCTTAGATAAAGCAGGAGCACCTTGCGTTTTTAATAACATCATCAACAAATCCCACCACCTCAGTTACAAAAATTAACCACATTTTTCCTTTTTATAGTAAACATATAGGTTCTTCACATTGTTTCCACAACTCTATTTCACTACTTAAGTGAGTGGAAGTTGGTGATATAGAGTTTATGTTGTGTGTTGTCATATACTACACACACATATATGTATGTATATACATATATACAGGACCATACTTACATCAACATCAACTTCCTTATATCAATTTCATCAAGATCTCCAATCATATATGATCATGTGTCATATTTTTCAATTATGGGTTTATAATTAAATGATAATAATTGAAAAATATGACACATGGTCACATGTGACTGGAGACCGTACTTGACGAAATAAATATAATGAACTTGACCTAAGTTTTTTCTGTATATCCATATATAAAAGGTTGAGGGTATATATATGGAGACTTGGAGATGAGATGTAGTTTCAGTTAGAAATCAACTAAGTGTCGTCACTGAATTCTTGGTTATATTTAGAGAAAACTAATTTCAAGAGTTCTTATAGTTTACCTCAATTTAAATTAGGTTCCTATAATTTATTTTATTTGAATTGTGTTCTTATTGATTGATCCGACGATTTTTTTTTAATTTTATAAAATTGATGAAATTATAATTATAAAAATGAACTGGTGTTAAAACTTTATTAAATAAAATGAAAGAAATTCCATAAAGCTTAATAAATTTTATAAATTAAAATTAATATAGATTGTACCCTCAAGGATGGATGCCTATGATAAATCGAACTATAATAATCAGGTTGGTTCATAGAATCAGGATAATGTGAGAAATGTTATGTAATGTATAGATGATTATATGAATTTGTTTGATTCGTTATTAAGGAAAAATTATACATAGATATAAAAACGTTTGGTTAGATTACATCAAATATGAAAAAAATATGAGAATACTATATCAAGAGACCACATGTCCCTAGTCTGTGTGTGTTGTGGGTTAAAGTATCTATTTTCACCAAAAATATATAATTATCATGTCTACATAGATAATAGTAAATTAGTTAATTAATTGCATTAATTAAACCACCTATATAGATAATACTCTCCACTGTCCACAATATAGGGCGCTTCTAGAAGAATAGTGTTCTAGTATAGAAGACAGATGTCTTGCAATGGGCTAATAGTTTGATATTGGATCAGTAGGCTCTCCCAGATATCTATGGATTAGATACTAGTAAGTGTCGTGGATCACTATGAAAACAATATGGCTTTCGCCTAAGGGGTGGGATGCGTGCACAGTGACGGCATAATGATAACTAAGAGAAAACCCCTTTACCTCTAGGGTTTATACCCTATTTATAGAATTACCTGGGGGCTTGGATCAATGGGCTTTGTGTACCTTATGCTCCAAGTTAAGCGATGTTATTTATGATGAGATCCTTGATTATAACTGATTAGTTAAGATCTCCTTGATTTGGGGGTGGTTAAGATCCGATATAGATCTTAACATGGATTATCCCTTATTGGGCCACGTTTCAAGTGGGCCTTCGTTGAATCCATAACAGTTGCCCTCCAACCTGGTATCTCAGGTCTTTAGGATGTCGGGATGCATTGACTAGTGAACCTGGAATCTTTTTAGTCGAGTGACTTTTTGCCCAAGTCTCTATTGCATTTTGGACTACATCTTCATTCGGGTTGATTTGCTTTTTACGTCTGTGCTCATGACTATTCGAATTTTTGTAATGTATACTGACATCCATTCTTTTGAATTCTAGTATCTCGGCATAGTGTTGCCCCCAATCCAAAGAATCATGGGCAAATGTTGGCTCTCATTTTGTCATTAATGCCGAGTTATCGATATTAAGATGGATTTCCCCTCTTTTGTTAACAAGGTCTGACTTAGCTCGTTTATCTTGGTCTTGGCGACAATTGTCATGGTTCTCTAAATTCAGGGTAAAATTTGATGTTTTTGAGTATTTTTGAGTGGACTTGTCTATTCCCCTTCCGGTACTATCATGACTGCCTATACCATCATGATTCTCTGACAATTGGCGATATCCAACTGCCAATGAAGTAGAAGCACCTGCCTAGCCGTCTTTGGTTTTCATGTGCATTAAATGTGCGTATTTAATGCGCACGTCTTTTCTGCCATGTCTACTTTTAATTTTGCTGAAACAATTTTCAGGTGCCCTTTGAGCCTCTAACGCTTCGGCTTTCCTCTATTTAGCAATCTCCGTAAGGTCACCCAATATATATGTACTTGTCCCCCCCCCCCCCAACTCCTTCATTTGAACATTTTCTCATTGTTGTCTTTAAAAGAAACCTTCTACCTCTTGTTAGATATGATTAGTTTTGATGATGTTCTATATTGATGCCATTTGTGTAAGCAAAAAGTTTTCATATTATATTTATCTTCTTCATTGACTAAATTCTTGAGATTAATGTAGAATCAAAGATGTGAAGAATGATCAAGAAGAAGATTGATAAAGAAGTATTGAATGCAAGAGATTGTTTAGAGATGGGAAATAATCAAGAAGGAAGAATCTTCAAAGAATCAAGATATTATCAAAAGATTGTGAAGATATTCAAAAAAAGAAAGAGGAGAAAAAGATGAAGAGAAGAGACTGAGAAAGAAATTATAAAGAATAATCAAATGATGGGAAAACAAAGAAAAGAAACGTGAAATTCTGGAAGAAGTTCAGTATAGGCTTGGCTCTATGGATATTGAAGAATGAAGAAGATGTAGAGAATGATGAGCTAAAATTGAATGATGATTATTGATCAAGATGGAACTTGGAAAAAGGAATAATTTGCTGAAGATATCATTATTCATATTCCAAGATTGATCATAGAAGTGTCTACAATCATTTGGATGTTGGATGGGTCAATTCAGAGTCAAAAACTGCAAAAATCAAGCTCTGGAAGAGAATACTCGAGTTTCCAGGTCAAAACTCAAGTATACAAGCTTATTGGAAAAATTGGCTTCTGGATGAGAAAACTGTGGTTTTTGAAAACTAGAGTTCTGGAAACCACAGTTTGGGCGTCAAAGAGTCAAAACTTAAATATTGAAGTCAATACTCGAGTATGGAACTTAATGACTCGAGTATTGGGAGTTTTCAGCTTCTCTCACACATCTAGACCCGACAAAACTCGAGTTTTCTCCTCAATACTCGAGTTTCTAGCACTTACAGCAACTCTGTTCACCTCTGTTTAACGTTCAGCTTTGGGCGAGGTCTGGTAATTCAATGATATCTCCTGAACCAGACATTACATTGAGGTGAAATCAAATTTGGCTAAAACTAGATATCCAATGCGTCATCTTGACAAAGTTTCAATTCCAAAGAAGATCCGATCAAAGAGCTTTTAATTTCTAAAGTTGGATCAAATATTCTCACCACACTTTAGACCAAGCTTCAGTGTTTTGAGCGTAACTCACAATCTACATATCGGAATGATATGAAATTAGTGGCATATGAAAGAAAACACATAAGGCTTTCCATTAAGACGTGGTTCAACAAAAATTAATATCATACCAGAGAGATATGATCTTCGAAAGTTGACTGGTCATTCAGAACGCTGGAAAAATGATGGTTAAAGAACAATCTTCTTTCAACTGATCATAACAGGCAAATTCCAACAAATTAAGATCTGAATCTTGTTGCATTGGAAAGAAGATACAAAGAGTTGTATGGAGGATAAGTAGCTTGCCAAAATTGGAGCTATATCATTCAGAGAGCAACCGAGGACTGAAAAAGTACGAAAACTCGAGTTTATAAGTGAATACTCGAGTATAGCCCAGACAGAGAGCTATGAACATTAAAGGATCCTTAATACTCGAGTATGGGAAGCAAAACTCGAGTATAGATCAGACAGAGATGAATCTGAAGTAATGCTATAAGCTCAAAACCGCAGTATTGAAGTCAAAACTCAAGTTTATAGCTTAGCGTCAGAAAAATCAAAATGATGAAAATCCTAAATCTGATCTAGATCAACCAGAAGTTTACCCAAATGATTCATAACATTTATTATCATCATTTACATCATTTGTGGACATGTTTCAGATGATCAAACGAAGGATTATATGGAGAACAATATGCTGACCTGTTAAGTGCCAAGAAGCTTCCAACGACTATATTTTTGCAACTGTCATATTCTCAACGTCCATATTTTCAACGGCTCTATTCTCAACGATCAGAACATCATCATCTATAAATAAAGCTGGATTCAAAATGCAAGAAGGTGGAGGAGTGAACTTATATAGTCACAATGCCAAAATTTTGAATCCTCTCCTACTCTCTGTTTTTCAATGTCTCATATTTTATCATTTAGAGGGTGAATTCAATTGTAATGCACTTCAGTGTTTATCATAATCACTTCTTAGAGAGAAGATACATTGTAAACAGTCTATTTCCTAAGAGATACTCAAGGTTGGGTAACCTTGAGTAGGGAAAGTTGATTGTATCCCTTGGGTTGTGAGGGAGAGTCTCTGTGAGAAATTGTAAAGGCTACACAAGTGCTTGGACAAACTTGTGGGGTGTAAAGGCTTGTCTCTTGTGCCTGATTAAACAAGGAGAGTGTAAAGGCTTGTCTCTTGTGCCTGGTTAAACAAGGAGAATAGTGAAAAGCTCAGGGTGCCTGAGGACTGGACGTAGGTCAAGGTTGGACCGAACCAATATAAATTACTGTTTGCAAATCTCTTCCCTGAACTCTTTATTTCCAGCATACATGTTTGAATGATTGTTTATAGTTTTATAATTCTTTAATATCATTCAAACTAATTTCAACGAATTGCAAAAATATTTTTAAAGATTGCAAGAATTTTTATCTTCACCCAATTCACTCCCCTCTTGGGTTCAGTCGGTCCTTACACCTCTAACATTCTTTTGTTTCTTCAGGTTATGTGGCTCGTGTGTTTCCACTACCCTTAATTTATCTAAACCCAGGTATTTTCATCATTCTGTTTCTTTTCTTTGATCTTCTTGTCTAGGTAGATTGTTGATAGGGACTTATGTTTTCTGGGTTTGTTTCTGAAATTTGACACATTCTTCTCGTGTCTTGTTGCTTTCTTTGTAGCTTCTTGAGTTTTTTCTTTGTTTAATTTTGATACTGGGCGTTTGAGCCCATCTTTCCTTGTTATTTTACCAAAACATCTCTCGTGCTTTTGGTAACTCTTCTTTCGCTCAATGAGCAAGGATACTCCTCTGTCTCCTTTTAGTCATCGGAAGATTTCTCCAGAATAGGAGGAGGAACTGCGTCGGACAGTCCCTCCGAGATCTCTATATTGGTTTTGGGGTGTTCCCATGACTGATGAACAAAAGCATGAGTCCGTGCTCCATGGATATAGTAGTAGGGGTAGTAAAAAATTATCTTGGTCCTTAAAGCCTAGCAAGAAGAGTACTAGGAAATGATCATGATCCTTAGAAACCAGGGTCCAAGATGAGGGGGATGGTCATGTATGGAACTGATTCCTTGGAGCCGAGGCCTGCGAGTCAGGGAGAATACCAACCCATTTCAGCATTACCTTCCTTCCTGCCTAATAATATGCAGCCAATCGTCATAAGACCCCGTTTAGCCGAACTCGTCGGCCCTTGTGATGATTGCACATATCTCATTTATGAGCTCGTCACGATGGGCCAAGAGTTGGAGGCTAACCTGGTTGCGTTCTCATGTCAGCATAACCTGTCACAAAACGCCCCCGGCTTCTAATAATGCCACTCTTTATTCAAGTCCTAGCTTTCCAACTTCAGGTTTTTTTTTTGCACTTGTTCTGATTTATTTTTACTTTTAAAGGTAGTATGTTGTCATTTGCCCATCCAACTAAGGAATCCTATTCTAGAGAGTCGGGTGCTACTTACCCCTCATGGTATTTGTCGGATAAATATTCGTGGGCAGCTTCCGGGGTGCTCACCAAGCTATCGATCTCACTACAAAAGACATTGTCGCACTCTATGTTGGCATTCGCGATGATTGCATCCTCTCTCCCTCCTTCATGGTGAACTGGTGTGTTCAACCCAAGTAGGGAATCAGTCATCTTTATTCTTCCTATACCGGGACTTTGTCACCTAAATCGGTATTTACTTTCCATTTACCGAGTTCCAAAAAGAGGTGTTGGATCTTCTTCATGTGGCTCCTACCCAGCTTCATCCCAATTCTTGGGGTTTCATCATTGCTTTCAAGCAACTATGTAATTCTTTAAATATTCCGAGCTTTGTTGGTGTCTTCTTTTATTTTTTACTGTTCAAAAAGCTCGCATTGCTGGTAAGCTTGTAGATAAGAAAGGTTGGATCTCGATTCAAGGGATACCTCATAGGAAGCTTTTTCATGTTTTTACTGATTCCTTTAAAAATTTTAAGATGTCCTTTTTCAAAATCATCGCTCAGTCCGGCAAGAAGCCATAGTTCCTGAAGGGTGTTGACGCCCAAAATGTGGACTGGGAGTTCCCATTATATTGGAGCGATAATCATTATGACCTCAATCCTTCTACCTTTCAATTAAACAAGAGTGACTTTCCGACCGATGAGACTAATACGTTGATCTCTTTGGTTGAGCATGTCGACAAACAAGGCCCTGTTGATGCCTGGGATTTCATCAGCAAACCGTGGCCGAGTTGTTTCTGGCATCGAGTAGGGTGTCTGCCTGTTTTTATTTTTCTTGGATGTTGATAACAATACTTGTTATATGATTAGTAATATTCTGTTTGTTTCTTTCTGCAGAACCGAGGATGGAAAAGAGGTCAAGGTATCTTGGGATAGCGAACTGCGGTCGGGCTTCCTTTAGAGTGGAGAGGAGTCAAGAAAGGGCCTCCCCTGCCTCCGGGACATCTTTAGCCGAGTTGACTTGTGACAACTTGGTCCTAAGGAAGAGGTTAAAAGTTGGGTAGGGGTCCTCAGCCCCTCATTCAGAAATCATCCCGACTTCTTCTACTCTAATATCCTTTACCGTAATTGCTGCGTCTTTTCTTGCTCCTCCATCACCTCCTCCTCCACCTCGCTATTTCCACTCACAAGGGGAGGTTTGGTCTAGTGGTGTCTTGGCAGAGCTAGCTTATGTTGTCAAACCCCCCACGCACTACAAAGAGGTGGTCAAATTTACGAGTGCCGAGATTTGAGAGGTGGTGGACATTAAACCACATGTTATGAAGGCAGCCGGAATAGCGTATGCCTTTGTGGAGGTCAAATGCAAGTATTGATTGGCCTTTATGGAGGTTAACCGGGGTCAGACAGAGAGGGATGTCACGACCTCGCAGAAAGAGAAAGCGGTGGAGGAGAGGGACAAGGCAGTTGAGGAGCTATCAACGGCCAATGCTGAGAGGGATATGGCCCGTACAAAGCTATGTTCCACTCAGCATTGTTGGTTGGAGCTTCCTTCCTGGATCCTGTTTCTTCAGTGCAAGGAGGATAATAGCCTATTGGTTGGTGTTTCCTTCCCTCCTTCGTTGGTCATCTCGGTTCTCTTTTTGAGCTGGGGTCTTTATCTGCTTCAAAAGTTCTTCTAGCATTAATGTCATTCGGGCATTCTCTTGGTTCTAGAGGTGATTATACTTCTCCAACATCTCTATTCACCACAGTAATGATCCCATTGTGTTGTGTAAGAAGTGAATGTCTGGGCTATCAACCTGAAATTGCTGAGGAGGATCTGGCTGATCAGCCTACTAGAGTGCCATGTTTGGAGGATCATCCCTAGGTATGGAGGAAGCCATGTTCGATGTGTCTTCAACTTGCACGACGTCACGATTCAGGTTGCCTTCCTATTGCAAGAATCTTGGTCACGGTTTTCTTAGTTTTGCTCTTGCATGAGCATCTAGGTTTTGCTTTTGGTATTTGTCATTATTAGTCACGGGAATTGAAATTTATCTATTCCCCATGGTTGATGCCAATGTTCTAGTATAGAACACATATGTCTAGCAATGGGCTAGTAGTTTGATATTAGATCAGTAGGCTTTCCCAGATATCTATGGATTAGATACCAGTAAGTGTTATGGATCACTATGCAAACAATATGGCTTTCGTTTAAAGGGCAGGGTGTGTGCATAGTGACGGCATAATGATAACTAAGAGAGAACCCCTTTACCTCTAGGGTTTATACCCTATTTATAGAATTACCTAGAGGCTTGTATGTTCCAAGTTAAGTGACGTTATTTATGATGAGATCCTTGATTATAGCTGATTAGTTAGGATCTCCTTGATTTGGGAGTGGTTGAGATTTGATATGGATCTTAAAATGGATTGTCCCTTATTGGGCCGCATTTCAAGTATGCCTTCGTTGAATTCGTAACAAATAGTTTGGTCCAAAATATAAGTCACTTATAAAATAATTAACGCTTATTTTTCAATTTTATCCATATAATTAATACTCATTTCTAATTTTATCTACTCATAATATTTTCAAACAGATTTTCCAATAAGGTAAAGTAGAAAAAATTCTCAATTTATGACATATTTTCCATAGCAATTGATTTAGCATTAGAAGATCTTAAGAAACGAAGAAAGCTACTCTATTGGTTGACGGCTCAGATTGTACTAATTCTTCCATTTTCTCGCTAAGCCAGATTGTGGAGTAAAGGATGTAGTTGACTTTATTGTTGACATGAAGCCTTGATATTTCGAATGAGACGAAATAGTAGACTTGAAACCTTCTCGTGACCAATTGGGATTCCCCACGCCCTGTATTCTATGCCATCAGAATCCCCAAAATATGGAGTTAGGGAAGGCGGATAGAAGAATCAATCCATTAAGCCAGCGGCCTTTAGGACTTAGTCCCTATGAACTTACTATTTCATCTGATCCGAAGTCCTTAGATAAGAAGATGTTTACCTTTGCTAACTATCATCCCCGAACTAGTATGAGTTAATTATCATTTCTCGTTTCTTGTAAATTAGCTAAAGCGGCATATATTATGGACCATAGAGAGTATATAATAACCAATGCAATGTACACGTTGAGTTTATAGTAATTTTTTAATATTTAATAGTGGAAATATATGCAGTGTATATTAATATTTAATCATGGAAATAATATGCAATGTACATGTTGGATTCATGGTAATTTTTTATTATTTAACAATGAAAATATTATTTAATGCAATATTTTAATTTTTTTAATGGTGAACATAATTTTAAAAAAATTAATGGTGGAATATAATTTTTAAAATTTTTTGATGTGGGATTAATTTTTTAAAAAAATTCTACACTAGTAATTAATGGGTTAAGGTGCAAAAATACACATGAGATTTTCTTAAAAATGCGTCTAACACCAAATGGTTTTAGGAGGGGAAAAAGTAACTATGAACTTCCAAAATATGTGTCGAAAAGGAGTTGTGGAGTATGAGAGTTGTGATCCAAGAGAGAAAAATGGGACTTGCTTCTGCATCTTTCTCACATCGAGTTGGAGCTGAGAAAATGAACTTCATTGCTTATGCTTCATGTTTCTCACGTGGCCAATAATTTTCTCATGTGGGCCAACAATATCAACTGGATAAGTTTGGGCTTTTGATGTTAAATGAGTTGTTATGTGGCCCATGCACTTGTTCCATTTATTCTTTTAAAACAATATTTTATTTGCAATTAGATTTAATTGCAATTATTGAATAATTTCAAAAATTAAATTCTTAATTTCCTAGGCCTTGAAATACAAATTCTATAATTTTAGACCTAAAATTATATTTTGCAAATATTCCTTACTTAATATTTTCCTGAAATAAATTCAAGGAAAAATAGGCCTTAATTTCCAATCACTAATACTATAATTACTTGAGCTAAATTTCATAATTAATTCCCAACTAATATTACAAATTTTTTTTTAAGTCCCAAATTTGGGATGTTACATCATGACTATTTGTTGTTTTCTCTTTTCTTTTGGAACCAATTATTCTCTCATGTTTCAGGCATGTATGACTTTCATTTATACTAATTAGAGCATCTTTAGCTAGAATATGAGATTTAGTAATTCCTTTTTAGGTCAGTAATTGCATCTAGCATAAAGTATGTAATAATTCATTAATGCAAAACCTTATGAACTTCTGGTTCATACTGCTATATTTAAGGATCTATACTTAATAACACATTATATTTCATTCTCTTTTCCAGCTATTCAATTATGTAGTATAAGTCTCCTAAATCCATTTATTTCCTTTAGAAATATCCTTTTTTGTTCATTTAGAGACAAGCAAGAAGGAGGAGGTTCTTACCCAACAATTTTATCCTAACTTTATTTAAATATCCATCTATGTGCATTGTGGTGGATTAATAGGAACAAACATTGCGCATTCAAACATGTAAGATGGCAAATATATTGCTCCTAACCATAAACCAATTTTCACGAGATAATTTTGTTGGCTATATAAGTGCTGCAATGTATAAGATCAAATATGCCAACACTAAAAATAAAATTTTTGTTCACATAAGTATTGATCTTGCTATTTATAAAGGCTTCAATTAATGATCTCATAATTGCATAATCTGGAAATGTGCTCTTAACATAATAATTTATTTAAATATTTTTACAAGTTTCATGTTGCAAACTAATAGTAATCACATATGTAACTATTGTATATATGCATCTATTTGAAAGACAGAATATCACTTAAGAGGGGGCTAAATTGGGTGATTCAAAATGTTTTTCTAAAAACCTTTGTAAACACAAGTTTAAAACAGAGCAAAGAAGAAGAAATATAGACACAAGTGATTTATACTGGTTCGATCTAAACTTTTGATGTACGTCCAGTCCCCAGACTCTTTGGGTATTTCACTATCTCTTTCAATTGATTACACACTTTGTAATTATGAGTAATCCTTTATCTAAGATTCATTCATCTTTACAAGTTGTAACCAATACACCAAATCTCAAGGTCCTACTACCTTGAGTTTCTTTACAGAAAAGATGAATATAGTTTAACTCTCTTACATAGTAGATTGATAAACACTGAAGATCAAATATCAGTTGATATTCTATGGTAAAGAATGAAACGGTATTAGCAATAAATTCATTTGTGTGTAAATTATTTCGGTTGTTGAATCGTATTGAATGCTTCTACTTATATTTCATGAAGGCAATTAATGACCGTTGAGAAGCTTCAATGAACCATTGTGAGTAAAAAATGTAGCCATTAGACTTGAGGTTCTTTTGTTATTCACATGCTTTGATTCTGCAAATGATTGTTGTCATTATGTCACTTTGACATTCTTTCTGTTCTTCCCGTTGAGTGTTGTAGCATTTAAATAAGGAAAGAGAATAGAGATGCCTTCTGAATGTTCAAAGAATGGTTGCCTAGAAGTATTTAAATCATAAGCATAGATTCAAGTTTCACAGACACGTGTTTTGTAGAACCAAAAAAGCTAACTCGAGTTGTCTTTAACTAAACTCGAGTTCTTAACTCAAGTTGATCATTTATCGCTTAAGTCACTGTTTCATCTTCTTTGAAAATATGTTTGAAAGCAATAGAGAAGATGTCTCTATATGAACTTAACTCGAGTCATGGTTCATTAACTTGAGTCATATTTTTATTTTTCACAAATGTCCTCAAGTTAAGTTTGGAAAATGTTTGAACATAGAGTATGCTCAAGTCATTAAGTGATGACTCTAACGGATGACTCGAGTCATTTAGTCGTTAACTCGATTTTTCAAAATGTTTTGAAAATAAGTTTCATAGAAACACTTGAGCACTTGATCTTAACTCGAGGTAATATTTTGACTGTTAGAAAATATTTGAACGTGGGGCTTAAGATTTTGAAAAGATATGTTTAAGATTAAGTCCACAAAGATTATCTTGAGTTTATCAAAATTTACTCGAGTTGATGCTTTTCATAAAAGCATTTAACAAATACTTCAACCCGAGTCACTTAAGTGTAAAATTCGAGTCAGTCAAGGTTAAAACACATTTTGACTTAAGTTTCAAAGCACTTGACTCGAGTCTAGAAACCTTAACTCGAGTCATGATTTGACAGATACTTCAAACAATTGTTGATTCAAGATTTGATCGAGATAAAGCATTTTACTTGAATCATTAATTTCCTTTTGTTTACAATTGTCTGTTATCATCAAAACAAACATAAAGAACTAACATTATCAAATTTATTGTACACTTATATGGTTTACATTCTCAATGGGCCCATATAGTTCAATTCGACATGTATCCATAAATGTAGATCTAGCTCAAATCACAATTAGTGATAACTAGTTTTCTTTAAGAATAAACAGCACATGAGAATTCTTGAATTATATAATATGTTGGCTATTTTTGAAGAATATGTTTCTTAACCCATAGTAAATTTTTACATTTTCATAAGATATTGATTTAAAATCTTGATATGACATTCATTTTTGGAAGATTAAAATGAAAGATAGAATATCACCCAAGAGGGGGTGAATTTGGTGATTTAAAATTTTCTTTAAATCTTCCTCTAACACTCACATAAAAGTAGAGATAAACTGAGAAGAAGAGAGAAAGATTGGACACAAGAAATTTATACCGGTTCGGCTCAAATCCTTGACCTATGTCTAGTCCCTAAATACTATAGGATTTCACTATCTCAAAATTTGATTACACACTTTGTAACTCTCAAGTAATTCTCTCACTAGCACTTACTCCCCCTTACAAGTTGTAATCAAATAAAGTCAATCTTAAATGTTTCACAACCTTGAGATTAATACAAAATGAATAAGTTTAAAACTTTCTAAAAGAGCAAATAGATGATCATTAAAGATTATAAATATCCAAAGATATCGCTTAAGAGTTTGAAATAGTAAATGCTAAATTCTCAAATTGAATGCATAGAGTTTCGATAGGTGGAATATTCAATGCTTTTAGTATTTATAGGTGTTGAAATTTATGACCATTGTGAAGCTTGAGAATTATCCGTTGAGACTAATGAAGATGACTGTTGGAGATCGTTACTCGCATCTTCATTCTTCAATCAATGTTGTCATCATTCTTTGAGACATTCTCGTTGGATTACCAGAAGTAGAAAGACAACAAAAGGTGTCTTTGGAATGTGCAGAGTCTATTTACTCAAAGGGGTCTTTTATTTTCTAAACCAGCATTTAATGCATCTGACGTAATTATACACTTTTTGATTAATCTGCATTAAGTCACTTGTTTGATCTTCTGAAACTCATTAAGAAACTGATTAAACATAGTTAGGTGTAATAATTAGTGAAGATATGAAGTATACAAATCAAACATAAAGATTTAACATTTACGAAGATGGTGATTATAAAACAGAGCCATTTTGCACTCGACATTGTTTCAAGCAAATGGAGTGTATGACTCGAGTTATCATTTCTTGACTTGAGTCAATGAGTTATCTTCTTTAAAAATAAGTCTAAAGTTTGAAATGAAGATGTCTCTATATGACCATGACTCAAGTTAATATGTCTAGACTCGAGTCAAGCTCTTCCTTTGAAAGTGAACTTTGAAATAACATTTTGAGAGTGGTTTGAAATCTTGTCAACTTGAGTCATTAAGGTCCCGTTTGGTACATGGAATATTAAATGAGGGAAGGGAACTTAAAAGAGGGAAAGGAAGGGAAGGGAAGATAAGAGGGAACTTAAAAAGTTTAAGTTGTTTGGTAGACATGGGAATAGAACTTAAGTTGATTGGAAATGAAATGTTTGTATAAAGAATTGGGTGTTGATTAAGTGGGAAGTTGAGATTAAATTCCCATAATTCCCTTAAAGTAAAAAAAGGTTGGAAAAAAGGCAGGAAATGAATTTTTTTTCCCACACGAACAGCAACCAACCTTAATCAAATTGTGTGGTGGTTCGGATAGATATTGGAATGAGGTGTCGACGAGAAATGAGAGGCCGACGAGCAGAAACCGGTGGATGTGAGGACGATGACAAGCATGGAAGGAAAAAGGGGATAAAACAAAAAGTAGCAGGGATAACAAAAGAGTGTACACATCAATGAAGACAATGCAAAATTTGATGTGAAGCATAATTAAATATTACTAGAACCACACGTAACAGGTGGAAACATAGCCCTCAAAATAATTACCATACCATTTAACTACAAAAAAAGACAAATGTTCAGGTTCGAACGAACCAGTGAAGTTCAAACGCAAGTTACATAATGAAAACCACTACTCTAAACAGGTAAACAGGATTGACGACAACCATACACATAAAACACCATTACCCTTTAACACTCACCTTGGTTCACCAGGTAAAAGCATCACACTATCGACCAAAATTTCTCACACAAAATAAACACTCATTTCATCTTACCTGGGTTCAAGAGTCGTCTACACTAAAGCAGGCTTCAACTCGTCTTCTCGTAACTCGTGTTTCTCTCTCTCGCAGCTCCTCCTTGTCACGTGGAAGGTTATGCATCAGCTGGTCTGTTTTCATATTTCAGGGGCATTTTTGACCAAAAATTTGCATCTCCCGGAAACAATTTTGAGATCCTGCCAATTTGAGAGGGAGCCACATTCCCACGTTCGTGGGAACTCAGCCAAAGGAGGGAATCATAATTGTCGGAACTTCAGTGCGCCAAACGTGTTTTTTAAGTGGGAACACACCTAAGTTCCCTTTCCATCGACCCAATTCCCTATACCAAACGGGACCTAAGTGACTAACTTGAATGTATTGGATAATTACAAAATATGTTGCAACCACTAAAACTTGAGTTAATATATACTAACTTGAGTTAAGGACTTTTGAATAAGATTAAGTTCGCAAAATATGATTTGAGTCAAAAACCTTACGCTTGAGTTAAAGGCATTTCACAAATATTTCATGAGAGCCTATGACTCTAGTTAATCAATATTGACTTGAGTCAATATGTGCTTGATAGCTCTTGACCTTGCAATGACTCAAGTTAAACCATGACAGACTCGAGTTAATAAGAAATATAAGTACTTATAGCTCTGTGTCTTTAGATGACTCGAGTTTGACAACTCAAAACTTGAGTTAACCTTGATAGTAAGTTATTGATTTAAGTTTTCATCAAGTTAAAAACATTTTGACTTAAACCATTAACTTTCTTTTGTTTACACTTGTCAATTATCATCAAAACACATAGAGAATTAACATAATAGCTTTGTGAAGAAGTATATGAGTAGAGTTTTTCAATACTAACTTACACTTGTATTCTAACAATCTCCCCCTCAAGTGTGAGCTGAAAGATAGAATATCACTTAAGAAGGGGGTGAATTGGGTGATTAAAAAATTTCCTTTCTAATCCTCTAGATTACACAAGTAAAACAGGGATAAATAGAGAAGAATAAGGAAATGAAAGACACCATAAATTTATACTAGTTCGGTCCAAAATCAATCTTGACCTACGTCTAGTCCCCAAACTCTCTAGGACTTCACTTTCTCAAGAAGTAATTCACACTCTGTAACTCTTGGAGTTATTCTCTCTCTAGAACTAACTCCCCCTTACAAGTTGTAATCACTTAACCCCAATATCCAAGGTTCTACAATCTTGAGATTAATACAATGATAATAAGTTTAAAGACTCTCTAAAAGAGTAAATGAATAATCACTGAAGAGATTTCGTATATCAGAAGATATTACTGAATAACAGAAACAGTAAATGCTTAATCACAAATTGAATGCTTAGCATTTTGATAGGTGGAAAATTCAATGCTCACACGAGTTCTTTCTTCATTCAGCGCTATAATTTTGTGTTAACACTCCTTGTTCCATTTGTCCATTGAGATTCAATGTTGGAAGTGGAAAGGAAGAGGCTGCAACACTTTAAAAATGTTCAGAAGGTTGATAGTCTAATTTTGGCATTCATATCTATTTTGCATTTAATGCTTCTGACACATAATTGCTTTATTGCAATTTGTTGTTAATCTATATCAAAATCAACTGAAACTCATTAACAAACTTATTAAACATAGTTAGGAATAGAAGTGAGTAAGTATATGAAGTAGTGTAACTCATAATCAAGGATTTAGATATTACGAATATAGTGTTTTTCAAAGATCATAAATATGACTCGAATCATAATAGCTTGACTCGAGTTAACGTTACTGGAGTCAACATTAAAACTTAGTTGAAAAAACACAGAGCTTAACACTCGATGACTGGATTCATGATTACTTGACCGGAGTAATCTTAAATCACAAATTACTTAAATAGCTCTCTGTATTAATGTGACTGGAGTCATTCAAAGGTTACTCGAGTCATTCCTACTTTCACAAATCTTGTGAGCGCCTCTATGCTAACATGACTGGAGTCATGATTGAGTGACTCGAGTCACTTTACGTTTTAGCATATCTCAGAGCACCTTTGATTAGATATGACTAGAATCAAGGAATACTGACTCGAGTCATATCAGTTTTCACACAAACTGATATCGGGTTTGAGTTGAGATGCTACAGTAGATTACTGCAGTGCTTTAATGAATTACTGGAGTCACAATTGACCGTTGGAAAACACTCAATTTGATATATGTTGAGAGTGACTAGAGTAGCTTAGGTTGACTCAAGTTACATATGTTTCAAGATATTTTGCAACAAATTATGACTGGAGTCATTTAGTTGAAAAACGTTTTGTACTGAAACACTATGACTGGAGTAATAAAGATCAACTCGAGTCATTATGCTTGAGCAAAATTGTTTCATAAGACAATGACTAGAATTACACAATGATGACTCGAGTCATCTATGTACAGAAAGCACAAATCCAAGGCAAGACACATTTTAACATATAAATGATATTATTGCTTGGTTCAATAATTAATTTCTTAATTTACAATTATTAGTTATCATCAAAACATATAGAGAACTAACATGAGCTACATAAATATACTTTCCTTTATTCATATTTAAAAAAACGGTTATCAATATATAGTAGATCAATAACTTGCACTTGAAAACCCAAAGGATTCATAGTTCCCATACTATCATAGATTCCAATTCAATTAGTCTATCATTTTCATACCCTCTAATGAATCATAGCTCTTATGAATTTTCATGATTAATTCTTCTTCCGCCAAAAAAATAAAATAAAAACTATTTTAGTTCTTCAGGGACTATATCAATTTTGTTAAATATAAGTTCTTCACGAACTAACATATGATATGGAATTTCTATATAACTTCATTACTTATTAATAATAATATACTTTAATTTAATTCTTTTGATGTATATTCAAAGTATATCTTCCACCCCATAAGAATATGAAAAGATTCATGATCAAAATAAATAAAGACCACATTGCAATGATTTATGATGTTTGAGGGATAAAGTAAAATGGATAAAATTAATTTGAGAGGAATGTAAAGATAAATGCATTATAATACAAATTAATGAATAGTTATAATATTTATAATCTTCTTTTAATTTTTTCCAAGTATTTAAACATCCATAAATTACACACATTACAAAAATGATTTTCTCCAACAAATCAAAATTAGCATCACCTATAGGCAGTTTGAAGAATAACAATTAGCAAAACAATTTGAAGTTTGGACAAAAAAAGTAAAATGTCTATTAAATTAGCAAAAGGATAAAGAGGTAATCTAGTAGAAATATGTGATTTTGAAGTTTGGGTATTGACAATTCAAGTATAGACAATAACAATTTAAAAATAGCAATTAGCAATTTGAATATACACAATGACAACTTAGAAAGCTCTAGTCAATCTTTATAACTATGTTGCTAATTTCAGTACTCTAGTTATAAACATTCAAACTTAAAAATCTCATATTCATACTATATTACATATTTGCCATTTTACTAATTTCGTAGATATTTTAAGATTTTTGTAATTGAAATGTTTTTCCTTTTATCATTTTCCCTTATACCTATCATTTACTTAAAATCTATTATAAAAAGAAATTTTAAAAAAAAAACAATTATAAGAGGTATTAGAGCGTGCGCTAGAGGCCTGGAATTCTCATTGGAAGTGAAACCCCCGATACCAAACCAATATTCTAACATAAATTTTGGATAAAAGTGGGCCTTCAATCGGGTATGCAAAAATTTTGGATCCTTCCCATAACTAAAGTTATATTCCCTCTTCATCTCAAAAAAATTAATTTATTCAAAGTTCAATCAATTTTGGGGTCCCTATAAATTTTGGTGTATTCTACTGGGTAAGCAAGAAACCCTTAAGTCATAACACCACATTTGACCAATCCTTTTCAATCTTCAAACAAAAAACCACTCTTTGAATAATTGATGCAATGACTTCGTTATCAAGTCAAACAGCGGAAAGAGAGCGCTTTTAAAATTGATACAAAAACAAAGGCAATGTTTGGTCACTTCTTTTCGCCCCACAGTTAATGCCAATTCTAAAATGGCCGAATTATTAGGCTTTTTCGTCTAACTGAACACTTCAACGCCACATATTATTACTGACTTTCATGTGATATTAAAGTATACTTTTAATCTTATTATTAAAAAAAATAATATTTTTAATTTTTTAAGTTTTATATGAAGTATCTTAGCGATCTCTTAACTTTATAAAATAAACTTTTGGTTATATATGTTTATCACCATTAATATTATTGACAGAAAATATCGGCACAAAAAATTTAAATAATGCTTGTACTTGTACGAGTATATTTCTATTGATGCAACAAATTCAAATGATGGTTATAGAACACTTTTAAATTTAAATTTTCTTAATATAATATATTTAGATTATCAAACTAAAATAAATTGACATGTCACTGGAAATCAAATCAAGATTTTGCTATTTATATTATTAGACTACATTTTTAATAGAAACTATAATTTTTAATACAATTGATGTTTTCATTCCTTAGGCTTTTAGATATCTTTTAATTTGCACATATTTTAAATTTAAAATTAATAACATTTAATTACAAAAATCATCATATAAGTTTACCCAATCATCACTTGAGTTTGTTAATTTCTTGTTAGCACCATTAACGGTGTTAACCTCATTTAAATATATATGTTTACATCGTTATAATTTAATCAAATTTTAGTTGTAATCATCATTATAGTTTCAAATCATTGAATTTAAACCTATAGTTTCTTAAAGACTTGGTTTAAGTTTAAAGACACTCTTTATACCTTTTACACCTTTTACGAGGTTTAGTCTTGGTTCTTATAATTGAAACTACAGAGCCCAAAAACAAAATTTGATGAAGTTGTTAAGAATAATATTGACCCCTTAAATATGACACTCAATTTTTAAACATCTGAGTTCGCCAAATATACACGCTGAACTGACCAAAGAAAATAATGGAGCGAATTCTCCATGAAGTCAGTTTTATCAATTGCTGGAAAACAAAATTTTCAGCTCCCATAGATGCAAAAATGTAGACATCTTGAACTGGAGAAAGTTACAGACAGGCGGCTAAATGGGCAGCAAAGAGGTACCATTCAGTATAAATGCATGACCTGCTCCAACTAGTAACACAATCTGGATTCGAGTAAAGGGTCCTATACAATGACTTCCAAGAAGGAGGACCCTCCAATAATGAAATATATTTATAATTACCAGAACAAGGCAGAAATTTCAAGAGATATTTCTCATCATCACCAGACAGTATTCACATTTGCGGACTGGCTTTTGTTTTTCTGTACATGTGTTTTTCATCATAATGTGGAAAAATCAAATCAAGTATTCATAATACATTAAGAAGAGTGCATCCGGGTAATCTTTAGGCAAGCTACTGATGTAGAGATAGAATCGCAACAAGTCCTCCTTGGACACCGTTTCAGCATCGACAACATCCTCGTTACAAGTTAGCACCCATAAGTCCTCTGAATTAACTCTCCTCAAGCTACCACGACAGAAAGGGCAAGACTCTGACTTTCTGTTCCTGCAAGTACATAAAAGAGTGTCTAAATTCAATACCCACCATTGCATATGACTCAACATGTATTTCTGTGCATTACACATAGTATAAGAAAAGAAATATACCATACACAGCTTATAAATAATATGACTTCCTATAAATTATATACTTTTGGATTAATACAATGTTTGATCCTTATAGTTTGCTCTCATTTTTGTTTTGATTCCTATAGTTCCAAACTATAGGCTTTTGTCTCAAATTTCTTTCCGTCCATAATGTTAACCCCTTTTAGTGTACTAAGAACCTAGACCATTTCCCTACAGTTTGAAACTAGAGGGATTAAAAGAGGGCAAACTATAAGGACCAAACATTGTATTAACCCTATATTTTTTCAGCAGTAACATTTTACATTCTATGTTAATATTGATTATTTGATCCCTAAAAGCTTTGATATAAACAATCCAATCCCTGAAAATTGTTTACTTGCTATAAATTAGCCTTCTGGGTCAAGTACAATTTCCTCGTCTATTCCTGCTTAAGATTGACCAAAACCAACAACCATTGAGTCTAAAAATACCCAGAAGCATCCATCTTTCAGAGACTAAAAAAATACTTTTGCTCAACATTTTTATTCGTGTAAAGTCATACATGGAGTCCACTCACTGAGAGTAAGAGTCAATTATAAACAAAGTAGGACTTCATACGGTGGATTCTCTGTAATTATGTGTGATAAACACACAAGTAAACACAAACTAAACCTACAAAAATGCCTAGCAGTTTAAGATAGAACGTAATGTGCTTACCACTTGCGATAGCATTTGATACACATGGCATGGCAGCAATTAGGCAGAACCATTTTGGTGCAAGGTTCCAAGCAGATTCCACATTCATCCTCTCTCTCAAGATCCACACTGCTTAGTCTCCCATCTGCTTCAATCATCTTCTTCGAACACGGACCTTCTATGCTACTAGAATAACCTTCCTTTGGAATTTCCAACTTGACCAAGCTCCCATGAAGCCGCTGGAGAGATGGCAATATAACGGCTAAAATTCACATTTGGAGGACATAAACAAATCAAGATATAGTTAGTAAAGACATCATAATCAATCATTGTTCTTTTTGGTAAAATAAATGAAGTTCCCTTTGGCAAGTCAATTATTTACACACCATAAAAGTCCTTGATGGTTGCCTTCCTTCCATGAGCAGATATGCTTGATCTTCCCTCTTTGTGAACCTATTACAAGTAGGAGGAAAATGAGAAATAAGCCTCTCACAAACATATCCCATAATGTGGAACACAATGGAACAATGTATAACCAAATTTCTCAAGTTAAGATCCAACAATCAATAAACATGCACAAATCAGAAAAAGTAGCCCATGTATGTCTACAGACCACTTATATCAGCGTTAATACAATGCTTTGTCCTTATAATGTGCCTTCAATTTGGATTTGTCCGATAGTTTCAAACTACAAATTTTGTTACCCCAAATTTATTCCGGTCTAAAATGTTAGTCCATATATTTTATTAAAATTCGGGACCATTTTGTCCCTTGAAGGATCAAAACCTATGGTGGAGGGATCAAAACCAAAATGAGGGCAAACAAGCAAAAGACCAAACATTATATTAACCTTATCCATAATTTTAAATTAAATTAAAAATACACACTTCAAATTTTATCAGGTGATAGTGTCCTTGTCCCTGTCAGCGTCATGTTCATCATCCATGTTTTCTCTGGCTAACAATAAATGAAACTCACCTTATAGATAAGCACATGAAAGAAGTTCAGATATCCCTGAAAAAGGCAAGTGCAAGAGCAATCCATCCACTGTAGCAAGAAGAGAAAGATTGGAGCCCAGTCATTGTAAACCAATTTCATTCGAAGAACAGTCCCACCCTTGGCTCTGGGAATCGCAGCAGCCCTAAACAAAAGGACCCAAAATCCAAAATTAGAGCAGAAACAACCCCGGAAATTAAATAAATACATAAATATACTGCCTCCAAATAAATTGATAATAAAATTAGGGCAAAATTACAAGTTCGACGAAACAGTTTCTTATATGGTTGAATTTAATCAACATGTAGGTCGAAAAAACGAGAAGTAACGAATTAATGACGAAAATGCTTTAATATGAGTATGAGGGTTTAGAACAAGCAAAATAATCAACAGCGAGTAGGGTATCCACTACGCTACTGATCGCTATGACTAATTCAACTTCCCAACGCCTATAATCAAAAACTGCTAAAAACCCGAACAAGGAACGAACTTGAAAATCCTCAAGAGTTTCCAAAATTAAAACGATGATCAGAAAAACAAAAGATAAAGAGAATAACGACAAATTGAACTTACAAAGCATTGGCATGTTGAATATCAGCCTCCAGCACTTTGAGGTAGTCCTGGTAAGGTAATCGGTAAAGCTGGTACGGCATCATATCCATCTTTCCCCAAAAAAAACTTTGTGGGAAGGAAGGAGAAGAATCAACTAGTGAGTAATAAGGTGAAGAGGGCCTAGAAAAAAAAGCAAAAAAGTGTGGGACTGAGGGTAATAATCAAGCCAAAAGCAGAGAAGGAAGGAAAGAAAGGAATGAATGATGGAATAAAAGGGGCTTCTGTGAATTTAATGGGTCTATCTGAAAGCTTTTCCTCAACCGTTTAGGCGGCTCTGGATATAAATCCTTTAGCGAAGACGAAATGGATAAGGGCGTAGTAAGGGTATGTATGTATGTTTTTGCCGTGGAAGAACGAATAAATTGATGAGAATGAAATGAGAAGATAACTTGGAGTTTGTAGGGAAGCTAAGCGCCGTATATTCCTTTCCAATCAGTATCATTATAACGTAAACGGGTGCTAAATATATGACTTAATTTATAAATTATGTCTTCCATCAAATAACTTTCTTTAAAAAAATTTACGTCGTCTTATATATAGAACTATATGTAATAAATATCTTAATCCCTTTTATAAGTAACAACTACTCTATTTCTTTTGGATGTAAAACAACTAATCTCTAAATTGTTAAACTGTAAGTAAAGTTGTGATAATGATTTAAACTTGTATCATGAATTCCAATCATAAATTTATGAGAGTTTTTCTTTACCATTAAATAGATATGTATAGTGTATTATTAAATAATTAAAATATAAAAAATGATAAAAAATTGATTCAAATTTATTTTAAATCTAAATAATTGAAATTAACTATATCAACTTTCATAAAGTATCATGTTTAACCAAAAAAAATTATATAAAATTCTTATATAAAGTCATTGAATATAGTCGAATAGAAAAAATTAACACAAATTTAATAGTAAGTTAATACAGTTTTGTAAGTTAAAAACGTAAAAATGGTATGCTCAATGTGTAAACTCACGAGTTTATTAAAGTTTACGACTAGCTCAGCAACTCAACTTGATTTTGTATGGTAGAAACATAAAAACAGTAAATTTATAAATTTAGAGAGTTAACTGATAAGTCTGACAACGATAACCACTCTAATTACATAAACTGAATTATTGGTTAAAATTAGGTAAAAATAAGGAAAAACTTAGTCAAATTGTTTATATCTATTTATTCAAGTTTTCCAATCAAATTTGACCATTTGTCCTATTTTTAAATTATTATCATTTAATTATAAACCCATATAAAAAAAATAAGACATATGATCAAGTTTGATTGGAGAACTTGATGTAATGAATATAAAGAATTTAGTGTAAGTATGGTCCTAAAAATAATATAGTTTTGTAAGTTAGAAACATAAAATAAGTAAATTTTATGTGTAAACATACGAGGTTATCAGAGTTTACGACTCGCACTAGATTACCAGCAACTTGACTTGATTTTGTAAGGTTGAAACATAAAAACAGTAAATTTATAAAGTTAACTCGCAAGTTTGACAATAATAACCCCTCTAATTATATAAAATGAATTATTAGTTTAAATTAGTTAAAAATAAGGAAAATACTTATGTCAAGTTGTTGATATCCATTTATTCAAGTTCTCCAATTAAATTTGACCATTTGTCATATTTTTGAATTATTATCATTTAATTATAAACTCATATAAAAAAAATAAAACATATGGTCAAGTTTAATTGGAGAATTGATATTATGGATATACAAAATTTGACGTAAATATGATCCTAAAAATAATATACGTTGACCGATGCAATATCCACACACACACAAACACACTCTTATTTATGAAATTGATGAGGGTGTGAGAGGATTTTTTTTTTTTGGGGGGGGGGGGGGAATAATGAGAGAGGATGAACGGCAAAAAACATAAAAGATATGAAAAAAAAATGTAATTAATTGAGGTAAAAATGAAAAAAATATTATTACATAAAGAAAATTGTTATTTATATACATGTAGTTTTTCCAAAGGCAACCAACACCGAGTGTTTTTTTATGTGTAAAAGTGATTATGTAGTTACAAAAGCGGAGTAAAAATATTCATTAACTGTTAATTTGCCTTTTTCTATATTAAAAATGATGACGAGGACAGTGATGTGGTGGTTAATGGGTTCTGAGTTGTTATAATTACAATTCAGCCCTAGAGACATTTCAACAAATTTCAATTCCTTTCTGAGTTATTATTTGCCAATTAATAGATTGTCTTCTCTAATTATCCCAACTCTCGTCTTCCTTGTAATCCTTGTCGTACTCTCTAAACACCATTAGATTTTGCTGTAATTTGTTTTTTATTTTGGGGTTTATGAATCAAATAAACAGATTGATGTTTTACTAACGTAATAAATAAAATTTTTTTAAGAAATCATAGATATGAAACCTCTCTTCCTCTCCCTCTCACTTAATCTCTTTCATTATTCTGTGTTCTCCTCTATGATTTTCCAAATGAAAACATTCGCTATCACTCCTAAATTTCCAAAAGATGGTAGTTCCAAGAAGATGCAAGAGCAAGAGGGTTGACTTGTGAGCAAGACATGCATGACCGAAGAGCCATGATCAATGAATTGCATTTGCCTAGACTTGAAGACGACTGAAAGGGGGATGAAGAAATGTGTGTGTGAGAAAGAGAGTTGGGGGTGTAGATTGAGAGAGGAGGAAAGAAGGGTTGTAGGGAGACTGAATTGAGTTAGCCACTTTGCTGACTTAAATGATGAGGTGCCATGTAATGAGTATTATTTATACAAGTTAGTCAAACTTTACGTCGTCAATAGATATCTGTATATACTTTGTAATCATATAATTACTTTTGAATTTTTTTTTTTAAGAAAAACATTTTGTATTGAAATGTACTTTTGAGAAAACTAATTTTACACCTTAACTCTTAAATATAAAACCAAATCTATGTGAGAGAATGTTACTTTCTACTTAGTACTGAACGGATTGTTTTTCCCCCTCCGAAGGATGGAGTATTATTTTAATGGAGCTAATACGATTAAAAATGATCTCGCTTTTCATGACAAAAGAGGGCATATTTTTTTTTTTTAAGGGAAACTGAGTTTCATTAACTTAAGAGTAAGAACATATGCATAGGCTACAACAAGACAAACCTAGCTCATTCATTCTTTTCCATTTACACAACTCAAACCAGAGGATAATCAAAGAAACAGAAATTAAATCCCCTGAAAAAATATAGGCATAATTCCTCTAACACAATATTGAGAGTTTAAATTTGAAAAAAAAGGTCATGGGAAAAATCGCATTAAGATCTCACTTTTAGAAAAATAATATCTATAAAATTCCATAACTACTTATTAATTGTTTCACTTTCACTCTTGAATAGTGTCACCTTAACTTATTATGGACAAGTTACATGACTTTTCAAATATTATAATTTTTGGCTTATACTTAAATTTGTGTGATTTTCCCAAAATCATATTCAAGGAGTTTCCCTAATAGTCACATATTGACCGTACTAATTCTTATTTTAATTATTTTGCATGAATACAAAATTTGTTAAAATTTGTTAATTTTAAATCTCAAAATTATCTTTAGTAAAATTCATTAATTCGAAGAGTTCTGATTAATTAGGAATATTAAGAAAGAACTTGATGATTTAAATAAAAAAACTCCTATATTATAAAACATATAGGAGGTTTCATAACAATAATGAGAAAAAAATAACACACACACTAGCTAGTTATATAAATGCGGGTAAAAGTGTAAAAATGCTCATGAACTTTGCTTTCAGGAGCATCTAGCACCATGTGCTTTTCTTTGAAGTAAAAGTACCCACGTGGTTACATTTTAGGAGCAAAAATATCCTTTTCGTTAGTTGACCGTTAACCTAGTGAAATTACCTTTTTGCCTTTAGTTTAAAATAATTTTTTTTTAAAAAAACAAAAATACCCCACCCCCACCTCCCTTTACCAGTGGGCCCCTCGCCGGCGGCTGCCCTCCATCGGCGACCACCTTCGGCAACCGGCCGCCGGAAATTTTTTTTTTTACTATTTTTAAAATAATTAAAACAAAAACAAAAACACCCCACCCCCCACCTCCCCTTGCCGATGGGCCCCACCGCCGGCTCCACCATGCCGGCGGCCGCCCTCCGCTGGCAATCGGTCGCCGTTGACCACCTCCAGCGACTGGCTGCCGGCGATTTGTTTTTTTTTTTTTTTACTATTTTTAAAATAATTAAAACAAAAACAAAAAAAAAGCCGGCGGCGGGTGGCTGCCAGCATGGGGGGCCGGCAGTGGGGTCCACCAGCAAGGGGAGGTGGGGTATTTTTGTTTTTAAGTCACTCCCGCGCTTTAACACTAGCTCCAACCAGTCATGCACGTGGCATTCCGCAGCTGGTATTTATTATTCCTACGTATACCTTCCCTATTAGTGTAGTTAAAGACATTAAGACCAAGAACGCCTGCTTTTACATTTTAATCTTCTCATCAAGACGGACAACGATGTCTGCATTATATTGCATCGCCTCATTATTTCCTAACGCGTATTCCATTCCAAGTCGACCACACAAAATACCATTCAATTTTGACTCCACTTTCTGGATATATTATTCACCTTTTTTTTTCTCTTAATTGCCTTGTCAAATTACTTTCCATATTCTAATTAATGAAGCACAATCCTGTTTGTTTGCTTTCGGGCGCGCACTTTTACATATATATAAGGTCATGCAGGGGAGGTTTTATTATGTTTGGCTCTTATTACATAATAATTTAACGCGTCAATTAAACGCTACAAACAAACCAAAACTTTCCTGAACTTTCCAGTTATCCCAAAAAATAAGGCTACAAACATATATATAACTTTGACCCTCCATCACCAAGTATATAAAATGACATAAAAATCCTTTCATATATATGTTAGACCTGACTGTCACCCAAGAGGAGGGTGAATTAGGTTTGAATAAAACTTTTGGAAACTTAGAAAATCTTTTTGCAACTTACTAAAGGAGGTTTGAATGACAATAATAATTTATAAACCAATAGACAGTCATTCAAAACATATATGCTGAAATGTAAGAGTTTAGGGAAGAGAATGTGCAAACAGAGATTTATACTTGTTTTCTAAATAAACAATAAGGTCGGACTTGTCCTGAGATTGAGTCCAGAGGCCTACATACCCTTATCAGGGGTCAAAGTCCACGTAGTTCGGTATAATACTGGGCGTTTAGCTAGAGGGAGTGGGGTGTGT
This sequence comes from Acacia confusa, assembly GCA_037074495.1. Taxonomy (NCBI): domain Eukaryota; kingdom Viridiplantae; phylum Streptophyta; class Magnoliopsida; order Fabales; family Fabaceae; genus Acacia; species Acacia confusa. Next base: position 30,470,366 of record CM073505.1, read on the forward strand.
GCTCTGTGTATACTTGAATGATAAGGTTGAGTTAACAACATATGCATACCTTGTGAGTGCACACTAACGTATATATATAGAGTGTACTTGGGGCCTTGATACGCTATTTACTCCGTACGTGGTCCCACTCGCAATTGCTCTACTATCTGTATGGCTTATGGCGGTTAGCGAGATAATAGGGATAATATCTTACCAGATAATTCTTTACTTTTATTAGCGGACCCTGTTAGCTTTGGGCCTAGTGAAGCCCAATCTGCTTGTCCGTAACAGATGCCCCCAAGCTCAGTGTTTCAGGCTTTTAACATGCCGAGCTTAAGCAGTTTTGACCCGTCCTTGGTTTCGCTTTCACAATATGAGACTTGTTAGTTCTCTGTGTGTTTTGATGATAATCGACAATTGTAAACTCAATTTGAAGTTTGTCCTTGGAAAGTTGTAAAACTTTCTGTTTAAGGCAAACTCGAGTTTGGACTTGACAGACAGAAGCTCAGATTTTACAATGTTGGCCAAACTCTAGTTTGTATAGGCAAACTCGAATTTGCAGAGTTACAGAGAGCTATCAAAGTTTACAAGAGTTGTAAACTCAAGTTTGTGTTTATAAACTCGAGTCTAGATCAAAGGCAGTGTACTACACTCGAATTTCAACTTGTTTCCAAACTCTACCTTTGATTCTGAGAAACTCCAGTTTACAAGAAAGTTTATGTGCTAAAAGTTTAAAGACTTGTAAACTCGAGTCTATGATTTGGAAACTCGAGTTTGAGATCAAACAGAAGCTTCAACGTTTTATCAAGTTTTCCAAACTCCAGTTTCAGTTTTACAAAGTCCAGTTTGCAAAATGCAATAGCCTTCATGTTTTCAATTTTCACTGGAAACTCGAGTCTGGATTATGTAGACTTGAGTTTGGCATAAATAGAGATACTCGAGTTAATACTTGTTTTCTAAACTCCAATTTAAATTTCAGTGACTCCAGTTTGTACTTAAATGAAAAGTTTTCAAAGTTTCAATATACACTGAAACTCGAGTTAGATTTCTGGAGACTCGAGTTTAGGACTATTTGAAAATACTCGAGCTATTACATGATTTCTAAACTCCAGTCTGCATTTCTAAACTCCAGTTTTGAAGCTGTGAACTTAAACTTAAGTTTTTCATAAAAGCTTCAAACTCGAGTCAGTCACTAAATGACTCGAGTTTAGCCAAGTGTTCAAAATCTCATTCAAGACCAACTCGCGACTTTCCTCTCTGTAAGAACCAAACTCGAGTCAGTTACTTGTCAACTCGAGTTTAGGAAACTTTCAAACATATCTTGCTCTCTGGATGAACCTCAAACTCGAGTTTAGAACAACAAACTCGAGTTTGCATCGGTAACTTTTGAAAACCAGATCAAATCAATCTGCGAAATCATTATGGGTTAATATGAAATTATCATATCTTGTTGAATTATTATTTCTAACGTTATTGATCAAGTTTTTGATAAGTTTCAGACAGGTTCATCACAAGATTAGAGAGAATCAAAGATCCAGAATAAGTGCATTTAATGAAGAACCAAGAACAAGGCTGATTCTTCTCCCTTATCCCAAATGTTTAGTTCAGACCATTGGAACACATTAAGATCACCTCAAATGGTCAAATTAAGATCGTGGAATGACAAAGAATCTGGAAGACGTTCTACAACAACATATACCAGGATTTCAGCAAAGAATTGAAAGAACAGAGCAAAATTTGCAACTGTCATTTTCCAGATCTGCAACTAAACGTTAGAGAAGATATTGCAAAGGCTAGTTCATCTAGTTAGGCTATAAAAGGCTATGAAGACTTAGAGCAAGATACACAATGAACCTACACTTGAACACATTTACATTTTTGAGTCTGTATTGTGATTCTTTTATCTGTTCTTCAGTGATTATCAATAGTCACTCTTTTGAGAGATTGAAATTCTTTTAAAGTATTTGGTTGTGTAAACTCAAGGTTGTGGAACCTGTGAGTTGGGTTGTTTAATTACAAGGTGTAAGAGGGAGCAAGTCCTAGGTGATTAGGATTGTGTCTTGTCTTCATTATTGTAGTTAGAAACCTGTTGAACTAGTAGAAACACCCAGAAGGTATCTGGGGACTGGATGTAGGTCAAGGTTAAGACCAAACCAGTATAAATCCTGTGTGTCTGAGCTTTTCTTTCTCTACTCTTTCATTATTCATTTCTTAAGCTTTATTTTTTAAGAGTTGAAAAGAAATTTTAAAATCCCCAATTCACCCCCTCTTGGTGATTTCTTCCACTTTCAAGACTAAGTCCACGTTATCTTGGACAAAATTTTTAATTCTTCGTCATTCTTAATTGAGACTAATCCCTTCTGTTCTCTGACTTAACTCGTTCGCCGAGGTTTTCACTATACCCCAACTTTCATTATCATGTCGTGTCGAGTTACTTTTCTCCAGTACGTGTTCCCTTAGTTGCCCCCAAGTCCAGGGTAAATTGGAACCGCCTTAAAAATAGGCGCTCATGATTCTGAGGTATTGGGATGCGTAGCGGCGTATCGAAACTGACGTCATCCACTTCTCTGCCAGCAGTCTTTGGTTTTTGTGCTCATTAAATGCTCGCGACTTTTCAAGATTCATGATTGCAATTTGCTTTAGGGTTTTGCCAGCTGTACCTACTCCTTAGTATCCGTCTGACGTCACGGGTCTCTTCGTTTTGCATTCGCGCCCGTTGAAGTCTTTTGAAACTGCCTCTTCAAATCGTCTCTTTATAACGTGAATGTCGCGGTGTTTTCCTTTTTTACGCTCTGAGTTTCCTGTTATCATCAAAAGAGAACACTCCAACCCAAGCGTTCCAAGTCCAAGTCTCGTTCTTCATCTTTAGCAAGTTCTTCTATCCCAGGTACATCTTCATTGTCGGTTTTTGCTTTAAGTGTGTTTGCTGCTTCTCCCTTTCTTCTTCTTTTGTGAAAATTGTGCTCTTGCCATAGTTGCGTTTCTGGGTATCTTTGGCTACTACCCTAGGATTCTGTGTTAAGCACTATTTTTCTGGGTTTTCTTGAGGGATTCTTTAGTTTTTATGGATAAAAATCCAAATATACTCGTAGATATTTATGGTAGGCCTATTTCGGAAGAAGATTGGGAAGTTATTAAAAACATGCCTGAAAAAACTGCATTCTGGTTGCACGGCGCTCATCGGTCTGAGGCAGCCATGGCTGCAGATGTTCTTAAACCTTATGGGAGTAGTAACTATAGTAGTAGCCATAGAATTCCTCCTCCTCCTCCTCCTCCTAGAGCTTCTCGTTCTTCCTTATCTCGGCCTCCCATACCCACTAGAGACCTTCCCAGTTTAGCCACTAGGCTTTCGTCTCCTGTTAGGGCAGTTCCTATTTCGGCTTCACGGCCTTTGACTGTTAGTAGAGTCCGCCCAACCCCGGTCATTCCTTGCGAGACTTGCCAACATGAGGCTATTGCCTTTGTCAACCTTGGTCAGGAGGTGGTGGCCGAGACAATGCTTAGGAGTTGCACTCACGGATTTGCTCCCATCCTAACATCAAAGAGTGTGTTGCATTGCATGCCTGCACGCCGAGGTAGATTTCTATCTAACTCATCTTTGCTTCTTGTTTATTTATATAGGTATAGATGGCCTCTTCCTCTCAGAATAGTGAAAGGTCGGTGGCCGAAGAATCATGTTCTACCGACGTAGTCCATAGTTCGTATCACTTCATTATATGCCTAGAGGTTACTGGGATCTTGAACAAGATGACCTGGGAAGAATTTAGGGTGCCTACTCTTAGAGATGGCGAGGGGTATACCGTTCGGTTACCTTTAGAAGGAGAGTCGGTAGCGTCATGGCGTGTCAGGAAATCTTCTCACTTCTTTTTCATGTACCAAGATGTGGTTACCCTTTTGGGTGCTTCATTCCCTTTGTCGGACTTTACTATAGAGAATTTGAACCATTTACACCTAGCCCCTACACAATTGCATCCAAATAGCTAGGCTTACGTTCTTGGCTTTGAGAATTTCTGCAAGGAACAAGAAATACCCTGTACCGTTTCTTTACCTTTCCATTTCTTTTCCCCTGTAAACACCTATAAGACCAAAGAAGAGCCCCTAGAGTTTGAATGGACCCATCTTCAGGGTATTCGCTATAAGAAATTGTTCAATCCTTACACAGAGTCATTTAAGGGTTTTAAGTCGGCTTATTTTAAGGTTGAAGTCATTCCTTCCCAGGTCCTATGGCTCCTCCGCCTAAACGACTGCGGGGAGTTAGAGGAAAGATTTCCCCTTTATTGGACTCACGACCACCATAATTTAGGAACCAAGGCTTTTAGCTCAAAAGTAACCAAACTTACCCCGGAAGAGGAGAAAGATAAGGGGCTGCTAAGGGATCTCGGCAAGGCAATGGGGCCTTTCGACACCAAGATGTACTTATCTGTTCCTTTAAAGAAACAGAAAAGAAAAACAAGTACGCTTGGCGTTTGTAGTAATATTTCTTACTTTGTCTATTTTATCGGGTTATTGATTGTTTCTTATTGTGTAGAACTAACTATGCCACCAAAGCCTTCAGCTCTGGCAGCGCCGGCTTTCATGAAGAAACTTGGTGGAAAGCGGAAAGCAGCTGAGGCCAAGAAAACTAGCCCAGTTCCACCCCCCAAGAAGTCTTTCATTACACCGACTGAACCAATTACCAAAGTAGTTGCTCTGCCTTCGTGTTCGTCTCCAACTGTTGGCGGTGGTGCCTCTTCCCCTTTCACGGCCCTTCCCTCTCCGACCCGATACACTTCACCATCATTTATGTTTGAGAATCCGGTCGACTCTGAGGTTTGCAATGGTATTCGCCCTCCTTTAAGCTGGTTCATGCCCTTGCCACCATCTTCTGAAGAGAAAGACATGCTGATGGACATCAAGCATTTCACTCTTCGTGAAAGTGGAAGAAATCACCAAGAGGGGGTGAATTGGGGATTTTAAAAATTCTTTTCAACTCTTAAAAATGAGGCTTAAGAAATGGATAATAAAAGAGTAGAAAAAGAAAAGCTTAGACACACAGAATTTATACTGGTTCGGTCTCAACCTTGACCTACGTCCAGTCCCCAGATGCCTTCTGGGTGTTTCCACTAATTCAACAGATTTTCAATTACAACAATGAAGACCAGACACAATCCTAATCACCTAGGACTTGCTCCCCCTTACACTTTGTGATTGAACAACCCAACTCACAGGTTCCACAACCTTGAGTTCTCACAAACAAATGCTTTCAAAAATTTACAAACTCTCAAAAGAGTAGATAAGGATAAACACTAAAGAACAGGTTGAAAATAACAATACAGACTCAAATTTCAAAGTATAATCAAGATAGCTTCGTTGTTTGTAAGTTGCTTTGAGTTTTCACAACCTCTTATAGACTGAATGGATAAGCTAGCCGTTGCAATTCTTTCTCTAATGTTCAGCTGCAATTTTGGAAAAATAGCAGTAGCATATTTTGCTCTGTTCTTTGAATTCTTAGCTTGAATCTTGGAATTTAGTTGTTGCAGAAGGTCTTCCAGATTTTTAGTCATTCCTTTAACTTAATTTGACCGTTTGAGATGATTCTTATGAGTTACAACGGTCTGAGCTGAACATCTGGGATAAGGGAGAAGAATCAGCCCTGTTCTAGGTTCGTCATTTAATGCATTTATCCTAGATCTTGATCTCACCTTGATCTTGGCTAAACGTTATATGAAAAACACTCAAAACTTCATCAAGGACATTAGAAACAATAATATCATATCATGAAATAATTTCAGGAAGACCCATTAAGATTTCGCAGATCAACATCATTTGATTTTTCAAAATCCCTGATGCAAACTCGAGTTTGTTCTTCTAGACTCGAGTTTGGGGTTCTTCTAGAAAGCATGTCCATTGATTAGAGGTCTAAACTTGCAGTCTGTAAAAGCTAACTCGAGTTTGGCTTTTACAGAGAGAACTATCGGGCTTTGGACTTGGCATGGAATTTTGGTCCTGCTCCTAGACTCGAGTCAATTAGTGATTGACTCGAGTTTGGGTCTATGTTTGAAGAACAAGCCTAAGTTCGTGATTTTCCAGACTGGAGTTTAGGAGACAGACTGGAGTTTTGGAAAGATGGTAAAAATTCGAGTGTTTCTCTATTTGTCCTAAACTCGAGTTTACAATGACAGACTCGAGTTTATGTTTGAGCTAAAACTATTCAAATCTTTCTGTTTGGTCTAGACTGGAGTTTGTAACTCTAGACTGGAGTTTATAACTTGGCCTGGAATTTGAGTGTCTTTCTGTTTGGTCTAGACTGAAGTTTAGGAATCCAGACTCGAGTTTGGCTTGCTTGGGATTCTGACTGCTCTCTGTATCTTCCAAACTTCAGGTTTGGTTTTGCAAACTGGAGTTTGGCTTGTTGTGAAAATTTCTGATTGCTTTCTGTAACTCCTCAAACTCGAGTTAGTCCAAGTAGACTCGAGTTTGGCTTTCTTCGCAGAAGTAAGCAGCTTTCTGTCAACCCTCAAACTCGAGTTTTCATACCCAAACTCGAGTTTGCCTTTGACAGTGAGATTTTCATATTGCCAAAAACAAACTTCATATCAAGTTTACAATTGCTAGTTATCATCAAAACACATTGAGAACTAACACTTCGTGCTGCTGGACTTCCTCAGGCTGTGGCCTATTTCAAGGCTCATTTACAACCCACAAGTTTAGTTTACCCAGGCACTTGTGAAGCCAAATCTCTCACTGACTCCCCCTTACACACTGTAAGGATATAATCGATTCCCACTCAAGATCACCCAATCTTGACTAACTCTCAAATTTCAAATAGAATGATTACAATAGATCTTCTCTATCAGAAGTGAATATGTAAACACTGAAGTACAAGTCATTCATCTTACTCTCTACTCTCTACTGTAAATTATGAACATTGAGAAACAGAGTATATGAGTATCAACGGTGAAGCAGTAATATCATTTCTTTGGCTTCATTGAAATCATTTATCTATCGTCACTTCTTCCAGTTTAAAGACTTCGCAATTTATAGGTTATTGTGTTTTGACCATTGCGAGCGTTCGACCGTTGGAGATCAGTTGGAAGTAGCCGTTAGAGAAATAGCCGTTGCTTCTCACGTCATCATCTGTTTTTTATTGCATATCAAGGAATTAATAATCTTCTGGAACTCATTAACATCTCATCAAACATGGTTAAAGATAATGATGAAGTAGCAGAAAAGAATCCAATCATACTTAGAATCGATTATGTTTAATCGGCAATCTGACAGAATAGGCATATCTGGTCTGTAACACGATTTGCTTCAAGTCACAAGTTCAACCTCGAGTTTTTCACTAACCTCGAGTTATAGGAACAGCCTCGAGTTTCTGTGACAGGTCTTAGTTCAGCGGAAGAGATCTTAATCATTGCCTTAACCTCAAGTTTTATTTCCTTACCTCGAGGTTTTATGTAAACTCAAGGTTATAATATTACCTCGAGTTTTTATACACCATTTTGAGATTAAGAGTCAAATGAAAAGATCTAAGATAGAGAGAGAGCTCAACCTCGAGTCAAGGAGTGTACCTCGAGTTTTTGCCTAAACTCGAGGTAATATGTTTTGCCTCGAGGTTTCGAAGAGATTGATTAGAAAGGCTATTAAGCGCTATACCTCGAGGTTAATTTGTAACCTCGAGTTTTGTCACAACCTCGAGGTAAATTCATTTGCCTCGAGGTAATTTGACAGAGAACTCAGTATATGACTTTTATACTCTGTTGACTAAGTTCAAGCAACCATAACATCTCCGTTCGTTAAGCATCTTGGAAAATCGCATATATCCCAAGAATACTCTTTCCAATGCAAGAAGAATCATCTCCTAACTCATTGTATGTTGAGCATTATGATCAGATAAATAACAGTTGTTCTTCAACCAACGTTTTTGCACAATCCTGAACAGACTTTCAACTTCCAAAAATCATATCTCTCTCATTTGATCTTTGTTTTCTGTGATCTTGATGTTTTTGGAAATGTGTGTGAATCTAGTTTCATATGCCACCGATTTCAGCTCATTCCGATTTGTAGTTTGTGAGATATCCTCAATTTAGTGAACCTTGATCTGCTATATGACGATGACAGATGGTGTAACTTCAAAAATTTATAACTCTCTCATCTGATCTTCTTTAAACTTGAATTTTTTTTCAAGATGACACATTGGATGTCTAGTTTCATACAAAATTGATTTCACCTCAATCCAATCTCTGGTTTAGAAGATATCATCGATTTACTAGACCTCGCCCGAAACAGAGTAGAACAGAGTTGCTGAAAGGCACTCCTACCTCGAGGTTGGTTGTTCTACCTCGAGTTTTGACCCTAACTCAGGTAAATGACTCTACCTCGAGGCAATCCATCCAAAAACACGTTTTTGCTTTTTTTGAACTCATCCCAAAGCTTATTTTAACTCCGATTTGAGCCATTTCAATTCTCATTTGATCGTGGAGACTTCTAGAATCAATCTGTGGGCTTGTATAGTGACTTTCTCATTCCTTTCAACAATATTTTTCTTTCTTTCTTCTCTTCTCTTGATAATTTAACTCTTTCTTTCTTCTCTTCTCTTCTCTTGTTCTTTATCATTTTGATTCCACATCTTCTTTTCTTCTTGATCATTCTTCATAAATGACTTTCACATTTTGAATCTACATTAAATTTAGGAATTAGTCAATGTGGCATGTAAACTTTTTGCTCTAAAGACATCTATATAAGACATCATCAAAACTAATCATATCTAACAATATATATTAGAAATCATGTTTTAAAACTGCTTTCAAATAAAATAGTTTTTTTTTAAAAAAAAGTCGTTGGCGGCTGGTCGCCAGAGGTGGGCTCCAGTGGCGAGAGGCCGCCGGTGTGGGGGGGCTGGCGGTGGGGCCTATCGGCAAGGAGAGGTGGGGTATTTTTGTTTTTTTTTAAATTATTTTTAATTATTTTAAAAATAGTTATAAAAAAAAATTCGCCGGCGGCCGTTCACTTCCGGAGGGTGGCCACCGGCGTGGGGAGGCCGACGATGGGGCCCACCGGCAAGGGGGAGGTGGGAGGTGGGGTATTTTTGTTTTTTTTTTAAAATTATTTTAAAAATAGTTAAAAAAAATTCGTCAGCGGCCGGTCACCGGAGGTGGTCGCTAACGGCAGGCGGCCGCCGGCGTGGAGGGGTTGGCGGTGGGGCCTACCGGCAAGGGGAGGTGGGGGTGGGGTATTTTTGTTTTTTTTTTAATTTTTTTAAACTAAGGGCAAAAGGATAATTTTACTAGGTTAACGATCAACTAACGGAAGGAGTATTTTTGCTCCTAAAATGTAACCACGTTGGTACTTTTGCTTCAAAAAAAAGCACATGGCGCTGGACACTCCTGAGGGCAAAGCTCATGGGCATTTTTGCATCTTTACCCTACAAATGTGCACACACAAGTAAAACCAACTAGAGTACTTAAATAAATAATGGGTTAAGATACAAAAATATACATGAACTTTTTCTTCAGGAGTACGCAGCATCATGTGCTTTTTTTGGGAGCAAAAATATACATGTGGTTACTATTTTAGAGCAAAAGTCACATCCCACTGTTAAGTTACTGTCCACCGCTGTTAAGTTACTGTTCACTTTATCTCTTTCTCTCTCATCATGATGAACAGTGACTTAATTATGGGATGTGACTTTTGCTCTAAAATGGTAACTACGTGTTTATTTTTGCTCTAAAAAAAAGCATATGGTGCTGGGTGCTCCTGGGAAAAAGCTCATGTGTATTTTTGCACCTTAACCCATAAACAATTGACTAAATTATACATAATATTTTTATTTTTTTTAATTTTTTATTTCTTTTGCCAGCAGAATCTTTTAAACTTTGGTTCATCATAACTTAAATTCACTTTTACGTACATTTATACCTGTAACTCTCACTACTATTAATTTCGTATACTATCACATATCCACACACAACTTAAATTTTTTGGGTTATCTATAAATCAATCACAGTTCAATAAGTTTTATAAAAATTTGTGTAATTGTTATAGTGGGAGATTATCTATAAATAGTTGAAAGGTCGTGGAGAATATATTAATAGTATTATAAAGTTTTAAAGATCAAGGGAGTCATTTAAACATTTTCCGGTTATCTCAACAAGTTGTTGATTGGTCTCCTACTTATACTAGGCTACTAGCGTTGAAGAATTATAAATAAATATGTTTTCTTCTTCTTCTTCTTCTTTTTCTGAAATATACCTTTCTACCGGGGATTTGTTTTTTAAAGCTGTCTGATGATCAATTTTACTATCAGCATTAGCATGCTTGACATTATATACTCTATTGATCAGCAAAAACTTAATGTATCAGAAGTCTCTATTTTAATTCATCAAACAGTCTTAACCATCTTCTAATAATATTCGAGTCATCTAATAAAAAAACACATTTGATTCATTCACCCAATTGAATCTGATTCCACTTCATAAAAAAAAAAAAGATTTAAAAAGCTTTTTGAAAATCTTAGTTGTATTTTTAGAAAGGGGGCTAGAGTAATTTGAAGACTGATGATGAGGATAGATTCTTGTATTTAACGGTTGCCCAAAAAAAAAAATTATTTAATGATTGACCAAAATATTATATCGCTACACAATACTATATGCTATTCAAATGCGTCCCCAGTTTTAACAATGTAAAATGCAAAGGCTAATGTTGGTATATATATCCAATTTGATAATTAAACAAATAAAAGCGTGCCAGTGAGTGGAATTTTTTTTTCCCACCTGAAATGGAAATTTAATTAATACCATTGATCTGGTGTAGATCACAAGTTGGGTTGGACTTAGCTTGGGGTGAAATCCCGGGGTCCTACGTACTACAGTGTGGATCAAAGTCCACGTAGTTCGAGAGTATACGGCAGGCTAATGATAGCCAGAGGGGGTGGTGTGTGTGTTCTGTGTGAATAGAAAAGCTAAGGTTTCAGAAGTGTGTACCTTGTAAGGGGTTTACCCTATTTAAGCGTACCTAGGCCCTATCTTAATTAGTTAGATTTGTCCTTTATTTTAGCGATATTAAGATATGCTTTTTTGAATAATCTCCTCCTTTCATAGGCAGTTACCATCATGATAGATATTATTGATAAAACCACTCCTATTTTCAAGGAAGCGGTTATGAGCATAACTGAACCCATTTTGACTGGGCTCTTTGGTTATTGGGCTGGGCCCATTTATGAGATATCCGTAACAGTTGCCCCCCAGCCCGGTTGTTCAGGGCTCCGAGCAGCCGGGATGTATTTGTCAGGTTACGTCCTGTGTTCTAGTTCATTTCGCCGTCCTGAAGTTTTTGATTTCTAGTTCTTTCTTTTTCCGAGGTCGGACATTTTTGGTCCCCGGGCTACCCCATCTGTCATTAATTTGCATTCCTGTTTATTTGGGTGGGACGCGGGTGCCCCCCAGCCCGGTTAATGTGGGTCGCATTCGTTTGCTATCCCGAGAGAACATTAATGTTCTATAATTTTGATTCTAGGCCGAACTCCTCCCATGCCTTCTCGAACTTTCCTTCTTTATTGGTGTCAGATAGTATTGATATTTCTACCTGGTCTTACTCCCCGTTTACAGGTACTTTGTCTAGTTTTTCGTGGATCGGGACTTGTTGCCCCCAAGTTTGAGATTGCATGGGGAGTTAGGTCGGACGACCGAGGTGTATTCGTGTGGTTGGCCACGTGAGCATTTGAAGCCAGGATCATTGTCCGCCTCATCTGTTGATTCAACGTTCGTCTTATCTCGAGGCCACGAGTGTCATCATTGCCTCCTGCTGATTTGATGTTTACTAGCCGGCCTCTGAGTGGAGCAACTGCCCCACTATCTTGGTTTTCGTGTTTGCTTAACATCAGCATTAAATGCGCACGCCTTTTAACGTCCACGTCACTATTTCGTGTATGGGCCCTTTGGGCCTTTGGCGGTTGAGTTTCCTGACTCTCATTCGCCTGCTTGCTTTGTTTATAAGAGCCTTCGACTTTCCTCTTCTTCTATTTTGAAAACCGCCAAACCTTGAGTTTTCTTTTTGAGAGAAATTTGCAACCAGTCACTAGTTCATTTTCCTCAGATTCCCAGTTCTGATCTTCGTGGCTCGCGCATTTCCTCTTCCCTTAATTTATCTCAAACCAGGTATTTTCCTTGTTTCCTTCTCTGGTTATTTGGCTGTGTTCTTCTCTTTCTCTATCTCTTGGTCTTTCTTTTTCCTGGGTAGGTTATTGTGAGTTCTTTCAAGTTTCTTCCCCTTTGGGCTCTGGCTTCTGCTTTGTTCTTGAACTTCTCTAAACTTCTGGTCTATTCAATCCTTTTTCTCTGTCTCTGGGTTCCGGTTTCCTGTTTAAATTCTATCTTCTCGGGATGAGCCATCAAGGTTCTCCTCCGCCTTTTAATCCAAATGCTTTTTCCCCGGAAGAGGCCGAGCTTATTCAGCGCATGCCTCCCCGGACAGCTTGGTGGCTGTACGGGAAACCTCTGACCGAAGAACAAAAGAGGGAAAACGTTCTCTGTGGTTATGGCGGAGAAGGTGGTAGTCAACCAGGACGGTCTGGTCGGGTTAGGGGAAGGGCTCGAGGTCGGTCTGAGTCTGTAGAGCCCGAAAGTCTAGGCCGGGGGATTGTTGCCACTAGGGTTTTTTCTTTAGAGTCGCCCTTGGGAAAGAGTAGGAGGGAAAATCCTCCTCTACCCATTTCTTCCTTTCCTCAAAAAGCGGAGCCCCTCATCTCCCTTACTCGGCCTATCGGCCCGTGCGAGGAATGTTCTTGGCTGATATCTGAAGCCACGATGGTTGGCCGGTCATGGGAAGCTGAGGAAATAGCTTCGCGATGCCGGCATATCCAACCGCGGGTTGTTGAAGCCGTTTCTACCCGTACCGCTTTACTACCTTCAGGTATCATCTTCCTCGTTTCTAATTTATTTTTGTTTTGCCTTTTCTAGGTAGTATGTCAACTTCTCCCCATCCTGTCGAGGATTCCGGATTCGTGGAGTCAGCGGCTGCCTGTATTCCACGTCATCTTGCTGAAAAGTATGACTGGGTTGCGACCGGGGTGCTATCCAAGCTCTCGAAAGCCACGACCAATCAGATCGCCGAGCTCCCATTAGGGGACCGGGATCATTGTTCTTTATCTCTTCCCGGCCCTCCTGAACCGGTGTGCATTGCCTGGGAAGGGAATTAGCGTTCTTTTTTCTTCTTCTACCTAGATTTCGTTAAAAAACTCGGCCTTCATTTTCCATTTACCAGGTTTCAAGTAGATCTTTTAAACATTCTTCAGCTAGCCCCTACTCAGCTTCACCCTAACTCTTGGGGTTTCATTATTGCGTTCGAGCGGCTTTGTCGATTTTTAAATCGTACCCCCACTACCGGAACATTTTTTTATTTTTTTAATATCCAAAGGGCTCGTCAACCCGGGGAGCTCGAAGAAAAGAGGGGTTGGGTTTCTTTCCGGGGGAAACCGGACAAGAAGCTTTTCCATGTGGCAACCGACACCTGGAAAGGCTTCAAGGTTTCTTTTTTCAAAGTTAGTGCTGAACCCAGTCATAAACTGTGGTTTTTTCAGGGTGTCGATTCCAGCTCGGTGGAGCTGCTGTTTCCTCTGTATTAGTCTAAAACTCACTATAACTAAGACCAGACATTTTTGCATCCTTCGATGATAGCTTAGAGCCAGCCGAGGTTGAGACTGTGATAGCTCTGGTTGACCATGTGGTCGAGAGGGATATCATTGATTCCCGGATTTTTATTCGACAGTCGGTGGAGGAATTGTACCCACCGAGTATGATTTCTGTTGGTTGTTTGTTGTTCTTTGGATTTTTTTTTTATGCCTCTTGTCCTTTCTGATGTTCGTTATGTTTTTTGTAGTGCCTGACATGAGGAAGGCTTCTTTTCAAGAACTGGCCGAGAAGCTCTGAGCTAAGGCCAAAAAGAAAGGGGAGTCCTCTTCCCAGAAGAAGGCTGTGGTTACTCCTTCGCCTACAAAAACTACTTCTGAGAAGAGGGCTGCGCCCTCTCCGACCCATATGGAGCTCATTCCGCGTAAGCGATCGAAGTCGGTGGCAACGTCATCGATTTTGGTCGAAGAAGAGAGTCCGGCCTTTGTCCCGAACGCCAGTGCTGCCACAAGCGTCCCTCCTCCTCTACTTCCTAGCAAGTCTCGCCTTCACTCGCGGGGTGAGGTATGGACTGATGGGGTCTCGGAGGAGCTTAAATACGCGGTGAAGCTCCCCAGCAAGTATTTCAGTGGTGAGGCCTTTGCCGACTCCGACCTCGATCACCTGCAGGTTCTGCAGGACTATCTGATGGAGACGGCCGGCGTGTTGGACGCTTATGCTGTCGTTAAGCACAAATATGCCAAAGCTGCAGCCGAGATTGCCAAGGCTCGGATTGAAAAGAAAGAGGCCGAGATTAGGCAGGCGGAGGCTGAGGAGGTGCGCCTGAAAGCGGAAGAGGCTCAGATAAAGGCGGTGGAGGAGCTATCAAAGGCCCTTACTGAAAGGGATTGGTTCTCCGCCAAACTTGACGCCAGTCAGGCCCGAGAAGACACGCTGAATGCCTCACTGTACACCTTGCAGGGTCAGTATGCGAGGGTGGTAAAGGACCTTAATCTCGCTCACTCCGACCTCGACGATTCGAAGGTCGAGCTGGTGGCGTCTGCTGCCGAGGTGGATAAGCTGGAAGTCTTGGTCGTAGAGATGGCTGCTGAAGCTTTCAACCTATGCTTGGCCCAAGTCCAAGTTCTGAATCCCGATATTACGATGAATTTGGACGCTGTGGATTTCAGAGCTTTGGTAGAGGACGGGCAATTTATACCAGCACCGTTTTCTCCGGTCGAAGAGTCCGAGCTCTCCGGTCGAAGAGTCCGAGCATCTCACAGAGAATGACCGTGGTCAAGTAGCTGAGGAAGATGCTCCGACGACTGACGCCCCTCGCTCCCCTGTGCCCGGCCAAGCCCAAATTTGATGCTGTTCTTCTAGGACCTTTTTATGTTTTCCTTTGATGTGTAGTATTTTTACTTTCATTTTTGTTTTTCTGTAATCTGGGGCCTCTGCCCTCAAAATTAATACCATGACAAGCCGGTGTTCCCGGATATTTCTAGCATCTTCAGCTCGTCTATCTTGTTAGTTTTTATTTTCATCCTTTAAACCAAACTCGTGTTTTAATTCACCAGTTGATGAGTAAAGGGGAACGTAATCCATGCACGAAGCTCGGTTCTTTATTTTATGACTTAGCCAAAGTCAAGATATATTGCGCAGAATCTGCTGGATATTCAACCGACGTTTTAACAAACGGGCCATGTTTATTAATGGTCGGGCATTCTAAACAATAGATGATTTTCA
Organism: Acacia confusa; assembly: GCA_037074495.1. Classification (NCBI taxonomy): domain Eukaryota; kingdom Viridiplantae; phylum Streptophyta; class Magnoliopsida; order Fabales; family Fabaceae; genus Acacia; species Acacia confusa. The sequence goes on from CM073505.1 coordinate 30,485,677, forward strand.
AAAATTATCTAAGTACTTTATTTTGTAAAGTACCTTACCGAGATGGTAGCCAACTGCCACATGTTCGAGCCCTAATATCCTTTTTGAATAGGAGCCTAAACATTTCAACTTGATTAGGATCTTTTATGGCAATCTCACACCACCCAGGGGACAGTTCTGATGCATCGTAACGTTTATAAGACTTGTTGACAAATGTGATCATGACCGGGATCGCGAAACCCAAGTCTTTGTTTAATTATCTTGCCTTTGTCACGGCCTATCTTTGCATTGATTTCACAAGTAATAACTTGGTTGGCCTATGAATTGAACCACCTTTTTTATTGATTGAAATAATCAGGATTACACAGAATTTAAAATCAACGGAAAATACTGCCAAAAGCAAAACAATGCTTAATAAAAAACGGTTCTCGGTCACCACCGACATCCGTTGAAACTGAAAAGCGGTTCTCAGTCACCACTGACATCCGCTGTGCGCTTATTCCGAGTGTATCCCGGTCTTTAGCTGTAGTAAGTCCTTAGTTTGTCCGCGTTCCATGTTCGTTTAGTGGGCGTGCCATCTAATGTCTCAAGGACATAGGTCCCGGGCCCCATTTTGTCTGAAATACAGTAAGGACCCTCCCAGTTTGCTGCAAGTTTTCCGTTCCGGGCATTCTTATTTCCAATATCCGCTCTGCGTAATACCAAGTCACCTTTATCGAATGCTCGTGGTCTAACTTTGCGGTTATACTTAGCCGCCACCAGCTGCTTCGTTGCCAGATCTCGGCAGTGTGCCGTCGTTCTGACTTTATCGATGAGGTCTAGCTCGACTGCTAACTGCTTGCTGTTAGCGTGTTCTCCCTCCTCCATGACTTTGGCTTTCCTTTATGATGTTTGCCCAATTTCGACCGAGATCATGGCCTCGCATCCATATGTCATTCGGAAGGGTGTTTCCTGGGTCGAGGTTTGGACACTAGTTCGGTATCCCCAGAGTACCGGGTAGAGTTCCTCGACCCAGTTACTTTTTGCATTGGTCATCCTTTTTTTGAGCCCGTCAACAATGATTTTGTTGGCTGTCTTAGCTTGCCCATTAGATTGCGGATGCTCTACCGAGGCGAAATGGTGCTTGATTTCGAGCTCGGACATCAACCTCTGGAAGCCTTGCTCAACGAATTGAGTACCGTTGTCAGTTACGATCTCGGCAGGAATCCCGAACCTTGCAACAATATTTCTTTCGAAGAATTTATGTATTCGAGCGGCCAAGATGGTTGACAGTGGTTCGGCCTCGATCCACTTAGTGAAATAATCCACCGCCACCACAAGCCATTTCAATTGCCCTGCGGCCGGTTTGAACGGTCCAAGGAGGTCCATACCCCATTTAAAGAATGACCACGGAGCCGTGATGGTCTTCAACTCAGTCGGAGGTGGCCACAGGATCCGAGCATGTTTTTGGCAGCTTTCGCATGTCCGTACATGCTCTCTGGAATCTGCGACCATTGTCGGCCAGTAATATCCAGCCCTTAGGGCTTTCCGGGCTAACGCCTTTGCCCCCATGTGTTGTCCGTTTATTTCTTCGTGTATCTCTGATAGCACGTACTCGGCCTCTGCCTGGTTTAAACATCTCATCATTGGGGATTGGAGTCCTTTTCGGTACAGTTGGTCATCGACCACTGTGTACATTAACACGGTTCGTGCTACCTGCCTTGCTTCCCCGGGATCGTTTAGGCTAACTCCCTTTTCTAGGTAATTTAAGATGGGCTTTCGCCAGTCTTCTGCTGCTGCGATGACCATGATACATGTGGGCTCCTTCAGACTTTGTTGTATTACAGTCCGATTATTTCCCGGGTTCCTGGTGCTTGCTAATTTGGAGAAGATATCAGCCCTCACATTTTCTCCCCTGGGGATGTGGGTGACTACGACCTCATCGAAGTCGGCCATTGCCTCTCTGACTTTCCCCAGATACTTGATTAGCAAGGGTCCCTTAGCCGTGTATGAACCGTTGATTTGGGCCGTGACTAGTTGAGAGTCGGTGGAGAGATGAACCCGCCTGGCCCCATTATCTTTTGCCTGTGATAGCCCGGCCAATACAGCCTCATACTTGGCCTGATTATTGGACGTTCTGAAGTGCAATTGCAGGGAGTGTTCCATGGCGACTCCTTCCGGGCTTTCGATTATGATCCCGGCTCCACTTCCTTTGGCGTTTGACGAGCCATCTACAAATACTTTCCAAATGTTAAGGTTGGCTTTCGGGACTACCTCTGTTGGTACCAGCTCTGCAATGAAGTCGGCTAAAGCCTGGGATTTAATAGCATGCCGAGCTTTATATACTATGTCGAATTCGGACAGTTCGATAGCCCAACTAGTCATTCTTCTTGCCAAGTCAGGCTTATGGAGTATTTGGCGTATCGGCTGATTGGTTCGCACAATTATTCTATGTCCCTGGAAGTAGGGACGTAATCTCCTCGCGGCAATGAGGAGCGCAAAGGCCACCTTTTCCAACCTTTGATATCTTAGCTCAGAACTTTGTAAAGCCCGACTTGTAAAGTAAATCGGTTTCTGTTCTGTCGATTCTTCTCTCACCAGGGCGGCACTTACTGCTTCTAGGGCCACGGATAGATATAATATCAAATCTTCCCCGGGCTCGGGTTTCGACAGCACAGGTGGTGATGACAGGCATTTTTTTATCTTGTCAAACGCGGCTTCACACTCTGAGTTCCATTCTCTATGCTGTGCTTCCTTCTTCAATAACTTGAACAAAGGAAGAGCATTTTCTGCCGATTTCGGTAAAAACCTTGTCAGCGCGGCTAGTCAGCCAGTCAACTGATGTACCTCTTTTTTGTTTTTTGGGGCAGCCATATTGAGGACGGCCTGACATTTATCCGGATTGGCCTCAATCCCCTTGTTTGTCAATAGGAATCTGAGAAATTTACCCGCTGGTACTCCCAATGCACATTTAGCTGGGTTAAGTCGGATTCTGTGATCCCAGAGCTTATCAAATGTTTCTTGCAAATCCTGGATGTGGTCGGATCGCTTAACTGACTTAACGATCATATCGTCGATGTAAACTTCGACGTTCCTGCCGAGCTGTGCCTCAAACACTTGATTCATCATCCTCTGGTAAGTAGCTCTTGCGTTCTTCAGCCCGAAAGGCATGACATTATAGCAATAATTAGCTTTTTCCGTGATAAAAGCTGTTTTTTCCTGGTCTTCGGGATGCATAGCTATTTGGTTATAGCCGGAATACGCATCCATGAATGAGAGCAGCTGGAATCCCGAGGAATTGTCCACCAGTTGGTCAATATTTGGCATGGGGTAAGCATCCTTGGAGCATGCTTTGTTGAGATCGGTGTAGTCGGTGCACACCCTCCATTTGCCATTGGGTTTCTTTACCATTACCACATTTGATAACCATGTGGTATACTGGATTTCCCTGATGAATCCCGCATCCAGCAGTTCTCTTACATGCTCGGCTAGGGCTTTCTGTCGGTCCGATGCAATCTTTCTTTTCTTCTGCGAGACCGGCGTATATCGTGGATTTATGGTCAATTTGTGACAACAGAACGCCGGGTCGACACCTGGTAACTCCGAAGGTTTCCATGCGAACACGTCCTTATTCATCCATAACAGTTTTTTGAGCTCGATTTTTTCTTGCTCGGCAAGCGAACTCCCGATCTTCGTTATTTGTCCGAGCTCCTCTCCTAGTTGGTAGTCTGTGAGCTCTCCATCAGGCTCTGTTTTCATCAACTTTGCTTCTTCTCTTACATCCAGCTCTACCACGTTGACCGAACTCGGCGCAATTGGCGCTGAATTTTGAATTCCTTTCTGCTGCGAGCTGGATGTTCCGGGTTCATTGTTTTTAACCGTCAAGAAGTAGCATTGCCGGGATTCCTTCTGATCACCTTTGATGGTGACGAATTCATTCTTCCGACTTACCATTTTCAGCTTCTGATGCTTAGTTGATATGAGCATGTCCCAATTATGAATAGTTGGTCTGCCTAAGATTATATTGTAGGACGAAGGGAAATCCGCTACAATAAACTTGACTCGCTCAGTCTTAAAGGCTTCTTTAGAGCCTAAGGTCATTTTTAGCTCTATACACCCTTTGGGACTTGTATCCTCTCCGTTGAACCCGATTAAGGTTGTCCTGCAGGGCTTTAGATTTTCTGGGTCGAGGTCCATGCGCTTAAAGGCGTCCCACAGGATGATATCCACTGTACTGCCAGGATCGATGAATATCTTCTTTACGCGGCATTTTCCCAGGAGGCCGGTTATGACCAGTCCGTCTTGATGACCCGGGATTACGTCCCTCAGATCTTCCTGAGTAAAGAACAACTTAGGAGGCTCTTCTGTTTGCGATGGTTCCGGCTTGAAGGTCGGTCGTCCCTTGATGGTTAAGACTTCCCGAAGGTATTTCTTCCGCTGATTGGCAGTATCGCCGCCACCTCCGTAACCTCCACTAATGACATTGCAGTCAAACTCTGCTTCTGGGAACTCATCCTCATTGTCATGCTTTCTCCGGCCTTCGTCCGGCTTTCTCCTCTGGGAGACCAGGCTTGTACTCCGATCCGTCTGCTTGCGCTTGGCTTTTTACCCTTGTGTTTTGATAATGTACTGACGTAATTTTCCATCTCGGATAAACTTCTCAACCGCATCTCTAAGGTCCTAGCACTCATCCGTTGTGTGCCCGGGTCCATTGTGGAATTCGCAAAATCGTGTGCGGTCCAACTTACCCTTGTTATAAAGTGGTCGTGGTCGCTCCACCTTTCTCATCTCGGTCAAGGCTACCTTTCTCCATAGTTGCAAACGAGGGACATTTAGTGGAGTATATCTCTCATACTTCCCCTCATGCCTTTATCCTCGTGTTTTTTGGTCCGAGTTCCTAGGTCGGTCTCTTGCTGCCTGGTCCTTCCCTTTCGGGGGTGGGCTTTTCTGTCTCTCTTTTCCCGACGCGTTGGCTATCTGCATCTGATCGATGTCCAGATACTTTTTGGCTTGTCTATGGAATTCTTCCAGCGTCTTGATCTCGCCAGATATGACCGATCTCCCCATTCTGGATTCACTATCTAAGCCCGAGATGAGCAAGTGTACGTGGACGCTTTCCGTTAATCCCTGGATTTGCAATGCGGCAGCCTTGAAACGATCCAAATACTTCTGAAGGGTTTCACCGGGTTGCTGCTTGATTCTATCTAGCGTGTAGACCGACCTGGGCTGCTTTTTGCTTGTCGCGAAATTCAGCAGGAACTTCTCGCTCAGGTCGTTGAAGTCGGTAATGGACTTGGGAGATAGAGTCCGGAACCAAATTTGAGCAGCTCCTCGTAATGTTGAGGTGAACAGCCTGGAAATGATCGGCCCCTTGAATCCTCAGACCAGCATCTCAGTGTCGAAAGTACTCAAGTGTGTCTGGGGATCCTGACTTCCGTCGTACTTAGGGAGGTCGGACGTATTGAATTTCCTTGGGTACTCAGCTTCCGTAATTTCATCTGAGAACAGGCTGTTGTTTTGTCCTCTGTCCCCATACCACATCTTGTACCTTCCGGAATCTGGCCGAGGTACGGCTGTCTTTCCTAAGCGCCCGGGTTTGATTCTCCTGACTCGCATCCCGGTGATTACTTTGCTGAGAATTTTTTGTTGAAACTATTCGGCCTTGCTCGGGATGGTCCGCCTGTAGGGGATCAACAGTTTGGTGATTGGTTTCTTCGTCCTCATTCTGCTAATCATCCCGGCGTTCCTCCTGAAGAGGGTCTTGTAAGTGTTTAAGGATTTGGTTCATCACCTCAGTCATATGGTCAATCTTTTGATTCTGAAGATTGTCGCGTTCTTCCACATTCTTGATTCGTTTCAGCATTGATTCAGCAATGTTATGTAAGAGCCGTATGTCCGGGCTGCCAATCTGAAACTTTGTTGAGGAACCAACGTGGTTAGTATTTTCTAGCGTTTGGCCTACTCGTCCATCTTAAGATGGGAGGTTCGAGTCCAGGGGCTCCTCAATTTGTTCCTGATTAACGCCTTGAACGTCCTGTTGCTGGGTCTCGCTAAAATTTTGTTCCTGACCTTGCTCGTGTGCATGCGGGTGGCTTTTGCTTCTGGTATTAGCCATCACGGGTCACGGGAATAAGACTTTACAGTCCCCACAGTCGGCGCCAATGATCTGGTGTAGATCACAAGTTGGATTGGACTTGGCCGGGGTGAAATCCCGGGGTCCTACGTACCACAGTGTGGATCAATGTCCACGTAGTTCGAGAGTATACGGCAGGCTAATGATAGCCAGAGGGGGTGGTGTGTGTGTTCTGTGTGAATGGAAAAGCTAGGGTTTCAGAAGTGTGTACCTTGTAAGGGGTTTACCCTATTTATAAGCGTACCTGGGTCCTATCTTAATCAGTTAGATTTGTCCTTTATTTTAGGGATATTAAGATATGTTTTTTTGAATAATTTCCTCCTTTCATAGGCAGTTACCATCATGATAGATATTCTTGATAAAACCACTCCTATTTTCAAGGAAGCGGTTATGAGCATAACTGAAGCCATTTTGACTGGGCTCTTTAGTTATTGGGCTGGGCCCATTTATGAGATATCCGTAACAACCATGAAATAAATTATTTTATGGATCTAATAAACAATACAGTTATAACTTTTTATTGGAAAAAATATCTCCTGAGAGACAAACATATATGCATTTTCTTCTACCTATTGAAATTATACATATGAAAAGTAAGAAAATTAATATATGTTCAAAGGCTTAATAAGTTAAAAAATAAAACTGAAAACAAGGTAAAGGGAGCTTTATTTCCAATTTCTGGTGATGAGCTGGAGTTGAGATTTTTATTTATTATAAAATGAGCTGGCGGACCAATCAATTGTACGTGGATCATTTGAATTGAGTTTATCCAGTTTCTGGTGGCTGGCTATTCATCAACTATTATTAATTATTTAAATAATTGGATTCTTCACATGAAAGTTGATGTTCTAAAAAAATTTAAAATTATTTTATAATTTTTAAATAGTCGTTCTTTTTTTTTTTTGACATACTTTTCGATCTCTCCCAAAAAATAATTAGTCCTTACGTTTAAAAATATTTGTTTGTACATGATTCTGATTATTATAGCAAAATAATTACCAATGGTAACAGGGTTCTGATGGAGTATTATTAAATATAATTGTTTTTTGGGCAATCTGAGCTCTTTTTAAGTCTTGATATTACGGTGACAATGAATCTGTGAAAGATACATAGTCAAATAATTAAATATAAGGGTATTTTAACCAAACTATGATAAAATTTCTTATCATCTATCTCACGAGGCTTGCTCATACGATTAGAGTGGGATGATGTATTTCTATCATTTAATTAATTATTAAAAATTAAAATATATATTTTCATATTTGTGCATTATCTTAAATAACAATCATCAAATTAAAGTTTTACAATGACAAATACTTAAAAAGGTCAAAATATAGCAATAAATAAAAATTGAGTTTGTGTAATCAGAAAGGTATATTTGTCAATGCGATTCATCCTTCCGAAGTTGAAGGAACATTTTTTTGTTTTTTTTAATGTATTTTTAAATTTACGGTGAAGAAATCATTTTATAATTCTTAATGATATCGTCCAGGAAGCATATACATGAGGCGAGGGTTGTCCATCTAAATCAAATAATTAAATATATGGCTATTTTGGATAAACTAACCATTCATTATTTTCATTTACTTCGTCATATTTTTATAATTTTATAATTAAGCACGCCAGTTAGGTTTCGGATAAGACATTTTTTAGAAAAGAACTATGGAAGTTGGTTTTTAATTTCTATTACGCAATCTATGAAAATACAGATAAATTAAGACCACAAGCGAATATTTATTGGGGCAAAAAAAAAAAAAAAACAAGCGCATATTTGTTTGTTGGCAAACTTTAATCTAAAAGTCTTTCTATTTTCCTCAGTTTTCAATCAGATCCTTGAGCTTTTATTTTTCCTTGTGTTGGTTCTTAAACTTTTTCTGTCATTAGGTCCATTACACTAGTCCCTAAAGAATAAAACCATTAAATAACCATTAAGGGCCTGGTACACAAATTCGGTGGGAATGGAAAGGAAGATTGGAGAGTTCCCTCGTTTGGTATACATTTTGGGCAAATCTTCCTAGGAACTCAAGTTCCCAGGCCCACCAACATTCTCGATGTGGGAAAATCAAATCCCACCAATATTGGTAGGATTTGAAGTTTCAATGTCACTATTCACATTTTTGGACACATTTACCCCTCAAATTCAAACTTGGCAGGACGTTCGAACTTGGCAGGAATTTTTTTCTCACACAAGTTTTGAACCTGATAAAAGCTTAGTTTTTAAAAAATATATTTTAACAAGAAATACTTTTCTTTTTTATTTTGAATCAATTACTCTTGAGAGTAAAATAGACATTTCTTAATTCTTTACCAACTACTACCCCTTTATTTTCTTCATATCAAACAACTCATCTTCTCTCAAACTATCTTCACTCATCTTTCAAAATCTTCCTTTCCCTCATCTAAATTCCTTTCTCTCCTCAAATTTTCCTTGTACCAAACGTGCCCTAAGAGAGTTATAAATTTCCCTTAACTATCTTCCCCTTCTATCTCCTTCCACCATATCCCAAGTCTGACCAAGCCTATAAAAAAATTGTCAATTCATAGTAGTTACAAAAAAACAGCTACAAAAGTTAGATTTTGTAGCGGTTTAGACCAAAATTGCTACATATTTGCAACGAGATGACTCACCGCAAGTGGCTCATTGGTTATGGAATGACCTTTATAGCAATTATCATAAAATAACCTTGCAAAAATTGGCGCAAAGTTGGCGCCAATTTTGTAGAGATGAATTTGAAGTGGTTTCCTTTTAGAAATTGCCACATATGTGGCGCTAGCTTTGCGTCTTATAAAAAATAATTCTGAATTATCTAATATATATATTAGATAATTCAAAATTATCTTTTATAACCTAATCCCTTGAATTAAAATTCAAATTTAAATTTCAAACCTAAATTCAAAATTTGAATTTCAAATTCAACTTGGCCTAAGACTCTGTTGGGTCTTCTAATACATTTGGGCCCTTTTTGTGGAGAAATTGGTTTTCCCACTGGAAACACCATATATGATGCCATTTTCTCCTTATTGGGCTTGGAGTTTCACTCTAACCCAATTGCACCTTTACTCTTGATAAAGCCCAATAACAATTATTAGCCCAAGTTTGCTAATTTTAAGTAATCAAGTATAACCTTAGCGTGTGACCCATTGGCCCAAAGTCACTGACATAAATAAACTTGGACCAATTAAAACTTCTTTAAGGGGCCCAATTTATTTAATGACCTCATAAGACATTAGCAATACTCTACGGCCCCATAACTAATTGAGTTAATTAAGTGATTTGCTTTTCATATTTGGATACCATATAGGCATCATCCCTCACATCATCCTTTATATTTAGTTGAGAGCAAAGATGGAGTATCATCTCTCTTAATTGACTAAATGTAACTAATTTACAAAACTAGGAATTTTCTTATATTAACTCTATAACGGATTATGACTCTTCATGATCACTTGTTGTGTGCACAGACTCCTAATAAAATGATTACAATGAATCTTCTCTCTCAGAAGTGAATATGATGAACACTAAAGTACAATACAAGTGATTTCAATGTCAGAGTATTAGCATTTTGACTATGAAGCTGTAATCTTGTGTCTCATCGTCTATCTTGAATGCTTCTCCTTTTATAGTTGATGAAGAGAGTTCAACCTTGAGCATTCGACCTTTGAGCAATTCTTTTTGTTTAGAATATGATCGTTGGATGTCCAATGGAAGTAGCCGTTAGACTGTGAAGTTCGTTTGTTACTTATAACTTCAATTTTGTAGATTGATCGTTGTCATTATGCCACTTTGACATTCCTTTTGTTTTGCTCGTTGTGTTGTAGCATTTAATATGAAATGGGAATAGAAAAAAAAAGAGTTTCTGATTGCTCAGAAGATGGTTGACTTGTTGGTGTCTCGTTTTTTACAATAGCATTTAATGCTTCTAATGTAATCAATGCTTTTTTCTAATTTGTAGTTAATAATTCATATAGTCATTTGAAACTATTAATATATTGATTAAATATAGTTAAGAGAATTATTGAGTGATATAAGAGGATAATAAATCACAATCAACGATTTAAGCTTTGCAGACCTGATGATTTACTAAGGCACAGATGGCAACTCAAGTTTTTATTAACTGACTCAAGTTTGCCTTTCATAATTCGAGTTTAGATTATCTTCTTCTCAAATGATAGTTTGTTTGAAAATGAAGTGAAACTGAGAAGATTGCTTTTGCAAAGCATAACTCGAGTCTTAAATTGCTTACTTTAGTTGTTAACTTGAGTCAAGTCTTCAGAACTCGAGTTGTGAAGTTTTGCTCTAAGAACTAGGACTGAAAGTTATGTTGGAAAACAAGTTTGAACAAGGGACACTTGAGTTTTGAAATGTCAACTCTAACGATTGACTCGAGTGCACTAAATCTTAACTCAAGCTTAGAAGATTTGTCTTTTGAAAATGAACGTTGAGTTATGTTGGCAGAGATGTAAACTCGAGTCTTAAAATGTTGACTTTAATGAGTGACTCGAGTTACAAGATCATAACTCGAGTGTTTGGTAATTTTGAGAAATTAGAAGAAGAGAGTTAACGGTCAGTGAAGTATCAAAGCTACCAGAAGTCGAGTTTCATTTAACCAACTCGAGTTTCATAAAATGAAACTTCAAGTGTGGCAAACATAATATTAACATTAGAGAAGTTGAAGTTGTATCACCTTGGCACCTGAGTTTTGTTCAGGAAACTCGATTGTTATCTTTGTAAGAATGTTGGAGCAAATTTCTACTAGCAACCATTTTCACTCGATTGAAGATCAATTTCCGGAATCTAGTGAGTTCCAAAATGCAAGAACATTGGTAGCATGAAAGTTAAATTCCAGTAAGTATAACGTCTTCATTATAGCTCCAAATTTGGCAAACCACTATGCCCAGAAATCTCTTTACGTATTCTTTCCAATGCAAAAAGAATCAGCTCCAAACTCATTGTATGGAGTATGTTTCAACCAAATTAATAGAAGTTGTTTTGGACTAGTATTTTTGCAACATCTTAAACTAACTCTTGAACTTCAAAAAATCATATCTCTCTCATTTGATCTTTGTTTTCCATGATTTTGTTTTTTTTTTTTGGAGATTTATTTGAGTTTAATTTCATATGCCACTAGTTTCAGCTTCAGCTCATTTGAATGTGTAGTTTGTGAGATACACCTAAAATACCAAAGCTTGGTCTAATGTGTGGTGTGAATTTCAGTTCCACCTTCTAAAATTCATAGCCCTTTCATATGAACTCCTTTGGGATTGAATTTGGTGTCACAATGACACATTGGGAGTCTAGTTTCTTATAAAATTGGTTTCACCATAATTAGATCTCTTTTTTGGGAGATATTATTGAATAACTAGAGCTTGCTCAAGTAGAATGCTAAATAGGGATGAATATAGGTGCTGAAACATGACAGAACTCGAGTTCTGAAATTTTGACTTGAGTTTCACAAGAAAAACACTATAGCTTATGAACAAATTACTGTAGCAAATTAGTATTGATTGAGAAGTTTGATTTTTTTAAAAAAAAACTCCGAATTGAGTCATTCCAACTTCCATTTGATCGTAGAAATTTCTAGTATCAATATAAGAGCTTAAATGATGTTCTCATTCTATTTTGCAAATTTATGTTTCTTTCTTATATTCTCTTGATCGTTTTTCTCAATTCAACTTGGACTAATTATTTGCAATTTTATCTTTCTTTCTTCTCTACTCTTGATCATTCTCCAAAATTCAATTTGGACTAATCTACATTAAATATAGTAGTTAGACAATGTATATGATACAAACTTTTTACTCTTAATATTGATATGTATATTTGACATCATTAAAACTAATCATATCCAACACTGTGTTCTTTCTTTTGGAAGTTGTGTTCCAAGGTTTTGATCGTCAAGGAGATCAATTAGCCGCAACACAAAATTATTTTTATGCTTTGTCATTTGGAGATGATCTTTGCTGTGTTCATTTTCACGATGATGGTTTACCTAATAATCTACCTTATTCATGAAACAAAACTTGCTAGCCTAGTTCAATATCGATGGATATACCTTATTGAGAGGTATTTATTTAAAATACATTGCATCAACATTACTTTCTAAATTTACTAGTCACACATTTCCACATTCATAGACATTTTTCCTTCTTTACTTTATAAATTTCTTAGGAAATTGAAATCTTGCATAAGGAATAAGGCGTGGCCAGAAGGTTGTATAAATGAAGGTTATATAGTGAATGAGTTCCTATATTTCAATTCAAGGTACTTTGATGACATCGAGGCTTCTTTCAACTAATTGCCTCATGTAGATAATTGTCCTAAACTAAGTCATCATTAAGAGAGTTGTTAATCCCTCGTATTGGTAAACCAGTTGAAAGAAGTGAGAACTTCAAATTGATAGCAACTGAGAAGTTGCAAGCACATAGACATGTCTTAATTAATTACACTAAAGTTGAATCCTTCCTTAGTAAGGATTGTACCCTTATATGTTTCATATATATTTCCTTACATTCTATGCTTACATTTAATGATTGTTGTCTCATGTTAATTGAAGGGATTTCAAGATAAAGATGGAATATTACCTAAAAGGGGGGTGAATAAGTGATCTAAAAATTATTTTGCTCAAACACTCAAAAGACAAAGATAAATAAGGAGAAAATGGATACACAGGATTATACTGGTTCGGTCTACTTTCATGACCTACATCCAGTCCCCAAGCACCTTGAAATTTTTCACTATCTCAAATAACTTGATACAATTACACATTTATACTTGGATGATCCTCTCACATGACTTACTCCCCCTTACAAGCTATAAATCTATACCGACACTTAAGGTTCCACAACCTTAATATTTGACAGTACACTGATAAATGAATTGCTAACTCTCTTACACAATGGATAGAATATAAGCACTGAAGTACAATGAAATATCTGAAGATATTAATGAAATAGTAAGATTTCATTAAGTAGTTGATTGCTCAACATTTCGGTAGGTGATACAATTCAATGCTTCAGTATTTATATGTGATAGCATTTATTACCGTTGAAGTTTGAAATAAATTCGTTGTGACTCTCCAATAGACTGTAGAAGATGAAGTGTGAAAAGTCTTAGTATTAGCCGTCATAAATGCTCTTTTGTTTGAGTCATTTATGACCATTGGTGAATGGCAATAAGAATAAAATGTTCTTTTCCAAGATGGCTTTCGAATGATCAGAGGTGTGTCTGTTGTTTTAGGTAGGAGTATTAAATGTGTGACACGTCAGATTTCGTTTATTCCAAATCAGAGTTCATTGGTATGGCAAGCTGAAAATGGAGCAAATCATCAAGAGGGGGTAAATTGGGGATTTTAAAATTCTTCTTTGATTTCCCTATTTTCAATTAATAAAACAGAGTCGTAGAGAGTATAAGAAAGAAAAGCTTAACACTCATAATTTATACTGGTTCGGTCCAATCTTTAACCTACGCCCAGTCCCCAGTCCCTCTGGGATTTTCACTAATCCAATCGATTACACACTCTGTAACTCAAGAGTAATTCCCTTACTAGAATTTACTCCCCCTTACAAGTTGTAATCAATATCTCAATCTCTAAGTCCCCAGACTTGAGATTCTTTACAACAATATGATTTACAATCAAATGAACTTTCTCTCAGAATGGATAGATAATCACTAAAGCAAGAGTATCAAAAGATACTTGACAAGTGAAAACTAAAAGAGTAGATAGTATACTTTAATGCAATACGTTTTCAGTAGCCTTAGTTGTTGAGAAGAATTGAATGCAACTCTATTTATACAAAGAGAGTATTAAATGACCGTTGCAATCTTTACTATAATCGTTGGTGCATTAATCCAGCTGTTGGAGGCACTTTGATTTCTTTCTCTCTACTCTTTAGTTAATTCTTTTTGTTTAGAGGATTAATGTTGACTTTCCTTGAGTTTTGTCCATTGGAATGTCAGAAGCTAGTTTAGGTAAGAAGCATTAATCCATTTTGCATCATGCAGAGGTTGATTGTCCAGAATATAGCAAGTTTTCTGACTTTGCGATAAATGCTCTAACATGCTTTTTCATTTGTGTTGAAACTGCACTTTAATTCTCTTTGAATCATCTTTAAATATACTAAAATTTACTAGTGAATAGGTTAAACATATCTAAAGATGGTGATGAGTGATGATAAACAACATATAGATCAATCATACAGTTTTTCGCAGATTCAGATAATTCAAATTTTGAATTCTGTGATATAGACTTGAGTTAGTACATCAAGACTCAAGTTTGTAGTTCACATTTAAAAGTATAAACTCAAGTTTTATATGTTTGACTCGAGTTTTCTTCATACAGAGACGAAGATCGCGATTTGATCTTTCAAACAGTTTTTGAGCAAGACCTAAACTCAAGTCATTAAGTGACTAACTCAAGTTTTGTACACTTAAGGTGAAAACCACATTTTTAGTTCAGAGGCTCAAAACTAGAGTTTTCATACAAAACTGGAGTTTTTAGATGGTGAATAAAGATGGTGATGAGTGATGATAAACAACATATAGATCAATCATACAGTTTTTCGCAGATTCAGAGAATTCAAATTTTGAATTATGTGATATAAACTTGAGTTAGTACATCAAGACTCGAGTTTGTAGTTCACATTTAAAAGTATAAACTTGAGTTTTATATGTTTGACTCGAGTTTTCTTCATACAGAGACGAAGATCGCGATTTGATCTTTCAAACAGTTTTTGAGCAAGACCTAAACTCGAGTCATTAAGTGACTAACTCAAGTTTTGTACACTTAAGGTGAAAAACACATTTTTAGTTCAGAGGCTCAAAACTAGAGTTTTCATACAAAACTGGAGTTTTCAGATGGTGAATAAAGGGTGATGCTTTCTGTATGGCATAAACTCAAGTTTATCAATCTTAACTCGAGTTTCCAAAAAATTGTAAAGCTCTCTGGATTGATCAAACTAGAATTTTCATTTCAAAACTTAAGTTTTCAAAACCTTAGAAATATGTGTTGTTCTTTGTAAGCCCTAAACTTGAGTTTATGAAAGCTAAACTCAAGTTTTCTCAAAGTAGAAAACTTTGTAAAACATTTAAGCCAATGTAAACTAGAGTTTCCAAAATCATAACTCAAGTTTTCTCAAGCTTAGGATAATATATATTTCTGTATGTTGTAAAAACTCGAGTTTCCAAAACTTTAACTCGAGTTTTCATACTTACTTGGAAAAAAAACTTAGGTTTCTTGATTTGTCAAACTGGAGTTTGTTTAACTAAACTCTGGTTTGCTTAGTCTTTGGAAAACTTAGGAGCTTTCTATATTATCTAAACTCGAGTTTTCAAATATTGGCTCAAGTTTATCTTAGTTCACAAAACTGGAGTTGCTCTCTGTTAAGTCCCAACTCGAGTTTGTCTTTGACAGTAAGTTTTCCATCTTTTTAAAGAAAAACTTTATATCAAGTTTACAATTGTTAGTTATCATTGAAACCTATAAAGAACTAACATAAGCTTTGAAACTATCGAGTTTCAAAGATAAATAAATAATTATAAATCATGATTAGAGATTAAAGACTATCGAGTTTAGGATTTCGAAGAACAAAGCATGTTGACTTGAGTCAAGATATCACTGGCTCGAGTCAGACCTTTGTTTAAAAGACATTTACAACACTTACATGACACAGACTTGAGGCAAAAATTTCACGGCTCGAGTTTTGGCCTTGGCTCAAGTTAGCAGGAACCATGGCTCAAGTCAAAATCAATTAATCATTTAATTGCATAGAATACATCTGACTCAAGGTAGATATTTATGGCTTGAGTTAGCCTCTAAACTCGAGGCAAGTTTTTAGGCTCAAGTCGACCGTGAGTAAAACCAATTCAAAGATCGACATCAAAACTTTGGCTCGAGTCAAATTTCATTTTCAAAAATAACAGTCAAAACTCTGGCTTGAGTCAATTCACATAGCCTCGAGTTAGGGAGATCAAATGTTTTGAAATCTTTAATTTCAGGACAAGCTGACTCGAGTCATAGAATATGCTGGCTCAAGTTTAGTCCCAAACTTGAGTCGGGTATTTGGTGGCTCGAGTCATTAAGACCTTTGAGTGAAGTACAAAAGCTGAGTGACTCGAGTCTATAATCACTTGCTCGAGTCAGTTTGATAGAAAAGCATTTTAACTTATAAAACCAAGATTTTGACTCTTAGCCTAGGTGATTACTTTTCTTATTGTTTTCAATGGTTAATTATCATCAAAACACATGTAGAGAACTAACATTCTCCCCTTTTTGGATGATGACAACTTTTGAAAACAAGAAGCCAAAGAGATTTTTTTAAAAAAAAAAATGATTGGTGCAAGAAAATGAACATAGGTGAAAAACAAATAATCCACAGAGATAGACCAGAGGCAGTAAATGAACTCTCGTATTCATATGCAAGTCATAGTTCATAATAGCAACTTAAAAACAAAATGCATATCAAATAAAATCATAAGCTCATGGGCATATTAGAGAAAAGAGTTCATAGAAGATGTTTACTGATAACAAGTAAAAATACATAATGAAATATCAAAATATCATATAAATGTAATAAATGCTTGGCTTCATTCAAGTTCTCTCCCCCTTTGGCATCCATCAAAAAGAGGGGATTACACTGGAGGTTGTTGAAATTAAGAAGAGAAGGGATGAGAGGAATTAGGAAAAGGTAGAGGAGAAGATGGATTGTTAGAGAGAGAGAGAGAGAGGGCTAACAAATGGCAATGTCTGCTGGCTCATTTTTAACAAAGAGGTCTGTTGTAGATGAACCATAATGGGTAAGTCTTACAGTAGAAGCATGTGATAGAGGGATAGGGACTGCAGCTGGTGTATTGACTGGAGGTGAAGAGATGACAGGAGTAACAATGGTTGACGTAGGGGTGAAAGCAAAAGAGGGTGAAGGAGATGAAGTGAAGGGGGTTTAGGAGCAGGGGTACCAATACTAGACTAAAGCATAAGCAGCTTGTTGACTTTATTGGTAAGGAATTAGATAGTGTTGTGCAAATTAGTGATGCTAACCCTATGGTCTTCAAGATGGCCACTCAGATTCTCAACTTCTTCCTTAAGCTCCTTTTAGCCTTCTTTGACTTAAGTAAGCTCTTTGACCAGTTGGCCAATGTCTGTCTCTAGCTTCTTAGACAAATGATACTGGGCAACCAAGGAAACTTGGAGAGGACCCAAGCAATCAAAGATTGCTTTTTCAACAATAGCCTTGATGTTGGCTCTAATAGAGAAGGGGGCTAGTTGTGAAGACATCTCAAGGCCAGGTTCAGGCTCCGACTGCTCTTGAACTTTTGATTTTGAAGCTCTTGATCTAAAAGGTCATAGAGCTTAAGACTGGCCAAACCCTTCTTGAAAGGTGATCTTTGAAAAGACTCACAATTCGGGACACAATTATCGATAAGAAGAAAAAATGCATAGTCCACAGGTCATACAATATTGATTCCATAACACATGGCTTAAGTTTAATAGCATATAAATAGTCATAGCATTACAAAATATGAGTGTCCTAAGATGGCAATATAGGAATCCATACAACAATAATACCAAAAAGAGGCTTACAAAGTTTCTAAGCTTTTATGCCTCTGGTTGCTTCCCTCGCCCTCTAGTAATGTTAGAGGTTTCACTTGAAAAATTTTTATAATGACAGGGTGAGACATAAAGTCCCAGTAACCAAAATTAATTTATCAAATATGCAAGAAGGATTGCAAATTAAAGAAGCAAATTTAGTAACATAATTATAATACTAACATTAATTAAATGAAACATGATAATTAACAATAACTAAAACCATTCCCGCTCATTCATCCTTCTCCTCCTTATATTTCTGGACGTGGTATTGTCTATCAGTGCTAGTATACTTGGCCAAGGTTATCTAGACACATCAAGAATATTGTCCCCTCCCATGCTACCACCGATTACTGTAGTAGAGAGGTGTCCGCCCAAAACACCCTACTCAATTTCCGAGCCAGGATTGAGAGAGCCAATGGGCACAATTTCACCCTAAATCTCTTACACACAACTCAACATATTTAATAACAAACAAACAACATATCCTTATAATTTTCCAAGATCATTGTATAATACATTGTTCCATTTACAACATCTTATAACAAACATCATAATTATCACAACAACCACTACTGCTTTACTAAAACAATTTCATGTTCAGATACAGGCAAAATTTCCAAAACACATACTAGGAAGACAGATAATAATAAGGTTTAGAAAACACCTTACAGGCCAAAACAAGCATATAAAATAAATTAACCCCGATTACCTCAACTCCAAGCTAAATCTTGAGAAATAAGACACGAACGATCACCAATCACAAAAAAACTCTACATCACCACAATAATAATTTAATATAACTTATATTTTAAGCATTCCAATATTAATATATTATCATAAAACTGAAAATGATATTTCAGTTCTTCAATCTTGAAAATTAAACCGATTAAAATTAGTTATTAATCATTCTATTTCTATATACATTCATCTATTTTCAAAAATCAAAACTTCTCCAAAATTGTAACCTCAAAATTTTCACTAACCAATATAATATTACCTTCATTAGAAAGAGAAAAATATATAGAACAACTTTCATGAAGAAACTATATTGAAAAGAAATTAATTTAACTACCTAGATGATCTTATAAAATAAACAACATACCTTAAAATACTTTAACTTCCCTTCTTTTCTCTCTTCTCCTCTCTGCTCACCCACGTTTTTCTTTCTTTTTCCCTCAACTCCTCACATCACTCATATATACAGATAGGGAAAGGGAAATGCAATTAATACATCCCCTCATATTCAAAGGCGGTGGTCAAATTTTTAATTCTTTTTCCTTCTTCCCATACATGCATCTTCATTTCATTTTTTTCTTCTCCCATATGCATCTTACCTCTCTTTTTTTAAAAAAATAAAATATAGGAAAAATTATCACAAGAGACCCAACTTCTATTTTTATTTATTTTACTTTACTTTTTTTTTTTACTTCTTTTTTTTCCCACAATTACAATAATCAAATATAATTATTTCATAATTACAATTAAATCCTAATAATAAAATTTAGGATGTTACAATCTTCATCAAATTTAGAATATGTTGACCAAAAACTTTAGGTTTCTTGGCAACCTTATCCTTTTCCAGATACCATATTTTCTCATGAAACAGAATTATTGACATGAGACTAGGAAAAGGTATGGTGGAGTTTTTCTTTGAATGCATACAAGTGACCAAGATTATGAGGAACCTTTTCCACAAAAGGATGCAAAAAGGGAATAATTACGCTGGGTGTAATGTGTAAAATTTTTGCCCTTTTGCACAAAGTTCCTTGAGTAGATATACCACAAGGCATTGTTATAGGTGCCATTGCAACAGGAGGAAAATGAAGTGACCCTACTGGTTCACTTATTTGATCACCAGGGCGAAGAATTTGAAAAATTTGCTCGTTATCATAATGAATCTCAGGAATGGAAGGAGGATTTGCAATTTGAAGTAATTCATTGCAATCCTCTTTCCTCTCACATATGTCAAAAGTTTTTCTTTAGCCACATTGTTATTTTTGTCTAGCAGAGTATGTGTAGCCATGTTAAAGTAGACGACTTTAACAAGGGTTGAACTATAGGAATCATGTATCGACAAGAAAGAATCAAAATTTCTAAACCAAGATAAAAGATCCAAATTGCATTCTTCCTTGAGTTTAGTAAAGTCTACAGACACAACTGGGCAGAAATTTCTAAGAGCATAATCACTACTAAATTTCTTGCTATCCTCAAAAGAAAATAAAATTGGACCACAATGAAAATCAAGTGGAGGATTGGAAATGAGAGCATGATAGATTGAGATTATGGATGGTATATGGAATACCTTGAAGCCTGATTGTTGCACTGAAGCTATTGATGTTGAGGTTAAAGCTTTAAATGCAGATACAGAGACTTGGCTCGTCTCACGGAAGTCAAAAGATGGCACAAATGCTTTCTTCTTGATTTTTGTTGAGCTCACAAAAGTGGCTTCTTTATCCTTTCGTTTGGCAACCTTTGGATTGATGGGTTTCTTCTTGGGTATTTCAGATGGCTCCTCAATTTGCAGTTTCTTGGGTTTTCCAGGAGTAGGTTCATCGAACAATACTTTGGGTCGAAAGCTCTTTGGAGGAATTTTTGTTCGCTTTAGGCATTCTAGCGGAGGAAGAGATGAAGATTTAGTGGCTTCGTAGTCTAAATCAGATTTCTTGGGCTTTATTGGTGTTTTGGTGGTTGATTTTGGAGACATTTTGTAAAGATTGAAAATTAGGGCTTAGGTTTAGGGAATGAGAGAGAAGAGCACATATGAAGTTTGAAGGCAAAGAAATGCAAATGAAAATTGAAGCGACAGGCAACTTTGATATATATAAACATCGCTTAACTTGAGTCTAACCCTATTGGCTCGAGTTACCGGCTTGGGGCAATGAGATTTGGCTTGAGTTAATGAAGAAATTGTATTAACTTGGAGTGTTCCTGACAAACTGTTGGCTTGAGTCACCACTTACTAGCTTGAGTCAAAAACTCATTCTATTCTTCAATCTCTTAGGTTAGTGTGTGACTTAAGGTTTCACTTGTTAGCTTGAGTCAAAAACTCCTCTACAATCCTTAAACTCTCGAGTTGGCAATTGACTCGAGGTAACACTTGTTGGCTCGAGTCAAATAGATCTTTCAAATTGTCTAACTATC
Organism: Acacia confusa; assembly: GCA_037074495.1. Classification (NCBI taxonomy): domain Eukaryota; kingdom Viridiplantae; phylum Streptophyta; class Magnoliopsida; order Fabales; family Fabaceae; genus Acacia; species Acacia confusa. Next base: position 30,506,494 of record CM073505.1, read on the forward strand.
GGCCTTCACTTTGACTCGAGGTGGCACTTACTGTCTCGAGTCAAGGTGTTTCTCTGTGACTTCTTTCATCTCTGAATTGGATTGACTCGAGTTGGGTAAAAGGTTGGCTCGAGTCAATTTTCACTTTAATTGCCTTTGTTCCTTTTTATCGCAGTAGAGTCCTGCATAAACATAATCTAGAGACTTCGAAGCCTAAGTTAGTCTATTTTAATCATCAAAACAAAGATATTTTCATTAAATTAACCTACTTACACTTCATTGGGATTTACCATTCCCAATTCCCTTCAGATGAAATTAAACTGCTCTTTTGCTAGTGGCTTTGAAAATGTCAATGAGTTGAAGATGGGTAGGAATAAACATCACCTTGACATCTTTTCTTTGAACATGGTCTCTGATAAAATGATGTCTTACATCAATATGCTTGAACCTTGTATGTTGAACATGATTCTTCGCCAAGCTTATTATGCTAGTGTTGTCACATAGAATTGGAATTTCCCTAAGATGAATTCCTAAGTTTGATAATTGTTGCTTGAGCCATAGAACTTGAGCACAACAACTGGAGGAAGCTATATACTCAGTTTCGATAGATGATATAGAAATGGTAGTCTACTTCTTGTTGAACCAAGATACAAGTGATCTACCCAGAAATTGGTACTAACCACTTGTGCCTTTTCTATCGGTCTTGTATATAGCATGATTCGAGTCTGAATATGCAACTAAATGTACTTGTTGACCTTTTGGGAACTAGAGTCCAAGTACTTTTGTATCAACAAGATAACGAAAGATTCGTTTCACATGCTCAACATTTGATTCCTTTAAAGCAGATTGAAATCTTGCGCACATTCTCACACTGAATTGAATGTCTGGTCTGCTTGTAGTCAGATACAATAATGATTTGATCATCCCTGTGTACTTAGTAATATTAAATTCCTTCCCTTTTTCGTCAGCATCTAGTTGAGCTCATGGAGTGTTTGCACTATTACAACGCTCCAACTTAAACTTTTTGAGTAGATCTCAAAGGTACTTCGTCTGAGAGATGAAAATCTCATTCTTTCTCTGTTTAATTTGCAGACTGAGAAAATAATTCAATTCATCCATCATTGACATTTTAAATTCACCTTGCATTTTCTTGGAAAATTCCTCACAAAGAGAGTCATTAGTAGCATCAAAAATTATGTCATCAACATATATTTGCACAATCAAAATTTCATTAAGCTTATTAGTTTTTATGAAGAGTGTTGTGTCTACTTTTCCTCTAACAAAGTTCTAATCAAAAAGAAATTTGCTTAACTGCTCATAGAGCTTGTTTGAGACCATATAAGGCTTTCTTGAGACGGTAAATATAGTTTGGATGATGTTCATCTTCAAAACCGGAAGGTTGTTCAACATAAACTTCCTCCTAAATAAAACCATTTAGAAAGACACTTTTAACATCCATTTGATATCATTTATATCCTTTGATGCATGTAAATTCTAAGAATACTCGTATTGCTTCTAATGTAGCTATTGGAGCATACGTTTCCTCATAATCAATTCCCTTTTCCTGATTATAGCCTTTGGCAACCAATCTAGCCTTAATTCTGACTATAATTGCGGATTCGTCTTGTTTGTTCTTGAATACCCATTTAGTGCCAATAACCGGATGATCTTTAGGCCTAGGTACCAAGTCCCAAACTTTGTAAAGCTCATATGGTGTCTTGTTAAATTTCTTTCGAATATAGGCTTAGTTAGATATATATTGCATCTGCCCAGAAGACTTGTGAGATCTTGTTCTCGTTTAGTATTATACGAGCCATTTTAGTGAGCACTCAGTTCTTTCTTTTAACTACACCATTTTGTGTTGGTTATGATTAGTTTTGATGGTGTCTTATATAGATGTCATTGGTAAGAGCAAAAAGTTTATAGCACATATATTGACTAATTGCTACATTTAATGTAGATTTGTTTATATGGAGAAAGAACAAGAGAAGAAAAGAAAGAAATAGTCCAATCATGGAGAATGATCAAGAAAAGAGAAGAAAGAAAGAAAAACTTGCCAAATGGAATGAGAAAATTATCATACAAGTTTTTAGATTGATTCTTGAAGTCTCCACGATTAAATGAAAGTTGGAACAACTCAATTCAGAGTTAAAACAAGCATATATCAGGTTCTGGATGAGCAAAATCGAGCCAGATACTCAAAAGTCAAGTTTACTACATTACTGGAAGTGATTTGCCTCTGAATTATGAGAAAACTTGAGTTTAGGACACAAAACTCGAGTTTGGAACTTAAAACTCGAGTTGGTCACTTAATGACTCGAGTTTGTAGTGTCTTCAGCAACTCTAGCGTCTCTGGATCAGCTAAACTTGAGTTAGTCAATGTAAACTCGATTTTGGAACTCAAAACTCGAGTTAGTCACTTAATGATTCGAGTTTAGCAAGCTTTTAGCAACTCTGTTTCACGTTCAACACGGGCGACCTCTGGTAATTCGATCATATCTTCCAAACCATAAATCAGATTAAGGTGAAATCAATTTTGTATAAAACTAGACTCCCAATGCGTCATCTTGACAAATTTTCATGCCCAAAGAAGATCATATGAGAGAGCTATGAATTTTTGAAGTTTCTCCATCTGTTACCGTCATATAGCAGACCAAGGTTCGGTAATTTGAGCACAACTCACAATCTACACATCAGAATGAGCTGCAATCGGTGACATATGAAAGTAGACTCATATACCTTTCCAGAAACATAAAGAACATGGAAAAAAAGATCAAATGAGTGAGGTATGAACCTTTGAAGTTGACAGTCAATTCAGGATGCTGAAAAAACGCTAGCCAAAGAACAACCTTCGTTGATCAGATCATAATTGTCAGATTACAATGAGTTTGGAGTTGATTCTTCTTGCATTGGAAAGAAGACTTAAAGAGTCTTATAAAGATAGGTACTGGATTCCAAGAATTGATCTTTATCAAGTCAGAGAGCAAAGAACTTGTGAGAAGGATATTTGACTAAGCCATGAAGAAGAAAACTCGAGTTTGTATTAGCAAACTGCGGTTTTGCACTTGACAGAGAGCAAGATGTTTTCATCTTTTAAGAAAACTTGAGTTTGAGTTAGTAAACTCCAGTTTGTGGCAAACAAAGAGCTCCTCAATATTTTGAACTTTGAAAACTCCAGTTTTGAGTTTTGTTGACTTAAGCTTATTTTCACTTCAAAAGTCCTAAATTGAGTTAGTCACTTAATGACTCTAGTTTAGCCTTAAGTTCAAGTGTGCTCCAAAACTCAAATCATGACATTCCTCTCTGGAAGACCTAAACTTGAGTTTGAATTTCTAAACTCCAGTTTAGCCCGCTGAAAACTCCAGTTTCAGTCGTTGAAGTATAAAAACCAGATTGCGTCAATCTGCAAAACCTTTATGGGTTAATCATAAAATGTTATATCATATGTTGCTATTGATTCTAACATTGTTTAATGAGTTTTTTAAGAAAGTTTCAGATGAATTCAGCAAAGATCAAGGTGAAATCAAATCTGGATTAAAAACAATTAATGAAGAACCAAGAACAAGCCTGGATTTTCTCCTCTATCCCAATAGACCAGCTCAGACCATTATAGATCCTTCAGATCACTCTCCAACGGTCAAATAAAGTTTATGGAATGACAAGAACATTGTTGGAAGATCATCTACAACGACTATATCCAAGATTCCAGCCAAGAATTGAAGAAATAGAGAAAAATATGCAATGGTCATATTCCAGATTTGTAACTGAACTTTGAAGAATCAAAGAGAAGAAAATGCAATGGCTAGTTCCTCTAATTAACCCATAAATACCTAAAGACTTGAAGACTCCACGGACAAGAAAAAAAAACGTAAAGACACAAGCTTACATCTTCAACATGTTAATACTTTGATTTTCATATCATTTACTCTCTGTTCTCAATGCCTACATAGCTTATCATTGAGAGTGAAATGATTTGTATTGTGCTTCAGTGTTTATTCATTCACTTCTTAGAGAAAATATTCATTGTGAATTAGTTTATCTGAGAGATACTCAAGATGGGGTGATCTTGAGTGGGAAGCACTTTGTTGTGATTACAGCTTGTAAGGGGAGTGAATCCGAGTGAGGGATTACTTCGAGTACAGAGTGTGTAATCAAGCAAGTGAATTGATTACAGTTTGTAAGAGGGAGTGAATCCTAGTAAGAGGATTACTTCAAGTACAGAACGTGTAATCAAGTTCAAAGCAAATAGTGGATTGAAAATCTCAAGTAAAGCTTGGGGACTGAACGTAGGTCAAAGATTGGACTGAACCAAGATAAATCACAGTTTGCATACTCTCTTCCCTTATCTTTTACATTTCCAATACATGCTCATCTTTGAATATCTAATTGTCAATTTATAAGTTTTGAAAAGTTTTTTTTTAAAGTTCCTAAAGTTTTATCAAACATCCAATTCACCCCCCTCTTGAGTGATAGCCAGGTCCAACATTTTGTTGAGGTGTTTTTGGAGCGGAAAAGTTGTGATTAATGCCGTGAGCTTCACAAAATTCTCCATATGCTTGATTCTCAAATTCACCTCCATGATTAGTTTGAATTCTTGTAATACATATACCTTTCTTGTTTTGCACTTCTTTGCAAACACAGCAAACAAATCAAATTTCTCATCCTTAGAAGATAGAAAAATTATCCAGGTAAATCTGGAGAAATCATCGACAATGATCAGAGTATATAGATTATCACTAAGGCTTTTAACTCTTGTCAATCCAACTAAATCCATGTGGAGTAGTTGAAGGGGTCTATTGGTTGAGATTTCAAGTTTATTTTTGAAGGAAGATTTAGTTGGCTTACCTTTTTTACATGAATCACATACCATGTCATTTTTAAATTATAGTTTAGGTAAACCAAGAACTGAATCTTTTCTTACCAACTTATCGAGTTGAAACATATTGACATGAGTCAGACACTTATGCTAAAGCCAACTTTCATCTTAGTTGCTAACAAAATATTTTTCAGAATTTACTTCCGGTAAATCTAAAGTATAGGAATTTCCTTCTCGAGGTGCTTTAAATAGTACCTTAAGTTTACCTTTATTGATCGAAATATCATCTTTGTGGACAATGAGGCATTCTTTTGTACTGAAGATGATCTAGTTGTTCTTGTCAACACTTTGGCTAACGTTCAGGAGGTTATGGCATAGTCCTTCCACCATATATACATCCTTGATTTGAGGTCCATCCTTTGCTCCAATCTCACCAATTCTAGTGATCCTTCCAGATTGGTTACCTTCAAAAGTGACTTTGCCACACTCTTTTGAGTTCATTGCTATAAATTTGGCTTGATCCCCTTGTCATGTGTCTAGAGCACTCGTTGTCTATATACCATTTGTTGATTCTTAATGCTCTCGACAAACCTGCAATTCGCAAAAGATCAAGTTTTAGGTACCCATCTTTTATTGGGTCTTTTCAGGTTAGTCCGAGCCTCAAGGAATGCATAGGTTCCCTTAGGCACGCATTGGTAATTACCAACATGTTTATTATTAGTTCTCTATGTGTTTTGATGATAACTGACAATTGTAAACTTGGTATGAAGCTTGTCTTTGGTAAGTTGTAAAACTTACTGTCAAAGGCAAACTCGAGTTTAAGTATGTAAACTTGAGTTTGAGACTTGACAGAAAGTTGCTCATTTTTGCAAAGTAAGCCAAACTCTAGTTTGCTTAGGCAAACTCGAGTTTGCAGAGACACAGAGAGCAATCAAAGTTTTTCACAATAAGCTAAACTCCAGTTTGCTCTGACAAACTTGAAGTATGGGAGATACAGAGAGCACTCATAATTTTAAGCAAGACAAACTCAAGTTTCTCGAGTCTAGACCCTAAAACTCGAGTTTAGACTATACAGAAAGAATTCAGAAACTTCAGTATTTTTCACAAGTTTTGCAAACTCCCGTCTTTGTCTGCAAACTCCAGTTTATCCCAAAAATAGAAGAGACTTCAAAGTTTCAGTTCTTGCTAAAACTCGAGTTTACATCTTTAAACTCGAGTCTGAGTCATACAGAAAATGCAACGGCTAGTTCCTCTAGCTAGCCTATAAAAAGCTATGAAGACTCAAAGCAAAACACACAACTAAACTACATCTGATTATATTTTGTAATTTGGGTCTATATTGTGATTTCAAGTTGATCTTCAGTGTTTATCATTATTTACTCTTTTGAGAGTCTTGATTCTTGAAATCAATAGTTGTTGGTGTAAACTCAAGGTTGTGGAAACCTATGAGTTGGGTAGCTTAATTACAAAGTGTAAGGGGGAACAAGTCATAGGTGAATAGGATTGCTTGTGGTTTACATTGTTGTAGTTAAAGTCTGTTGAACTAGTGGAAATACCCAGAAGATATCTGGGGACTGGACGTAGGTCAAGGTTAAGACCGAACCAGTATAAATTCTATGTGTCTAGCTTTTCTTCCCTCACTCTTTCGTTATTTACTGTTTCAAGTTTTTAAAAAAGAGTTCAAAAGAATTTTTGAAATCCCCAATTCACCCCCTCTTGGTAATTTCTTCCATTTTCATTTATCATGTCTTTCCTTTTTATGAAAACAAGATGAAGTGTTATGTCTCTTACGGTTATAATAGTTACAATGAGCAAAGGCGTTTGAAGAATGAACGGATTTTTTAAATAAGTTTAAATAATATTTTTCTCCCGTCTTCTTTTTCCCTTTCCTTTTATAACAAATGGGATTGTAACCTATACCCAATTTGTCATTTGTAAATCTCTGAGCTTTTAAAGTTACACTGAGCATTTCACTACCTTCAGTGAATTTCTCAAGCGTTTTTGTAAGATATAGATTCTTTTTCCCTAAATCAAGACATTCTTCACAAATAAGGTTTTCACAAGATGCATTCTTAACTTGTTGTTCAAGAACTGTGTTTTTCTTTTTCAAAGCTATATATTTCTCACCAACCTTTTCAATTCATATTGTAAAACATTATACTCAGCAAATAATTCATCATATGTAAGTTTCAAGTCATATACCTCATCATCATTGTTTTCAGGTTGCTCTTCTTCTGCAATGAGAAAAATGTTTGCTACTTCTTCTTCATTACTCCCTTCTTCTTCTTCCAAGGAACCATCTCCCCATATGGTAGATACATAGGCCTTCTTCTTAAAGTGGTTGAACTTCTTATTTTTCTCCTTTTCTTTGTCCTTCAATTGAGGACATTCGGGTGTGAATAGCTCTATGGGAGTTGTGTTCCCTAAGTCCATTGATTCATTTCACATCACCAACTGGCAAAATTTTTAAAATGATTGATGAAGTAGTCGAGGAGGTTGGTCTAGAAAATTTTGTCCAAGTTGTGATTGACAATGCTACAAATTATAAAGTTGCGGGAAAGTTGTTGATGGAGAAAAGGAAAAGGTTGTATTGGACATCTTGTGTAGCAAATTACATTGATCTAATGTTGGAAGATTTAGAGAGGAAGATATTCGTTCATCAAGAAACAATTCCAAATGCAAAAAAAAAAAAAATAAATAAATCACAACTTATATCTATTCAAGGACTCTTCTCATTACTTTAATGTAGAGCTTCACCAAAGGTAAATCTTTGATAAGACCTGCCATGACTCGCTTTGCCACATCTTACTTGACTTTAGGATGCCTCCATTAGTACAAACTTCCATTGATAAAAATGTTTAACTCTGACAAATGGAAGGGTAGCCGATTTGCAAAGTCAAGGGATGGAAAGCGTATTGAAGATGTCATTATGGACAAAGATTTGTGGAAAAATATTGTCATTTTCTTAAAGGACATTCTTCCTCTTATGAAAGTGCTTTGATTAGTTGATTCAAATGAGAAGGCGGCCATTGGATTCATTTATGAGGAGATGGATCAAGCTAAAAAGAAAAGGATTAAGGTGCAAAAATACACATAAGATTTTTCCCCAGGAGCAAAAATACACATATGCTTTTTTTAGGAGCAAAAATACACATGTCGTTACCATTTTGGAGCACAAGTCACATCCTGCTATTAAGTCACTATTCACCGCCGTTATTTTATCATTTCGTTATCATTTCTCTCTCTCATCAAGGTGAATAGTGACTTAATGATGGGATGTGACTTTTGCGCCAAAATGGTAACCACATGTGTATTTTTACTCCTAAAAAAGCATATGTGTATTTTTGCTCTTGGGGAAAAAGCTCATGTGTATTTTTACACCTTAACCCAAAAGAAAATTCAAGAAGCCTTCAATAATGTCCCAAAATTGTAAGTGTTTAAGTTTTAATTTAATTGAAAATTTGTTTCAAGAAGACTATAATTCTTTGTTTTAAAAGTAATTATTTTTTCATTATTTGGTTACAAGTCTATATGGGATGTCATTGATGCAAGATGGGAAAAGCAACTCCATAAGCCTTTACATGTTGTAGGCTATTTCCTTAACCCCAAACTTCATTATTCTCCTTCATTTAAAGTTGATCTTGAATTAAAACTTGGACTATATGATTGTGTACAAAGGATGATGAGGGATCTTAATGGTGCAAGTGTGATTGATGAGCAACTTGAAAACTTCAAGTATCAAAGTGGTTTGTTAAGGTCTCCATTAACAAGAAAGGGAGTTGAGTCCAAAAGTCCAACAGCATGGTGGGAATCTTATAGGGATAAAGTTCTAAAGCTCCAAAAAATTACTATTCGTGTCTTAAGCTTGACATGCAGTTCCTCTGGGTGTAAGCGAAATTAGAGTGCCTTTGAGATGATATAATTTGATTAATTCAATAATTCTAAGTATGAATTGTATTTCATTTCAAACATGTAATATATTATATGAGTAGTATACTAATTGCTTTGTGTTTGTTTAGGTCCCACAAAGAAAAGAAATCATCTGAAGCAAAAGACAATGAATGATGTTGTTTTTGTGATGACTAACTTAAGATTGGCTGAGAAGAAACATAGAAAACCTGTTAAATATAATTTTGATGATCTTGAATCAGAAGATAATTGGATTGTGGAAAATAAAGAATATTTGAGAGATGTAGAAGTAGATCAATTTGATTTGAATAGTCCAATTGAAGAAGACTATAATGAAGTTGAAGAAAGGGAACCTATTAACTTGAATGACTTGAACATTCCCAATTGTGTTGATGAACTTATTGGAGGAGGAGTGGAAGAGGATATAGCCATTGATGATTTTAACTTGAATATTCTATTTTAATTAGAGATGTTAAACTCTTTCTTACTTTTAGTGTTTTGGTTTTATTTTATATATTTCCAAGTTGACAACTCTATTGTTATTGTTACTTTTATATTATGTTTATGAGTTTTACAACTGATGTTATTTATTTTACATGCATATATTTAGTTAAATATAACTTTATATCTTAGGTAATATGATCTTACGATCTGTGTCGATCCCATGATTTACAATTTTCACACCCCCTCCCAATCTTGTATAGGATCTTGATTTTAACAACATTGGAGGCGACGACTACAAAATTGAGATGTAACAGAATTTTTCTTAATAATAAATGCAACAAATTTGAATGAACCCATCATTATAGTTTGATCTGGTTAAAAAAATAATTATGGTTTGAAAACAATTTTAAATGAACTGGTTCTGATATCCGGAATCAAGTATTGAAATTTGAAATGCAATAGATTTTTTTTTTCATAATAAATATAAGAAAGTGAATATCCCCACCTTCTTAGCCAATTTTAATTTTATTTTCTTTTGTTAGCGAGTTAGTACTTTTGTTATGAAAATTATTTAAGTGGTAAAGTATATTAATTTTTATTTTAGAAAAAAATTCTTAATCAAAAAAATTATAAATTTAGATGAAAAGTATCACACATGATCACTTTTATTTAAAAAGAAATTAAAACAAAACAATTTTTTTTTATTTTGGTCCTTTCATTATCTATCAAACCTAGTGTCATGTTTTATACAACTTTTTTAGCTTCGCATAATTGGACTCTAGACTTTACTACTTTACCTTATTTTTAGGGCTTGTTTGGTATGAGGTAAGAGGAGGGAAAGTGAGCAGAAGAAAAAAATATTTGAGTTGGATTTAAGAAAAAAAAAAAAAGAGAAAAGTTGGGATAAAAGTTTTTAATTCATTTTTCTTACTCTTTTATCTTAAATCTTCTCTCAATTAAAATTTCATAACCACATTTCTCCAATTTTCTTAAATCCAAAACATTCAAATCTCCCCTCTCTAAATCCCTTATACCAAACAAAACTTTAAAGAACTGCACTTCATGTGTACGTTGTTAAAAAAAAGAAATAAAAGAAAAAAAATAGACCTTAAATAACTATATCATACTTAGCTACAATTTGTGCGTTTTTTTTTTTTTACCAACTACAATTTTTTATAAATTATTAATTTGATTTTTTTTTGAATTATACGGAAACTATATTTCTTTCAAAAACATATTATATAATTTAAAGCAAAAATTTAAATTTCACAAATATATCTTTCATGAAACATGTTACCTATTTATTTTATAATTAATGATTTCTTTGTTATAGATTTATTACTTGCAAAACTATTTATAGATATAATGATTAGTTGTTAAGGTATGTATTTTTTCCAATTAATACAGCATGTCTTCCACTAAGTGCTTACATCATTAAGTAAAATATTAAAGTACATGTAAAAGGGGTCTCAAAAATAATACCCTCCCCCACATTTAGGGCTTCCTTTGTAACATCTCTATTTTCATGTATAATGTATGAATTAATTCATACATATATGTGGGTCCCACCATTTCATATGTGTGTGACATGAGAAAACATTTATCCTACAACATGAGAAGTGTTTTTCCCAATATGGGATTTGATTTTCTCGTGTTGCATGAAAAAAAGAAGATTCCTACACACACATGAAATGGTGGGACCTACATATATGTATGAATTAATTCATACATATATGTGGGTCCTACTATTTCATGTGTGTATGACATGAGAAAACACTTCTCCTACAACATGAGAAGTGTTTTTCCCAATGTATAAAGCATGAATTAATGAAATATTGTGAGGCTATTGATTTGGTTAGTTGCTTTCTTTTATGGAATTTTTCAATTTAAATAAGTAGCTAAAATGATATATCATGTGAATGATTTTAGTGACTTTGTGACAATATGAAGGTCATTATAATAGTGACATAATTTTCGGCCAAATAAGTAAAGGAGGATGAGGAATTGTTTCGATTAAATTATGGCCAATGTATGGTATGTTGATTTGTCAAAATTAACAAGTGCTTAAAGGACATTAAAGAATGTATGGTTAATCCTTCAATAAGGCCAATTTTCGGCCAAGTAGAATGAAAAAACAAGGATGAAACTTTGAGGTTGGGCACATAAAGTCAAATAAATTAATACTTTAATGTAACATGATTGTAAAGGAATTAAGGAACAATATTCCTATTCCCTTTGACATGTAAATTTCGACCAAGTAAGACAAAAAGGAATGAAAATGAAATTTTGGAAAGTAGTGTTGGAAATTATGTCATAGGGGCAAGTCATTGTACTTTGAACATTCACGTTATTTAAAGTATTCTCCATTTCGTTTTCATTTTGTTTACATGTTTATAATGATAATTGTTTCCTTGGATATATCTTATAAATTATCCTAAATGTCCCTGGTCGGTCATCTATGCGGGAGCGAAGTTGAAATATGACCAATATGACTTTGATGAGGTATGGAGATACAAATCAAAGTCATAGGCACTTGTAAGAGTACAAGCTGCTGGACCGACTCACTATAAGAAAGCTGCATGGATTTAGTCATAAGCTTATATCATGTATAACCGCGTCACAACACTCTTTGACCTGAGATCATCATGGATTCCTACATGATGAGTCGCTAATCTTTGACATAGTCAAAAGTCACCTTTGACCAGGTGATGATAAAGGCTATGATAGGGATCGGTGGTTTTAATGCAAAGGAATGTGAATGGTTAAGATGGAATTTGTCCCTTACATTTGTAAAGAAATAATACCGGACCCTTCAATGAGTGAGTCTAAGAAATATATGGTCATTCTATGATGGAAATGAGTTTCCATTTCAATTATTAGACTACTCAAGAATCGAGAAAGTAATGGTCAAGAATAAGAAGTTGACATTATCCATGCCTCATACTTGACCAAATTATCAAGTGACAAAAGGGATGTGACATGGTTGTACGATAGGTTGTATCGTATCATCGATCCTCATATAAATTGGATAGTCACAATGTCTTATTAGAGACTGCTTACAACTTGTAGGCTGGTACAATATTGGTCAGTTGCCAATCTCATGTGGGCTTGCAGGGTCGCACACAAGAATGACCAAACACAAATAATAATGCCCAAATTAATTGAATTTTAGATATGTCTAAGATTTAATGAAACAAAGTTTAATCTAGGGTGGATATATATATAGTTCGTAGTGTGTATGTCGTACTCAGAAAAGAAAAGATCATTATATATATATATATATATATATATATATATATATATATATATATATATAAAAGAAAAGATGAAAAATTTCAAAAGAAAAAACATAAAGAGGAAGTACAATTCTTACAAAATAATAAACCAGTAAAAATAGAACATATGTTAGCCACATTAACTATAAGAGAAGGAAAAACCACCATATGCGGGACAGCCAGGTTATATGCTTAAGCACTGAGAAAATATGGGTATGGTGACATCCATATAATAAATTAATCCAGTTTTTGACCAACCATGATCCAGGTTATAGAAGGATACCTGTCCTTTTTCATACAGGAATACTTTTACAGAGAACAAAATTTCTCAGACCTTCTCCCTTCAGATCAAGATTAGCATAGCCTTCCTTCGTTTCCTACTAAAGGCATAATTGGATTTTTCTATGATTTTATGTGATCATAACCAAACTTTCACCTTGCTTAAACATATAACCATGTATGACTCACTGGATCATAACTAATAAATTTTTGATAATATTACTCCCTAATTTGATCCCTTTAAAAAGTTAAAAACTTATACCTTATATTTCTTCCACAGGAAAATAAAATATTCTTCAAAGAAAGAAATGATTAAACTCCTGAAATTTTATTTCTCAAGCGCACTGAATACAAGAGAGTATTAAAGTGTTTGAGTGAGAGTTCCACTCGGTGTGTGTTCAAGTACAGAGTTACAAGGCATTATATAGACAATCGACATACCAACTGCTTACATAAAGCAAAGCTAAGACATAAAGGTGACTAAAGTTTGATAAAAGTTGACTAGGCTAAATTCTCTCATAAGATAAGAGTGCATAATTGAATAAAGAAGCTTTCAAGATTTTCGTCTTTTTGTGATTTTTTTTTTTTTTTTTACACTTTGTCAGCAAAACCTTCACCGAACACGTTGCATGACTATCATTACATTTCTTCAATTTTCAAATTAGCCTGTCACACTTTGTCAGTGTCGGCAAGCCTTTTTCCTTGTCATCTTCTATCTCTTTCTTCGTCGATAGATTCTTCAAGATTGTTTAGAGGACATTGAGATCTACATCTGGATCTTCCATATCTTGCATTGCTCTTTCTCTTTCTTCACAATACTTACATCTGTGATTTACCTCTTATGCTAAGAGCTTACAAATCTTCTTCTTTGTCTTTTCTGAGTTTTCCATCTTGTTGGTTCTAACTCTGTCGTACCACTATGAGAAAAGTGGTTGTTCATGTGCTCTGTTTCCAAATGACGCAATTAGAGTTGTTAAACCGCAATAATATACCCATTTCTTCTCTTCTGAATTATTTGTCCTTTTCATTTCTTGAAAGATAATGTTATAATTCTGAGCTCTAATATTACATATCTTGGTCTGGAATTCTTGTTCGTCTTCTATGTCTTCTTTGATCTCCACATCTGTTTCTATTGGCTTCTTTATCGTTCCAAATTTGATTAAACTGATTGGAGGATAAACTTTTTCTGGTGTGATTTCTGCAATGGTTGAATAAAATCTGATATACACTTTATATTGAGTAACAATTCCTGCATAAATCTTGATTGCTTCTCTGATGGCTTCTGGTAATTCTGAGGTTTCTTTTAGATCATTAGATGGATAGATGACATGTAACATTCCATATTGGTATAAGATCTTGACTAAATCTGGTGAAGTTCCTTGATAAGCTACAACTTTGTTAAAGGCAAAATGAGAGGCATATTTAACATGAGGGTCTGATAATTCCATGTTTCTGGTTTTCTTTACAAGGGTTCTAAAATATTTGAATTTAGAGTAGGTGTCAAATGATGGATCTCTAATAATTCTAGGGCCTCAGGATGAGGCTTCAATTACTTTTCCTTTTTCTTTTCTTTGGACTTCTTCTAACAATTGGGCTTTTATGATCTCATTAAAAGGGGTTATTTTATGGAGCGTTTCAGTTTGGGCTTAGGCAGTAGGCCTAATAACATTCTGTTGGGTGAATGACCCACTTGTAATTGTTTGGGTAGTTTGGGTGGATGACCCAATCTGAGTGAATGACTCAGTTACATGGCTTGGTTCTAAGTTCGTTTGTACTGCTGATTTAGCCGTACTTACATTTTTTCTTCCATTTCCTTCCAGCTTCTCTATTCTTTTGAATAGATCTTCCACTTGCTAGTTTAAATGTACAATACTGGATAAAATGCTTTGCACATTTGTGCTACATTGACTATTTAACAGGTTCATATTCATTTTTAGAATATTCAACTTTGTTAAAACAGTCTGACATGTATTACAAGTCTGATTAGATTTCATTTCTGAGCTTGAATTGGATTCCATATGCTCATAAAATCTGCAATAAGGTTATTTTTTCCAAGCACATATTCAATAATATAATCATAATATGTTAAATCTCCTTGCCATTTAAATAACATTTTATTAGCCAATTTTTCTATTTTTATTCCTTTATCTAACCACGATTTCACTTGTGTATTATCAGTCCTAATTATAAATTGTGCATTAACTATAAAAAGTTCAAATTTTTCCACTGCTTTTACAATAGCTAATAATTCCTTCCAATTAGAATGATATTTCCATTGCGTTTCTTGAAATTTTCCACTAACATATCTAGTTATGATTTCTTCTCCTTTTTCATTTTCATGATACAATGCTGCACCCAAATATTCATCAAATGCATCAGTATAAATTATCCATTTTATATTATTTTGTAAAGGTATTGTTAACTTTGGTAAATTTTGACACATTTTCTTTAATTGTTCTATTATTTTAATGGTTTCATTATTCCATTTCCATTCAGTTTTTTCTCCTACTAATTTAGATATCTTTGATGTTAATTTTGCTAAATTTGGAACACAATTTCTAACTTGGTTTATTAATCCTAAAAATGCCTGTAAATCTTTTTTATTAGTTATTCTATCAAATTCTAATACTTTTTTGCTTATATGATCTTGTAATTTTATTCCATTTGTAGTTATAATTTTCCCTAAAAAAGGTATTTCTTGCTTTCTTAATATAGATTTTTTAGGTGATATGTTCAAACCTTTTTCTTCAATTAGATCTACAAATTGGTTTAAACGTTTTTCATGTTCTTTTTCATCTTTTGAAAATATTAATATGTCATCTATATATATTACAGCAAAATCTCTTAGAGGTAATAATAATTTGGATACAAATTCTTGAAATATACTTGGGCTATTATGATATCCCATTGGTAATACATTCCATTTATACAATCCTTCAGATGTGCTAAAAGCTGTATATTTTTTACTTTCTTTTTCTAATTTTATTTGAAAAAAATCCTGATTTACAATCAAATTTACTAAATATTTTATTTCCTCTTATTAAATTAAATAGTAATTCCATTTTTGGTATAGGATATCTATTTCTAATTGCTATGTTGTTCAATTTCTTATAATTTATAACCATTCTACTTTTTCCTCTTCTTTCTTCACTAAGTTTTCTTACAATCATTGTTGGTGATGAATATTTAGATATACTCTCTCTTATTAAATCGTATTTTTTTATTTCATTTATATGCATTACAAATTCTTTTTTATCCTCTTCTGTCCAAGGATAGGGTTTACAATTTATTTCTTTACTATAATCTTTTAATTCTATTTTTGCCATAGGCTTAGATTTATCCCAATGTATTAATGGATTTTCACTAAAATTATCTAATATTCTTTGTTCTATGGTTTTTTCTTCTCTTATAGTTAATCTGGCTAACATATATTCTATTTTTACTGGTTTATTATTTTGTAAGAATTGTACTTCTTCTTTATGTTTTTTCTTTTCAAATTTTTCATCTTTTCTTTTATATGGACTAGTTATTCTAACTCCTATTACTTGATGTTTACAAGGTGTTGTTAATACTAAGGCTTTTTCTATAAATGTAAAATGATAATATTTCTCTAAAAAGTCTAATTCTAATATTATATCACATTGAGGTTCATTATACTGATTTAATTCTTCTATTTTCAATTCACAATTTCCTATCTGTATCATTATATTTCTTGCTTCTAATTCTATCATATGTATTTCTCTTCTTGCTGATTCCATTCTTATAATTCTATTCTTTCTTTTCCACATTTCTGGTGGTAAAACATTATATTTTGTTACTGTTAGATTTGTTCCAGTGTCTATTGAAGCATGATATTTTCTAGCTCTATATTTTTCATAATTAAATTTTATCAAAACATAATATAATGGTATAGTCATATCCTTGATAATACTTCTAATTTCTTTTTAAATATGTTCTTTTTTACCTTTTCTTCATATAAAAATTCTTTTATTCTCCATTTTGTGTCTATATCTAAATTTTGTGTTTTCAATCTTTCTTGCATTTGTTTACTTTGTCTTTCTATTTGTCTTATTAATTTTCTTATATAAGTTACATTTGCATTTGGTACTATTTTTCCTTTATTAGAAATTGATTCTCTTATTATAATTTTTCCTTTAGGATAAGTATCCCATCTTATTATATGTATTCTATTTCTATAATGAAACATATTATTCAAATTATTCATATCCTAGACAATATATTCAAGGTTTGCTTAAAGTCCATTATTAGCAATTCGTTATTATTTATTATTTGGGTATCCCATATCTTCTATTATTTTTCTCAGTCTTACAGTTGTTTTAGTTGCTTTTCTTACTAATGCTTTCATTACTATTTTTTCACATGCTCCTGATTTTATAAAACATTCTTCATTTCCATAGTAGGTATCTATTACTAGTCTTCCATTACTCATTCTTCCATTTCGTACAATGCTTTTGTTTTTCTTCATATCCTACTTAATAATTCTAACTTTTCTTCTAAATGAGATTTTATAACTTTATATAAATTCATTCTTCTTAAATTTTGATTAAAATACACTGTTCAATGAATAAAATTTTTGGTTGTTAGTCTTGCTTTATACAATTTTATTTTCTGTTTAATTTTTTTAACTAATATTCTTATTAAATTTGCATCTACATCTAGTACTAAAGTAGTTTCATCTATTTCTCTTTCTATATCTTGTCTTCTATATATAAATACTATTTTCTTTCTATCTTCATCCCATTCAATAGTTATATCTTCATAAATCATGATAACTTTGGTATTACAATTGTTTGATGATTTAAGTTTATCATTATTATTTCATTTTGAATTCTATAAGGTTTAATTAATTCTAAAAAGTCTTTTCTTAATGTTATCTTATGATCATTTTCTGTGTTATCTTTCACTGTTAATGTTAAATTAATTATATCTCTATTATTAAATCTTAATACTGCATTAGTGATTGTACTTCTTCCTTCTAATATTAAATTATCTTCTGTGAATGCTATTTCTATTTCACTATTTTGGTTATTTTCTTCTATTTTTGCTATTACTTCTTTCCAAGACATTTCATATTTTACTTCTAATTTTATATAACTTTCTCTTTGCGGTCTTATTTCTCTTAGATTTGTACTTATCGGTCTTTCTGCTAATAAATTTCTTTGGTTAAAATTATCTCTAATTTCTTGTGATGAATTTAAATTTCTAAGACTTAAAGTTCTATTAGTTTCTCTACTAAATGATGGTCTGTTATATTCTAAACTTTTTCTTTGATTTATGTTTATCTTTAATGTTAGATTTTCTGATGTATTTATTCTTAAAGATCTTTGTCCTAATATATGTTATTAGTTATCATTCTTCTAGGTGTTCCTTCATAATAACTTTTAGTGTTCTCTAATTCTAATCTTAACATTTCTGGTATTGTAATTTGTTTTGGATTTGTCTTAACTTCTTTTACTACTAGCATAAAATACTTATCTATTGTTTTTTCCTTTATTTTTATTATATATTCTATGTTCATTCGAAAATACAAGTCTTATCATTGTTGTTATACTTATACTTCTAGATCCCGGTTGTAGTCTTACATTATGTAAATTATAATATATTAAAATAGATCTATCCATGTGTTCTTCTGCTCTACTTATTGCAAAATTTGTATTTAAAGTGAATTTTAATTTTTGATATATTAAATTTCCTGCTATCATTCCTAAAATACTATCTTTCACATTACTAATTATTCTTCCATCTGTTATAAGTAATTCTAATGGCGAATCTATTCCACTTTGAAAATAAGCTTTTACCATGATTTGTACTCCTGCAATATATATTTCTGATATTTCATCTTTAAAAGGTATTTTTGATATTTCATGTTCTATTAAAGTTTTACTTATTAGTGGTATTCTTAATACTCCTTCAGTTAAAGTTGCTTCTATTGGAAATTTCTTTTCTAATACTACACAATGTGATTTTTCTTTTCTTTTATTTTTTAATATTTTACTTACTTTTTCCATATACTTCTCATTTCTTATATTTGCAACTGTCATATCTAAATCTTTTTCTTTTATTTTTATCATATTGGTCTTTATTAAATGTTATTCTTCTTTCTCTTGATCTTTCTTCTGTATTTATATATTCTTCATATTCTTCAAATTCCAGGTTATTATTACTAGTCTCTCCTTCTACTACGTTCATCATATTTATATATTCTTCATCTTGATTTATATATTCTTTTCCTATATCATTTTCATCTTATGAACTTTCATCTGTTTCTTCTTCTTCTGAATTTTCTTCTTCATATTCATATGTTAATTTGTATATTTCTAATTTATTATCTATAGGTTCATCAAATTCTAACATGTCAATATCTAAAGGTTCTAATTCTAATTCTTTTGCTTTTAAAAAAATATTCATTTTCTTCTTTGATTTCGGTTTATCACAATTTGTTGCTATATGTCCTAAATCTCCACAATTATAACATCTACATTTATAAGGTTTTTTACTTTTATTTTTATTGAATCTTTTTGTTTTAAAATATTTATTAGGTTTAAATCTTTTCTCATTTTTTGAATTATATTTCCTAAAAAACTTCTTTTTCGGATATTTCTTAAATTTATATACCTTTCTTCTTTTTCTATTCTTTCTTAACCATTTATCTTAGTTACATCCCCATTTATGAGGTTTTTCTAATTCTGCACAATTACCATTAATTTATTTAATTTATAATATTTTATATTTCTCCATGCTTCTTTACATCTTTCTGATAAATATTTTCTTAAATAATCTTCTCTGCTACCCATTGTATCTATTATTTTTACCAAGTCTCTATCATTTGCATTTTCCATGGCTTCTATATTTTCTTCTACTAAATTTTCTGGCATTAATCTGGGTAATTTTCTATAAAACATATCTAGGTAAAATTTCTATTTTTCTGGTTCATGTATCTTAGCTTCATAAAAATATTTCTTATATTCGCATATATATTGATTTATATGTGTGGGTTCTAAACTGCATATTTCTATCTCATGTAAATATCTTATAGCTTTTGAAATTTTTGTATATTCTATGTTTGCCATTAATGTTCCTACAAATTCATTCTTCAACACATTTTCATATTTTAATAATATTGCTTCATATAAAACTTCTCTTCTTTCATAAGTTGCTTCTCCTAATCTTCTAACTTCCATTCTAAAATCTAGTGGTTTTCCTTCCGACCAGTTTAATACATTTCCTACAAAACTTGCTTCTATTATCATGTTTACAGCATCTGGTTCTATTTTTATGGTTATTAGTGCTATTAACTGAGCTTTTTTCCATTCATCTATTATTCTATCATTGTCTAAATTACAATCTAAATCTAACCATATTCTAGCATTTGGAATTTGTCTTGTTTCATATTGTTCTAATGGAGGGGGTATAAATTCTCTTCCACTTGTTGCAGGTTTTTTATAACTAATGTCAAAAACTGACTTAGATATATTGTTTAAATCTTCTCTTACTAAACATCTTTGTCTTCTCATTTCATTTTCTCTTGTTGTTTGACTAAGAGTTTTCTTCTACACTTCTTGATGTTCCTCCTTGTTGATCTTGATTTACTTTTTGTTCTACTTCTTATTGTTGAGTTGTTTGCATATTTACTTGATTTTCATCTATTATTTTTAATCCTCCTAAATCCTGTATTATTGATTCTAAATTTGTTTCATCTTGACCCATAAATTTTTCAATTTCATCTTCTGATTCTGAATCTTTTTCTGAATCTTCATTTCTATTTCTCATCATATTCAATTTTCTATTTTTTGCATTTTTGAAAATACTCATTAATTCTTTTATGAAAGTTTAGTCTTCTGAAACAAAGTTACAAACTTCAGTTTGGATAAATTAACTTGAGTTTGTGTTGCTTGTTTTTGAAAATCAAAATAATCAAATTTGTGAAATCTTTATATTTGATCTTAATACTTCTTAACATTACTCATTATTATTCTTAACTATGTTTAATCAATTTGTTAGTGAGTTCCAGATGTTTTAAAGAATATTAAATGAAGATTTAGTGAAAAGCAAAAAGTAATGTCAGAACATTTATCGTAAAATCTAGAAAGCTTGCACTCTTTTGGACAATCATTCTACACACATTGCAAAGGGATTAATGTTTTGTTTCCCTATTAAGAAGCTGCTCTTCCAACGGATTTATTTCAAGAGAAGTTAACCATAAACTTCTATGCAGCTGATCCTATTGAAGGATAGAAATAGAAGAAGACCTAAGTATTTTCCAATAGCTACTCCAATGTCTTTAACGGTTACATTGAAGAATCAAACAGTCATTAAATGCTCTCTTCATATATAAGAGGTTGCATTCAAGTTTTCTAAGAAGAACATACAACCAATCTGCAGAAAAATGAAAATCATTCAAGTTTTCAAGTACTATTTTAATTTTCTATTGTAAAGTATATTTTGATACATTTGTACTTCGGTGATTATTTTTATCAACTCTTAGAGAGAGTTTCATTTATTGAAATCATTTATTATAAGAATATCAAGTCGTGAGACTTAGAGATTGGGAATATCAGTGTACAACTTGTAAGGGGGAGTGTATCCTAGTGAGAGGATAACTTCGAGTACAGAGTATGTAATTGATTATAAGTGTTAGTGAAAAAACCCAGAGAGTCTGGGGACTGGATGCAGGTCAAAGAGTTGGACCAAACCAATATATATCTTGTCGTGTCTTGCTTCCTCTTCTCTCTCTATTATGCTCTATTTTTCTGCTCAAGTTTCAGAGCATTTCAAAAGAATTTTTAAATCACTAATTCACCCTCTCTTAGTGATTAGCTCCACTTTCAGTTGTATGTGAATAACTTTACATGGTTTGTCTAGAAATTCTCCTACTGAGGCGTCCTTTCCTAAAAGAGTTAAAACAATATGAACTTATTTTTAGTAACAATAAACCAATTAATAAATTTATAATATAAAGATAAAATTAATTTAACTTTAAAAAAATACCTGCTCACTAAATGTGAACGCAAATGTCTTTGATCGTCACAGTTTGAAGGATCCTCTTCTGCACTCGGTTACTCGGTTATTAGGGTTCCTCTGAGAAACGGTTTGCAAATGATACAAAACTTTAAAATAATTAAAATATACTAAAAAATACTCATTCAAGAATAATTTATCAAAAATTTTACCTACCCCTTTTGACTCCTCTTATACTAAACAAAATTGGCCTAGTCATTAGGTAGGACGGTATTTGGCACGTTCTCGATCAACTCTTGCAAAGGAATTGTCCCATGCATATTCATGATGTGGTAGAGACAATTCCTCTGGTTTTTCCAGCCATTCCCCATCTTGATCAATGTGTACCTTTTCCTGTTGTCATAGATGACAAATTTATCCTATCTCACAATTGAATAAATAATAACTAATTAATTAATTATAAAATACATAAATTTTTACTGAAAAACTCAGACAACTAGAGCTCTCCTAGTTATATGGCCGATGATACGTAACATGATACCAAGCACAAGCCATTTGCATTTTCTCATGTGTCGGCAACTACTTTGAAACCAATATTTAGCTTCATGCTTAAATTCTTTACCAGTAACAGAATATGATCCTTCGTATTTCCATATCTCCGTAGAATCTTTCAGAAGGTGCGTGAAAATAAAATTTGCATGGTTAACTGTTTGGTAACCACTACAACTATGCAAGACTATTTAAACCACTTCAAATATGCAAGACTCTTTGCATTCTGTAGCAATTTTTCCATTTAAACCACCACAACTTTTGCACTATAAGGCACTTAGTTGGCACCACATTTGTGACAGTTTCTAAGAGGAAACCACTACAAACTCACTGATACAAAATTGGCACTAGTTTGGCATCAATTTTTATAGCAGTTATTTTGTGATAACCACTACAAAGTTCATTCCCTAACTAGCACGCCACTTGGCATGAATCATCCCATTGAAAATGTGTAGCAGTTATTTTGTAACTGCTACGAATTGACATTTTTTTTTGTAGTAAGAGACACATGGTTGGGAAGTTTACCTTTGAAGATGAAAAAACTCATAAAATTTAAGTCCAGGTATAAACAAACTAGGGTTTCTAAAAGGATATTTAAATAGTTTGTATAAGCATTTGATCTAAAAAGCTTTTAAATTTTCATAATATTTAATAATTATTGAGATTGCATCACATTACAACCGATCTAGAAAATATTACTTAGACATTACAAAAACATGATTGGTCTTAAGTTTTATCAATATTTATAAAAATGTCACCAGTCATACTTTTTAAACTGTCTCCGCTTATAAAGGTTTAGATTTGGTGGCCTTATAGGCCTTTTTTTAGTAGTGAATACACAATCAAAACCAATGTTTTAAAAGTCGAGCTGGGCATCAAGGTGGAAAGGCCTGTAGACGGTCGAAATGGTTGGGTCTTTAGGTTGAGCTGTTGACTAAATAATTAAGTTATTTTCTATATTGATATATAAAAAAAGTTATTTTCTATATAAGAGCAAGGCAACGAAAGGGATTTTTTTTCCTCAATTTTTAACAGAGAAAATAATTGGAAAATGCATATTCATATGGGCTGATATGACTTTGGGCTTCTTGGAAAGAAGAAAACTGATGCTCCCACCCATTATCGGATGGGTAATAATGTAATGTAGTTTTATATTCATTGGTTCTGGGGAATTAAATGGTGATGCTTCTGCCTTCTCTTTCTCTATAACCAAAACTACAAAACATATTTTTCTTTTCCAACTTTTGCCTTTCTTCACTTTGCTTGTCTATTGTCGGTGTCTCATTCTCATGGTTTTACAAGTTCAAACACAACTACTACTTTCTTATTTTCTTGTGTGTGTAGTTGAGGTTCAGTTTTTTCATATTATTGTTGTTAACGGGTTACTACTGGTTGTATTTTTTTTCTACTGGCAGTGGGTTTGGTCGAAATGTTTGTAGGGAACGATGGTAAGGGCTATGGAGAATGGCCTGAAGGTGAATTAGAGGAGGGAAATGAAGAGAAAGAAAGATTTTGAAATATGAGGGAAGATGACTTGAGGGAAGTGGAGTTGTTTGGTAGGAAGAAAATAAAGGGGTAGTAATTGGTAAAGAATTAGAAAATGTCTATTTTACCCTCAAAAGTAATTAATTCAAAATAAAAAAGGAAAACTTTTTTTTTTGGGCTAAAATATATTTTTAAAAGTTATGCTTTTATGAAGTTCAAACTTGTGAAAAAAAATTTCCGCTAAATTTTATGGAGTTATGCTTTTAAATATATTTTTAAAAGTTATGCTTTTAGGAAGGTTAAGGTAAGTAGATTCCAAAATTGTGTTGGATTAGTCTTCTACCTTCCTTAATCTTCATTAATGACTTCAAGATTCTTATGAACACTTGTTGTATGGTGCTCATATACTCAAGGCTGAAATTATAACAATGTGCAAGAAGGAGGAAATTCAAGTAAAACCAAGTTCTATAGCCAAATAAGTCACTAAACTAGTTTGTTTGTGACTTTGTGCTTTGATTTCTTAGATTCTTTCAAGATAATTGATGTTCATGAGATAATGGTATTTCTTAAGGGGAGATGTTGCCCTAGTCCCTAAAATGAATTATTAAGTATGTGAAGTTAAGATTATGGTCTTAAAAGAAAAATTAAGCAAGAATAAGAGGAGATGTGAAGTTAAAGGGGAATTTGTTGTTGTTGCTTTCAAAGTGTGATTTTCGGCAAGACATGCATACATGAAATTATGATGTGATTTTGGTATTTTTTTTAATGATACTAAAGTGTTTAGAATGAAAATTTGTATGGAAACAAGTAAGGAATATAATTTTGAAGCTCAAAAGACTAATTTGTAAAAATTGGTAAATCTGCCAACTTTGATAATTTTTGGGCAGTCGTGCTTGATAAATTATTTTAAAATAGTAAATGATTTGCAATGGCTATGAAATTTTACAAGCTTAATTAGATATCCCAAGATTTAATTTAGTATATAATTTGTAATTTTTCGAGATGTCTACTAATAGATACAAATTTTTTAAAACAGCTTAGAAAACTGGACTTTGTTTCTGACCAAAGGGTAAAATTTTGACACAGTAAAGATGTGTGAATTTTTGTGGTCTTTGGAAATATTTTTAGTCAAAACTATACATAATAAGGGTAAAATGATAACTGGAATCACATTAATTGGATATTAGTGGAATTAATTATGAATTTTTGAAGTTAAAGCATAAGTTCTAGAATTTCTGGATTATGGTCGAATTTCATGAAATTAAGATGAGAGTTTGCATAAGTGTATGAATTGAATTGCATTTGCTTTGTTTTGGGGCAGGCATATATCTGTGGTAACATTCAGGTGGCGAGAAAATTGTATAATCTACTGATCAGCTGTCAGGTAGTAACTGTTTACTTTTATACCTTATATGGCTTTTGTATGTTTGTCGTGCCATGATTGTGAAACATGTCTCATGAGTGGGACATGCGTTTGGGCTGTAGGGCCTAGTGAACTCGTTATTTAAATTTATAATATATCTAAATCAATTTTTTGTTATTTTTATATTTTACTTATTTAATTATTTACTTCCAATAGTTATTTATTTATAAAAACAAATTTTAACGAGCTTACGATGTAAG
Organism: Acacia confusa; assembly: GCA_037074495.1. Lineage (NCBI taxonomy): Eukaryota > Viridiplantae > Streptophyta > Magnoliopsida > Fabales > Fabaceae > Acacia > Acacia confusa. Next base: position 30,531,832 of record CM073505.1, read on the forward strand.
TTTAACAACTTTGGACTCGTCCCTATGCGGCTGTCGAAAGCTTTTCATATGATTTTTTTTTTTTTCTTAGTTTGTTGACGTTCCGAAGTTTAAAACTTTCCTCCTTAGCCAATAATTGTCATTTTCCTCGTGCTTTAATATTTGATGCACACTGAAACAATAAAGGAGCCTATCTGTGCATGTCTATGCTTGCCTTGAGGGTGTGTAGACGAATAAGAGCTGATTTGAGAATGAAGAGAAGGATCGAGTGGGGAAAGGCTAGCGTTCCATGAGGAACTGAGGTTACGGAATGATTGGCTTGGGCTTGGGCTTGGGCTTGGGCTGGGTAATGGCTTCTAAATTGTTGTCCATCTTCTCGTAACTCTGAGGCAAGTTATTCCCTTTACTTCCCCGACTTGACCTCGTTTTTCCTTCAACCTCAAACCTGTGCTTTTCGTCCCTTCAATTCGAGTTTCCTCTTGGGTTCACAGAGCCGCTAACCTTCGTCGTCTTCATCGCTTGAAGCTGTCGAAGCCGACTTTGACAGATCTGGGTAAGAGGAAGACGCACTTAGAGAGGAGAAATTGGAGGCTACGGAAATACCACTGCAATCATGGCAGAACCACTGTCCCTCCACAACAGCCACGAGCCTGAGATCGAATATGGCGACCTTCTTCTCTCTCGCTCGATCTGAAGAGGACCAGATCCGCTTTCGCTCTCTCACAAAAGCCCAACCAAGCTGTCGTCCTCCTTCCTTTGCCACCGCCGGTTGACCTCATTCTCACCGTCGCAGAACAACCGCGCTCGCCGTCAAGATCTTGATCCCCGTTGTTCGCTCCCCTGTTTGTGGGCGGTGCTCTCTGTTTCTCAGACTTTATTTTTCTGCCGTTAGGGTTTGTTCGTTGCTGTCTTCTGAGGTAAAGCTCATGCCTTTCTCTATTTTTGGGTTGGGTGTGGTTAGATTAGAGTTGAGTTTGATGGCAGTGGTAATATGATGCCTCTATGGTTTTAGTTCAGTGTTGAAGCATGAGGAATTTACGCTTGAACTTGTATGGTTGGGTTGAGGATTAGCATATTATGTTGCTTGCTTTAGTAGTCTCCGTAATGAAGGCATATGAGGTCTTAATTTCCTAGTTAGTCGATATATGCTTGTTTTCCATGATATCTGAACTGTATTATTTAATTCTGAAAACTTGAGTTTGCTACAGAGACTTAGTTTCTAAGTTTATAACATCAGTGAAATGGATTTTCTTATCCGAATGTTTGGTTATTATGAGAATTGAACAGGTTCTTCAGTTCTGAAATTTGTGGTTGCTGTGGAAAAGGTTTCACAAGTGATACTATAAACTTAGAAATAAGTCTCTGCCCATCTTCATCTTAATCCCATATTTTCAGAACTCAAATTTGAACTCACAAGATTTAATTAGGAAATTGGGAATTTGATGAATTGTGCATCTTTAGAAATGTTCTTTTGATAGCCTACATAAGCTGAGTACTGTTGGCATTTCTGCTTTGACATGTTGTTAGAATTGTTGAGAATTAAGCTGGAATTTGAATGGTGATTCGACTTTGTATATTGCAACTACTGATGGTTGCTGGTTACGTTCTGTCCTGGAGTCGATTAGTCATTTTGGGTGCCTCTTTGATCTTGTTTTCAGCATAATTGTGGGATTGAGCACTGTGAATTGTCAATCTCCAAACTACTCATGCAACTCTTTCTTGCGAATTTCCTCTGCACATACTTAAATCTTATCCCCATTTCTGTATGGTTGCTGCTCACATTGATTCCTTCTCTTTCTTGAAGGACCTTGGTGTGTAGGTACTCCAGAAGGATCACTCTCCGCCTTGCATTGAGGAGCCTTTAGCCATGGAATCGGAACTACCACCGACAAAGATTTGTCAAGAAGGAAGGCCAATGCTTAAGAGGTTTATGATTGTTATCTTTGATGAGATTTTTTGCTTCCAGAGCTTAAGAAGATTTCATCTACATGGTTGTCCCTTTTCTCCCTTTACTATATTGACTTGCTTGTGAAATTATTTGTTGGACTTGATTGCTTAAAATGAGTGTGGGGGGAGGGACTAAATCAATAGGAAAAAGTAGTTTTAGGGTGATGATTTTGTGGCCTCTCTGGTTCTTCTAAGCTTGCATTGAGGCCAATGCTAAGTATGACTGTGGGGGAGTTTAACTGATTGATTTTCTAGGTGATTGTACAGGATTTTTGGATAAAACCTTTGCTAGAATATTGATCGTTGACTTTAACTTCTCACAGTGCTCTGAGAATCTGGTCCAGAGCTGAATCTTTCCCAAACAATGCTTGATTATGAATCTTTCTGCACTGCACTTTGCTAATTCTGAGATACACATGCAGAACCGAACTTATCATGAATGAATGAAGCAAGTACTATTTACATATTGATGCCAACTATGTGGTTTATCATCTGGAAAAGTTTTATCATAAGTAGAATGTTCTCTTGCGTTGAAAATGGTTACGTGCTTGGTTTAGCCTTGTGTGAGTTAGTTTAGAATGCACAAACCTTGATGGAAGGATTTGAGACTTATTATCATTCATAAACTCAGTGTGCGTACTCCACTTTGATTCAATTTCCTCTAGAACTTGTCTTGTGTCTTAATCAAGGCCACATAATCGCACAAGAGTCGTGAATATGATTGAGGCATTCTATTTCTTCACCCGTTTTCCTAAACACAAGCCGTTTAAATCAATCCCTTGCTAACCCCATTGAGCCCTTCACTTTCATTTCTTCTTTACATATGCGCTGAATCTGAATTTATTCATGAGACTCGATCTTGTATTTGATAGAATTTCCTTTGAGATGAAAATAATTGGATACTTTGATACATTTTTGTATATTTTGGTACTTGGTTAACATTGACCATGTCACTTATTGAGTTTGATAAGGCTGATTTTTGTTCCTGGACAGAGAAAAGGACAATATATATGAGTGTATAGAAAAAAAGAAAGAAAACAAAAAAAGCCAGAAAGGAAAAAAAATGAATTGAAAAAAGGAGAAAAAGGCAAGGAAGGGTAAGGAAAAGCCATATGTGTAGAAAGAAGTAAAGGAGAAAAAAAGGTAAAGAAGGCAGAACACAAGTGCCTTCAAAAGAACAGAAAAAATTAGAGAAAAGGAAAAGGAGAGAACAAAAAAAGGCAAGGAAGAAAACAAAAAAAGCCAGAAAGAAAAAAAAAATGAATTGAAAAAAGGAGAAAAAGGCAAGGAAGAGTAAGGAAAAGCCATATGTGTAGAAAGAAGTAAAGGAGAAAAAAAGGTAAAGGAGGCAGAACACAAGTGCCTTCAAAAGAACAGAAAAAAAATAGAGAAAAAGAAAAGGAGAGAACAAATTGTCCAAAGAACTCTTTCAGCTTATGAATATAATCTTGACCAATGGATTTATGCTTCAATTGCTGTACATGACAGAAAATGCTGAAGTTTCAGCCACTTGTTTGTCTAATTATCGCTCATCACCTCGTATATTTATATTTCAGATCATGCGCCATTCCTTTTTCCATTTCCACTTAGGCCTTTTCAACATTACAACCAAAGCAAAGACCTCTTAATTCATGACTCTAGTGTATAATGAGTGGTGGAGATGGTAGACACATTACAAGCCTATGGTAGGGGTTGGACTAGTGGAGAGGAGTGAAATTACCTTAAGAGAGAGGAATGTGAGAAGTGCAAAACAGGACCAAGTTGTATTCTAAAGCATTACTCACTATGGCTAGGCTAAGTACGTGGACTATTTGATTTGCATTTGTACACTTTGCTTGTGATAGTAGTTGAAGCATGATATAGTACTATGCTTGCATATTTTGATTTAAGCTTGCTACATTCTCACCTATATATCTATTTGGTTTTGTATTGGATTTCCTTGATTGAATCTTTTTCTAGGGAGTGCAAAAGTGCAAGTGTGGGGGAATTTGATAAACCATTATTTATATATGGTTAAGTGAGCATGTTTGTTGGATTTTAGGAAGAATATAGAGCATTATTTGCACAAGTAGGCCTGAATATATACTAGGAGATTTTGCTTAAAATGATTATTTTAGCAGCAATTTAGTAGAATTTCCAGATTTGGACATTGGCTATTTGGTTGTTGTTTGTATTGCAGGTGTAATTCTGAAGTATGGCTGGAAAGAAATTCCAAGCAGGGAGGAAACCTGAGTCCAAAGGAATTCATTTCCATTACTAATGGAATTTGGCTTCCACCTAATTATTGAGGAGGCAAGAGGCTGCTATTAAATATGAGTGAGCAACGGAGTAACTTATACCACCTCTTGTTTGATTATGTATGTGAGAACCAAATTATCTTTATAGTTTGAGATACATTTCCATACTTGAGGATGCATCTTAACCCTTTATGGTTTGATGTATTGATTTATTTCTCCTTTCTCCTTTATTATTCGCTCTCATCCTCCCCCTTATTATTTGTTGTTTATATTTATTTTTATCTTTTCACATGAATTTATTATTTTTTATAAATATTATCTATATTACTTAATTATTCATGCTGCTTATTAATGCCTTCTTTCAAGTACTGTATAGTTTCTTCATGAATAATTTAGCATTCATTATTTTTTTGCCTGAAGTTGTCTATTTCCTTTTGTTTTATTTATTATCTTGTTAATGAATCTATTTCCTTATTCTCAATGAATTATTAATTGATTAATTTACTTTTTCATGAGATATGTTATTTATTTTATAACGAATTGTTAATTGTTTGTTGGTTTTAAATTTAGTACTTGTAAAGTTACTTATCTTCTCAATTCATATATGTATGTTATTCATTGGTTGCTACTGTCTTTTCTATATTTATTTGTTTACTATAAATTTGAAGAAGTTCTTATCCCATTCATTGTCTTCCTTTTATTTGATAGATTATTCCTTTCTATTTTTCTGTTTATTTATTTTGCCTTTTAAGATTTGAATTATCTCCTTCATTTGCTCTTGTCTTATTAATTAACCAAGCAGTTAAGAGTTGTGAATTATTGGAGCTGAAACTGCTACATTATGAAGTAGGGCTCCTCCCTCCTTTTGCCTTGAAGTTGTTAATTTTTGTGCAGTATCTTGGATCTTGAGTTTTGCCTAGGAATCTTTCATACAATTTTCAATTTTCCCTCCCTTTACTGCTTGTAATTTATACATTTTTACAGGTGGAGTTGTCTCATCCTAATGCAGAACTTAGGTTGCGAGAAGTTTTCAATTACAAGATAGGTGTGAAATACTGATAATAGTAATTATAAAAATTCATGGTAGAATCTGTGGCTATCTTGTGTCTTCTGTTGCTGATGTTGTTGACTATTAGTCTATTAAACAAAAGTGTGTAGTGTTCAAACATGCTCATGTCATCGTGCATTGTGTTTGTGCAGGTCTTTCCTCCCAATAAAAAGATTGTGAACATCAATGACCAATACTGGACCTGGAGAAAAGAGGAGGTGAGAGTCTCTCTGTGTAACTGGAAATAATGGGCTGGTGTTTATCTCTTGTTGTCGTTGACAAAGCCCATTGCATATCTGAATGGTGAGAGGATTCTGGAGCCATTTGGTAATGTTAACATATACATATCCTGACAATTTTCTTATTTTGCAGGTCACACAATTTTCACCCTTCATTCATGAGGCTTAGGGCATCTTTTCTCCACAACAAACTCAATGCAGGTTCTTTTCTGGCAATGACAGCAACTGCTACAACCATAACTTCAAATTCTGTCATGTCTGCTTTGGATATTCCTTGCACAAATCTCATCCAGAAGACACAGTTGACAGACAATTTGCATTTATCAGTCTCTTTAGCTAGAAATAGGCAAGTCAAATGCTCCTAGTGTGTGAAATTTGAATATGGAATTGTTATGCTTGTGATATTAATAATTTAACATTGCTAAAATGCTAGAATGAAAGACTTGTTGGCGCTAATCAAGTCTCCTCCATACGTGGAAGCTCAAAGCATCATCATATACTGCAAATTTCAGGTGTGTACACTGTAGTCTTGTTGGTTAAGAACACATAATAAGCTAAGATTTCTCGGAACATAAATGCCATAATATTTGCAATAATCTAGATGTGTAAAATTTATGCAGGATTAGTTGGCCCAATTTTGGGATGGACATGATATCCTAGGATTTTGATATTTGGGTTGGGGGCATTAGGCATTGATTGTGTTCCTTCTGTTCCAGTCTGAAGCTGATATAATTAGCAAATACTTGAGTGACAATAGTATCTCTGCAAAGGTTATTACCCTTTTCATAATATGATACTGTAGATTTCCGTGTGTAAACTTTACTGCTGGATGTTAAATCTGATGATAATTGTGAACTACTACTATCTAGAGCTATCATAGCAGTATTCCTGCAAAGGAGCGTAGCTATGTACAGGAGTTGTTTGGTTCCAACAAGATCAGAGTGGTAAGATCATTTTTTTCTGTCGTAAATTTTGAGGTGTCCAAAGGCATTGGAATAATTATTAAGACTATTTTGCACGTACCCTCTCTATTGGTGATTCAAATGAAACTTCACTTTGCTGATTGATTAACGTTGTAATTTTTGGTGACGATTGTTGCAACTGTTGCATTTGGCATGGGATTAGACAAAAGGGACGTTGCAGCTGTAAGTCTCATTACAGTTTGCTTTCTACATTTTTTGTACCTCTGACAGTAAAATTTCACCTAGGATTATGTATTCTTGATATCATGTTCACCCTGGGTTTAGTTGTTTGTTGTTGATAATCATGCACTTAAAAATGCCATTCTGCAAGCATTTTACTTTTTTTGTATTTCACAAATTGGTGCTTAATTGATATGCAAGTGATCTTTCGATATTGGTTCTTGATTCTATACTTGTTTACCTCTGTTCAGGTAATTCATTACAGTCTACCAGAAAAACGTTCGGGTAGATTTCTTATATTCTAATAGCCATAGGTTCTTTCTTAGGTGTTGTTAAATAATATGAATGATAATTTGTTGGAGATTGGATGTGCCGGAAGGGATGGGAGGTTGTCCTTTTGTCACCTATTTTATGATGATGAAACATATTTCAAACTCCGTAGTCTGATGTACGGGTAATATATGCTCTCTCAAGTCTCAACGTCCTTTTGGACTGTTACATTGCTGTCAAGTTAATGCACTGTTTTGCCCTCAGTGATGGAGTAGATGAATATGCAGTGAACAAGTTTCTCTTTGAAGTATTTCCTGCTCACAGGATTTCCAGCGGCCAAATATGTTCCTTGATCAAAGAATCTGCTTCATGGAGGTTTGACAAGAAGGAAGAGGTTTTCTACTCAACATATCAGACCTTCAGTTTTGTGTACTTCAAAAATCTAGACACCGTTCCTACTATTTTGACCTGCTGATTTCTGATCATGAATGTAAAAAGATACTTTGTATGACAATTTACTTTTACAGTCGTCCTCATTAGCTTGAAACTGTGTTTACTCTATTGAAGGGATAAAAAATAATTAACATGGTTCCTTAGATGACATTTCCAAAATGCACTCTATGTTTAGATCAAATATATATGTAGTTTGGCCGTAGATGATGATTGTACTTATACAAAACAAAATTGTGATTTTGTAGTTAAGTTGCTGAACAGAATGAAGATTGTCTCTGCATTCAAACCTTGTTAAAATTGAGTCTGAAATAGGTCTCTGCGGCTAAACTTTTACTAATATTATGTTTTACCAGGTGATGCTGACGCTTTTGACCCGCTTGGAGCTGGATGACGTGCAGTACATAGGTTTACTTCCACAGATAAATCCCACTTGCACTTTAAGTTTTCACAAGGTTCGTGAGGACTGGCCTTTCTGTGCACAGAAGTAGACTTGATTAGCTCACTCAAACGTCCATAACTCGCAGACTGGTTATCATTTGGTTGAATTATAAGGCTAGAGAAGACAATTAAATCTCATGTTTATTTGTTTAACGGAACTTCAGAGAAATACATTAGTTTTGAATACATTACCTATGGAAATAGTTGAGTAACTGTAGATGCATCAAATTGTTTACATTGCAGACTCCCCCGACTCTGCTGTTGCTGCAATACTGAAAAGGTGAAGTTTTTTTTTTTGGTCACTTTTGATTATAAATTAATTTTTCTGTTCTTGGATTTCTATTCTTTTTGGTTCTAGTAGTATTGGAAGTGGAGGTGGATTCGATTCAATCATTCACCAGTTTTCAATGGACATAGATGCTGACTGTTTTAGATATGCTTTTTCCTGATATGATTACTGGAAAATCAGTTTATTTCTACCTAATTTATAAATATATTGTTTGACTGAATTTGTTTATTTGATTATCTTGTCTGAAAATAAGCAAGGGCTATATGTTTTTGACATGCCCTCTGTGGCTAATGACATGGTAGTTACAGTTGTTGAAATATCAAATCATTTGCACAATCTAAAGGTTTGGTTAATTGGAATTCATGTTATGACGAAGTTGCATGAGTGCATGATACCTTTACAAGATCCAATAGTCCTTTCTTCCAAGTAACTAAACATTTTAGATTCAAGATTTACATTACCAAAGATATAGATGGTCAAGGTGTCAAATTAAACTTTTAATTTATTTAGTTTGATATACTCGGTTGCTACCCCTTTGTAAATTATGCATGGATGCTAATGCTTGAGAGTAATACTTCTAAATAGCTCTGCATTGACCCTCCGATTACTGTATAATGTTGTTAGAATCAATACTGAATCCACAAAAAATACAAGTGCTTGTTGCGTGTCATTCAAATATCTGAGTAGCTGCGACGACTTAGCTTGCAGGGTAAGTGAGAATAATAGAACAGCCTATAAATAGAACTCGGATGCAAACAAAAGGAGTTAGTGAAACAAGAACTGAAGACAATACATCCCGTCTCACTCAATCTTCATCCTTTCATGTCACTTAATTCTTAGTTCTGCATTTCTTCCCCTTAGGCTCTAATCATTATCATCCATCTCATATGAGCAATACACTTAAAGTACATGCTTATTAATAATTATTTGTTCTTTATTTCATATTATGTTATATGTATTATGAAACCTCATTGTGACATGGTTTCTCAGTTGCTTGGAGAAGTAACCCCTGAGATGAAGGACCCCTGAGATGAAGGGCTCGGCCTATTGCTATACAATTGATGAAGCACCAACAGATTTTTTTGCGTTGTCAGAAAATCTGACACGATGGTTATGAGTTTGAAAGATCAAAGGTGATTTATTTTAATATTATCAAATTAAGCTTTGAATTAGGAAAATATTTATTCAGCTATGTCTACTGTTATTTTCCTTAAGACGTAATATCCTATGCATGTTTTCTTGGGGTTCGTGATGTTCTTATGGTACTGTTATAGAGCTCACTCCTGTACACACAAACCTGTATTCTGGTTTTGGTTCAAGAGTCATGAGTCACTTGAAAAAGAAACCTGACCTTAACAACAAGATTCAGTCTCGAATAACTATACAGCACTCACAGGATATCTCGTTCACAGTCAAGCACAAAGTAGCAAAAGCCACAAGAAAATAATTCGACTCACTAAGGAGTTATCATTCATCTATAAAGCATACACATTGACATAGAGAACACAGCCAAGTTTCAGACACCGGTACATAGCAAAAGAAAAAGATAACTGCCAGCATTTGAGAGGCCAGCTCTCTACCCCTACTTGATTCTCTTTCCAGAACGTTCTCCTGCCTTTTTTAAGTCAGTGACCCTTGTAAAAGGCCTCTTACAACTGCTCAACTGTTTCTTGCACTCGCAATTCATGAAGTTTCCCTCTTTCCCTTCTACGTTCCTGTCCCTTTGCGCATATAACCTTGTGCCTTTAATAGACCATCAGTCCTTCTCTCCCCTTTTGGCTTCCTTTGGCGTCCTCCAATGCGTTTTGGATCCATGGGTCGAGTCTCCTCATAAGGTCTATCGTTCACCTTATTGATATGAACTCTTGATAACACTTACACTACTCTAGGTTTAGAATCAATTAGTTTGTGAGGGAACATACATCACATTTATAACTTCCATATTCACTTATAACTGATTAGGCTGTTTTAATGAATCTGCATCTTGAAAAGGTACGGAAACTGGATGCAATGTACGATGTGGCATATCATGCAGCAAATATTTGTGATAAGACGCCAGGTTGCAGTGGTTCCAATCACTCACCATGCTTGCAAAGTAAAATATTAGATTACTTTGACGGGGTTGATAATAATTCCTTGTCCAAGAAGCTGGATCTAAGCAACACATTTTTGTTCTTTAAATCTTACAGCTATTACCCAACCTGGTTTATAATCATGTTATATGTGATGACTAGTTAACAATTCTGCTGTGTGCTAATCATCGTACTCATATTTCCAATATTTACATTTGCAGTCCTTTTTTGCGGGCAGATATGAAGGTGTGTTTTCATATTTTTCATGAATTTCGTTCTTAGAATCTGTGCTTGATGCATATCATGTAATGGAAGGCTATAGTTAATTGCTCCCTTCGGATGAGCAGGTCTTTCTACAGAGCAATTTACAGGCGAAATTCACGCCGAGAGCAATTGCAAGGATAATGCACGGCATTGCAAGCCCTGCTTGTCCTTCTGCTGTTTGGTCTAAAACTCATTTGTGGTAAATGAACTAATGAATGAATGGCTGATGCTTTTGTATTCAGAGGATTTAACTTTTTGTTGGTGGAAAAATTTTCATACTCAAAACTAGTTTCAAAAGCTGTGTTTTAAGTCGTGATGAAATTGCAATTTTGAATGTGGTTTCTACACGCCAAGGCTAATTATTGCTAAACAAAACCGATTCCTGTGTTCTTAACCACAATTTAGTGCTTAATAATCTTGTCTGAAAGATTAGAAGCGATAGAAAGCTGATAATTTATTAGTGCATGCGTCATGCCTAAATTCACTATTAATTTTCATTAATCATCATTTCCATTTTCTTTTCCCTCCCTCGTTTCCCAAAAAGACCATTTTTAAGTTCATTGGACCGTTGTGGTCAATCTCAGTGAAATACTGAAAATGAAATAATCAATTGTCATTAACAGGGGAAGGTATAGGCATGTAGACTTTCAGGTGGTGATGGAAGCAGCTAAGGAAGAACTTAAGAATTTTGTTGGGAAAGACAGCTCTAGCCATCCAAGATAAGGTTTATCATCTGATTGGCAAACTGAATTTGGATTCCATAGTGCTAACGCGCATGCATGGATAGAAGCAATGAAATGAGAAAAGCTAAATTTTTAGTTAGCGAAAAATATTTGTATGTATGATCCATCTAACCGTTACATGAGTTGAATTAGGTTGCTAAGCCCCATTGGCTGAAACAAATAGCTTATCCAGAACGGAGATTTACCCAAGTTTGATAACACATGCTCAATGTTAACCCCATGCTTCATGTAAGCTGATGTAGGCCCATATTATACGTGATTGATGAGTAGTAAAGCATTTTTGGATAAATTATATTTTATACAGAAATATAGATTTGTATGTTCTAATTGTCTTTTTGGAATGGTAAGCATTTAGTGGTTCAAATGTGGAATGGATCTTAAGTCTTGTCTGGATGATGTTTTAGTTGCTATCTCCTTGTCCTGAAGTATATGAAGCTCTTGCGGGTCACATGTTTTTCTTCTCTCTTTTGAAAATCACCCCTCGTTATCCTAAACTGTACGAAATCATCAATATAGTAAGAAATCAGGCACTTGCGGCTACATAGAGGCACACCATTGATTATGTATTTATAAATCAGCTGAGCCAATACAATTTGGACATGTACAGCAAATAATACATTGTTAAGTATGACTAGAATTGAACATGTGGAGTTTTTTTTTTTGTCGCTAGTTACCGGATGAATAGCCCTTGTCAAATATGATTGTCAGAGAAAACATGACTTTTAAATGCCGGATAGTTTTGGATAAATTCACTTTCATCTTATTTCTGTTTGGAAGGCTGAAAAAATTGACTTTTATGTTGTGTGGTGTTGGGTGCTGTAGCATAATAGGATGTGATTTCCCGTGCAGGACTTGCGGTATTTCATTCTCTCTATTTAATAAGTTATTGATTATTGATTCTTGATTGTAGAGGAATGTTTTTGGTATGAGGAGAGCTCTTATTTAATAACTGGTTTTGTGGTATTGCCTACATGCTAAAGCTCTTTCAATCATACAACCTTTCCTCAATTAATTATTTATGGTTCAGAATATTTAACCAGTAGTTTCTTATTTATTTTCTATTATGTGATAATTAACAAGTTTGATAAATATGTATGATTTTTAATGCCTTAATATTCCTCTTCTCCTTTGTTCGTTTTCCTCCTCTATTATCTTATTAATATTTGTTCTTAAATTTTATAAAATCTCTTATATAAAGTTATTCATATTGTTTTATTCTTTTTTATTATTTATAAGCTAATTTTTAATTTTATTTATCATATTCCAAGCAAAATATTGAACATTTAATTGAATTAATTTCTAAAATACTAAATTTAGTTATTATTAAATATAAATATTGATAATTTTTCATTCCTTATCTACCTCTCGTAATCCGCACGTGTACTCTATTTTTATCCTTTACAAGTAATTTAGTTATTTACGTAAGTTTCTGAATATTTTTGTGCTATTTTAAAATTATTTGACTTAAATGGGTTGTTTTAGTGTTAAACTATTTAATGTCGTCATATTTTTTTTCCTTAAAATATCATGTTTTCTTAATGTTTCTTTTTCTTCTCTTTCTTTAGAAATTTGAATGTCATGATTCTTGGTCTTCCTTCCTTCTTCCACTTGCCTCATATGATGAGATTCTGGAGCTATTCCTTTTCCTTGATCTTTGCTTTTTTTATTTGTTTGGTTGGTTTCTGTTACTAGGTGTTGGGAAGGGGCATTTTGGATTTTTCTTGTTTTGATTTTGGTTTTTAATAATGTGTCTACATTGTTTTGATTTTTTTTTAATAAAAAAAATTGAACAATTTTGAGGGAAATAAAACGACTTTTTCTGGTGCAAGTTGCTAGTTTGAGGTGATGCTATATGCCTAGGCTTGAAAAGACTTGATCTTGCTTTGATGATGCTAGTTAAGTGGTAATTAGCTTAGATTGGATGCAATTTGATGATGATTCTTTGCTTGGTGAGGTATTTGTGCCTTCATGCTGTGACGTTCATTTCTAGTGTGCAGGTCCTACTCTAATTCTTGCTCTATGGTAGGGCTGGGCAATTAAATTGAGTGAAAAAGACCCCTATGTAGGTGAGCTGAGTGGTACACTTTATATCCCATTTGTGTGTATCTTGCTTGGATTCAATCTTGCTAAGCTTTGTGTCTAAAAATGGTTTCTCTATTTGTGATTGATGACTTGTATTGTATGCTTGGCTCCAAGGTTGAATTTCTTGAGGTCTTTGCAATCTGCGGCCCATTCAATCTGTCTCTCTTCTTATTCATTCCCTTTTGTTTCTTGTCCATTCTTTCCATTACCCCTGTTTTATTTGTGACTTAAGCCAACATTACATCCCAATAAAAGTCGTCATGATTTATGCTTGATAAGTGATTTTTAGGTGGAGATGTGGTCTATGGTCAAGGCTATGGTAGTGAGAATAGGTAGGATGGAGAGCAAACACAAACCTACAAACACTTGAGTGATGAGAGTGAACACTTTACCGAGTGAGGGAATCAAGGTTGCATTGCATTTTACCACTGTACCAGTTGACTTCAGGTGAGTGACGTGATTTGAACGGTTGGGAATTGATGTATTTGGTGATCCTGTAACTTGTTCAGCCTACTTGATCAGTTAGGCTGCTACTATCTAATATATTAGTAAAATAAGAGCCCCTTTGTAGGCAATAAATTTCTATCTGATTGTCTTGGATGAACGAATTTGATGGTGGATGGGGCATATTCATATTTAAGTTGTGAGCATTTTCATTACCCAGTCCAACCAGTAAAAAACCCCACAAGTAGCGCATGTAATCTCTTCACCCTTTTCTTTTCTGGTTTGCCCAAATATATGGTATTTTTCTGTACGAGTTCAGTTATGCTTCCTTATTTTCCAAGTTGTTTTATAAAGCTGCAAATTGTAGTCCCTTTATGTAGTGTTTCTATATATCTGTCACTCTGCATTCTCAGTCTCAATTTAGGTATCCCAATTTTAAAAGGTTGTGAGAAAATTGAAGTGGAACTGGAAGCAACAGCTTTTCATTGAAGCCTGAACTCAAACTGCATTGGTCGTGGTGAATCCCCAACTCCTCAACCTGCTTAATATGGTTAACTTAATATGGTTAACTGATCCTTTTCCCCTCTTCTATAACTTATTTATGATTTATAATTATTATTATAACCATTAATAATTATTATCTTCTTATGCTTCTTCCTAATTCACCCTTCTTCATTTTATTTATTTATTATATTTATCTATCTATGTATTATTCATTTTTTTTATTTGATCTGTGATGTTAATCCATCCTTCCTCATTTTGTATTTTATTAATTTGGTCGCTTTTTCACATAACTTTACATGACTTTATGAACTTTACCGTATTTGAAGTTGCTTAGTATGTTTGTGTTGTTTAAACTATTTAACTTAATATTTTCATGTTATTATTTATTACAATTGTGGTCATGTTCATGCTATTTGATATTTAATTAGTTAAATTATGCATTTGCTGATTTTCTATTTTTGTCATAATGAGATTTTTAAATAATTCATTAGTTTAATGTTAATATTTGATTGGTTAAATTTGTTTCTATTTACTTATTGGTTATCATAGTCATTTAGAGTTATTTAACATCTAAAGTTGTGGGTTTTAATATAAACTTAAATGGATTTTTTCTGATATATTTGTTTTTCTTATTGTTTTTTATGTTTGCTTTTTCTTATTTTCTCTTCTCTTTCTGATTTGATTTGTATTTGGTTATTATTATTCTTCATTCTCTTTTCTTTCTTTCTCTTTCATTTATTTATTATCTATTACTATTTATTTATTAATTAAAATATTTTTTTAATAGTCATGCTAATTCACCATTCATTTTATATTATCTTAATTTTTTTTATCCTTTTTCCATAAGTTTTTAATCTAATGGAGTTTTGAGTAATTTAAGTTGCTTAATATGTTTATTCTATTTAAAATAATATATTTGTGGTATTTAAATTATTAGATTAGATGTGCTATTTTGTTGTCAATTTGTTTTGTTCATATTTAATTAGTTGAGTTTTTTTTTTTTAATTCCGTCACTAATGCCCTCGCCCAAATTAGGTAAATTGTATTCATTTATTTATTAGCAAATTTTTCTTTTTATACATGAGTCTATTCTCTCTTATTTGATTTGTATTCTTCCCTCTCCTCTTGTTCTCTTTTATTTATTTATATAATTTTTCTTTTTATACATGACCCTCTTCTTATTTGGTTTCCATTTGATTATTATTTTTCTTCTCTCTCTTTTCCTTCCCTTTCATTCATTTATTATTTTTTACTATTTATTTATTTATTATATTTTTTATTGTTTATTACTTAATAATTAGAAATATTTTATGAATTATCATTAAGTATATTATTCTTCTACTTCTTCCATGTCTTTATTCTCATTTGTTTCTATTTGATTGCATTTATGGTTATGGTAATTCACTTTCCTCATTTGGTATCATCTTAATTGTTTTCTCTTTTTTCCATAACGTTTTAACTTAATGGACTTTTGAGAAATTTAAGTCCCTTAATATGTTTGTGATATTTAAATTATTTGTTTTAGATGTGCATTTAGTTGGCATGTTTGACTTATTATTTAAACTTATTATTTGTTGTGTTCATATTTAATTAGTTAAGTTCTTTTTTTTTTGGCTATAAATCCCATCACTAAACGCCCTTGCCCAAATTAATTAAATTGTATTTGTTTGTTTATTTCATTTTTTTATTTGATTTGACTTCTATTCTTCCCTCTCTTTTCATTCTCTTTCATTTATTTATTTATTTCAATATTTATTATTTATTGATTAATTATAATATTTATTTATTTATTTAATTTTAAGATTTTTTATTTAATAATTCGTAATAATATTTTCTTTTTACACATGATTCTCTTATTTGATTTGCATTTGATTATTATTATTATTCTCTCTCTTTTCCTTCTCTTTCATATATTTATTACTTTTTACTATTTATTTATCAATTTTATTGTTTATTACTTAATAATTGGTAATATTTTATGAATTATCATAAGTATATTATTCTTCTACTTTTTCCATGTCTTTATTCTCAGTTGCCTCTATTTGATTGCTTTAATGGTTATGTTAATTCACCGTTCCTCATTTGGTATTTCCCATGAAGCCTTTTCAAGGAAGCTAGCTCAAGACCCTCCACAATGTTTCCATAATATTTTATGAATTATCGTAAGTATATTATTCTTCTACTTTTTCCATGTCTTTATTCTCATTTGTCTCTAATTGCTTTTATGGTTATGTTAATTCACCATTCCTCATTTGGTATTCCCATCAAGCCTCTTCAAGGAAGCTAGCTCAAATGTTTGACTTAATGGACTTTTGAGAAACTTAAGTCCCTTAATATGTTTGTTCTATTTCAAATGTTTGACTTAATGCTTGTGCTATTTAAATTATTTGATTTAGATGTGCTATTTTGTTGTCATGTTTGACTTATGGTTTGTTGTGTTCATATTTAATTAGTTAAGTTTTTTTTTTTTGGGCTTTAAATTCCATCACTGAATGCCCCTGCCCAAATTAATTAAATTGTATTTATTTGTTTATTAGTAAATTTTTCTTTTTATACATGACTCTTCTCATTTTATTATTTGATTTTTATTCTTCCCTCTCTTTTCGTTCTCTTTCATTTATTTATTAATTAAAATATTTTTTTATTTATAAACTCTAATATTTATTATTTAATAATTGGTAATATTTATGAATTATCATTATAGGCAACGATAATTATATTCTTCTACCTTTTCTATGTCTTTATTCTCACTTGTTTTTATTTGGATTGCCTTTATGGACAAGCTAATTCAGCTTCCTTTTTTTTTTTTTGGTAAATAGCTAATTCAGCTTCCTTATTTGGTATTATCTTAATTGTTTTATCTTTTTTCTATAACTTATGGACTTTTGAGGAATTTAAGTAGAGCTTAATATGTTTGTTCTGTTGACTTAATATGTTTGTGGTATTTAAATTATTTGATTTAGATGAGCTATTTTTGTCATGTTTGACTTATTCTTTGTTGTGTTCATATTTAATTAGTTGAGTTTTTTTTGGCTTCAACTCCCATCACTGAATGCCCTCTCCCACATTAATTAAATTGCATTTATTTGTGTATTAGTAAATTTTCCTTTTTATACATGACTCTCTTCTCATTTTATTATTTGATTTGTATTCTTCCCTCTGTTTTCATTCTCTTTATTTATTAATTAAAATAGTTATTGATTTATTAACTTTAATATCTATTATTTAATAATTAGTAATATTTATGAATTATCATTATATGTAATGATAATTATATTCTTCTACTTTTTCTATGTCTTTATTCCCACTTGTTTCTATTTGGATTGCTTTTATGGTCATGCTAATTCAGCTTCCTCATTTGGTATTATCTTAATTGTTTTATCTTTTTTTCCATAACTTATGGACTTTTGTGGAATTTAAGTAGAGCTTTATATGTTTGTTCGGTTGACTTAACATGTTTGTGGTATTTAAATTATTTGATTTAGATGTGCTATTTTGATGTCAAGACTTATTATTTGTTGTGTTCATATTTAGTTGAGTTTTTTTTTTTTTTCGGCTTTAAATCCCATCACTGAATGCCCTCTCCCAAATTAATTAAATTGTATTTATTTGTTTATTGGTAAATTTTTCTTTTTATACTTGACTCTCTTCTTTTATTTGTTGATTTGTATTCTTCCCTATCTTTTTGTTCTCTTTCATTTATTTATTAATTAAAGTATTTCCTTATTTATAAACTTTAATATTTATTATTTAATAATTGATAATATTTATGAATTATCATTATATGTAATGATAATTATATTCTTCTACTTTTTCTATGTCTTTATTCTCACTTGTTTCTATTTGGATTGCCTTTGTGGTCATGCTAATTCAGCTTCCTCATTTGATATTATCTTAATTGTTTTATCTTTTTTCCATAACTTATGGACTTTTGAGGAATTTAAGTAGACCTTAATATGTTTGTTCTGTTGACTTAATATGTTTGTGGTATTTAAATTATTTGATTTAGATATGCTATTTTGTTGTCATGTTTGACTTATTATCTGTTGTGTTCATATTTAATTGGTTAAGCTTTTTTTTTTTTTTGGCTTTAATTCCGACCACTGAATGCCGTCTCCCAAATTAAATAAATTTTATTTGTTTGTTTATTAGTAAATTTTTCTTTTTATACATGACTCTCTTCTCATTTTATTATTTGATTTGTATGATCCCTCTGTTTTCGTTCTCTTTCATTTATTTATTAATTAAAATATTTCTTCATTTATTAACTTTAATATTTATTATTTAGTAATTGATTATATTTCTGAATTATCAATTTATCATTATATGTAATTATATTCTTCTTTTTCTACGTGTTTATTCTCACTTGTTTCTATTTGGATTGCCTTTATGGTCATGCTTATTCAGCTTCCTCATTTGGTATTATCGTATTATCTTAATTGTTTTATCTTTTTTCCATAACTTATGGACTTTTGAGTAATTTAAGTAGGGCTTAATATGTTTGTGGTGTTTAAATTATTTGATCTAGATGTGCTATTTTGTTGTCATGTTTGAGTTATTATTTGTTGTATTCATATTTAATTAGTTAAGTTATCCTTTTTGGCTTTAAATCTCATCATTGAATGCCCTGCCCAAATTAATTAAATTGTATTTATTTGTTTATTAGTAAATTTTTCTTTTTATACATGACTATTCTCATTTTATTATTTGATTTGTATTCTTCCCTCTCTTTTCATTCTCTTTCATTTATTTTTTATTTAGAATTTTTATTTACTTTAATATTTATTGATTAATTATAATATTTAATTAATTAATTAATTATAATATTTATTATTTAATAATTCGTAATAATTTTTTTTCTTTTTCTACATGATTCTCTTCTTATTTTATTTGCATTTGATTTGATTCTTATTATTCTTCTCTCTTATCCTTCTCTTTCTTTTGTGTATTACTTTTTACTATTTATTTATTTATTATATTGTTTATTACTTAATAATTGGAATATTTTATGAATTATCATAAGTATATTGTTCTTCTACTTCTTCTATGTCTTTATTCTCACTTGTTTCTATTCGATTGCTTTTATGCTTATGTTAATTCACCATTCCTCATTTGGTATTCCCATCAAGCCTCTTCAAGAAAGCTAGCTCAAGATCCTCCTTAACGTTTTAACTTAATGGACTATTGAGAAATTAAAGTCACTTAATATGTTTGTTCTATTTTAAATGTTTGGCTTAATATGTTTGTGAGATTTAAATTATTTGATTTAGATGCGCTATTTAGTTGTTTGACTTATTATTTGTTGTGTTCATATTTAATGATTTTTTTTTTTTTTTTTGGTTCTAAATCCATCACTGAATGCCCTTGCCCAAATTAATTAAATTGTATTTATTACTTTATTAGTGAGTTTTTATATTTATACATGACTCTCTTCTCATTTTATTATTTGATTTGTATCCTTCCCTCTCTTTTGGTTCTCTTTCATTTATTTATTAATTAAAATATTTATTGATTTATTAACGTTAATATTTATTATTTAATAATTGGTAATATTTATGAATTATCTTTGTCATTCTTCTACTTTGTCTATGTCTTTTTTCTCACTTGTTTCTATTTGGATTGCTTTTATGGGCATTCCAATTCAGCCTCCTCATTTGGTATTATCTTTAATTGCTTTATCTTTTTTCCATAACTTATTGACTTTTGATTAATTTAAGTAGAGCTTAATATGTTTGTTTTGTTGACTTGATATGTTTCTGGTATTTAAATTACTTGATTTAGATGTGCTACTTTGTTGTCATGTTTGACTTATTATTTGTTGTGTTCATATTTAATTGGTTTAAGTTTTTTTTTTTTTTGGTTCTAAACCCCATAACTGAATGCCCTTGTCCAAATTAATTAAATTGTATTTATTTCTTTATTAGTAAATTTTTATATTTATACATGACTCTCTTCTGATTTTATTATTTGATTTGTATTCTTCCCTCTCTTTGGTTCTCTTTCATTTATTTATTAATTAATATATTTATTCATTTATTATTTAATAATTGATAATATTTAGGAATTATCATTATATGTGACATGTATTATATTCTTCTACTTTTTCTGTGTCTTTTTTTCTTACTTATTTCTATTTGGATTGCTTTTATGGTCATGCTAATTCAACCTCATCATTTGGTATTATCTTAATTGTTTTATCTTTTTTCTATAACTTATGGACTTAGTAATTTAAGTATAGCTTAATATGTTTGTTTGGTTGACTTAATATGTCTGTGGTATTTAAATTATTTGATTTAGATGAGCTATTTCTTTGTAATGTTTGACTTATTATTTGTTGTGTTCATATTTAATTTGTTAATTTTTTTTTCCTCTTTAAATCCCAGGACTGAATTCCCTTGCCCAAATTAATTAAATTGTATTTATTTGTTCATTAGTAAATATTTCTTTTTGTACATGACACTCTTCTCATTTTATTATTTGATTTGTATTCTTCCTTCTCTTTTCGTTCTCTTTCATTTATTTATTAATTAAAATATATCAATTAACTTTAATATTTATTAATTATCATTATATGTAACGATAATTATATTCTTCTACTTTTTCCGTGTATTTATTCTCACTTGTTGCTATTTGGATTGCTTTTATGGTCATGCTAATTCAGCTTCCTCATTTTTTATTATCTTAATTGTTTTATCTTTTTTCCATAACTTATGGACTTTAAATATAGCTTAATATGTTTGTGGTATTTAAATTATTTGATTTAGACATGCTATTTTGTTGTCATGTTTGACTTATTATTTGTTGTGTTCATATTAATTTGTTAATATTTTTTTTGGCTCTAAATCCCATCACTGAATGCCCTTGCCCAAATTAATTAAATTGTATTTATTTGTTTGTTAGTAAATTTTTCTTTTTATACACGAGCCTCTTCTCATTTTATTATTTGATTTGTATTCTTCCCTCTCTTTTTGTTCTCTTTCATTTGTTTATTTATTAAAATATTTATTAACTTTAATATGTATTATTTAATAATTGGTAATATTTATGAATTATCATTATATGTGACTAGTATTATATTCTTCTACTTTTTCTATGTCTTTTTTCTGACTTGTTTCTGTTTGGATTACTTTTATGGTCATGCTAATTCAACTTCATCATTTGGTGTTATCTTAATTGTTTTACCTTTTAAGTAGAGCTTAATATGTTTGTGGTGTTTAAATTATTTGATTTAGATGTGCTATTTTGTTGTTGACTTATTATTTGTTGTGTTCATATTTAATTTGTTTTTCCCCCTTTAAATCCCATCACTGAATGCCCTTGCCCCAATTAATTAAATTGTATTTATTTGTTTATTAGTAAATATTTCTTTTTATACATGACACTCTTCTCATTTTATTATTTGATTTGTATTCTTCCCTCTCTTTTCGTTCTCTTTCATTTATTTATTAATCAATTAACTTTAATAATATTTCTAAATTATTATTATATGTAATGATAATTATATTCTTCTACTTTTTCTATCTGTTTATTCTCACTTGTTGCTATTTGGATTGCTTTTATGGTCATGCTAATTCAGCTTCCTCATTTTTTATCATCTTAATTGTTTTATCTTTTTTCCATAACTTATGGACTTTAAGTAGAGCTTAAATATGTTTGTGGTATTTAAATTATTTGATTTAGATATGCTATGTTGTTGTCATGTTTGACTTATTATTTGTTGTGTTCATATTAATTTGTTAATATTTTTTTTGGCTCTAAATCCCATCACTGAATGCCCTTGCTAGTAATTTTTTCTTTTTATACACGAGCCTCTCCTCATTTTATTATTTGATTTGTATTCTTGCCTCTCTTTTCATTTGTTTATTTATTTATTAACTTTAATATTAATTATTTAATAATTGGTAATTTTTATGAATTATCATTATATGTAATCGTTACATTCTTCTACTTTTTCTATATCTTTATTCTCACTTGTTTCTATTTAGATTCCTTTTATGGTCATGCTAATTGAGCGTCCTCATTTGGTATTATCTCTAATATTTTTATCTTTTCCCCTAAAACTTATGGACTTTTGAGTAATTTAAATGCTTCCTCTGATTTTTTTTTAAAACACTCACTATCAATTCTTACAAACCAACAAAGTTAGTTGGGAGCATTAAAATTGTCATAAAATTATTAACCTCTATAAACTTTTCTAAACTCAAATATCGTACACTCTCACACTATCCTTTTATGTATGGCAAACATGAGAATATAAATTAATTGCACCCTGAAAACTTACAATTACCTTATAAAAAAAACAAAAAACATTTGATAGTTAAAGTCTTATAATAAGGACAAGAAGGAGTAGTTTAACATATGTGTTTTTGTGGTATTTAAATTATTTGATTTAGATGTGCTATTCTGTTGTCATGGACTTTTGAGTAAATTAAATTGGTTAATATTTGTTCTATTTAGAATGTTTGAGGTTCATGGACTTTTGAGTAAATTAAATTGATTAATGTTTGTTCTATTTAGAATGTTTGAGATATTTAATTATTTGATTCAGATGTGCTATTTTGTTGTCATGTTTGATTTATTATTTGTTGTGTTCATATTTAGTTAGTTACATTTTTGTTTTTGGCTTTAAATCCTCCCACTGAATGCCCTTGTATTTATTAATATTAGTAAAAAAAAAATTATACATGACTCTCTTGTCATTTTCTTATTTAATTTGTATTTGATTACTATTATTCTTCACCCTCTTTTCCTTCTCTTTCATTTATTTATTATCTATTACTATTTATTTATTATTTCTATTTATACATGATTCTTTTTATAAATTGATTAATATTTGTTCTATTTAGAATGTTTGAGGTTCATGGACTTTTGAGTAAATTAAATTGATTAATGTTTGTTCTATTTAGAATGTTTGATATATTTAATTATTTGATTCAGATGTGCTATTTTGTTGTCATGTTTGATTTATTATTTGTTGTGTTCATATTTAGTTAGTTACATTTTTGTTTTTGGCTTTAAATCCTCCCACTGAATGCCCTTGTATTTATTAATATTAGTAAAAAAAAATTATACATGACTCTCTTGTCATTTTCTTATTTAATTTGTATTTGATTACTATTATTCTTCACCCTCTTTTCCTTCTCTTTCATTTATTTATTATCTATTACTATTTATTTATTATTTCTATTTATACATGATTCTTTTTATAAATTGATTAATATTTGTTCTATTTAGAATGTTTGAGGTTCATGGACTTTTGAGTAAATTAAATTGATTAATGTTTGTTCTATTTAGAATGTTTGATATATTTAATTATTTGATTCAGATGTGCTATTTTGTTGTCATGTTTGATTTATTATTTGTTGTGTTCATATTTAGTTAGTTACATTTTTGTTTTTGGCTTTAAATCCTCCCACTGAATGCCCTTGTATTTATTAATATTAGTAAAAAAAAATTATATATGACTCTCGTCATTTTCTTATTTAATTTGTATTTGATTACTATTATTCTTCACCCTCTTTTCCTTCTCTTTCATTTATTTATTATCTATTACTATTTATTTATTATTTCTTTTTATACATGATTCTTCCTATTTGGATTTGATTTTTCTATTGTCCAGCTAATTCATCCTTCTTTTTGTATTATGATAACTTAATGGACATTAGAGAGGACTTGATAGTAAAGCTGTTATCTGTTTTTACAATTCAAAATTCTGATCAAATGGTCCGTATCTATATTAACATCATCAAATTGTTACACTACTTCACATCTAAGGGCACAAGGTCAACATCAAATTTTAAATCAAAACCACTTCAATTTCATTTTTCACAATTTATCTCTACGTTTAAGTTTTGATGAGATAAAAGTAGCTTAACAAGACCTAAGGGAGTAAAACTTAAAACACTACAGTGAAACTTGGTACAAATACAAAATGAATGGTAAATTAGTATGAGTGAATGCGTATTGAATAGTCACCTAAACAGGTAGAGATTTATAAATAATAATTATAAATAAATGATCATTGTTATGAATAATGAATAAATAGTTTAACTAATTAAATATTAACATTAAATGGCTTGTAAAGTCAAGTAATTTATATACATGGCAAAACAATTAATATAGCATCGAATGAAAGCTTCAATAGAATGAGCATGTGAATAATAATTTAAATTAAAAATTGAACATTAAACTTGACAAATCTTCAAAATTTCATCACAACGTAATATTTGGAAGAATGAGAAGAATCATCCCTTGCAAATTTAAAAGAGAAGAAACTGTTCTAAATAATGATCATTAACATTATTATTATTATTATTATTATTATCACTATTAATTGTTAAATAATGGTAATTCTGAAATTATAAATAATAATTTACTAATAACAAATTAGACTAATTACATATCAGATTAAAAATAAAAAATTGAACATTAAACTTACAAATAAAGTTAAAACCTCATCACAATGTAAGATTTGGATGAATGAGAAGAAAAAGAAGAGAAGAATTTAAAGAAAGAAAGAAGAAAATCGTTAATTGTTCTAAATAATGATCACTGACATAAATACTAATTATTATTATTATTATTATTATTATTTGTTAAATAATAGATATATTATAATTAATAATTCACTAGTAACAAATTAGACTAATTAAATATTAAATTTAAAAAACTTGACAAATAAAGTCAAAAGCTCATTACAATGCAAGATTTGGAGGAATGAGAAGAAAAAGAGAGGATCATCTATCACAAATTTAAAGAGAGAAGAAAACAAGAAAATTCAAGAAAATATCAAGGGGAAAAGGAATGGAAAACAAATATAACAAAAGAATATTTAAATTGTAAAACTCATTTAGGTCAAAATAATTTAACATTAAGAAAAATTTAAGGCAATCGAAGAGGAAGTTAAATATTAATGTAACACATTTAACAAATAATTATCGTTACCCACAAATTTAGATGATAATTAACTTAAAATGAATATGAAAAAAAATGAATAAATAGAAGTAAATTTAACAAATTAAATATTGACTTCAAATAAGGAATCCATCAAATACAAATTCACATCTAAACAGATTAGCCCATTTAAATAATACAAATATATTTATCAACTACAGGGGCAAGAAAATTGTAAATATTAAGGGCCATAATTAGAAATCAGAAATATCCATAAATTATTAATTTAAATGAATATGAAAAAATAAATAAATAGAAGCATTTGAAAACATCATCAAGATACAACTTCACATATAAAAATAGCAACTACAAGTGGCGCAAGAAATAGGATAAGAAAATATGTATTAGTGGTCATAGGTAATAATTATAAAGCATAAATATATATCAATTATTAAATAATAATATGATTAACAATAAATAAATAGTAAATAATTTAATAGTAACCAATAATTAATTCAAATATGACAGAAAACAAAAAAAAACACAACAAAATAGAAAATCTAAATCAAATAATTTAAATAGGACAAACATATTAAGTTACATAATTTAAACAACACAAACATATTAAACAACATCAAGTATTCTAGAGTCCAATAAGTTATATAAAGTTATGGGAAAAACATAATATCATACAAAAACAAAATGAGGAGGGATGAATTAGCATGACAATACAAATGAAAAGAGTCATGTAAGAAAGATAAATAAATACAATTTAACTAATTCGGGTGAAGGCATTTGGCGAAAAAAAAAAAGAATAAACTAACACAACAAATAATATGTCAAACATGACAACAATATAACCCATCTAAATCAAATAATTTAAATAGCACAAACATTAACTCAAACAATTTAAATAGACAAACATTTGAGCAACTTAAATTACTTGAAAGTCCATAAATTATAAAGTTGAGGAAAAAAAGAGAAAAAACTAACATATTACTAAGAATGGTGAATTAGCAAGGCAAGAGACCCATGGGAACAAAAAAAAGTAAAAGAATAAAAAAACTATTTATAGATATCATCAATTATTAAATTATATACCCAAACCTTTAGAAATATAGAATTATGAAAGAAAAGAAAAAAATAAATGTAATAACAAATGAGGAATAGTGAATTAGCAAAAATCAAATGGAAACAAAGGAAACTAACTAATTAAATAGAAGGAATTATTTGGAATCATATAATATGAAAAAAAGAGAGAAAACAATTAATATAATATAATACCAAATGAGAAATAGTGAAATAACATAAATCAAATAGAAAGGAAATATGAAAACAATAGAAGAAAAATTTAACTAATTATTTGAAATTTAAGTATAAATAAAATAGCACATTTGACAAATAATAATAATAAATAATGAAACATATTAAGCAACACCAAATCTTAGAAATAGAAGAATAAAATAAGTATTAATTGTCATCTAACAAAATAGCACATTTAAATTTAAATAGCGCACACGTTACAGAAACAAGAGAAAGCAAATAAAAATATACTACCACAGGAGGAATGCTAAATTAGCATGAAAATTAAAATTAGAGAGAAATAAGGAGTCGTGCAAAAAGTAGAACAAACATATTAAGCTATACTTAAATTAGAAAAGAACGGAATGCTAATTTGGGCAAGGGCATTTACTTCAGTGATGGGATTTAAAGCCAAAAAAAAAAAAAAAAAACCCCTTAACAAATTTAATATGAACACAACAAATAATAAATCAAACATGACAATAAAATAGCACATTTAAATCAAATAATTTAAATACCACAAACACATTAAATCAAAAATTTTCAACGGAACAGACATATTAAGCTCTAAATAGATTACTCAAACATGAAAAATTTACTAATAAACAAATAAATACAATTTAATTAATTTGGGCAAGGGCATTTGGGATTTAAAGCAAAAAAAAAAACTTAACTAATTAAATATGAACACAACAAACAAGTTAAACGTGACAACAAAATAACACATCTAAATCAAATAATTTAAATATCACAAGTCAAGTTAAACATATTAAGGGACTTAAGTTTCTCAAAAGTCCATCAACTTAAATATGGAATAAAGTCTTGAGCTAGCTTCCTTGAAGAGGCTTGATGGGAATACCAAATGAGGAACGGTGAATTAACATAACCATAAAAGCAATCAAATAGAGGCAACTGAGAATAAAGACATGGAAAAGAGAGAGAAGGAATTCATAAAATATTACCAATTAAATAGTAATAAACAATAAATTGATAAATAAATAGTAAAAAGTAATAAATAAATGAAAGAGAAGGAAAAGAGAGAGAATAATAATAATAATAATCAAATGCAATCAAATAAGAAGAGAATCGAGTGTAAAAAGAAAAAATTATTAAATAATAAATCTTAAAATTAAATAAATCAATAAAAATTATAATTAATCAATAAATATTAAATATTAAAGTTAATAAATAAATAAATATTTTAATTAACAAATAAATGAAAAGAGGGAAGAATACAAATCAAATCAAATAATAAAATGAAATAAAAAAATAAATACAATTTAATAAAATGAAATAAAATTATTCAGTGATGGGATTTATAGCCAAAAAAAATTAAATAAGAACACAACAAATATTAAGTCAAACATCTAAATGAAATAATTTAAATATCACAAACATATTAAGGGACTCAAAAGTCCATTTAAAACGTTATGGAAAAAAGAGAAAACAATTAATAAAATACCAAATGAGGAAAGTGAATGACCATAACCATAAACACAATCAAATAGAATGAGAAAAAAGACATGGAAGAAGTAGAAGAATAATATACTTAATGATAATTCATAAAATATTTCCAATTATTAAGTAATAAAAAATAAACAATATAATAAATAAATGAAAGAGAAGGAAAATAGAGAGAAGAATAATAATAATCAAATGGAAATCAAATAAGATCAGGGTCATGTATAAAAAGAAAAATTATTACGAATTATTAAATAATAAATATCTAAATTAATATATTAATAAATAAATAAAAGAGAAGAAAAGGAGAGGGAAGAATACAAATCAAATAAGAAAATGGGAAGAGTCATGTATAAAAAGATTGCTAATAAATAAATTAATACAATTTACCTAATTTGGGTGAGGGCATTAGTGACGGAATTCAAAAAAAAAAACTAATTAAATATGAACAAAATAAATTGACAACAAAATAGCACATCTGATCAAATAATTTAAATACCACAAATAAATTATTTTAAATAGAACAAACATAAGCGACTTAAATTACTCAAAACTCCATTAAATTAAAAAGTTATGGAAAAAGGATAAAACATAAAACAATTAAGATAATATCAAATGAATGAATTAACATGACTATTAAAAAATATTTTAATTAATAAATAATAAATATTATAATAAATAAATAGTAATAGATAATAAATAAATGGAAGAGAAAGAAAAGAGAAGGAAGAATAATGATAACCAAATACAAACCAAATCAGAAAGAGAAGAGAAAATTCCAACATAAAAAACAATAAGAAAAACAAATATATCAGAAAAAATCCATTTAAGTTTACATTAAAAACCCACAACTTTAGATGTTAAATAACTCTAAATGACTGTGATAACCAATAAGTAAATAGAAACAAATTTAACTAATTAAATATTAACATTAAACTAATGAATTATTTGAAAATCTCATTATGACAAAAAAAAATAATAAAAATAAAATCAGCAAATACATAATTTAACTAATTAAATATCAAATAATTTAAATAGCTGACAACAAATTGTAACAAATAATAACATGACTATTAAGTAGTTTAAACAACACAAACATACTAACCAATTTCAAATACTGTAAAGTCCATCAAGTCATGTAAGGTTATGTGAAAAAGCGACCAAATTAATAAAATACAAAATGAGGAAGGATGGATTAACATCCCAGATCAAATAAAAAAATGAATAATACATAGATAGATAAATATAATAAATAAAAAAAATGAAGAAGGGTGAATTAGGAAGAAGCATAAGAAGATAATAATTATTAATGGTTATAATAATAATTATAAATCATAAATAAGTTATAGAAGAGGGGAAAAGGATCAGTTAACCATATTAAGTTAACCATATTAAGCAGGTTGAGGAGTTGGGGATTCACCATAGACCGACCAATGTAGTTTTAGTTCAGGCTTCAATGAAAAGCTGTTGCTTCGAGTTCCACTTCAATTTTCTCACAACCTTTTAAAATTGGGATACCTAAATTGAGACTGAGAATGCAGAGTGACAGATATATAGAAACACTACATAAAGGGACTACAATTTGCAGCTTTATAAAACAACTTTGAAAATAAGGAAGCATAACATTTGAACTCGTACAGAAAAATACCATATATTTGGGCAAACCAGAAAAGATGAAGAGATTACATGCGCTACTTGTGGGGTTTTTTACTAGTTGGACTGGGTAATGAAAATGCTCACAACTTAAATATGAATATGCCCCATCCACCATCAAATTCGTTCATCCAAGACAATCAGATAGAAATTTATTGCCCACAAAGGGGCTCTTATTTTACTAATATATTAGATAGTAGCAGCCTAACTGATCAAGTAGGCTGAACAAGTTACAGGATCACCAAATACATCAATTCCCAACCGTTCAAATCACGTCACTCACCTCAAGTCAACTGGTACCGTGGTAAAATGCAATGCAACCTTGATTCCCTCACTCGGTAAAGTGTTCACTCTCATCACTCAAGTGTTTGTAGGTTTGTGTTTGCTCTCCATCCTACCTATTCTCACTACCATAGCCTTGACCATAGACCACATCTCCACCTAAAAATCACTTATCAAGCATAAATCATGACGACTTTTATTGGGATGTAATGTTGGCTTAAGTCACAAATAAAACAGGGGTAATGGAAAGAATGGACAAGAAACAAAAGGGAATGAATAAGAAGAGAGACAGATTGAATGGGCCGCAGATTGCAAAGACCTCAAGAAATTCAACCTTGGAGCCAAGCATACAATACAAGTCATCAATCACAAATAGAGAAACCATTTTTAGACACAAAGCTTAGCAAGATTGAATCCAAGCAAGATACACACAAATGGGATATAAAGTGTACCACTCAGCTCACCTACATAGGGGTCTTTTTCACTCAATTTAATTGCCCAGCCCTACCATAGAGCAAGAATTAGAGTAGGACCTGCACACTAGAAATGAACGTCACAGCATGAAGGCACAAATACCTCACCAAGCAAAGAATCATCATCAAATTGCATCCAATCTAAGCTAATTACCACTTAACTAGCATCATCAAAGCAAGATCAAGTCTTTTCAAGCCTAGGCATATAGCATCACCTCAAACTAGCAACTTGCACCAGAAAAAGTCGTTTTATTTCCCTCAAAATTGTTCAATTTTTTTTATTAAAAAAAAAATCAAAACAATGTAGACACATTATTAAAAACCAAAATCAAAACAAGAAAAATCCAAAATGCCCCTTCCCAACACCTAGTAACAGAAACCAACCAAACAAATAAAAAAAGCAAAGATCAAGGAAAAGGAATAGCTCCAGAATCTCATCATATGATGCAAGTGGAAGAAGGAAGGAAGACCAAGAATCATGACATTCAAATTTCTAAAGAAAGAGAAGAAAAAGAAACATTAAGAAAACATGATATTTTAAGGAAAAAAAATATGACGACATTAAATAGTTTAACACTAAAACAACCCATTTAAGTCAAATAATTTTAAAATAGCACAAAAATATTCAGAAACTTACGTAAATAACTAAATTACTTGTAAAGGATAAAAATAGAGTACACGTGCGGATTACGAGAGGTAGATAAGGAATGAAAAATTATCAATATTTATATTTAATAATAACTAAATTTAGTATTTTAGAAATTAATTCAATTAAATGTTCAATATTTTGCTTGGAATATGATAAATAAAATTAAAAATTAGCTTATAAATAATAAAAAAGAATAAAACAATATGAATAACTTTATATAAGAGATTTTATAAAATTTAAGAACAAATATTAATAAGATAATAGAGGAGGAAAACGAACAAAGGAGAAGAGGAATATTAAGGCATTAAAAATCATACATATTTATCAAACTTGTTAATTATCACATAATAGAAAATAAATAAGAAACTACTGGTTAAATATTCTGAACCATAAATAATTAATTGAGGAAAGGTTGTATGATTGAAAGAGCTTTAGCATGTAGGCAATACCACAAAACCAGTTATTAAATAAGAGCTCTCCTCATACCAAAAACATTCCTCTACAATCAAGAATCAATAATCAATAACTTATTAAATAGAGAGAATGAAATACCGCAAGTCCTGCACGGGAAATCACATCCTATTATGCTACAGCACCCAACACCACACAACATAAAAGTCAATTTTTTCAGCCTTCCAAACAGAAATAAGATGAAAGTGAATTTATCCAAAACTATCCGGCATTTAAAAGTCATGTTTTCTCTAACAATCATATTTGACAAGGGCTATTCATCCGGTAACTAGCGACAAAAAAAAAACTCCACATGTTCAATTCTAGTCATACTGAACAATGTATTATTTGCTGTACATGTCCAAATTGTATTGGCTCAGCTGATTTATAAATACATAATCAATGGTGTGCCTCTATGTAGCCGCAATATTACGCTAGTGCCTGATTTCTTACTATATTGATGATTTCGTACAGTTTAGGATAACGAGGGGTGATTTTCAAAAGAGAGAAGAAAAACATGTGACCCGCAAGAGCTTCATATACTTCAGGACAAGGAGATAGCAACTAAAACATCATCCAGACAAGACTTAAGATCCATTCCACATTTGAACCACTAAATGCTTACCATTCCAAAAAGACAATTAGAACATACAAATCTATATTTCTGTATAAAATATAATTTATCCAAAAATGCTTTACTACTCATCAATCACGTATAATATGGGCCTACATCAGCTTACATGAAGCATGGGGTTAACATTGAGCATGTGTTATCAAACTTGGGTAAATCTCCGTTCTGGATAAGCTATTTGTTTCAGCCAATGGGGCTTAGCAACCTAATTCAACTCATGTAACGGTTAGATGGATCATACATACAAATATTTTTCGCTAACTAAAAATTTAGCTTTTCTCATTTCATTGCTTCTATCCATGCATGCGCGTTAGCACTATGGAATCCAAATTCAGTTTGCCAATCAGATGATAAACCTTATCTTGGATGGCTAGAGCTGTCTTTCCCAACAAAATTCTTAAGTTCTTCCTTAGCTGCTTCCATCACCACCTGAAAGTCTACATGCCTATACCTTCCCCTGTTAATGACAATTGATTATTTCATTTTCAGTATTTCACTGAGATTGACCACAACGGTCCAATGAACTTAAAAATGGTCTTTTTGGGAAACGAGGGAGGGAAAAGAAAATGGAAATGATGATTAATGAAAATTAATAGTGAATTTAGGCATGACGCATGCACTAATAAATTATCAGCTTTCTATCGCTTCTAATCTTTCAGACAAGATTATTAAGCACTAAATTGTGGTTAAGAACACAGGAATCGGTTTTGTTTAGCAATAATTAGCCTTGGCGTGTAGAAACCACATTCAAAATTGCAATTTCATCACGACTTAAAACACAGCTTTTGAAACTAGTTTTGAGTATGAAAATTTTTCCACCAACAAAAAGTTAAATCCTCTGAATACAAAAGCATCAGCCATTCATTCATTAGTTCATTTACCACAAATGAGTTTTAGACCAAACAGCAGAAGGACAAGCAGGGCTTGCAATGCCGTGCATTATCCTTGCAATTGCTCTCGGCGTGAATTTCGCCTGTAAATTGCTCTGTAGAAAGACCTGCTCATCCGAAGGGAGCAATTAACTATAGCCTTCCATTACATGATATGCATCAAGCACAGATTCTAAGAACGAAATTCATGAAAAATATGAAAACACACCTTCATATCTGCCCGCAAAAAAGGACTGCAAATGTAAATATTGGAAATATGAGTACGATGATTAGCACACAGCAGAATTGTTAACTAGTCATCACATATAACATGATTATAAACCAGGTTGGGTAATAGCTGTAAGATTTAAAGAACAAAAATGTGTTGCTTAGATCCAGCTTCTTGGACAAGGAATTATTATCAACCCCGTCAAAGTAATCTAATATTTTACTTTGCAAGCATGGTGAGTGATTGGAACCACTGCAACCTGGCGTCTTATCACAAATATTTGCTGCATGATATGCCACATCGTACATTGCATCCAGTTTCCGTACCTTTTCAAGATGCAGATTCATTAAAACAGCCTAATCAGTTATAAGTGAATATGGAAGTTATAAATGTGATGTATGTTCCCTCACAAACTAATTGATTCTAAACCTAGAGTAGTGTAAGTGTTATCAAGAGTTCATATCAATAAGGTGAACGATAGACCTTATGAGGAGACTCGACCCATGGATCCAAAACGCATTGGAGGACGCCAAAGGAAGCCAAAAGGGGAGAGAAGGACTGATGGTCTATTAAAGGCACAAGGTTATATGCGCAAAGGGACAGGAACGTAGAAGGGAAAGAGGGAAACTTCATGAATTGCGAGTGCAAGAAACAGTTGAGCAGTTGTAAGAGGCCTTTTACAAGGGTCACTGACTTAAAAAAGGCAGGAGAACGTTCTGGAAAGAGAATCAAGTAGGGGTAGAGAGCTGGCCTCTCAAATGCTGGCAGTTATCTTTTTCTTTTGCTATGTACCGGTGTCTGAAACTTGGCTGTGTTCTCTATGTCAATGTGTATGCTTTATAGATGAATGATAACTCCTTAGTGAGTCGAATTATTTTCTTGTGGCTTTTGCTACTTTGTGCTTGACTGTGAACGAGATATCCTGTGAGTGCTGTATAGTTATTCGAGACTGAATCTTGTTGTTAAGGTCAGGTTTCTTTTTCAAGTGACTCATGACTCTTGAACCAAAACCAGAATACAGGTTTGTGTGTACAGGAGTGAGCTCTATAACAGTACCATAAGAACATCACGAACCCCAAGAAAACATGCATAGGATATTACGTCTTAAGGAAAATAACAGTAGACATAGCTGAATAAATATTTTCCTAATTCAAAGCTTAATTTGATAATATTAAAATAAATCACCTTTGATCTTTCAAACTCATAACCATCGTGTCAGATTTTCTGACAACGCAAAAAAATCTGTTGGTGCTTCATCAATTGTATAGCAATAGGCCGAGCCCTTCATCTCAGGGGTCCTTCATCTCAGGGGTTACTTCTCCAAGCAACTGAGAAACCATGTCACAATGAGGTTTCATAATACATATAACATAATATGAAATAAAGAACAAATAATTATTAATAAGCATGTACTTTAAGTGTATTGCTCATATGAGATGGATGATAATGATTAGAGCCTAAGGGGAAGAAATGCAGAACTAAGAATTAAGTGACATGAAAGGATGAAGATTGAGTGAGACGGGATGTATTGTCTTCAGTTCTTGTTTCACTAACTCCTTTTGTTTGCATCCGAGTTCTATTTATAGGCTGTTCTATTATTCTCACTTACCCTGCAAGCTAAGTCGTCGCAGCTACTCAGATATTTGAATGACACGCAACAAGCACTTGTATTTTTTGTGGATTCAGTATTGATTCTAACAACATTATACAGTAATCGGAGGGTCAATGCAGAGCTATTTAGAAGTATTACTCTCAAGCATTAGCATCCATGCATAATTTACAAAGGGGTAGCAACCGAGTATATCAAACTAAATAAATTAAAAGTTTAATTTGACACCTTGACCATCTATATCTTTGGTAATGTAAATCTTGAATCTAAAATGTTTAGTTACTTGGAAGAAAGGACTATTGGATCTTGTAAAGGTATCATGCACTCATGCAACTTCGTCATAACATGAATTCCAATTAACCAAACCTTTAGATTGTGCAAATGATTTGATATTTCAACAACTGTAACTACCATGTCATTAGCCACAGAGGGCATGTCAAAAACATATAGCCCTTGCTTATTTTCAGACAAGATAATCAAATAAACAAATTCAGTCAAACAATATATTTATAAATTAGGTAGAAATAAACTGATTTTCCAGTAATCATATCAGGAAAAAGCATATCTAAAACAGTCAGCATCTATGTCCATTGAAAACTGGTGAATGATTGAATCGAATCCACCTCCACTTCCAATACTACTAGAACCAAAAAGAATAGAAATCCAAGAACAGAAAAATTAATTTATAATCAAAAGTGACCAAAAAAAAAAACTTCACCTTTTCAGTATTGCAGCAACAGCAGAGTCGGGGGAGTCTGCAATGTAAACAATTTGATGCATCTACAGTTACTCAACTATTTCCATAGGTAATGTATTCAAAACTAATGTATTTCTCTGAAGTTCCGTTAAACAAATAAACATGAGATTTAATTGTCTTCTCTAGCCTTATAATTCAACCAAATGATAACCAGTCTGCGAGTTATGGACGTTTGAGTGAGCTAATCAAGTCTACTTCTGTGCACAGAAAGGCCAGTCCTCACGAACCTTGTGAAAACTTAAAGTGCAAGTGGGATTTATCTGTGGAAGTAAACCTATGTACTGCACGTCATCCAGCTCCAAGCGGGTCAAAAGCGTCAGCATCACCTGGTAAAACATAATATTAGTAAAAGTTTAGCCGCAGAGACCTATTTCAGACTCAATTTTAACAAGGTTTGAATGCAGAGACAATCTTCATTCTGTTCAGCAACTTAACTACAAAATCACAATTTTGTTTTGTATAAGTACAATCATCATCTACGGCCAAACTACATATATATTTGATCTAAACATAGAGTGCATTTTGGAAATGTCATCTAAGGAACCATGTTAATTATTTTTTATCCCTTCAATAGAGTAAACACAGTTTCAAGCTAATGAGGACGACTGTAAAAGTAAATTGTCATACAAAGTATCTTTTTACATTCATGATCAGAAATCAGCAGGTCAAAATAGTAGGAACGGTGTCTAGATTTTTGAAGTACACAAAACTGAAGGTCTGATATGTTGAGTAGAAAACCTCTTCCTTCTTGTCAAACCTCCATGAAGCAGATTCTTTGATCAAGGAACATATTTGGCCGCTGGAAATCCTGTGAGCAGGAAATACTTCAAAGAGAAACTTGTTCACTGCATATTCATCTACTCCATCACTGAGGGCAAAACAGTGCATTAACTTGACAGCAATGTAACAGTCCAAAAGGACGTTGAGACTTGAGAGAGCATATATTACCCGTACATCAGACTACGGAGTTTGAAATATGTTTCATCATCATAAAATAGGTGACAAAAGGACAACCTCCCATCCCTTCCGGCACATCCAATCTCCAACAAATTATCATTCATATTATTTAACAACACCTAAGAAAGAACCTATGGCTATTAGAATATAAGAAATCTACCCGAACGTTTTTCTGGTAGACTGTAATGAATTACCTGAACAGAGGTAAACAAGTATAGAATCAAGAACCAATATCGAAAGATCACTTGCATATCAATTAAGCACCAATTTGTGAAATACAAAAAAAGTAAAATGCTTGCAGAATGGCATTTTTAAGTGCATGATTATCAACAACAAACAACTAAACCCAGGGTGAACATGATATCAAGAATACATAATCCTAGGTGAAATTTTACTGTCAGAGGTACAAAAAATGTAGAAAGCAAACTGTAATGAGACTTACAGCTGCAACGTCCCTTTTGTCTAATCCCATGCCAAATGCAACAGTTGCAACAATCGTCACCAAAAATTACAACGTTAATCAATCAGCAAAGTGAAGTTTCATTTGAATCACCAATAGAGAGGGTACGTGCAAAATAGTCTTAATAATTATTCCAATGCCTTTGGACACCTCAAAATTTACGACAGAAAAAAATGATCTTACCACTCTGATCTTGTTGGAACCAAACAACTCCTGTACATAGCTACGCTCCTTTGCAGGAATACTGCTATGATAGCTCTAGATAGTAGTAGTTCACAATTATCATCAGATTTAACATCCAGCAGTAAAGTTTACACACGGAAATCTACAGTATCATATTATGAAAAGGGTAATAACCTTTGCAGAGATACTATTGTCACTCAAGTATTTGCTAATTATATCAGCTTCAGACTGGAACAGAAGGAACACAATCAATGCCTAATGCCCCCAACCCAAATATCAAAATCCTAGGATATCATGTCCATCCCAAAATTGGGCCAACTAATCCTGCATAAATTTTACACATCTAGATTATTGCAAATATTATGGCATTTATGTTCCGAGAAATCTTAGCTTATTATGTGTTCTTAACCAACAAGACTACAGTGTACACACCTGAAATTTGCAGTATATGATGATGCTTTGAGCTTCCACGTATGGAGGAGACTTGATTAGCGCCAACAAGTCTTTCATTCTAGCATTTTAGCAATGTTAAATTATTAATATCACAAGCATAACAATTCCATATTCAAATTTCACACACTAGGAGCATTTGACTTGCCTATTTCTAGCTAAAGAGACTGATAAATGCAAATTGTCTGTCAACTGTGTCTTCTGGATGAGATTTGTGCAAGGAATATCCAAAGCAGACATGACAGAATTTGAAGTTATGGTTGTAGCAGTTGCTGTCATTGCCAGAAAAGAACCTGCATTGAGTTTGTTGTGGAGAAAAGATGCCCTAAGCCTCATGAATGAAGGGTGAAAATTGTGTGACCTGCAAAATAAGAAAATTGTCAGGATATGTATATGTTAACATTACCAAATGGCTCCAGAATCCTCTCACCATTCAGATATGCAATGGGCTTTGTCAACGACAACAAGAGATAAACACCAGCCCATTATTTCCAGTTACACAGAGAGACTCTCACCTCCTCTTTTCTCCAGGTCCAGTATTGGTCATTGATGTTCACAATCTTTTTATTGGGAGGAAAGACCTGCACAAACACAATGCACGATGACATGAGCATGTTTGAACACTACACACTTTTGTTTAATAGACTAATAGTCAACAACATCAGCAACAGAAGACACAAGATAGCCACAGATTCTACCATGAATTTTTATAATTACTATTATCAGTATTTCACACCTATCTTGTAATTGAAAACTTCTCGCAACCTAAGTTCTGCATTAGGATGAGACAACTCCACCTGTAAAAATGTATAAATTACAAGCAGTAAAGGGAGGGAAAATTGAAAATTGTATGAAAGATTCCTAGGCAAAACTCAAGATCCAAGATACTGCACAAAAATTAACAACTTCAAGGCAAAAGGAGGGAGGAGCCCTACTTCATAATGTAGCAGTTTCAGCTCCAATAATTCACAACTCTTAACTGCTTGGTTAATTAATAAGACAAGAGCAAATGAAGGAGATAATTCAAATCTTAAAAGGCAAAATAAATAAACAGAAAAATAGAAAGGAATAATCTATCAAATAAAAGGAAGACAATGAATGGGATAAGAACTTCTTCAAATTTATAGTAAACAAATAAATATAGAAAAGACAGTAGCAACCAATGAATAACATACATATATGAATTGAGAAGATAAGTAACTTTACAAGTACTAAATTTAAAACCAACAAACAATTAACAATTCGTTATAAAATAAATAACATATCTCATGAAAAAGTAAATTAATCAATTAATAATTCATTGAGAATAAGGAAATAGATTCATTAACAAGATAATAAATAAAACAAAAGGAAATAGACAACTTCAGGCAAAAAAATAATGAATGCTAAATTATTCATGAAGAAACTATACAGTACTTGAAAGAAGGCATTAATAAGCAGCATGAATAATTAAGTAATATAGATAATATTTATAAAAAATAATAAATTCATGTGAAAAGATAAAAATAAATATAAACAACAAATAATAAGGGGGAGGATGAGAGCGAATAATAAAGGAGAAAGGAGAAATAAATCAATACATCAAACCATAAAGGGTTAAGATGCATCCTCAAGTATGGAAATGTATCTCAAACTATAAAGATAATTTGGTTCTCACATACATAATCAAACAAGAGGTGGTATAAGTTACTCCGTTGCTCACTCATATTTAATAGCAGCCTCTTGCCTCCTCAATAATTAGGTGGAAGCCAAATTCCATTAGTAATGGAAATGAATTCCTTTGGACTCAGGTTTCCTCCCTGCTTGGAATTTCTTTCCAGCCATACTTCAGAATTACACCTGCAATACAAACAACAACCAAATAGCCAATGTCCAAATCTGGAAATTCTACTAAATTGCTGCTAAAATAATCATTTTAAGCAAAATCTCCTAGTATATATTCAGGCCTACTTGTGCAAATAATGCTCTATATTCTTCCTAAAATCCAACAAACATGCTCACTTAACCATATATAAATAATGGTTTATCAAATTCCCCCACACTTGCACTTTTGCACTCCCTAGAAAAAGATTCAATCAAGGAAATCCAATACAAAACCAAATAGATATATAGGTGAGAATGTAGCAAGCTTAAATCAAAATATGCAAGCATAGTACTATATCATGCTTCAACTACTATCACAAGCAAAGTGTACAAATGCAAATCAAATAGTCCACGTACTTAGCCTAGCCATAGTGAGTAATGCTTTAGAATACAACTTGGTCCTGTTTTGCACTTCTCACATTCCTCTCTCTTAAGGTAATTTCACTCCTCTCCACTAGTCCAACCCCTACCATAGGCTTGTAATGTGTCTACCATCTCCACCACTCATTATACACTAGAGTCATGAATTAAGAGGTCTTTGCTTTGGTTGTAATGTTGAAAAGGCCTAAGTGGAAATGGAAAAAGGAATGGCGCATGATCTGAAATATAAATATACGAGGTGATGAGCGATAATTAGACAAACAAGTGGCTGAAACTTCAGCATTTTCTGTCATGTACAGCAATTGAAGCATAAATCCATTGGTCAAGATTATATTCATAAGCTGAAAGAGTTCTTTGGACAATTTGTTCTCTCCTTTTCTTTTTCTCTATTTTTTTTCTGTTCTTTTGAAGGCACTTGTGTTCTGCCTCCTTTACCTTTTTTTCTCCTTTACTTCTTTCTACACATATGGCTTTTCCTTACTCTTCCTTGCCTTTTTCTCCTTTTTTCAATTCATTTTTTTTTTCTTTCTGGCTTTTTTTGTTTTCTTCCTTGCCTTTTTTTGTTCTCTCCTTTTCCTTTTCTCTAATTTTTTCTGTTCTTTTGAAGGCACTTGTGTTCTGCCTTCTTTACCTTTTTTTCTCCTTTACTTCTTTCTACACATATGGCTTTTCCTTACCCTTCCTTGCCTTTTTCTCCTTTTTTCAATTCATTTTTTTTCCTTTCTGGCTTTTTTTGTTTTCTTTCTTTTTTTCTATACACTCATATATATTGTCCTTTTCTCTGTCCAGGAACAAAAATCAGCCTTATCAAACTCAATAAGTGACATGGTCAATGTTAACCAAGTACCAAAATATACAAAAATGTATCAAAGTATCCAATTATTTTCATCTCAAAGGAAATTCTATCAAATACAAGATCGAGTCTCATGAATAAATTCAGATTCAGCGCATATGTAAAGAAGAAATGAAAGTGAAGGGCTCAATGGGGTTAGCAAGGGATTGATTTAAACGGCTTGTGTTTAGGAAAACGGGTGAAGAAATAGAATGCCTCAATCATATTCACGACTCTTGTGCGATTATGTGGCCTTGATTAAGACACAAGACAAGTTCTAGAGGAAATTGAATCAAAGTGGAGTACGCACACTGAGTTTATGAATGATAATAAGTCTCAAATCCTTCCATCAAGGTTTGTGCATTCTAAACTAACTCACACAAGGCTAAACCAAGCACGTAACCATTTTCAACGCAAGAGAACATTCTACTTATGATAAAACTTTTCCAGATGATAAACCACATAGTTGGCATCAATATGTAAATAGTACTTGCTTCATTCATTCATGATAAGTTCGGTTCTGCATGTGTATCTCAGAATTAGCAAAGTGCAGTGCAGAAAGATTCATAATCAAGCATTGTTTGGGAAAGATTCAGCTCTGGACCAGATTCTCAGAGCACTGTGAGAAGTTAAAGTCAACGATCAATATTCTAGCAAAGGTTTTATCCAAAAATCCTGTACAATCACCTAGAAAATCAATCAGTTAAACTCCCCCACAGTCATACTTAGCATTGGCCTCAATGCAAGCTTAGAAGAACCAGAGAGGCCACAAAATCATCACCCTAAAACTACTTTTTCCTATTGATTTAGTCCCTCCCCCCACACTCATTTTAAGCAATCAAGTCCAACAAATAATTTCACAAGCAAGTCAATATAGTAAAGGGAGAAAAGGGACAACCATGTAGATGAAATCTTCTTAAGCTCTGGAAGCAAAAAATCTCATCAAAGATAACAATCATAAACCTCTTAAGCATTGGCCTTCCTTCTTGACAAATCTTTGTCGGTGGTAGTTCCGATTCCATGGCTAAAGGCTCCTCAATGCAAGGCGGAGAGTGATCCTTCTGGAGTACCTACACACCAAGGTCCTTCAAGAAAGAGAAGGAATCAATGTGAGCAGCAACCATACAGAAATGGGGATAAGATTTAAGTATGTGCAGAGGAAATTCGCAAGAAAGAGTTGCATGAGTAGTTTGGAGATTGACAATTCACAGTGCTCAATCCCACAATTATGCTGAAAACAAGATCAAAGAGGCACCCAAAATGACTAATCGACTCCAGGACAGAACGTAACCAGCAACCATCAGTAGTTGCAATATACAAAGTCGAATCACCATTCAAATTCCAGCTTAATTCTCAACAATTCTAACAACATGTCAAAGCAGAAATGCCAACAGTACTCAGCTTATGTAGGCTATCAAAAGAACATTTCTAAAGATGCACAATTCATCAAATTCCCAATTTCCTAATTAAATCTTGTGAGTTCAAATTTGAGTTCTGAAAATATGGGATTAAGATGAAGATGGGCAGAGACTTATTTCTAAGTTTATAGTATCACTTGTGAAACCTTTTCCACAGCAACCACAAATTTCAGAACTGAAGAACCTGTTCAATTCTCATAATAACCAAACATTCGGATAAGAAAATCCATTTCACTGATGTTATAAACTTAGAAACTAAGTCTCTGTAGCAAACTCAAGTTTTCAGAATTAAATAATACAGTTCAGATATCATGGAAAACAAGCATATATCGACTAACTAGGAAATTAAGACCTCATATGCCTTCATTACGGAGACTACTAAAGCAAGCAACATAATATGCTAATCCTCAACCCAACCATACAAGTTCAAGCGTAAATTCCTCATGCTTCAACACTGAACTAAAACCATAGAGGCATCATATTACCACTGCCATCAAACTCAACTCTAATCTAACCACACCCAACCCAAAAATAGAGAAAGGCATGAGCTTTACCTCAGAAGACAGCAACGAACAAACCCTAACGGCAGAAAAATAAAGTCTGAGAAACAGAGAGCACCGCCCACAAACAGGGGAGCGAACAACGGGGATCAAGATCTTGACGGCGAGCGCGGTTGTTCTGCGACGGTGAGAATGAGGTCAACCGGCGGTGGCAAAGGAAGGAGGACGACAGCTTGGTTGGGCTTTTGTGAGAGAGCGAAAGCGGATCTGGTCCTCTTCAGATCGAGCGAGAGAGAAGAAGGTCGCCATATTCGATCTCAGGCTCGTGGCTGTTGTGGAGGGACAGTGGTTCTGCCATGATTGCAGTGGTATTTCCGTAGCCTCCAATTTCTCCTCTCTAAGTGCGTCTTCCTCTTACCCAGATCTGTCAAAGTCGGCTTCGACAGCTTCAAGCGATGAAGACGACGAAGGTTAGCGGCTCTGTGAACCCAAGAGGAAACTCGAATTGAAGGGACGAAAAGCACAGGTTTGAGGTTGAAGGAAAAACGAGGTCAAGTCGGGGAAGTAAAGGGAATAACTTGCCTCAGAGTTACGAGAAGATGGACAACAATTTAGAAGCCATTACCCAGCCCAAGCCCAAGCCCAAGCCCAAGCCAATCATTCCGTAACCTCAGTTCCTCATGGAACGCTAGCCTTTCCCCACTCGATCCTTCTCTTCATTCTCAAATCAGCTCTTATTCGTCTACACACCCTCAAGGCAAGCATAGACATGCACAGATAGGCTCCTTTATTGTCGGTGTCTCAGTCTCAACTACACACACAAGAAAATAAGAAAGTAGTAGTTGTGTTTGAACTTGTAAAACCATGAGAATGAGACACCGACAATAGACAAGCAAAGTGAAGAAAGGCAAAAGTTGGAAAAGAAAAATATGTTTTGTAGTTTTGGTTATAGAGAAAGAGAAGGCAGAAGCATCACCATTTAATTCCCCAGAACCAATGAATATAAAACTACATTACATTATTACCCATCCGATAATGGGTGGGAGCATCAGTTTTCTTCTTTCCAAGAAGCCCAAAGTCATATCAGCCCATATGAATATGCATTTTCCAATTATTTTCTCTGTTAAAAATTGAGGAAAAAAAATCCCTTTCGTTGCCTTGCTCTTATATAGAAAATAACTTTTTTTATATATCAATATAGAAAATAACTTAATTATTTAGTCAACAGCTCAACCTAAAGACCCAACCATTTCGACCGTCTACAGGCCTTTCCACCTTGATGCCCAGCTCGACTTTTAAAACATTGGTTTTGATTGTGTATTCACTACTAAAAAAAGGCCTATAAGGCCACCAAATCTAAACCTTTATAAGCGGAGACAGTTTAAAAAGTATGACTGGTGACATTTTTATAAATATTGATAAAACTTAAGACCAATCATGTTTTTGTAATGTCTAAGTAATATTTTCTAGATCGGTTGTAATGTGATGCAATCTCAATAATTATTAAATATTATGAAAATTTAAAAGCTTTTTAGATCAAATGCTTATACAAACTATTTAAATATCCTTTTAGAAACCCTAGTTTGTTTATACCTGGACTTAAATTTTATGAGTTTTTTCATCTTCAAAGGTAAACTTCCCAACCATGTGTCTCTTACTACAAAAAAAAATGTCAATTCGTAGCAGTTACAAAATAACTGCTACACATTTTCAATGGGATGATTCATGCCAAGTGGCGTGCTAGTTAGGGAATGAACTTTGTAGTGGTTATCACAAAATAACTGCTATAAAAATTGATGCCAAACTAGTGCCAATTTTGTATCAGTGAGTTTGTAGCGGTTTCCTCTTAGAAACTGTCACAAATGTGGTGCCAACTAAGTGCCTTATAGTGCAAAAGTTGTGGTGGTTTAAATGGAAAAATTGCTACAGAATGCAAAGAGTCTTGCATATTTGAAGTGGTTTAAAT
The DNA here is from genome assembly GCA_037074495.1 of Acacia confusa. Classification (NCBI taxonomy): domain Eukaryota; kingdom Viridiplantae; phylum Streptophyta; class Magnoliopsida; order Fabales; family Fabaceae; genus Acacia; species Acacia confusa. Next base: position 30,576,251 of record CM073505.1, read on the forward strand.
AGTCTTGCATAGTTGTAGTGGTTACCAAACAGTTAACCATGCAAATTTTATTTTCACGCACCTTCTGAAAGATTCTACGGAGATATGGAAATACGAAGGATCATATTCTGTTACTGGTAAAGAATTTAAGCATGAAGCTAAATATTGGTTTCAAAGTAGTTGCCGACACATGAGAAAATGCAAATGGCTTGTGCTTGGTATCATGTTACGTATCATCGGCCATATAACTAGGAGAGCTCTAGTTGTCTGAGTTTTTCAGTAAAAATTTATGTATTTTATAATTAATTAATTAGTTATTATTTATTCAATTGTGAGATAGGATAAATTTGTCATCTATGACAACAGGAAAAGGTACACATTGATCAAGATGGGGAATGGCTGGAAAAACCAGAGGAATTGTCTCTACCACATCATGAATATGCATGGGACAATTCCTTTGCAAGAGTTGATCGAGAACGTGCCAAATACCGTCCTACCTAATGACTAGGCCAATTTTGTTTAGTATAAGAGGAGTCAAAAGGGGTAGGTAAAATTTTTGATAAATTATTCTTGAATGAGTATTTTTTAGTATATTTTAATTATTTTAAAGTTTTGTATCATTTGCAAACCGTTTCTCAGAGGAACCCTAATAACCGAGTAACCGAGTGCAGAAGAGGATCCTTCAAACTGTGACGATCAAAGACATTTGCGTTCACATTTAGTGAGCAAGTATTTTTTTAAAGTTAAATTAATTTTATCTTTATATTATAAATTTATTAATTGGTTTATTGTTACTAAAAATAAGTTCATATTGTTTTAACTCTTTTAGGAAAGGACGCCTCAGTAGGAGAATTTCTAGACAAACCATGTAAAGTTATTCACATACAACTGAAAGTGGAGCTAATCACTAAGAGAGGGTGAATTAGTGATTTAAAAATTCTTTTGAAATGCTCTGAAACTTGAGCAGAAAAATAGAGCATAATAGAGAGAGAAGAGGAAGCAAGACACGACAAGATATATATTGGTTTGGTCCAACTCTTTGACCTGCATCCAGTCCCCAGACTCTCTGGGTTTTTTCACTAACACTTATAATCAATTACATACTCTGTACTCGAAGTTATCCTCTCACTAGGATACACTCCCCCTTACAAGTTGTACACTGATATTCCCAATCTCTAAGTCTCACGACTTGATATTCTTATAATAAATTATTTCAATAAATGAAACTCTCTCTAAGAGTTGATAAAGATAATCACCGAAGTACAAATGTATCAAAATATACTTTACAATAAAAAATTAAAATAGTACTTGAAAACTTGAATGATTTACATTTTTCTGCAGATTGGTTGTATGTTCTTCTTAGAAAACTTGAATGCAACAATTATATATGAAGAGAGCATTTAATGACTGTTTGATTCTTCAATGTAACCGTTAGAGACATTGGAGTAGCTATTGGAAAATACTTAGGTCTTCTTCTATTTCTATCCTTTAATAGGATCAGCTACATAGAAGTTTATGGTTAACTTCTCTTGAAATAAATCCATTGGAAGAGTAGCTTCTTAATAAGGAAACAAAACATTAATCCCTTTGCAATGTGTGTAGAATGATTGTCCAAAAGAGTGCAAGCTTTCTAGATTTTACGATAAATGTTCTGACATTACTTTTTGCTTTTCACTAAATCTTCATTTAATATTCTTTAAAACATCTGGAACTCACTAACAAACTGATTAAACATAGTTATAAGAATAGTAATGAGTGATGTTAAGAAGTATTAAGATCAAATATAAAGATTTCACAAATTTGATTATTTTGATTTTAAAAAACGAGCAACACAAACTCAAGTTAATTTATCTAAACTGGAGTTTGTAACTTTGCTTCAGAAAACTAAACTTTATTAGATATGCTTAGTTTTAATGATGACAAATATACATATCAATATCAAGAGAAAAAAGTTTATATCATATACATTGACTAATTGCTATATTTAATGTAGATCAGTGTAAATATAATTGTGGAGAATGACCAAGTAAAGAGAAGAAAGAAAGTGTTCAATTATGGGGAATAATCAAGAAAGAAATAAGAGATTACAAAAATAAGAATATGCAAAGAAGCAAGAAGTTATCAAAGGATTTTGGGGATAATCAAGAAGAAGAGAAGAGATTGAAGAAGGAAGAACTTGTTGAATGAAATATTATTATTCAAGTTCTTAGATTGATAATAGAAGTCTTCAAGATCAAATAGAAGTTGAAATAGCTTAATTCAGAGTTAACACAAAGCAAATAAAGGTTCTGGATGAGCAAACTCGAGTCCCAAGGTCTCAACTCGAGTTTACTATCTTACTGCAGTGATTTGCCTCTGGAATACGAGAAAACTCGAGTTAAGGACATAAAACTCGAGTTTGGGAATCAAAACTCAAGTTACTCACTTAATGACTCGAGTTAGCAGTGTTTCCAACACCTCTGGCGTCTCTGGACCAACTAAACTCAAGTTAGCCATTCAAAACTCAAGTTTGTTGTGCTTTCAGCTCCTCTGTTCACCTCTATTTCACATTCAGCTTGGACGATGTCTGGTAATTTGATGATATCTCCCAAACCAGAAATCGAATTAAGGTGAAACCAATTTTGTATGGAAACTATACTTCCAATGTGTCATTATGACAAAGCTTCAAACCTAAACAAGTTTAGAAGAGAGAGCTATAAATTGTAGAAGTTGGGACTGGAACTCATGCCACACAGCAGACCAAGCTTCAATGTTTTTAGTGTATCTCACAAACGACAAATCCAATCAAGCTGAAATTCGTGGCATATAAAAGTCGACTCAAAATGCATTCCATCAAGATTTGAACCAACTAAAATGAAGTTCATACTAGGGAGATATGGCCTTCGAAAGTTGACAATCAATTCAAGATATTACAAAGACACTAGTCCTGGGCAACTTTTACTAACTTGATCACAACATTCAACATAGAATGAGTTTGGAACTAATTCTTCATGTATTGGATTCTTACCTCGAGTTTGGACATTAAACTTGAGTTTGAGATTGGAGTTTGTTAAATCAAAACTAGGGTTTTCTCAAAGTGAAGAATGTGAAAACTTTTTGTCAATCCAGAACTTGAGTTCACAAAGTTAAACTCGAGTTTTCTCAAAATTTTGAAAAACTTGGGAAAAAAAAACTTCTTGGTCAAGTGCGAACCAGAGTTTGTTATAGAAAATATTGAAGGTTTTCCACTTGGCGCAAACTCGAGTTAATGAAACTAAACTTGAGTTTGTCTTAATGTGAAAAACTTGGAGTGCTCTCTATATTTCACAAACTTGAGCTTGCCTATACAAGTCGGAGTTTGTCATAGTTCATAAAAATTGAATTACTCTTTGTCAAATTCAAACTCGAGTTTGTCTCTAATAGTAAGTTTTTCAACTTACCAAAGACAAACTTCTTCTTGAGTTTACAATTGTCAATTATCATCAAAACACATAGAGAACTAACAACAACTATTGGCACTAAGATGGGACGCTCACCTCTCATCAAGCAAAGGAGGCCATTGTAAGTTATATACATTTTTAGTAGTAATTTATGTAATTTATTTATATTGAAGGAAACTGTTTTATAAATAGTTTATAAAATGTGTGCGGCAGCTGTGGATTCAATAGTCCCAGGCAAAGCTATGACAAACCTAGACACAAGAGTCATAGGGGTTTTTGGATCATACTGTGCCTTTGAAAGCTTGTCTGGGCCCAAATGAGAACCCTAGACGAGTTAGGGGTATAGAGTTAAGTGTCAGGCCTAGCATGGTCTACGGTAAGAGCGCCACCTCTTAGGCTAGCATCTCTTTAATAGGGACCTCTGGCATTAAAAAGCGAAGGAACATATGGTTTAGTAGATGGCTTAGGAGATCCATGAGGAGGTTGCCAAGAAGTTTCAGGAGTAGGTTGGTTTCTTCTACGCTCAGCAAACCTAGTGGTGAAGTCAAATGTTGAGGGTGTGGAGTTGAATGTTTCTTGATAAGGAGCTTCTTGAGGTCCCGTCTATGCCTCGATTCATTGTTGACCCGTGTTATCCTTTTCCTTTTATTGATGATGATGGTGCTGTTAATTATGGTCAACCTGGTGATTGTGCCTCCTGAGAGAAAACCTGATGATCAGGCTCCAAATAGTTAGTTATTTTTTATTTATGATTTAGGATATTGTTATTTTTTATTTCAAACAATTGTAAAAAACTCAGGTCATTTTATATGAAATTTAAGTTGAGTTGTGTTTACCATGATTTATTCATAATTTAATTTGTCATACGTTTTACTTTAAACTACACTCATATTGATATTATTTATAAGTTATAACAATGAAGATGAGACATATACACACAAAATACCGAGAAATTGTGTCGCCGTTTGTAGTGGTTATAACCATAACTGCTACAAATGGTTAAATTTTGAATTTTTGGAAACCCGTCTACATAACGGTCATTAAGTGGTGCTTTTTTCAAATAAATTGCCACAATGCATCATGTTGCATCTAAATTAATCTGACTTTCATTATTTTCTTGGTTAAAAGATTTGATATTTCATAATAGATAGACAAAGGCCTACGATGATTATTGTTCAACTAATGTTGAACTTGAGCACATTTAGTTGAGAATTTATGATATGAATTGCTTGTTAGGATTCTTGAGTACAATGTGGACCTCGTGAATAATACTTGTTACAAGGGCATGAAATTATGGTATTCAAGTGGTGTTTAAGAATTTAATATAAGATTATAATCTTGATAGACATGTATTGGAGTTCATTCTTTCCCATTAAGGTCATCTTTGAAGAAACTTTTGAAAATCACATCAAGTTTAGGACTAATTAGAGATTGTGTTACAAAGTCAATGCAAGAAGTTACATCGCTTGATCAAGCTTCTCTTCCTCCACTAGAAGGGGGCTTGATTGTCCCTAAAGTTTCAAACCATGAATTTTAGTTTTTCAAAAGGTAAAATAGTCCAAGTTTTTATTAAAATATATGGACCAAACTTAAGAAGCCTAATATTTGTTTTTGTTATTTGATCAAGTGTATAATCCCTTTTGAGGCTTAGAACGCAAAGCGTTTTCGCCCTCCCTACAAGGGTAAAGTCACTTACTACCTCAACCAATAGCTTCTTAGTAGACCAAAGATTTAAATTAATGAAAAAACAAATCACATGTCATATTGGGCCTAAATTGGAGTGAGTTTAGGACCTAATTGATAGTAGTATTTGAAACCCAACAAGTCTATGGCCAACAATACAAATGCATACTATAACAACAAATACACCAATAAGGGTTAGGTTTAATGGATGGGACTGGTCCCTCATAATGTGACAAACCATAGTTTGAATTTCTGCTATGAAAGGTGCCTACTTTTAATACTTAACAATGCCTCAAATATAAAAAGAAATAACAACAAAGACAATTATAGCCGTGTAGCTTAGTATTCATTTTTTTTTCTTTTTGTACCAAGAACATGTACCTTGGTATTCACTCATGTCAAGAGCATGATGATGTTTTATTGGAACCTAAATTATTTTACATCTCCAAAAAAAGTAACAAAATTGTTGATGCTCTAGCAAATGATGAACTATCAAATATGGGATTTAAATTCATACTAGGCTAATTTGTTTTTAAGTTTAGGGTGAGAATCGTCTATTGAATATAGGGGTTGGATCTAGCGGGAGGGATTAGTCCCTCATAACATAGTGAACCAATGTTCAAACCTCTGTTAAGAGATGTACCCATAGTGTTTGTCTTGAATAAAAGAATAATAATAACAATGAAGACAACTACAAGAATGTAGCTTGGTATTCACTCATGTCAAAAGCAAGATGATGTGAGCGTGCAAGAGACTTGTGGAAGCAAATCTTAAAACCTAACTATTTCTCTCAGTTTTTCAATGGCAGTTTGCAGGTTTTGGCTCGATTGGAATTCCAACCATAAGCCAGGAAAAGGAAGATTTCAGAACTTTTCGTGGACAAGAATTTTTAGCTTGGGGTGCTAGATCCTCTGGACAACCATTTGCAAATTTCTTTTTCAAGGAGCTAACATCGCTACTAGGGAGATGTTACATCTATGCAATTACCTTCTCACGGAGAATAGTGCAAACTAAAAGCTTTATCATTAGATTTTCCAACTTGACAATAATGGAGAAATCTTGGACCCCACTCCTGGAAATGCAATTCACATCGATGTGGATGGTTCAATGCACCAACAACATCAAGTGGCTTGTAGGGGAGTGATTAGAAATGCTCAGGGTGAATGGTTTATGGGTTTTTACAAATCCTTAGGCTTACACATTGTTATTGAAGCTGAAATGTACGCTATTATGACAGGGCTAAAAATTGGTCTTCACATGGGCTTTCAAAGAATCTTCCTTTATTTTGATTCTCTTGATGTTGTCAATATCCTTACGAGAGATTGCCCTACAGATCACCCTTTAAGAGATATCATTGGGGAAACTAGAGATCTCTTGTTTCAAAACTGGGATGTGGAGTTACACTATACTCCAAGAGACAACATCTCATGTGTTGATTATATGACCAAAGAAGGTCATGGAGTTACTACTGATGTGGAGGTGGTTTTGATTCCAATGATTTTTAGAGGATGCTTTGATATGGCTTTGAAGGACCAACGGTTTTGTTATTTGTAATTTACTTCCTAATTTGTTGTATTAAGGACTAGATTTTCATAGTTTAGTTCATGAACTATCTTTTCAAGCTTTAACTTGCCTATATTATCAAAAAAAAAAAAAAAGAGCATGATGATGTTTTGTTGGAACCTAAATTATTTTACATCTCCAAAAAAACAAAACAAAATTTTTGATGTTCTAGCAAATGATGAACTATCAAATTCGTACATGTCCACGGACCTTAGTAGAGCATGAAATTATGGGATTTAAATTCTTACTAGGATAATTTGTTTTTAAGTTTACCGCGAGAATCGTGCATTGAAAAAAAAAAAAAAATTGTAATGACTTTGCCAACTTTTTTTTTTTTTGGAAAAAGATAAAAAAGAATTTTAAAATTACAAAATCATAAATCAGTTTGTTACCAATAGTAGATTAGAGTATAACGAAACTTGATAAGCAATTCATAACATTTTTTTTAATACTTGATTTAGAATTTTGTAATTTCAAGATTTATTTTCTATCCTTTTCCCTTTTTTCTTTCTTTTTTAAACCTCTTCTCTCTTTTTTTTTTTTTGGGGGGGGGGGATTTATTCTTTAACTTACCTAGAAATAAAATCACTAATTTCTGGTCATTTGGGGGAAAAAGTACTTTGCCTTGAGAGCTTACTTTGCCACAAAATTACTAATTTCGTTAAAAGAAGCCCTTTTTTTACCCCTAAAAATATCTACAATTTGAATCCAGAAGAAACTCTCTTAGGACGACATCTTTTAAGTAAAAAATAATCAGTAATATCAAAAATCATATAGATGCTACCTAAATAGACTAACTACAGATTGATTGGGGGAAAAAATCAGAATGCAAATCTCAGTTAATTGCCAAACGTTTAATCTAGAGGGCTTAAAAATTTGATTTGGATAACTAATTTAATACTAAAAGCATGATAATAAAAGAAAAGGGAAAGGAGTGGAGAATCCTGATTACTTGGCTTTTCAAGTATACAAAGTAAATTTCAGGCAGACTGTTTCCGGTTATGCTAGGAAAACTAAAACATCAAAATAAAAAACAAGATGATGCAAACAGCATTATTAGGATACAAATTTTACATGAACCGACACAAACAAGCAAGTATTAGCTAAGCGGCAATCCACTGTACAGCGTTGGCACTAGTGTATTAACATTTACGAAACTAAAGAACTGAAACGATTTGAATCTTCCATACCCAGACCTTGCGCTGCTCCAAAAGATAGATACCTATTCATCAATCTCTTTCTGAACGAACCCTGCCTATGGTTGGGTTGTGGTGTGCCTTCATCAACCAATCGGTTAGAGCAGGAGGGTTCCATGATATTAACGTCTCTTGGCTTATCAGTGGAAGTAAGTGAAGCCATAGATGATGGTTTGAGAAAAGGACCAGTAAGTGCCAGAAGAGGATTTACCTGAATTACACCTTGTGTTAGGCCTGCAGTGAATTTCTCTTTGGTGGATGGACTAGGGAGATAACTCCTAATAGATAGTGTTCTTTTGTTGTTTGGAAGAGAACAGAAATTTGAGTATCTTTGCCGTAATGGGATTGGGATATTGTTTTCCATGTTTTTCCTTGAACTAAAAGAATATGATGAAAGATTATCTTCTCCATCTTCCAGCTTTAAGGCAACGGCACCGGCTTCTCTATCTTTCTTTTTAGGCCACCTCAGAAAAAACTTTAAGCGCCTTGTAGCGAACTTAACAGAACCAGACTTGTTATATGGGGGGGAGCTGGCTGAGTCACAAGTGCTTAGTTCACCTGAGTCAGAATTATATTTTACACTTGCTTGATCATAGTTGATTTCTGATGATGCATTATCGACGCCGGTGTAAAGAAATATCTCTGCGTCTGGGATTCTAAACGAAGTTCCGGGACTCCTTCCGATGCCATGGGATTTCAGATGGCAACGAAGGACATTTCTAGCCAAATAATCAGGGTAGTCAGATATTCCTCCAGCTGAAATCAACTGCTTGATCAAAATCTCGGACGAAGCTGATTGAGGCCTTCGCTTCAGATGATCGAGTGGAGTCATCCCATCCGCGTCAGGGATGTTCAAATCGATGGACGGGATGGACATTAACATTTCCACCACATCACATTGGATGTTATCAATGATAGCTACATGAAGAATTGTTCTTCCTTCATTGTTCCTGACATTAACGATGTCCTGTATGTTCACAAACTTCCCACTAACAACATGCTTCATTAGCTCAGTGTGCTTGTCCAGTCTTTGGAAACCTGGGCTACTAAAACCAGCCACTGCCATGTGAAGAAAGGTGTCTCCAAAGCGATTGGTTAGTTTTGCTGATTCGGGAGAGGGAAGGACCAAGATCTCTACCACGGGCAAGTAACCCCGGTAAGAAGCCACATGTAAGGCTGTGTTCCCTTGTGCATCAGTTGAGGTGATAATCTCTGATGATTCTAGTAGATTTCTCACCACCTGCATCGCTAGAACGATCAGAATAAGAAAAAGCTTTTGTTGCAATCAGTAAATCTCCACAAAATTCAACTTCTGTAGCATTCACAATCCCTACAAGTATCAAATATATATGAAGATGAGAAGCTACTCTTCTGGTCTTAAATATAAGACATATTTAGAGAGTTAATTTTTGTTAAAACATAATTTTCATATTTGTCAATTTTTCCCTAATGTATCCCTATTAGTACCCCTAAACAATAATAAAGGAGGAGAGAAAATGAGGGAATTAAGGAAGGTATGTAAAATGTTATAGAAAATACATTTTACATTAACTAACTTAACCAACTTCTTTAATCTAATCAAATTAGGTAAATACGTCTTGTATTAAATTAAGGATCGGATGAGTATTTTCTTGGAATATATAGCATGAACCTAATTTGGAGTCCACTTAAATATGGACCACAAGGAAATGCTAGTTGGAATAAAGGACCAGGACACAATGTATAAGGAGTTCAACAAACATGTTTGATATTAGAATTTTTTAGATCAATCTGATTTATTATAGACTATGAAGCTGAATACCACTGAGACAATGATGTTCTGTGGCATCTATAGAGATTTCTGAAGAAGCACTAAAAGTTTGTGGTATTAAAATAAAGTAATTCATAAGCATTATGTATATGTGCAAGTTTCAGATACTCAATCCACTTAAACAGAGTGTTTGAGATACATCATATGATTAAGTCAGAGGGGCAAGCTTCACCTAAAAGTTCCATTGTCTCTTTAACATAATTCCTGGGGTTAGCATGCTAAGCAGGTATCAATTCATTTGCCCTTTAAAGTTTTTCTGATCATTCAATATAATTCCCTCCTTATAATTAAAGTTGTTCGTCCTCAATAGGCAAATGAGAAAAATTATCCCAGGGTACAAAAAATATATCAAGGTTTCAAGGACTGCAAATTTCTTTAATCTACTAAGAAACTAAAAATTTTAAGATAGATCACAACTAATTCCAGTCTCACACATCAGAATAACATAAAAGGAACAAGTAGGACCGAAGATACAATGCAAAATAGAATTCATTTGTAACATCCGATACAAAGACATGAGGGGCAATAGCAGACAATTTCAAGATCGAGGTGCTGGAATGAATGTGACAACTTTGAAGTAAAATTCCTTACCTCAACTTGCCCTCTACCAGCTGCTGCGTGCAAAACTGTGGATCCTTGTGCATCTCTAAGAGCTAAAATGTCAGAACCACTACCAAGAAGCTGCTTCAACACCTCCCAATTCCCTCCTCTCGCCGCCGCATGAATTGCCCTATTCATCATGTCCCTCTTGAAAATCCTACCACTCTCATCCAATTCTGCCTCAGTGACGCTGCAATCTCTAGGCGAAAGGGCCGAATGAAGAAGAATTCTAAAGACCTCATAGTTCTTGCTTCTAGCAGCAGCATACAGTATATCAGTGACTCCGTACTCTCCTTCTCCGAACACCAGAAATGGATCTCTCCTTAACAATTCCTGAACAAAATCCACATCTCCGGCGGACGCCGCTGTGTAAAGCAGCCATCCGCCGTAGCCGGCACGAATAAGAGAGTTATGCCCCTTCCCCGTTTCGCATTCGCGAAGAAGATTCCTCGCGACGTGACACCGACATTTAGCGACGTCGTCGAATTGAGATTCGTCATCCCAAACGGTTTCGAGGCGGCGGATTCTACGAAGTGAGGTGAGCTTAATGAGCAAATTGGTGTCCAGGTGGAGAAGCTCCGCTACCAGATCGTAGAGACCGTTCGCCGCTGCCCAATCAATCGGCGACGCATACCACCATTGATCTCCGGTACTCTCCCAACGAAGCGGGAAATACGAGGGAGGCATTTTATAGCTTCTTCCTCCCCCAAAATGCTGCTAATGAACTATTAATTTGTATCAATGAAAGTGTGAGATTACTGTGAGCAGTGAAATGAGAGGGAAGCTACGAAACAAGCGAGAGGGAAAAAAGCTGAGAGAGGTAGAAGAAGAAGGTACGTGATTTTCGCGGCAGAAGTTGGTGACAAAACCCAATATGCGCACCACCATAACAAAAGCGAAAACGGGCAATTTCTATTTTCTATGGTGGGGGAGCAAAGAGTTAAGAGGAAAGCATAGAAAGATGGAGATTCTCTGGTCCGTGAGCGCCCACTCCACAGGATGATAAATTGATAATTGCGATTTTCTCAAACCCCACAAGCTAGTAGATAATTTTCATGGATTGTGTTTTTTATGACCCACCATTACCAAGATTCCAACGACAACGAAACAGAAAACAAAAGGAGAAATTGAACGCACACTGGTTTTAGTGATTTTTTTTTTTTTTTTTTTTGTATATTAGCTTTGAAGTTTGAAGAATGGTTCTAGGTGGCTTTCATATGTTTGCATGGCTTGAGCTGCGCGCGCATGTACAACATTAAAATGGCATAAAAATCTGTGTTGTTCACCATTACGAGGATATGAGTAACTATTTTTGGGTTGCCCTTATTTATAGGCTATAGATAGGCTTATGACTTGAGAAAGATCTAAGGAACAAAGGATAGTTACTTTTCTCTTTACTTTTTCAATAAATAGTGGGGTCTCCTACTTTGCCTAAAAGGGGAAAAAAAAAAATAAATGAAATAACTATGCTGTTTAAAATGAGAAAATCACAAAAAGTTCACCATAAAAAAAATAATATCATAAAATTTTTTAACTTATTTAAGGGGGCTCTTCCACTTAATGGGAATCCTTTTACTTTTTATTTATAAATTATGATTTTTTTTTCTTTTTAGGACCACGGTGTAATTGGTCAGCCAGTATATACCCAGACAAGTACCGACGAGAGCATTGGACGGAAGGATGGAATTAGATTTTAATGGTTGTAAATTTTTTTTTTTTTTGGTCTTGTTGAGTCTAAAACGACATCACTGTTAATTGAAAAAATAGTACTTCGTCATATTTCTGTTTTCATAATCATTCTGGTCCAATTATCTGTAGTTTATACATAAACGTTTTTGTTTACGTTCTGTTTAATATATTTTTTATTATTTTCAAGATTTACATATTAATACTTTGATATATTTTAAATAAAATTATATTGTTTTAGTTATGCTTTAGTTGACAATAATTGAACCACAATCAAACCACTTCTTACCAAATCACGGTCTCAACTAGTTTGATAAAATAAAATTGTTGCTCTCAAGTGAATCTAATAATGTTGGAACGTTACTCAATAATATTAATAGAATATCACAGACACACACACAGAGAGTCAAGTTTTGCAATAGGTTTCCTAATATAGTTTTTCATGACAAAACTACTGGCACCTTTTCTTAAAAAATCAGGTATTTTAGCATTTGGTTTATAATTGATCATATTTTTTAAGAATTTTTCTTTTTTTTCATATTGATTTTATACATTCTCTTTCATAGTGACTCTTATATGTATACTGCTCTTTTTAAATGAAATCGTCCTTTTATTAAAAAAAAACATTTTTGTTAAAAAAAGTGAGGCCATTTTTCATGGAGTATGAGGAGGTAACTTTAATTAACAAATTTTTTTGGCTCAACAGAAAGATCAAAAGGCATGATAAGTACATATTACTAGAAGTGGTGATCATACATACTACCTCTATCTCTTAAAAAAAGATTTCGTTCATAGTGTGATTTATATTACTGATGGGATCTTATATTGAGGATAGTGCATGCATTACAAACTTCTTATCTCAATTACAGCCATCTATTTTTTTTTATATATAAAAATTAGATAAATTAATTATTTAATCCTTAGAGTTTCATCGAGTTTATAATGTAATGTCATCTTTATAATTTGATTGGTTACAACTCAATCCTTATCCCAAGATATATACGTTGAAGATGATCTAGATGGACTTCCATGCTATCATTTTCTTCTTCTTTTCTGTAAAAATCTTCACTTTTTACTGCATCAATGGCTGGCGTAAATCTTTTTCCTTCAATCTTCTTTGTGACCGTAACAGAGCATGTAATACCCCAATTTTCATAATACATGTGAATATTATATTTTGATAAATAACACCTATTACAATAGGTGAATTTGTGATCTCAAAATTTATGAAATAATTATCTTATTTTCTAAGGTAATTTCTCATGAAATTAGAGTGAATAAAGAGCTAAAATCCCTAAGTGAATTTGTGGGTTATAAAATACCCTGAGAGTATTATGATAAACCCTAAGAAGCAACTAAATATTTATTAAAATAGAGAGTATATTGTCTCTAAGTTTCTAATTAATTTGTTATCATTTTAGGGAAATTTTCTTTGGATTCTAATAAATTCAAATTCAATTTTCTAAAACTTATTAAAGGATTATAAAATGCCCTAAGATTATCATAATCTGGTATAATCTTACTTATACCCTTTCAGCAATTAAAATCATCAGAGGATGATAAAATCAATTAAAGGAAATTAGTAACAATTATTGGGCAATTGAAATTGCAATAATTGAAATGCTCTAGTAATTTTTGAAATTAGCTAGTAATTAATTTATAAAGATCATAATACCAAGACCAAATGGTATATAGAAACTAAAATTAGCACACAATGAGTTTTTAATTGTCGAAATTGAATTAGAAACCTTGTCAATTTTGGTAATTTAAGCCTAGTAACCCCTAATACACTATATTGGAGATTAAAATTAAGATTTAACTACTTATTCCTAATTAATCTCTATGGGACGGAAATTCCTATTTGATGATGAACAAATTATATTAATCCTAAAATCTAAGTGAACCAATGAGGGATTTTCATTCTTAAATATGTGAGAACATGAAAAACATAAATTGAATAATTAAATATAGGGAGGGGGACGGTTTGACAAGGGAAACAAGAAGGGAAAGTTATTGAAATTAATTAAGTTAGAGTCTTGGAGAAGATTAAAACAACTTGGGGAGCAAGTTGCTTATCTTGGAGAGCAAGTAATTATGTAATTAAGTAAAAATAGATGAGAATCTATAAGAATTAAATCATACCTTGAGATATTGGAACTAAGTATTAAAGATGAATACATATTTGAGATCGGTAAATTATGAGCGTCAACTTGGCTATTCCCAAAGTTATTTTCGGATACGTATAAAATTCATATCTAAGTGTTTCGGGAATTAAAAATCACCATAAATCTTATCATAAAATTAGGATTTCAAAAGTGAAATTAGATCTTGAATAAAAACACCCAATTACACCTAACTAAATTAGAATTTAGGATTAATTGGGGACAAAGCAAAGGAATTAAAGGAAGAGAGGGGGAGGACGGTTTATGGTGAGGTGGAGGGATAGGATCAATGCCTCTTCTCCAAGCAAAATACAAGGGCCAAGATTACATGGCTTTTCTTGGGGGCTACTCATTTGTTAGCCTATAAATAGAAGGCCTCTCTTCACCAATTCCTCACCAATTTCTCAAGGCACTAGGCCGAAATAGAGAGAGCAAAGGGAGAGAGTAAGGAGGTGCTGGAAGTAGGTAGCAAGTGTTCTTCAAGAGGTAAGAGAGTTTTTAGCTTTTAAGTTTAAGTTATTGGGTTATGAAGTTAAAATGCTAGAAATGTTATTTTGATCTTCAATCTTCCAAATATAGTTTTAATTTCATGTTTCTAAGGTTTCCATTGTGTTTATTTCGAAAATTTGATGAAGAAGAAGTTATATCAAAATTTTTGGAAGATTAGGATCAAAATAGCGAAGCTCTAGCGAAATTTCCTCGATTAGTATTTTCTGGAGTCAGGGGTAAAAACGTTAGTATTTTATGAGGAAGATGATGTTCTAAAATTCTGAGAAAATTCATGGTGAAAGTAGACGTCTAGGGCTTTCTAAATCTATAAAGAGTATGTCATTTGAAGCTCTGTGCAAAAAGATAAAAATCTTAGAAGTTAAGTTACAGTTTCTGGGCGAAAATCTAGGCAGCGTTTTGAAAAAATGGAAACTGGGAAAATTCCGTGAAATCTGGGTAAATACCAGTATTTTTCCTAAAAAGTATACTTCTCAAGGATTCCGGAACATTTTACGGATCCTCATTTCGATTTCTATAGAATTAGTTATGATTTTTCAAAGTTACCGAAAAATCTGCCCAGAAAATGCTGCACCACGTTTTTGAAGAAATGTAAGGGAAAAATTGTAATAATAAAGCCATCAAGGGTAGAATGGTAAATAGAGGTGGAAATATCTCTTAGGATGTTATTCTAAGTGATATGGTGATATGTTAGGATATCCGAGAAGTCCAAAGCCGGAATCAAAGGTCGGATGTTTGACGACTATGCGATAAAAGGTACGGACGCGTACTGTAACCTTAACTCTTGTGCTTATGGTATAGTTATATATGATAGTTGCATTCACATGTTGAAACTCCGTTTTGAAAGTTGCTCATGATATGTTTGAATTTGTATACGGGTTATAGTCTTGATAACTCTGTTGAGTTTTCCTAGCGTTGAGGACACGTGGATTCGTGGCACTGGTTATGTGCAGACTATGGGTAACATACATATTGCAGTGGCTGTGTTATGTTACTTGCTGATATGATTATGAAAGTTATAAATGTGAATTTATTATTGTGATACCTGTCATATACTGTTTACATAAGCATGAGGTTAACCGTTACCTGAGGTCCAATGGACATTGGACCTCAGTCTTAATGAACAGTATAGGAAAGAAACCGGGATAGAGAAGGTACCGGCAGATAGAGCCATAAAGAGGCAGCGGTCAAAGGCAAAGGTCGGTAGCGGTAGAAGTTATAAGAACTTAGCTTCTGGCTCGAATTTAACAAAGTTACTTTGAACAGTTTGGTGTCTAAGGTTGGGTTAATCTATCCGGGAAGCCAATCAGTCGCCGTATAAGTCGGTGAGGCCCCCATGATAGACCCCTACCTGGCCAATTTGTTTGATTAACTGATGTTAGGTTTTAAGCCATATGTTTAGTTAAGACTTGGTTTAATAGAGAAATGTATTTAAATCTCTGTATAATGTATCACATGAATAATCCTTCGGGATATTTAATATATCAGCTTATGTCAGGCATCATCATATGTCTGGGCATTTTTATATCAGATACTCGTTGTCCAGATCTTAGCGCACGCTATCAATTTCCGCAGTACTCTAAGCTGTAGCATCTCAAACTCTGTTGTTTTTCTTAAAACTAAGTGTCGACTGAAACGATTTTCGAACCTGGAATTTGGGATGTTACAGAGCACTCCTCTAGACCTCTAGCTCCAATACGATGACGACGAAGGGATGAAGTCATGAAGAGAACCAAAAATTACGAAATCTGAATCTGAAGGACAAATCTTTGAGGATTGAGGAACTTGGTCCATGGAACAAAGAACACAAAATCTTATCTCTGGGGATTGGCCTTCTAAAGATTTTAACTTTCTTAATGTAATCAAATTAAGTAAATATATTTTACATTGAAGATGAGAGTAGTGCACAACAATTAACATTGTACAACACAAGAACTCCAATCAATGAAGGACTAAGGTTGAATTTGTCGGAAATTATACCCGAGGGGCTAATCATTTTACTTTAAACATTATTGTTATTTAAAGTATTTTTCCATTTTGTTATCATATCATTTGCATATTTATTATGATGACTGTATCGTTGGATGTATCATAAAGATTGTCCTAAATGTCTCTGGTTAGTTATCTATGTAGGAGCAAAGATGAAATAAGACTAGTATGACTTTAATAAGGTATGAAGATACAAATCAAAACCTTAGGCACTTGTAAGAGTATAAGGTGTTGGACCAACCCACTATAAGAAAACTGCATTGATTAAGTCATAGATTATTTCATGCATAATCATATCATAATGCCATTTGACCTGAGATCATCATGGAGTCCTACATGAAAGTCGTTGATCTTTGACCTAGTCAAAAGTCACCTTTGATCGGGTGATGATAAGGTTTCAATTGGGACTAGTGGTTTTCATGCAAAGGAATGTGAATGATCAAGATGAGATTTGTCCCTCACATTTGTATAGAGATATTATTGGGCCCCTCGATGAGTGAGTCTGAAAAATGTATGACCATACTACAATGGAAAAGAGTTTCTATTTCAATTGTCAGACTACTCAAGAATTGAGAAAGTAATGGTCAAGAACAGGATGATGACACTATCCATGCTTCATCCTTGACCAAATTATCGCGTGACAAAAGGGTAGTGACATAGTTATATGATATGATTTATCGTATCATCGATCCTTATATAAGTTGGGTAGTCGTAATGTCTTACTAGAAGCCACTTACGACTTGTGGGCTGGTACAGTATTGGCCCGTTGTCAATTTCATGTGGGCTTACAGGGTCGTACACAAGAATAACTTAACACGGGCTATAATGTTCAGATTCATTGAATCTAAGATATATCTAAGATTCAATGAATATAACGTTTTATCTAGGGAGGATATATATATATATATATATATATATATATATATATATATATATTTCAAAATAATAATAATATTATTGTGTTGTATTAGTTTTGTATTTAATTTATTTGATAAATTAAATAACTAAAATTAATTAAGATATCGTATCTTAGATTTGAATTTTGAAGATAAATATCATATCTCAAATTTGATTTATGAAGAAAAATTAAATCACCCGACTTTTAATTCACATTAAATAAATAGATTGGATTGAATCTATTAGACAGATTTAATTTCCAATTCAATTTCGAAATTAATTAAGATTGATTTTGAATATTTAATAATTGGATTGAATCTGTCAGACAGGTTTAATTTCCAATTCAATTTCAAAATTAATTAAGATTGATTTTGAATATTTAATGTGGCCCATTAGGGTTATAAATACTTTTAGACTGTAAGTAATATGGATTACACAAGAGAATTGGAGAGCTACAAAGAAATCCTAAAAGAGAGACGTGAGACGAAAAGCTTGAAGGTACTAGTATATTGCTGTTCGTGTTGGAATATTGTTTGGTGTGGTACGGGAGTGGATTTATAGAGTCGGTTCTTAGAGATTGATCTACCAAGAAGGCGTTAGTCCACGAGTTCGCAAAACCCACACACGAGTTCGCATAGATACGGTTATTAATTACTAACCTGATTTAAACATTGTTAATAGATTCTCTTCTAGGATTCATAATTTATTGGATAAATTTCATTTCGCCGCGTGTACGAATTTCAACAAAATTTTGTTTCGAAATTTTCACATAGGAATTATGTGTATCGAGAAGTCTTTCTTATATCAATATTCTTATAAAAAAGAGTAAAGTGATGAAAAACTAAACATTAATCATCAACGTTTTTAACGGTTAGCCACGATATTGCTCATTTTATAATATTTTCAGAGTGATATTAATTTTTTTAAAAAAAATTGGATGCCTAGAGCCCTCATCACATGAAAATTTTTGAAGTGAAATTCTACCTCAACCCATGAACTAATTAAGGGAACAGGGGCCAAGAAGTGGCAACTCTTGGAGCTTCTTGAAGTGGCAACTAATAAATAAAAGTCAATACATTTCCGTTTCGGCTTTTGGTTTCAGCAAAAATATATTTTTTTAAAAAGAAAAAATTGTGAATGCAACGTTAAAAACACACACTGGCCAATATAGCCTTAAATGGGAACAAAGAACAAGCAATATGATATTTAATGGGGCCTAATGGCTAATATTATTCTCGATGCTCCTGTCTAACTTTCCTGAGTTGAACGTGGTTGTTACTTTATTTAATTTTGCTATATTTATAACACTACGATTCTTGTTATAAATCAGTTAGGCGAAATCTCATATACCAAAAAAAAAAAAAAAAAGAAAGAGGAAGAAGTTAAAACATTTAATATACCTTAAATTGATTGATTTTTTTCCTTCTAAATTTACCATTATTTAATGAGTATTAAAAAAGATGTTCAACATTTCTCTCACATAACCCTTGTATTTAATTGGGGTAAAATTGAAAAATAATAATTAATATCTCTTATAGTGGAATTATATTTAAGACCAAAATGTTTGACCAACTTGACTTGTAATAAACAACAGGTAATAGGAAACAATCAAATATCCGGTCTAGACTCTAAAGATTCTCATGTGCTAATTTTCCTTGTGGTGACTGGTGTGTGCTGATCAATGGTCTTGTAAACATGTGGCATATGGTAAATACTATGTGAATTGAAGAAGTCTCCAAACATTTAAGTTGGAAAAAATGAGGGAGGAAGGAAAATTTGAGGGGGGGAATTGGTTTTTTCTCATATTTGGATTAAGGAAGAAAAGTGAGAGGAAGGAAAATTGGAGTTTCTCCAGTTTCTTATTGACGGGGGGCGAAAATAAAAAATGTTACATTATAAATAAAAAAAAAACTTGAAATACGATACAGACCTAACATAAAAAAAATTGAAAGAAATCTATTATATAAATTAAGATTACTTTATTTGATTCTTACCCTATGTGTTTTCATATTATTTAACTCATTTATAATTGAATCCATGTTAAAACTCAAAACAATTTTTTTTTAATGTATGTAATCAAAGCATCATCAAGAAATTCGTCTTCCATTCTATTTCGAAGCCTGCTCTTGATTATCTTCATAGTAGAGAAAGATCTTTTAGTAGTTACGGTAGAAACTGGAAAAGTGAGTACAAATTGATAGTATTATTCTAGTCCTAACCCATACCCCAGATGTGTATTTTATACCATGTATTTTTTTTCCCCCCTTAAGATTCCTAAACTCAAAATATAAATCACTTTAAATGTCATTTTGTAAGACTACTCCTAATAAAATTTGTTTGACAAAAATTGAGTTCGAAATTCATCTAGTGAGAAGGGCGCCTTATATTAAGTCATTAATTTTTAAGAGCAAAAAATGGATAAAGGGTTTTAATTTGCAACATATTCATTACACAAAATAAATTTTATTTTTATAAAATATGTGAGATATATAATTGTAACTTATAATCACCATCAAATGTAGTGTAAACTTACCGTATGTTTTCTTGGAAAAAAAATTATATCAGAAATTAAATGTTCTATAAGAAAAATAACTATTTAGTCTTTATAGTTTTAATCGAATTATAGCTTAATTTATAAAGGTTCAAATTTTTAAGTACTTAATTCATTGCTCCTACATTATAAAAAAAATATTAATTTTTAAGAGATTGATTGATAATCAAATCATAAAGTATGTAATTAATGAATTAAATAACTAAAATGAAACGCCCGATCTCTATGGGGTCCTTGTAGATCGAATGTGTGCCTTCTTGTTGTAACACTGATGTAATTACTTCTGGCCTGTGCCATTTCCTAATAAAATATGCGGTTCAACAAAGAGGTTATTGACCGAATTGGTGTTTATATTACCTTCAATTTCATTTTTCTAACTCGGTGGAGGTTGAAAATTGTTGATATCATTAATAGTTAGATTTATGGTGTCTGTTCTTTCATTCCTTTTGGTGGGGGTTATAGATTGATGCTGTCAGAGTCATATTTTTTCTGCTCCACTCTTGCAGGCTGCTATGACCATTGGGAATATTGCAAAGGCTCCAACTACCGCACAACCTTGCGAGTCTTCTTCTGCAATTCCTTCTACAATTTCATTTTTCTAACTCGGTGGAGGTTGAAAATTGTTGATATCATTAATAGTTAGATTTATGGTGTCTGTTCTTTCATTCCTTTTGGTGGGGGTTATAGATTGATGCTGTCAGAGTCATATTTTTTCTGCTCCACTCTTGCAGGCTGCTATGACCATTGGGAATACTGCAAAGGCTCCAACTACCGCACAACCTTGCGAGTCTTCTTCTGCAATTCCTTCTACAATTTCATTTTTCTAACTCGGTGGAGGTTGAAAATTGTTGATATCATTAATAGTTAGATTTATGGTGTCTGTTCTTTCATTCCTTTTGGTGGGGGTTATAGATTGATGCTGTCAGAGTCATATTTTTTCTGCTCCACTCTTGCAGGCTGCTATGACCATTGGGAATACTGCAAAGGCTCCAACTACCGCACAACCTTGCGAGTCTTCTTCTGCAATTCCTTCTACAATTTCATTTTTCTAACTCGGTGGAGGTTGAAAATTGTTGATATCATTAATAGTTAGATTTATGGTGTCTGTTCTTTCATTCCTTTTGGTGGGGGTTATAGATTGATGCTGTCAGAGTCATATTTTTTCTGCTCCACTCTTGCAGGCTGCTATGACCATTGGGAATACTGCAAAGGCTCCAACTACCGCACAACCTTGCGAGTCTTCTTCTGCAATTCCTTCTACAATTTCATTTTTCTAACTCGGTGGAGGTTGAAAATTGTTGATATCATTAATAGTTAGATTTATGGTGTCTGTTCTTTCATTCCTTTTGGTGGGGGTTATAGATTGATGCTGTCAGAGTCATATTTTTTCTGCTCCACTCTTGCAGGCTGCTATGACCATTGGGAATACTGCAAAGGCTCCAACTACCGCACAACCTTGCGAGTCTTCTTCTGCAATTCCTTCTACAATTTCATTTTTCTAACTCAGTATTATTTTTAAAAAGAAAAAAAAAATTTAGTGGGGGCGGGGGCCACCCCTGCGTCCGCCTTTGAAGATATCCATTAACTCTGTCCCTCTTTATTTAATATTTTTTCTCATAGTTCTCCTATTAACTTCACATTTTTCTCACTCATATCATCTTCCACATTTAGTATTCTCACCAAAAGAAAATACCTCAGACAAAAAAAATGACACATAATAATGAAGTTTGAATAAACCAAAATGTGTGTGTATATTGATATGTGAGTGGAATGAAGATATACTCTCTTCATTTTAAAATAATCAGCCTCTGCACAAAACAGATTCAGGATTAGTTAAAGAAGGAGGAAAAGAAAAGAACAACAACATCTTAATGGATGCTAATAGATATTTTTGGACTTAATTATAAAAATTTACTATATATAATCTAAAAATTTTAGATTATTTAAATCCTAACTGGAAGATAACTCGTTTGAAATAATTCACTATTTCATGAAATATATAAGTATTTCTCGTTAGATTTTTCTCGCTTGTTGTTCAAGATAGAAATGAAGACCATGACGTGCCTTTGTAACAACCCAGATTAATATCAAAGTGGGCTTTAATGGGTCCATTCCACACCACGCTAGTCAATTCTACTCACCCACTCTAAGCCCAGAATAATGGGCCTATTAACGTGCTCTTCATAATCCAAGATACGGAATTGCAATAAAATTTTGGTCTCCTTCATGTGTTGCAATATTTAACGAACAAGTGGCGAAGATAAAGTTTGCATATTTAGAAAATAATCCATTTGTTTTGAGCGGGCACAGTCTCCGAAAATAGGATTTGAAGATAGCTCTGCTAGGGTTTAAAAAGAGGGCCCGTTGCCCATTACAGCGGAGGTTGTTGAAGGCTTATTTAGAGCTCGTTTGGATATAGCTCGTTTGGATATAGCTCCTGGAAAATGATTTTGGGTAAAAATAGTTTTTGGAGAATTGATTTTGAAAAATACATTTTGGGATTTACGAGGCAAAAATGATTTTTGGAAAATAGCTTTTGGAGAATAGATTTTGGAAAAAAATGATAGTGTTTGGATAATTTCAAAACCTAGGTTTTGATAAAAGTTTGCCAAACACCCCAAAATTATCCAAAAACTATTATGCTTTAAAACCTACGTTTAAGCAAAAGTTTGCCAAACACCTCTATTTTTTGCAAAAGCTATTTTTTATCAAAACCTAAGTTTTCTCATAAACTTACCAAACACCTCTACTTTTTCCAAAAGCTATTCTACATCAAAATCTAGGTTTTAAACCCCAAAACCTAGGTTTTGTCAAAAGCTACTTTTTTTTCATTTCCAAAACCTAGGTTTTGTCAAAAACTATTTTTTTTTAGCTTTTTCTTTCTCTCTTTTGCTATCATCAGTATTTTTTCAGTATTAGTTAGTATCCTTAAGATATTTTTTTAGTCTCTTTCAATGCTATGAAATATTTTTGTAAGAATAATTATCCTGAAATATCTTTTTAATACCGTAGAATAATTTTTTAAGATCATGAAATATTTCAAGGTACTGACTTGTACTGAAAAAATACTAATGATCTTGAAAATTTATTTTACGATATTGAAAAAATATTTTAGGGTAATGACTGATTTTGAAAAAATATTTAGGGTATTGAAAGATATTAAAAAATATCTTAAGGATACTGACTAGTATTGAAAAAATACTGATGATGATAGAGGAGAGAGAAAAAGCTTAAAGAAATAGCTTTTGACAAAACCTAGGTTTTGGGTTTCAAAATCTAGATTTTGATGCAGAATAGATTCTGGAAAAAATAAGGGTGTTTGATAAACTTATAGCAAAACCTAGATTTTGATGTAGAATAACTTTTTTTAAAAAAGGGGGTGTTTAGCAGACCTAGTACAAAACCTAGATTTTGTCTCCAAAACCTAGATTTTGTATTTTGTCAAACAGGCTCTTAGTGATTTCAAACCGGTGAGGAAAGCTTCATCACCCACTGCGACGGAGAATGAGTGTCCTCTCGCCTCATTATTGTGAGGAGAGGGAAGTGGGATCTGGCTTATATCCTTTTCATCTAAAATCCCTTGCGGTCCTTTGTGGTCAAACGGCAATGTTTTGGGCACACATGCAAGCTGATGCCTTTTTTCTTTTTGGTTTTTTTGAAAAATTATTTCAGAAATCTAATAGGCACTAAAGATATACTTTAAGATACTTAACATTTTTGAAAAAATACTTCATGATCTTAAAAAATTATTTTACAATCGTGTCAGGGTCCTGACTGATACTAAAAATACTTTAGAATACTAATTAGTACTGAAAAAATACCTCATGATCTTTAAAAATTATTTTAGGATTTTAAAAAAAATTCCATGGTACTAAAAAGATTCTTTAAGATATTTACTGGTATTGAAAATATACTTCATGATATTGAAAAAATACTTTATGTTCTTAAAAAAATATTTTATGATCTTGAAAAATATTTAAGGATACTAAATAGTACTAAAAATATACTGCAAGATATTTTTTAAAGATTTCAAAATAATTTTTCAAGATCATGAAGTATTTTTACAGAACTGTTCAGTATCTTAAAGAATCTTTTTTGTGCCTGTTAGTATTCTGAAATAATTTTTCAAAAAGGAAAAAAAAGCATTATCTTGTATATTCGCCCAAAACGTCGCCATCTGACCGCAAAGGATCGCATCGGTTTTTAAATGAAAAGGATATAAGCCAGATCCAAGGAAGTGAGGGTGTATTGGAGGAAGATCATAAGGCATGGAATCGTCGGAAAAGGAAAGTCAGTAGGGTGGGGAATGGCTTCTCTGGAAGTGAGTTGCTATGACCTAGGGAGGAAAACTAGATGAACTCAAAGGAGAAGGTAGCTCCAGCTAAATCATATAGAGAATATCTTTTGAAAAATGTAAATGCAAAGGTTTGCTGGTGGGAATGGGTGAAGGCGGATGAAGAGGATGAGCTAGAGGATTATGGAATAGTATTGATTTTGTTGGGGTGCTTAATCCTATAGATGGTATCCTAGTGGATTTTTCAAATCCCCTATGTTTGAGATTTGAGTTTGAAGAAAAGGAACGTGAACGGCTAAATGAAACCTTTTCGAAGGACAGTGGTAGTGAAACTATTGGGAAGACAACTCTTATACGGATTCATGTTGAAGAAATTGAGACAACTTTGGGAGCAAAAAGGGAACATTGAGGTATTTGATTGTGAAAACCATTTCTATTTGGTTAATTTTAGCATATTGATGATTATATGGGAGTTTTAGTTTGTGGACCTTCGGTGATAGCAAAGGCATACTTGAACGTGGCTCAATGGAGGCTTGAGTTTAATTCGAAGAAAAGAACTGACTCTATTGTGGCCTAGGTAAGGCTTCCAAACCTGCCTCCTCTGTTGTTTAACAAGAAATTCTTGTTGAACCTTGGTAACTCTATTGGGAAAGCTATTCGATTAGATGTCCATACGGCGTAAAGGGCCAGCGGCAAGTTTGCGTGTATGTGTGTGGAGTTGGACCTTACTAAACCACTGGTCCCTAAATTTAATGTAGAAGGTTAGACTTTGAGTATAAAGCATGAAAGCTTAGGATTAATATGTAACAGATGTGGATGGGTTGGGCATAATAAACAGGGATGTAAGGATTGCCATAAGAAAAATAGTGAAGGTGGAATGAATGTAGAAGATAAGGGAGAGCAAGTTGCAGAAGAAAATGATAAAGGAGGGGTTGAGGGAAAATGGAAGACTATGTAGAGGGGAAGGCAGCAGAGGAAAAGTGCAATTGATTTTCAAGGAAAACAAGGAGGCTCAAGGTTTTTTTGTATTAAACGGGAAACTAAGGGAAGAGGATCAGGTAATAGGGGAGGAAGGTGTGGAGCAAGAAATGGTTGATGAAGGGAACATAGAACAAATTCATAAGTAGAAGGTGTTAAAACAACAAAGAAAACCAGAGAAGGCTAGAAGTAGGGGAGGAGGCAATAACGGGGTGGAAAAAAATGGAACCAGTTCTTCGAAAAGAAATAATCAGGAGGGATAAAAGGATAAAGTTGAAAGGATGAAAAAAGGTCCAGTAAGGTCTCAAAGTAGGCTTGCTTACAACAGCAGGAGGGAAAAGAAATCAGGGGAAGGGAGCCTTAAATGTGTACCTAAAACCATAATGGATATGAAGCAAGGGTTGGGAATTAGTATGGCTAATAAGGAGAATCTACACCAAGGGAAAAATGGACTGAGATGTCAGCCTTGGATGATATGGAAATAGGAGGGCTTCAAAGTAATGTTAATAAAGAGGAGTTGATTGAGGTTTTGGGGGTAAGCATGGGGGAGGTGTGTCGTACTCCTACTCTTGCAAACTAAGGAATCCTTGGTTTTGTTTTCTATATTAATAGATTGGATAATGATAAAGCTATTAATATGGAAAAGTAGATGAGTAGCTAGCAAGGGTTTTGTAGCTGTTGTAAAAGATATGAAGGTTAGATAAAGACTTAAATGTGTACCTAAAACCATAATGGATATGAAGCAAGGGCTGGGAATTAGTATGGCAAATAAGGAGAATCAACACCAAGGGAAAAATGGACTGAGATGTTAGCCTTAGATGATATGGAAATAGGAGGGCTTTAAAGTAATGTGAATAAAGAGGAGCCGATTGAGGTTTTGGGGGTAAGCATGGAGGAGGTGTGTCGTACTCCTTGAAGATGAAAGAAATCACCAAGAGGGGGGGTGAATTGGGGATTTAAAAAATTTCTTTTCAAAGATATCTAAGTTTTCAAAAACTTGAAATGAAAAGGGAGAAGGAAGAAAAGCTAGACACAAAGGATTTATATTGGTTTGGTCTCAACATTGACCTACGTCCAGTCCCCAGATATCTTCTGGGTATTTCTAATATCTCAGTGAGCTTTAATTACAACAATGTAAATCACATGCAATCCTAATTACCTAGGACTTACTCCTCCTTACACTTTGTAATTAAACTACCCAATTCACAGGTTCCACAACCTTGAGTTCTCACACAACAAGTAATCAGAAATGATTTTTGAAATCACACTCTCTTAAAGAGCAAATAATAATAAACACTGAAGTTCAAAAATATTTTGCATAACAAAACTTAAAGATCAAAGAAGCAATCAGATGTAATTCTGTTGTGTGTCTTGCTCTTCGTCTTCATGGATATTTATAGGTTAACTGGTGACACTAGCCGTTGCATTTTCTTCTCAACGTTCAGCTGTAAATCTGGAAAATGGTTGTTGCATATTTTTCGTCATTCCTTCAATTCTTGGCTGGAATCTTGGATATAGTCGTTGCAGATGTTCTTCCAGTATTCTCATCATTCCATAATCCGTTTTTGACCGTTGGAGAGTGATTTGGTTGGTCCATAACGGTCTGTGCTGAACCATTGGGATAGAGGAGAAGTTTCAGCCTGGTTTTTGGTTCTGCATTAAATGCTCTTAACCCAGATCTGATATGAAGCTTAAAGCATGTTAATGTAATCTGTAATTCATGAACAAACCTATCAAATATATATATGATGATTGGTAATCTTATACAAGTGTAAAACACATCATTAGAGTGAATCAGAAATGTGAAAAACGCGAAGAGTAAAACAGAGATCTCGTCAAACTCGAGTTTAGCTTCAGCAGGCTCGAGTTTGTTCATATACACTCAAGCATAAACTAAGGAGGCTTGAGTTTGCCCTTTGGAACTCGGTGTTTATCGAGATGAGTGTCTGAAAGTATTTTGGAATATTGCACGGGCTCGAGTCTAGGACTGTTTGTAGTGAGACGAGGCTTGAGTGAAAAGGTGTAGGCTTGAGTGAAATCTTTAGGCTCGAGTCTACTCAGGCCTTGAAATTTTTATAGCTCTCTATCTGACCCAAACTTGAGTCTGTAAGTGTTAGGCTCGAGTTTGCTTCAGCCAAACGCTTTTGAGAATTCTTTCAATCTGAAATAGGCTTGAGTTGATAACGTTAGGCTTGAGCCTATTTTTGAGTAAATACTTGATTGCTCTCTAGAAGGGTCAGGCTCGAGTCTAATACCATAGGCTCGAGTTTACTCATATGGAATTCTGTTTGAGGAGCTTTCTGTAAGGCTTAGGCTTGAGTTAAGAAATACGTGCTCAAGTTTAAAAACATGGAGAAATGCAACATGCTCTCTGTAAGGATCATGCTCGAGTTTATGCTAGTAGGTTCGAGTCTAACTGAGACTCAAGAACTTAATTTGCTCTCTGTAAGACGTAGGTTCGAGTTTACCATAATAGGCTCGAGTCTGCCTTAGTTATAAACCATGAAACTTGCTCTCTGTCACAAGCAGGCTCGAGTGTAATAAGTTAGGCTTGAGTTTGCCTAAGTTCAAAACACTTATGTTTCTTTCTGTTAAGTGTAAACTTGAGTTTATCAATCCTAAACTCGAGTTTAACTAACGTCATAAGTTTGAAATCAATTTCAACAGTCTTTAAGCATGTTTGAACTTTAACAACAATAAAAGGCTTTTAGTTTACAATGGTCTGTTATCATCAAAACATATAGAGAACTAACATTCTCCCCGTTTTTGATGATGACAACACTTGTAAACCAAATTTGACAAAGATTTTGAGATTTTTCAGAAGACTGAGCATGTGGATTCATTTGAGCAAAAATTAGAGACATAGAGTTTCACAAATTCATTATATTAACTTCATAAAGTTCAATCTACAGAGAATCACAAATTCATTATATTAACTTCTTTAAATGCAACATATTTTTCTTGTCATTCTCAATGTTAGTTATGATTAGTTTTGATGATGTCTTATATAGATGT
This sequence comes from Acacia confusa, assembly GCA_037074495.1. Taxonomy (NCBI): domain Eukaryota; kingdom Viridiplantae; phylum Streptophyta; class Magnoliopsida; order Fabales; family Fabaceae; genus Acacia; species Acacia confusa. The sequence goes on from CM073505.1 coordinate 30,604,580, forward strand.
CATTCTTAATAGCAAAAAGATTGAGTAGTATGTTTATCTTCTTCATTGATTAATTCTTGAATTTTCAAGTAGAATCAATAATGAGAAGTTCAGTCATGAAGATTGATCAAAAAGAAGAAGATCAAGGAGATCGAGGATGTAGATAAGGATAAGGAAAAGGAAGAGAAGAAAAAGAGGAGAGATTGAAGAAGAGAAGATGATAAGCCGAAGACAAATGATGAAGTTTGATCAAGTTGGAAGATGGAACAAGGAAGAAATTGATGAAAACATCATTACACAAGTTCCAAGATTGATTATAGAAGTGCCCGTAATCAAATGGATGATGGAGAGGTTCATTTCAAGGCTAAAGACAGTGAAAATCGGGTTCTGGAAGTGAATACTCGAGTTTCTAGGTCAAAACTCGAGTATATAAGCTTAACGGAAAAATTAGCTTCTGGATGAGAAAACTATGGTTTGGAAAACTGAGGTTTTGGAAACCAAGGTTTGGGTGTTAAAGAGTTAAAACTTGAGTATTGAAGTCAATACTCGAGTATTGAACTTATATACCGTAGTATTGGGAGTTTTCAGCTTCACTGGCACGTCTGATCCTGACAAAACTCAAGTTTGCACTTCAATACTCAAGTATCAGAACTTAACAGGAACTTTGTTCACCTCTGTTCTAGGATCAGAATGGGTGAGGTTTGAAAATTCGATGATATCTCCTGAACTAGACATCGGATTGAGGTGAAATCAAATTTGGCTGAAACTAGACATCCAATGCGTCATCTTGACAAAGTTTCAAGTCCAAAGAAGATCAGATCAAAGCGCTTTGAATTTCTAAAGTTGGATCAAATGTTCACGCCACACATCTAACCAAGCTTCAGTGTTTTTAGTGTAACTCTCAATCTACAAATCGAAATGAGTTGAAATTGGTGGCATTTGAAAAAAGACTCATAGGGCTTTCCATCAATAATTGGTTCAACTAAAATGAACATTAGACCAGAGAGATATGGTCTTCAAAAGTTGACTGACTGTTCAGAACAACGAGGAAATTATGGTTAAAGAGCAATCTTCTTTCATTGGATCATAACGGATGAATTCCAACAAATTAAGATCTGATTCTTGTTGCTGTGGAAAGAAGGGCCAATGAGCAGTATGAGGATTATTGGTTTGCTAAATTAGATGTTGTATCAAGTCAAAAAGCAACCAAGGGCCATATCAAGTTGAAAACTCGAGTTTACGCATGAATACTCGAGTATAGCTCAGACAGAGAGCTATGAACGTTAGAGGATCCTCAACACTCGAGTATGGGAAGCAAAACTCGAGTATAGGACATACAGAGACGAATCTGAAGTTTTGAAAAAAGCTCAATACTCGAGTATGCAAAGCAATACTACAGTATTCCCCTACATATCAGAAAAATCACCGTTGCAAAAATTCTGAAGCTGATCAAGAACATCCAGAACCTTACCCAAATGATTTGTATCACTTGTTGACATCATTTAAATCGTTTGTGGACATGTTTCAGAGTATCAAATGAAGGATTTCATAGAGATTAAGTTGCTGAGTTGTCAAAGTCCAAAAAGCTAAAAATAATGGCTAGTTTCCAACTACCACATCCTCAAACGGTTCTGATTCCAACGGCTCTATTCTCCACTGGTTAGAAGACCTTCTTCTATAAATAGAACCAGATTCAAAACGTTCAAAGATGGTGGAGTAAGCTTACAATGTTATAATGCCAAAATTCAGATCTGCCCACACACTCTGTTTTTCATACTTTCTTAGTTTATCATTTAGAGTGTGAGATGATTTCTAATGTGCTTCAGTGTTCATCATAATCACTTATATGAGAGAAGAATTATTGTAAATCATATTTTCCATGAGAAGTACTCAAGGTTGGGTGACCTTGAGTTGGGAAATTGATTGTAACCTTACGGGAAGTAAGGGGGAGTCTCTGTGAGAGATTGAGAAGGTTGCACAAGTACCTGGATAAACTTGTGGGTGTAAAGGCTTGTCTCTTGTGCCTGTTAAAAAAGGATAATAGTGAAAAGCTCAGGGTGCCTGAAGACTGGATGTAGGTCAAGGTTGGACCGAACCAGTATAAATCTGAGTTTGCAATTCTCTTCCCTTAACTCTTTACTTCCAGCATACATGGTTGATTGATTGCTAATAGATTTATAACTCTTTAATATCATTCAAACTGCTTTCAACGAATTGCGAAAAGTCTTTCAAAGATTGCAAGAATTTTTATCTTGACCCAATTTACCCCCCTCTTAGGTTCAGCCTGTTCTAACAGTTGACCTTGATTATTCTTTTATAGACTTGTCAACAATAAGTGTGTGTGTAGATATACATTTATATATGTACATATATTGAAATGTTTTGTTATTTGTATATATGACTAAAATTATATTGATGAGATTGAAAATTATTCAAGCATGATTGTGTGTATTAGAACTCATGGTTATGTATTTTGGAAACTATGTAAGCATGCTTACGTGGTATGACGAAAATATCATTTATTATAATTGATTTTAAAATATGCTATATGTTTTACATGATTATATTTGTTATGTTAAAGATGAAATGGATTATTTGATAAAGCATGTTTGGAACTATACTTGTGATTTAGAACTTGTATATACATGCCAATATTAAGATTGTTTGTCATTGATACATTTGGATGGTTGTAGAGTTGTGATGGGTTGGAGTAATGAGGAATATATATGATAAGGTCTCTTACCATGTGTTATGCTATCACTTAGTGCACATTGGATAGTACTTGTAAGGGCCTCTTCCATATTTCATTTAGCCAAGATTGCATTGGAACTGTAAGATATATGACACCTCATTAGTTGTGTTCTTTTGAGGAGGGAAGCCATAGTTTGAACTTGAGCTCCATACCTTTGGCTGGGTACATCTCAAGAACTAGTAAGCTTGGGACGATCCAGTTAAATGGATGTTTTTATTAGCCTATGGCTCTAGTGAGCTATTATAAGGCTATTATAAGGCTGGTCAGGGGTAATAAAGATGGTATATGTATCAATCATTTTGTATAATTATTCTTGTAACAAGTTTGAGACATATTTTTGTGAAATCTCTTGTGAACAATATTTGGAAAATGAATTGATGTTCACTTGTTTTAGAACTTTTTTTGGGAGGGGATTTCGCCAACCAAATTGAGAACTAGTTTGTGAAAGGTTTTATGTTGATAATAGTAATAAATTATTGTGAGTTAAACTTGATTTTGAAACCATACATTCTCAATCTTGGTTTGCATGTATATTTCTTAATAACCAATGGTTATAGAGATCTTTGGATCTTATGGTTATTATATTTATTTTTTTAGGAGATTATTAGGGAGAAAGGGAAGGCACATATGGAATGAGGCTTCAAGGCTCTTTTGTACTCTTAGAGCATATGTTATGTTATTTGTATTTTTCATGATCCCAAGACTTTCGCATTTTATTAACTCTAAAATATTTTGGGGAATTAATTTGACCTTGTAAATAAATGGGTTTTTGTTTATTGGCAATGTTTCAAATACTTTGGTTAAGTATTTGGTCATTTGATTTTTGATGTGCTACACTACAATGTAAAATAAAGCTCACACCTTATTTGATGCCTACTTACACCATACTAATGCATTTGATGAATTTATTTGTCAAATTTAAAAAGCTGGAAGAAACTACACTACCACGAATTATATGTGCGTCATAGCAAAATAGATGGGAAGAACCAACTATTAATGTTGTTTACAAAAATATTTTTAAGAACCTACTATAATGCCCCATCACAATGATTAGGAGAAATTTTTTCTACTTCCAGCGTGTGTTTCATTTTGCTAACTATGCAAGTCTTCTATGCTTGAGGTAGCTACATGCTCAAGTTAGTTCAATTTGGATGTAGAAATTAATTGTTAATGATGGGAGAGAAATAGAAAGAGATTTGATTTCATTATAAGTTCATGATTCTCACTAGTTGCTCTACCTAGGTAAAGACTAAAGTTCAAGTTAGCGGGATTTTTACTTCTGCTTTTATACTTCGATTATATGCATTAAGTTTTCTCAATTGTCATAGAAAATTGTATATAATAAGCTACTCATGTAATATCTCGGATTTCTGGATCTAGAAGTTGGATTATTGGATCCAGAAGTCGACATTTTTGATCTAGAAGTCAGCAAAATTAATATGGATTTTGGGCCCTATTACTAATCAATTGCTCCAAGCCCAATTAAGTCAATCTGGCCCACTGACAAATAATTCATATTTTATTAAGAATGTAAGGCTAATCACGCAAAAGCTGACTGGAAATCCTACCCCATACCGTGTCAGCACCCTTTCCTCTCTCTCTCTGAACACGCAAGAGCAACATCACCACCTACTCCTGATGTCCTTCCAGTCGAACAAATTGAATATAAAAGGAGGTGCTTGGAAGTTTAGCCATTCTGCTACAAACAAGAGTTGAGTTTAAAGAGAGATAGAGAGGGGAAAGCAAGGGAGTGCTCACTGTGATTCAGCTTCATATGCTTCTTCTGTGTTGCATTGAAGATCAAAGGTTGAGGAGTATGATAACAACAAAAGATTCATCGAACAGAAGGTAATTATCAATTCTCTCTTCTTTCCAGTCTTATCTGTATTTGGAGAGAGAGTTTTAAGAGAGAGAATTGTAGAAGGAAAAAACCCAGAAAGTTTATGCTAGGAAGAACCATAAGAACCAAAAGTATGATGTCTCTTTTGTCTACATAAATCGTAAACCTGGGGGGGGCAAGTTGGATAGAAGAAGAGATAGAAATGGGATTCTGAGATACATGCTACGAGGAAGGGAACTTGGATAGTATAATTAAGAAGGCATAAGAAACTAGGAGGAACGATTCCTAATACCATTTCCTTAACCCGGCCATACCATTCCCCGACAAACAATGCACACATAACTACATCACCTGAGCCCTATCCCGACAACACACGACAACTACAACCTATAATACAACTGCACAACAATATACAACCGCAACATATAACTATACTTCAACAACTACAACTCGGCAACGACAACAACAACCCAACCTATAACCACAAACCCGACAACTACAACACAAAACTTGATCTCGGCACAATATAACCCATCACTTTGATACACGCACTAGCACAACTCGACATTCTTTGGGAATCTAGATAGAGAGATATATATTAGGAGTGTCTGACGTCCCAAGTGACTAATGACAATGATAACGTTTATAGGTATTCCGAGATACCTCTGTTGATCCCGGCACTACCGAGAAGGACTTAAGGACATAAGACTGAGGTGGGTGAATGTTATCTTATTAGCCTGTATGATTGTGTTCTTGTATGATTAGCCATGCCTGCTTGATAAATGTATGTATGCATATCCTAGCTATGGATTGGGGCTGCGTGTCCTGTAGAGTTGCATGTTCTACAAACAGGGCTGTGTGTCCTACTATGAATTTGGGGCTACCTGTCCCATAGAGCTGTGTGTTCTACAAATAAGGATGCGTGTCCTGAAGGGCTGCGGTCCTTAGCCAGTAGCTGCGGTTACATTAAGAATTCATTTTATTGCATCTTTATTTATGCTTTCACGTGCTACGTGGTCAACAATACTTCATGCTTGCATATAAGATTGACTTTTACCCCTGGGGTCCCTTCATTGGAACTCCAAATTCTATGAAAGAAACAGGCAGTGGATCGGGTTCACGAAGCAAGACGCAGCTATGAAGAGAAGCAGCTTTACGTATATTATTTTGAAGTCGGACTATTCCATAACTCGGATTGTATTTTGTTTCGCTATCTCGGACTTATAGTGTTAGATATCTGGACAAGTCGGATAATTGTAATAGTATATTTATTCCAAGTTGTATTAATCAAGTAGTTTCTTTAAAAACTTATATTATGCTTAAAATCGTCCAAATCATTTCGATTCTATGCGCAATAACTCTGTTAAATAAGGGTTCTCAAGGTCGAGTGTTACAACTCACATGTTATGAAATTTCTCATTCTCTACTTACTATTCATTAACTTGCTTTTCCATTTTTCTTAATTAGATTTTTCAAATAAGCACTTGGTTTATGGGGAAATGCATGTACAATATATTAGGTCATAGCTAATCCTTCTGGTTTGAGAATAGAAGGAGATTTGAAATTATATATAAAGCAATCAATCAAAACTTTGATTTTAAATCAATAGGTTATATTAGCTTACTTGAAATTAATATTATGCATGCAATCCTACTTGAAAACAATATTATGCATGCAATCCTCTTATTACATATTTTTCTTAGTAAGGCATGTGATGCTTCCACTTTCAGAAACATACCATGTCAACTATAGATGTTATAAATTTGTATACTTGTGATAATGATAAATGTCAGTCAACATCTAACTGTTTGGACACTAATATACAACATTTGTGAAATCAGTAGACACATTGAGAAGTTTTGGTGAGACAATGAGACGAAGAATTGGCTACTTCTGTTACCCAAAGATTTTGAGTAATGCAAATATCACAACATTGAACAAATTTACCTAATGACATGTTTTCTTATATTCATATTCATAGTAGGTAATGAATGCAAATTTCAGGAACAATAAAGTGGAGTGCCCTTTGTTTGATAATTGTGCTTGAAATGCCTATATGGCGTACTTGCAAAGGCAAATACTGAAAGTCCTATTATGGTTTTATTAAACTTAGTAAGAGTTGGATTTTCCAAGGATAATACTACTGAGCAATTTATTACTTCATGGTTAAAAGCACATAATATGACATCAATTAAACTAAGCTTCATTACATGTACACCACAAGTGTATAGCTCCTTTAATGCTACAACGACATTATTTAATCCTCCTATCACATAGGTTAAAAATTTCATAGAAAGATATTTAGTATTTGTTTCATTTTACATTTCTATTTATTTATACATTAACTCATAGAAAGGTATTTATGTAGTGCAAAGGATGAAAATTCCCCCGTCATGGTTGCACTCTTTCAACCCATTACTTCACAACTAAGTTAGCATTCAAATAAGGCTTCTTTACACAATCAAACCAAAGTCATTATCTCTCAAATAGCAAAATAAGCAATTGTATGTAATATTACATTAGTTTTTTTTTTTTTTAAGATTGAGACTTAAAATAATTTGATCATTTATGGCTTCACCATGTCTTACCGGGAGATTCATTTGTAATCAACTGTCAACTTCATGAGCTTGAAACAAAATATGACTAGAATTATGATGGATGCTCAAAGTGTGAGTCAAAGGCTAAAATAGATTATCCTTCATTGATTTTTCCCCTTGCAAGAAAAAACCAAAGTCAATTCAACCAAAAGAAAAAAGTTAATTTTTTCCTAGCAATTGTTTAGTTATTACATTAGTCTCATATAATTCTAACTTAGTTAATTTGTGACAAGATGAAGATTCATTATCTTGTGAAAAACAAAATTAGGTCAGTTTCTATGATTTTTTAGGATAAACTTGTTGTTAGTTGGTTAAGAAGACCGCATCTGAAATGAAGCTTTTACTGAAAGAGGCTAACATTGTCTACTCAAAAATATCATATACTATATCATCACATGTAATCATTAATTTGGTCCATGTGTTATTAATAGGATGATCATGAGTTTGACTTTCCTGATGAGTTAGACCTTGAGGTTGGAAAGAATCTTCTACTGAAACTGAAGATGAATGACTACAACAAGAAGTGTCCAACTTCTTACATCAACATTAGCCAATGTGAAGATCTTTTGAAACAATTCAATGAAGCAAATACATAGGTTTTTTCACGTCTCAACTACCTATGTGCTATGTCTTTATCGAATATCTATTTTTCCCAATGGCATAGAATTTAAATTTTTTTCTAACATTTGCATTTATGGCTGTTTAGGAGGAAAACAAACAAAGTCATTCAGAAGGAAGTTCTAAAGTGAAGGGAACTGTAGAGAGTGTTGATGCTCAAAATAGTGCTAACAACATTTTTGTGAACTTGTGGCTGAAGAAGTTACTCTACTCGTAACACCTCTTAGAGATAGCACCATATTTGAGCTTTCTCAACATGTCCCTCTATTCTTGTTAAGGGGAAAAGAAAGATAACCAATAAGAGGAATGTTGTTAAGGATGACTTGACAACAGCTTCTCATGTGCCTTCTGTTGGTCCCGCTTAAGAAAGAGTTTCAAAAGTGATAAAATAAGAGTAGTTCAGTCTACATTAGGTTGTTGTGTGGCTTTTTCAGTCATACGCTTTTAGGGCTTAGTTCCAATGTGGTTTTTAATCTTCCACGTTTTTAATGTTTATGGTTTTAATTAATGTTCTATGTTTTTAAGGTTGTTGTGGTTTGATTTCCCCATGTATTGTAACATCTTTGAGGTTTAATTCAGAATTCCTCTGAGTATTTAAACCCATGTGCAAGGGCAGCAATACCACTAGGCTTTCCTCCTAGTCTGTTTTTAATAAATATACATGAAAATCAATAAAAAAATAGTCAAGTGGCAAAATGTACTGCCAATAAAAAGGGAATTACATTAGTGTTTAAGGTATCTTGGTTTTATGTCCTAAAAACAAAAAGAAAATGGAAAACCTTTTTTGGAAGATAAGAAAAGGGATTTACCCAAAAAGAAAAAGAAAAGGGAAAACCACACCCTCAAGATAGGTGGAAACGAAATTTATAAAATAAAACAGTACAAAGAAGAACCTAAAAAATATTTCTAAGAAATATAGTTTGAGTCATAAGGAACAGATGGAAGCATGTGAAACATAAAAAATTATATTTCATGTATTGAAGCACAGTAATCAATAGCTGTCTACTTTTCTTTTCCCCTTGACACCACCCTGGAAGCATGTGAACCATTAGGAAACATATGAATGCTGGACCTTTCACAAGTAATGAAGTTTATACCAATACCTCTAACACCCTATACAAGCTTCTTATAACTGCATATTCTCCCTTACGAATTGCCTCCTCTGAGTTAGGCATATAGTTAACAACATCAATGATACATGAAGAAACTCTGCCAATTGAATTGCTTTGAGGAAAACCTATGATATTTAACATTTTATCAATCATATGGCTTTTCAACCAACACACCCTATTGTTTAAGCTAGATAGACAGCTATGGCATCTAGTAATTGAATTATATCATGTTGAGCATATGTTCGATTTTATTTCCAAGTAATTGTGCCTACAAGACAAACAAGCGTTATTAAATGCAAAAAATATCAATTCCCAATCCGTGGCAAAGCAAAGGACCTCTCCTTTTATAAATAAAGTACCTGGTTTCTCTTTCTTTCTCTTTTTTGTTTGAAAAAGAGTCAAGACCAAATTAAAATATGAAAGAACTCACTTTCTAGTATTGACAATTCTTAGACGAATTATGAAAAAAAATTACAAAAGAGGCAATAAAGTCAAAACAATTGGAGGATAAACTAGGAAGGGGTACTAGAGTCTCCAATTCGGTTAAGAAAAATCAGAGTTGCAAGGACCATTCCAGTTGTAGTTTGTGCACGCCCCATTTGACAATTAAAAATCATCTCTGTATTTACATCAGATTGAGAAATTTTGTGAACATAAAATCACAGTGAAGGGTAGCTAAGACTCATGAAAATGCCAATTTCAAGGAAATGAGAATTAGTATTCTTTGTAAATGCTTTTTGTATTAGAAATAAGGTCTTAAGAATCCACACTACATTTGGACGAATGGAAAGTAAACAAGAGAGGGAAGTCCAAAGAACAATTTTTAAGAATTTAAGATGTAGAGAAAAACAGAGAATGCTTTTAGAACTTTGTTCATATTTTCTTTCTCACTTTACATTTCTGTTCGTCCGAAAAGGGGAATCTTCAATTGTTACAAAATTTTCTTTCCTTTGACCCAAACATCTGCCTAGAATTGTTAATCAGCAGCTCTACAAAAAAGTAGACTACATCATTCAACCCAGGCGCTAGCTTTAACAAAAAAGTAGATTGCATACCTCTCAAAAAATGAAAAATTTGTTAGAGATCTACCTCTACCTCTAACTCAGAAAGAGACAAAATGTTATGGACTTTCATTTAGCACTCTTCATGCTTCTTTAAAAACTGAAATGAAACAGAGCCTAAGCTTTTCAAGATATCGATATAACCAACCCTAACAGAAGAGCAGAAGAAAACCAATCACGAAAAACAGAGCCTGTGTAATATCCTAAATTTTCTCTGGCAAATTCCAGGTATGATGTATTTGCATTTAGAGAAAAGAAATAGTGAAATTTTGAAGAAAGATTAATTTTGCCTAGTTTTGCCGAAACCTAAAATTTTGAGCCATATGTTGGTATAAATGAGACATAAGAAATTAAGGATTAATTCCTAATGCTTATTCAATATTTGCAACTAAATGAGTGGAGACCAAGTTGCAAATAAAAGTCTTGTAGAGGATTAAATAAGATCATATTGGAATTAAATCACAATGGTAAGATGGTAAAATTGTGGAAGATTATGTCTTATAATTTCCCTTTTTGCATCCACCGACCTTGCCTCATTAATATTCATTAAATCTCTTCCCTCTAAGCCATTTTCGGTCAACAATCAACTGCATTAGAATTTATAACTCAATGGTAATATGGTAAATAAATGAAAAAAAATAATGTTTTATTATTGGTTAATTCTCCATCGACTTTGACTTTCAACATTCATTAAATCATCTTCGACCTATTCAATTTCGGCCAGAATCAGCTGGAGAAAAGAGAGAAAATCTTAGAAATATTAAAAAATGGCGTAGGGAAAATTGAAGAGGAAAGAGAAAAATAGACTAGCCGAAATCTCCAATCAAACCACCTCCGATCCAAAAACTCTCTTCACAAATATTGTTCTACTCTTCAAGAGTTTCAATTCTAGGGTTTTAGTTTTCTCGACAAAATCAATTTCTCGACAAAAGGGGCCAAATGTGTTAGAAGACCTAATAGAGTTTTAGGCCAAGTTGAATTTGGAATTCGAATTTTGAATTTAAGCTTGAAATTTAAAATTTTAATTTTAATTCTAAAAGGTTAGGTTATAAAAGATAATTATGAATTATCTAATATATATTGGATGAAGGTAGAAGAAATAATAAATGAAGACCAAATTAAAAATGATTTTGAATTTTAGTTTAAGAGATGAATGTAATACATCATCTTAAATTATTATTCAATCAATCAATCAAGAAATAAATATGATCTATCATTTTAAATTCAATCAATCAATCAAGTTATGAATATGATTCATCATATTAACTTTAATCAATTGATGGAGATGTGAATTTAATGTGACTTAGTTGACAAGTAATGAGCCTATTACCTAAAACCTCATGTTTTAGTGCATAAGTCTTCACCAAGGTTTAGAAAGGAAAAAGGCGTCACCCACAAGGACAAGGTTCCAATGATCTTTCTCCTACTATCTTCAACCTAATTCCAAGAAACCACCACCTTCTTGAAAAGATAAAAAACCCAAGGAAATCAAACCCCAACCTTGTCTTTGCCTAGCAAGCATCCAAGGAGTAGGATGTTTCAAGAGAAGGAGTTCTCGTTGCAATCAGGGGATAGTCCTGTAGATCAATGCTATAGGACATCAACAACATTGAGGTCTTCAAGTGATTTAAGGTAATCCTAATCTCCTATAGTCATGCTATCAAGTTATCCTAATCTCTAATAGTTGTGTTTAACGAGTGATTCTAAAACTCATAAATAATATAAATTGTTATGAATTCTCATGAGCCTTGTAAAGAGTTATGGATTAATAATTAATAACTAATTAATGTAATGAGCTAAGGTTAATAATTTATGGGGACTGTAAGGAGCTACGGGTTTCCGCAACAATTAAACAAATTTTTTTTTTCAACCTCATGGAACTTTTCATGAAAGTCATGTAATAGGCAAGATTAACCAACAAGAACAACAAAGATAAGGAATACACAACTTAGCTTAGAAAGGGAAGGAGGCATAATGTGAACAGGGAAAGCAATGAAGCGGCAAATCTATGACAAATAGGAAAAAGGGAGCGAAGAAGCGACATCAAGAAAACGTTAAAGGGGAAGATAGAAGAAGGAAGAAGGATGTAATATAGAAATGGCTTGCTGGAGCTCAAGTTCATTCAATTGCTGCTTACGGCCCATCTCGACAATCAAAGGGACGACAAGGATGAGGAAGGTGGTGCCAACGATTCAAGCAGCCTTACTAGTGCTCTTGAGGAGCTTCTTGGTGATGAGAGCAATGTCACCAGCAACCTCGTTGTCTTTGAAGACGATAGGGGACTATGAAAGCTTGACAATGATACTGGTGGCTCGGTTCTTAGGGGGCCTATCAAGAAGCGAGGCTTCACCTTGAGACCTTAAAACGCCATAAGAATTAACAAAGGATTCACTTAGACGAGAGGGCTTGATATACATGATTTGAAATTGGGAAATAAATTGGGAAGAGAGGGATTTTGCAACAGATTTTGTTCCATTGCCATTTATGACGGAAATTAAATCTGTCACAAATTACCACCTTCTTCCATCGCAAAATCCCTTACAAAATCTCGTTTTTGTGACAGATTTTTGTTCCATCACCACAGAAAAAAAATTTCATTGCAAATTACTACTTTTTTCCATTTCAAATACCGTTTTTGCGATGGATTTTGTTCGGTCTCAATTTGTGACAACCTAGCGACAGACTTGCCACAAACTGTGTAACAGTAGTTTGTTGGGATTCGTACACACAGAGAATGAAATTTATCTAATAAATTATGAATTTCAAGAAAAGGATCTATCAATAGCATTTAAATCAGATTAATCATTAGGAACCATACCTATGCAACCTCGTATGCATACTTTGCGAACTCATGGGCTAACGCCTTCTCGTTCGATCAATCTCTAGGAGCCAATTCTACGAATCCACTACTTCTACTAGTATTCACACAGAACAACTCTCCAACATGAACGGTAGCATGCTTGCACCTTCAAATTTTTCGTCACACGTCTCTCTTCTAGGGTTTCTCTGCGGCCCTTGAACTCTCTTGTGTGTAATCCAAATTACTCACAGTCTAAGGGTATTTATAACCTTATGGGCCATATTAAATATTTGAAATCAATCTTAATTAATTTTGAAATTGAATTGGAAACTAAATCTGTTTAACATATTCAATCCAATCTATTTTAATGCGAATTAGAAGCCAGCTAATTTGATTTATCTTCATAAATCAAATTTGAGATATGATATATATCTTTAAAATCAAATCTGAGATATGATATCTATCTTTAAATTCAAATATGAGATACGACATCTCAATCAGTTTTAGTTACTTAACTTATCAAATAAATTAAATACAAAATAATACAACATAATAATATTATTATCGACACACACACACACACACACACATATCCTCCCTAGATAAAATGTTATATTCATTGAATCTTAGGCATATCTTAGATTCAATAAATCTGGACATTCTAACTTGTGTTAGACTATTCTTGTGTGCAACTTGTAGGCCCACATGAAATTGGCAACAAGCCAACACTATACTAGCCCACAAGTCGTAATCGACCTCTAGCAAGATCCTATCATACAACCATGTCACGTCCCTTTTGTCACAAGATAATTCAGTCAAGGATGAAGCATGGATAGTGTTATCCTCTTGTTCTTAACCATTACTAGCCTTATTCTTGAGTAATCTAATAATTGAAATGTAAACTCCTTTCCATCATAGTATGGCCATACACTTCTTAGACTCACTCATCGAGGGGTCTAGTATTATCTTTCTACAAATGTAAGGGACAAATTCTATCTTGACCATTCACATTCATCTGCATGAAAACCACTAATCTCGATCGAAGCCTTTATCATCACATGGTCAAAGGTGACTTTTGACTAGGTCAAGTGACTTTTGACTAGGTCAAAGATCAACGGCTCTCATGTAAGAATCCATAATGATCTCAAGTCAAAGGGCATTGTGACGTGATTATACATGAGAAAAACTTATGACTTAATCCATGCAGCTTTCTCATAGTGGGTTGGTCCAACACCTTGTACTCTTACAAATGCCTAAGACTTTGATTTGTATCTCCATACCTTATCAAAATCATACTGGTCTTATTTCATCTTTGCTCCCGCATAAATGACCGACCAAAGACATTTAGGATAATCTTTATGATACATCCAATGATACAGTCATCATAATAAACATGCAAATGTTATAATAACAAAATGGAGAAATACTTTAAATAACAATAATGTTTAAAGTACAATGATTAGCCCATAGAACATAATTTCCAACATAGTTTTATGGTGGAATTTTAGCCTATTTTTTGTCACAATTTTTTGGCAGTAGTAAATTCCATTGCAAATGGTGACGGATTTTTTCTCTCACAAATTACATCACCCTTATGGTATTTTTTAATAGTGGATAATGGCTAGGAAAAAATTACTACAATTTGAAAATTTCTAATGTAATACTGTACCCAAAGAACTTCTAAGGCAAAATTGTCTCACCTTGTCAGCTTCGGGTGCAAAATAGCCTTTATCCCTTGATCTTATTATAAGCAAAAAAAAAAAAAAAACAAAACAAAACAACAGTTGTTCACCATTGTATTGGTCAAACCAACTTAGTGGTTTGCATTTTAAATTTTAGTACCTAAAAAGACCTTATATCTCTTATATTTATAAATTTATATTACAATATTAGTAAAGCGTGAAGAGTGATGTCATACATCACTCTCATGCATGACACACGTAATCACAGTATCATTTATAACATTTAATTATATGAGCGTGCATAAATAATTGAATGATGCTTTAGTATATACCACTTCTATTGCACTATTAGTACCAAGATATTGAAGTCTCTGCTGACTTATTTTGCTGTTATACGAAGCCTTAATTTAGTTTATTATTTGTAGTAGGCAAGTAATTTTTGTGTTTTAATTATTTATCTAATATATATATGGTTTAATGCTTTTGCTTTTGCTTTAAAAATATTTTTTCTATCATACGCTCATATAAAAGTGAGTAAGTCTCATTAATAGTTTTCTTTTCTATTTTCTTTAGAATGTGACCTACTTATTTTCATATGAGTATAGTAGAAAAAAATTATAACAAAAACAGAGACATTAAACCTATAAATAATTAATTATTCCAAAAATGATTTCATAATTGTTTAATATAGCGGCTTCTGGTGAGCTTTCATAGAGGTCATCAGCTTTGACAATAATTTTTGCATTTTTCTTAGAAAGTGGGTCAAAACAGAAAAGTCAAAAGAAGGATTCGGCTTCATTTTTTGACAGCAAATGTCATTTAATTTCTCAATAAAAAAATTGGAATATGATTCAACCGACAGTTTGAAAAATAATTAAAAAGTAACTTTGACCAAATATTTTTTCAAGGAAAACTCATGTTTGTAATAAAGTACTCATTATTTCTCAATTAATTAATTAATTAATGTAAAAAAATAAAATAGCATTGCCATATCAGAATCTTCTACAGGCTGAGTTTGAGATGCCATGTCTGTTTTCCTACAAGCAAATTAATCAAAGTTGAGAGGTAAGAGCCAGGTTAAAGAAAGATCTTAGCAAACAAAAATGACTAGAAAGATGTTTTAAAATTGGGTTAAGGTGTAAAATTATACATGAGCTTTTTTCCTATGAGTGTCCAGTAGAGCATAAATACACACGTGGTTACTATTTTGGATCAAAAGTTACATCTCACCGTTAAGTTACTGTTCACCGTTATGTTATCATTTACTTCATTTTTTTTCTCCCTCACTATAGTGAACAGTAACTTAACGGTGATATATGACGTTTGCTCCAAAATGGTAACCACGTGTGTATTTTTGCTCTAAAAAAAAGCACGTGGTGCTGGACGCTCCTGGGAAAAAGCTCATGTGTATTTTTGCACTTTATATTTATTAAATTTTTATTAATTTCAAATTTTATTTTTCTAAATAAAAACTTTTGCAGGTGAGATTAAATCTTGAAAAAATTATATTGAATTATCAATATTCTATATTATTACTAGTTAATAAATTATGTCAGAAGCTAATATTTTCAAAATAAAAATAAAATATTTTTTTTTCAATTTTATAACTTAGTATTAGATATATTTATTTTAAAAAATAAAAAAAATTAATGGCTAATTATGTTATCTTTAACTGTTTAAATAATAAATAAATAATTTTCTCAAAATTTCACTTTATCTTTTTAGATATTAAAATATTATTTTTATATTTCACGATAATAACATTAAATCATAGCGTATGACATGGGTATGAATGACGGTATCATGAACGATAATTATGAGTAACAAATTTTTTTCTTTAATGTTTTTAAAGTTTGAAGGGTTATTGAATTCTCTCGTCTCTTTAATATAAAATATATTTATTTAATTTAATTAGTTTAAAAAAATGTTAATATATTATTTATTTTTAAAATATCATAATTATCATCTTTAATTCCTTTATTACTTATCAAACTTGATTATAAATTAAGAGAGTATAAATATAAATAAATTAAAAAAATATTCATAACCATAAAATACATGTTTTATATTCAATACCAAATATCAATAATCCACGCGGGGGAGTATAAATTTTTGAAGCTGGTTATACCTAGAAATACCGCCCTTTTGCCGGCTAGAATAATCAAATTCAAGTGGCTTCCTCGGCCAAAATAATAAAAGTAGCCTCTGGTTTACGGGCAAATGGACGAAATCTAGAAGCTTCCATGACCAAGGGCCTCCGTCTCCTCATCTTCTTGGTTTTTTTTTTTTTTTTTGGTATAACGTTTTATATCTTTCTTTTTTAAGAAAGTACAAAAATCTATCCTCGCAAATTTCAATTCAGAACTCCACTGGAAATTCTCTTAGAACTAACCTGGCATTAAATTTAGAGTTGAGAAGCAACAACTTTAACTTAGAAAATGATAATATTTAAGACCGTGACAAATAATTTCGGTAAAAAAAAGTTTTGCTGAATGTGAATGACAATGAAAAGGTTGGAAGAAGCAAAACAAAGGTGAGGACAAGGAAGCCATTAGGATCAACCATCTTCATCAAAACAATGAAGGGGGGAGGGAGGACAACGCTGACAAGGAAGAAGTGGAAAAAAGGTGTTTTAAACAGCCTTGGATAATTTAAAGATAAGTATGGATATTTCACTCAATGTGAGATACACTCGACGATAAAAGCTACTTTTTCAACATGATCTATAGCATATAAGAGATAAATTTATAAGAGAAGTTTTGTCATAACTCATATAAATGTATTTTTTTGACACCAACTCAAATATGCCCACAATATTTCTCACCCCTCCCAAACCTCCACTAATTGACAGTAGAGGGAGGAAGGGAGATGAGCTGGAGAAGACAAAATTTTTAACCTCACTTCCCCTCCCCTACAAAAGCCTTGAACCAAACATGGCCTATAAGCTAATTAGGCCATTTCACATAAACACTTAATTCATTTTTACGCACAATAAAGACTTAATTGCAAACATTAAAGTATTTGTAGGAATAAACCCTGTACTGCCCACCATCAATAATATAAGATATATTTATCTAATTTAATTATATTAAAGAAGTTAATTAAATTGGTTATAATATATATATTTTCTAAAACATCATAGTCATTTTCCTTAATTTCTTTCTTTTCTCTCGTCCTAAATATATGACAAAATTTGTAGTACAATTTATATTATAAACATTATCTTATATCTAAAATCGGAGGGAATAATTGTTAAAGGAATATCAATAAAAATAAATTAAAAAAATAAAAAAATGTGTATGGTAAGGCCTCCGCGAAGTACCATCATTTTGAAGCTAATATGTTTCTGCTGTTTTTTTTTTCCTTTTCTTTTTGGGCCAGATGCATCATAGTGATGTTCATGTTCCACAATCACAATCCAATTCATTCTCTCTCTCTCTCTCGTAACTTTCAAACCTCTTCACCAAACCCTGTTGCTCCTCCAGGATTTAAACCCGGGATATGCTTTCCATTCCCCACTCGCACTCCCATCCTTACTTGCCACGCGCACCCACTTCCTCTAGACGTTCCAACTCAGCGCGTCAAGTAACTTGCCTTAACTGTTCCCTTGAATCAGCGGTTAACGCCGGGTTTTGAACGTAATCCAGCGACTAGAAGACTCTTTACCCAAGGAAATCTTGTGCCCATTGGATTTCTGTCCCTCTTTCTTTCTTGTTACCCAAGGAAATTTGGTCACGTGACTCTCACCCATGTGTTTCTGCCCCTTCCTTTAAATAATCCTTCCATTTCCAAGCCAAATCACATCTTAAACCATTTCATCTCAAATCTAATCACTCTCTCTCTCTTAGCGCCCTTTTTCATATCTACTACTGCTCTCATGGGTACGATATGAAGCTTTTGATTTTTGATTCATTGGTTTTATTTAATCTCAATGTTATTACATATTTACATTAGTCATATTGTGAACTTATGTGTTTGTTGACTTTGCTGAGCAGCATCAGGCAAGAAGATCAAGATCGGAATCAATGGTAACTGATGTTCTTTCGTGCCATGGATTTGGTTTTGGTAAGGTTTCTGTGGTGGTTTATGTGTTTTCTGACGCTTCTGGAATATAATGTGGTTGTGTAGGATTTGGAAGGATCGGTCGATTGGTAGCTAGGGTGGCTCTTCAAAGAGACGACGTTGAGCTTGTTGCAGTCAACGACCCTTTCATCACTACTGACTATATGGTAATAGCTTTCTCTATTGAATCTGTGACTTTTTATTGTTGAAGGAGATTTGAAGTTCGCATTCGCGTAATCCTGATTTTTTTGGTAACAATGTAACTTGTATATGTGATTTCTCTCGCAGACATATATGTTCAAGTATGATACTGTTCATGGCCAATGGAAGCACTTTGATGTGAAGGTGAAGGACTCTAAGACCCTTCTCTTTGGAGAGAAGCCCGTCACTGTTTTCGGACTCAGGTATTTGTGGTTTAGGTTTTTGTGTGCGAGACACAGAAAATCATAGATTCGATGCTCTTTGTTCTTGTATGATTCTTTATTGTTATCTTATTGATTATTGATTGAATAATACTAGGAACCCTGAGGAGATCCCATGGGCTGAGGCCGGTGCCGAATATGTTGTTGAGTCAACTGGTGTCTTCACAGACAAGGAAAAGGCTGCTGCCCACTTGAAGGTTTTTTTTCCATTATCACTAATTGTTCATGTTGAATTACTGGTTCTTGTTCTTGATTTCTAGTAGTGAATCGGCTCTGTTTTGAGTGTTTTTTTTTTTTTTTTGTCTTAAACTTATTTGGCTTTGACCTAGGTAATCTGATAAAACTATGTTCTGTCCCAGCCAGTGGCCGACCCAGGAATTAAAATTTATGGGTGCAAAATTAGTAGTGTGATTCGGGGGTTCGGAGGCAGCGCCCCCGAAATTGTTTTTTTAAAGGAAATTTTTAAACGCATTAGAAAACAAAAGAATACAAACAATAAAAGAAAAGAAAACTTCAACTTAACATAAAAAAATAATAATCAAAAGTCAACTAACCTTTACATTAAAAGCATTCCTCGATTCTTTATTTCTTGAAAATATTGCATTATATCTTTATCATCAATCGTATCAAATATATCACGTTCAAAGGTAACATGCATGAGTTAAACCAATCACACCACTATATGATGTTGTATATAGTGTTACTTTTCTAGAAAAATATATATCTTGAATATGGGTAAAGTTAACGATTTATTAGGATGAGATGAGTATTTATACATGAAATGAAATCAGTCAGGTTATACATACACACACTACCTATGTTCTTTAATATGAGAATCATTTGACTATTTTTAAAATATTAATAAAGTTATATAAATTACATTAAAGTATTTATATTTATCATTTCTCTTAAAACCGGTTTACTTGTTATAAATAGATAATATAATGATACACAATATATGTTATGATTAAATAGCTTATTTAACTTCCTTAATCTCTTAAAAAAATATCAATTGGTTTTATATTAAGGATAAGAAGGAGTATTTTCTTAATAACAACTTTTTACTAAAGGAAAAAAGTAAGAAAAATATGTAAACTTCAAAATCTCAAATTAGTAATTTTCTGTTAAAATAAGTTATCAACAATACCTATTTGTGATTTTGAAATTTAAAATATATCTAAGGTTCTAAAATATAGTTAATACATATATTCTTATATAGTTAAAATAATAATTTAGAATTTTGAAGTTGAAATGATTTTGTTTCCTTTTATTCTTATGTTGCAATATCAAAAAAAGAAGAGGACGATGGATTAATAATTGGGAAGGGAATGCATTTTAAGGTCTGAAGTGTGTAGGGGAAGAGACAAAAAGAAAGAGGTATGGAGAGATAGATAGAGGAAGGCGTAGAAATCTAGGAATGAGAACAGTACTGAGGTGCACGTGTGAATGAAGAAAAAAGAGGGGGGGGGGGGGCGCGGTAGAGTCGCTGGGTTCGACTGGGGACCTGATGGAAAAAATTGTCTAAGTTTACCATCACACCACTTACATATATTGGTATTTATTTCTTTTAAATTATATATATTTTATGTCTGCAATTGCCGACATTGGCACCAACGTAGGTCCGCCACTGGTCCCAACCTCGTTTAATAAGGACAGAAACTTTTGCCTAATGTTGAATGTTATTCCCCTATCTGAAGTCTGCAGATCTTATGTTTTAAAACATCTATGTTTGTTGATATTATTTAAGATCAATAAGGGATTAAATGATTTTGGATCTTGGTGGTGATTAGGGTGGTGCAAAGAAGGTTGTAATTTCTGCACCAAGCAAAGATGCACCCATGTTTGTGGTCGGAGTTAACGAGAAGGAATACAAGCCAGAGCTTGACATTGTTTCCAATGCTAGCTGCACAACCAATTGCCTTGCTCCCCTCGCCAAGGTCTGAATCCTTCTGATATGTTTGTTTGTGTTTGCAAATAACAATTTGCCAAATACAATGTGGCAACTTTTATGCATGTCCTGCTATTTTTCCTAACAGTCTGAATTTTATGGCAGGTTATCAACGATAGGTTTGGAATTGTTGAGGGTCTCATGACCACTGTCCATGCCATCACTGGTGAGTTATTCAGCAAAACACAATTATAGCCGAGTCGCTTTTAATTATGTTTATCTCAGTTTCGGATGATATTAATCAATGGTTGGTCTGTGTTTCTGTCATTCAGCCACTCAGAAGACTGTTGATGGTCCATCAAACAAGGACTGGAGAGGTGGAAGAGCTGCTTCCTTTAACATAATTCCCAGCAGCACTGGAGCTGCTAAGGTACATAGCCATGAACAACAATTTCTGTGCTAGCTAGAAGCAGCCAATTTTATTTGAATGTAGTAGTAAGTGATTTTCCATTATTGAATTCTCAAAAATCTGAACGGTACATATATAGGCTGTTGGAAAAGTTCTGCCCCAGCTGAATGGCAAATTGACTGGAATGTCTTTCCGAGTCCCTACTGTTGACGTCTCAGTTGTTGACCTTACTGTCAGACTAGAGAAAAAGGCAACCTATGAGCAGATCAAAGCTGCCATTAAGTAAGTTCTTAATTCTTAATATTTGAAGCCTACCTTTTACTAATTGAAATTATTGTTGCATATGGGACATCTAGATATGTGTCCATTCATTCTAAAACATATTTTGTTGTTGACAATACCCAGAGAGGAATCAGAGGGTAACCTGAAGGGAATCTTGGGTTATACTGAAGATGATGTTGTGTCTACTGACTTTGTTGGTGACAGCAGGTAATGTTATTTTAATTATTTGAATTTAATCTTTCTCTGGATCCTCATACCAGTAAGTGGGGTTACACAAAAGATGATGATTTTCCATTGATGCAGGTCAAGCATATTTGATGCCAAGGCTGGAATTGCTTTGAATGAGAACTTTGTAAAGTTAGTTTCTTGGTATGACAATGAATGGGGTTATAGGTAATTTCTCTATTCCTTATTTCTTGGTGGTAACCTATGAAACTTCTTCAGATTTGCACTCATTACAAAATTTTTGTTTGTTTGTTTTTTTGTTTTGTTTTTTTTGGCAGTACCCGCGTTATTGATTTGATTGCCCACATTGCATCTGTTGCTTAAATTTTAATGCAAGCGCATTGGATCAGCCGGCTTTAGATTTTGTCTCATTCAAGTATGTTTCTAATGTTAAAGGATATTTCAGAATAAGCATTTGTGCTTGTCCTTAGTGTAGGCACAAAGCGATCCTGTTCAAATTCAGAATATGCCTTTGTACTTGAGTTTTTCCTCCTCTTGTTCAAGAGAGATGGATCTGATGTCAGAAAAAGAAAAACACAAACAATACAGAGTAACATTTGGTTTCTTTCATACTTGTCTTAGGTTTAATGGTAATTTGCATTTAGTTTTCAGTTTTGTGGTTTATGCCTTGATCAGGAGCATCGTGCTTTCACCTTCACATGCCTAACATGTCAGATGAAATCAAAAGTGTTAATATTAAATATTTTAATCCCTATTATGATATTAGTTCAAGATCCAACTAATATTAATCAAGGGTTAAGGTGAGAAAGTACATATAAAGCATTTTACGATTTGTTGTTGGCATCGTTAACTCAATCATGGTACTCGTAGTACAATTTTACCGATCAACCTTATAAAATGGTGCAAAAATCCTTAATCCATAGTGGATGGCAAACGTTCCATTAACATAATTTCATCTATCCACATTAAAAAAACGTACAGAAATCCTGAATATGTAATGGAGGCCAATAATAAATGTCCATTCAACATTAAAGGATTTTCGCCACAAAAAATTATCTCATTCCTAAAGTGAATAACCCTTCAACATTAAAGGACTTTCACCCTATTTTCTTGTGTAATGCAAGCTTCAAAATTTTTCCTGAGGTTTTGGCAAATAGGCTTCCAGCAATCATGCCCCATCTTATCGGCCAGTAGCAGTCTAGCTAGATCTAGCTGTGATATCATCCTAATTGCCCAAGAAATCATTCACTCAATGAAAATGAATGGAAGAAAGAAAGGCTTTGTGGCTATCAAAATTAATATAGAAAAAGCTTTTGACAAGTTGGACTGGGGATTTATCAAAAATACTCTCAAATGTATAAAATTGGAGAACAATCTCATTGATCTCATTATGACCTATATTTCCTCCACTACTATGTCTATCCTTTGGAATGGTGACGAATGCCTGTGTTTTTCCCCTACCAGAGGTGTTAGACAAGGAGACCCCCTAAGCCCCTATATTTTTGTTCTCTATATGGAACACTTGGGTTACTTTATCAAAGTTGAATGTGAAGCGCGACAGTGGAAGCCCTTCAACTCCAAGAGAGGCAGTCCTTGAATCTCTCACCTGTTCTATGCCAATGACCTCATACTCTTCACTGAAGCTTATAGTAATGAAATGATAGAAGTTCGTAAAGTGATGCAAAGTTTCTACAAAGTCTCGGGCATAGAATCAACCTTGACAAGTCTCGTATGTTTTGCTCTAAAAATTTTAGTTTTAACATAGTGCTTGAGCTGAGTCTTTTACTTGGGATCGGGATCATTGCTGACCTTGGAAAATACTGGGGGGGGGTCCAATTATCCATAAAAGAGTAACAAAAGCCACTTACTATCCTATTGTATAAAGAGCCTAGAATAAGTTGTCCATGTGGAAAAGCAAATTTTTGACTATTGCAGGACACCCGGTGCTTATCAAGTTTGTATTATCTTCATTACCTAGCTACTGTATGCAATCAACCCTTCTTCCAAATTGTACTATTTGTGAGATTGAGAGAATCTCAAGGAAGTTCTTATGGTCTCAAAAGGATGGTGTGAAAAAAATGCATCTCGTTACATGGGATAAAATTACCAAAGCAAAAAAGCAAGGGGGATTGGGTTTCAAGAGTTTACATCATCAAAATAAGCATTCATAATGAAGCTCTGTTGGAGCCTCTTAACAAAAAAAGATGCACTTTGGGTTAAGTGCCTCTCAATAAATAGGTGTCCTATAGAAAATCTTTTTTAACAGAGGAACACCTTTTTCTATTTAGTATTTCATGATTTATATACTTGAGCACACTTTATCTTTATCATATTTATGTCTCGCCTATATTTTAGGTTAATATGCGATTAAAGATAAAGGCCCTGGGAATAGAACATGTGTTCACTCGAGGATCTATGATAGAGATTATGATCATGAGAACTTGAGGACGTTATATGTCTATTACCTAAAACTTGTTCCTAGTCTCGAATCACCAAGAACGGGCATTGGTGATTTCAATAAGACTAGTAGGATGTCATCTACTTGCATGGAGATACAAGGTAGAGACTTTATGAAATGCAAGCATGGTGATGCCTTAGTTGATGTCGTGGGTGGATCTGTTAGAGAACAGATAGCACTGAACTGACCCACTGAGATACTCCAAAAGGATTCATTGTAGAGAGTATTATTGGATTTGTAACGTCTCTCATCGTTTGGTAGTTCGAGTCGTCCTAGACTTGAAGATGTCATTAAATACTATGTTCTAGGGTTATGCTTGGACTGTACAACTCTATCCACCTGAAAAATGGGGAAAACATTGTACTCTTGGGTATGACTCGAATGCATAAGTATAGATAGACATGCCAAAAGGACTCATAATTCCCTTACAAGGGATTAGTTGTTCACAAGACCGGTAAGGCTTGGATGACTTTTAGTTGACTTAGGAATCTATGTATAGTAAGCGATCATGAAGAGTCATGATCTATCTTAGAGTTAATAAAAGAAGATTCATAGTTATGTGAAAAAACTACATTTAGTCAACCAAGAGAGATTATACTTTATCTTTGCTCTCGACTAAATGTGAACAAAGGTGTGAGGGATGATGTCAGCACGGTATCCAAATTAGAAAGGTAGATCACTTGATCAATTCGATTAGTTCTGGGGCCGTAAAGCATTGCTAGTGTCTTATGTGGCCATTAGATAAATTGGGCTCGTTAAAGGAGTTTAATTGGTTCAAGTTTATTTATGTCAATGAATAATTAGGCCTAATGGGTCACACACTAAGGTTGTTCTTGATGGCTATAGTTAGCAACTTTGGACCAATAATTGTTATTGGGCTTTGTCAAAACCATGGTTATTAAAAACACGTTTTAAAATGTTAAAAACTCGTTTTTACGTTTTAAATTAAGCAAAACGAGTTTCGTTTGAGAAAAAAAACGCATAGGGGTAAAAACGTAAAAAGCGCATCCATAAAATGTAAAAGTGTAAAAGCGTGGGTTTTTTGGAAAAAACGAAAGTCAGGGCCAATGTTGGATATTTTGAAGGGAAAATTACATTTGCGCCCCAAAGACCAGAATTAATTACAAAAAAGTCCCCCACCAAAATCCCATTACAAAAAAGTCCATTGGGACTTTTTTGTAATTAATTAAGAAATTCTCAATCCGTATTTACAATTAGAAATGTTATATTAACAACTGAAAAATGCTATATTTACAAAAAAAATTCTCAATCCGTATTTACAACTGGAAATGCATTAATTAGTATATGTATGGAACTATGGATAATGACAAATGTCTTTATTTGAATGATATTTGATGACAATGTTCGATATTTTGATTAATATTGCATTGATCAGAATGTGTATGGAAGATGACGGGTGCCTTACTTTTCTTAAATTTTTTTTATTTATATATACAGGTAAAAACTACATTTTGTATTACGATTTTATGTTTTACGATTTTTCATTCCCCTTCCGTTTTTACGTAAAAACTACGTTTTTACAACCTTGGTCAAAACTATAGGCGTAATTGGGTTGGAGTTGGACTTTAAACCCAATCAAAAGTAGCGTCATATTTGGATAATTGGTGAGAAATTAGTTTTTCCACTAATAGGTCCAAATATCTTAGAAGGCCCAATGGGGTCTTGGGCCAATTTGAATTTGGAATTTAAATATTGAATTTAAAAGAGTAATTTAAGTTCAAATTTTAAATTCAAGAGGTTAGGTGACAAAGGATAATTGTGAATTATCTAAAATAATATCCAATAAAGATTAGATAAAAGATCCAATAAATATTGGAAAGATATCTAATAAAGATTAGATAAAAATCCAATAAATATTGGAAGGATATCTGATAAAGATTAGATAAAGATCCAATAAATATTTGATAAATATCTAATAAAGATTAGATAAAATATCCAATAAATATTGGGTAGATATCTAATAAAGATTAAATAAATATTTAATAAATATTGGATAGATGTCTAATAAAAGTTAGATAAAGATTAATAAATATTGGTAAAGATCGAGCCTTACTAGTTGGATTATGCCTTTCTTTTAAGCACTAGAATTAGGGTTAAACTCTAATTTAGGTGGCTGATTTTTAAGTGCCTATTTTTGAATGTTTTTCAAGAATGAAAAACGCACACACGATTGTTCAAGAAAAAAAGGTCGTGCGTTCTTGTTCAAAGTGAGAGGCGCCATCTCCAATCTTTCAATCTTGTACCTCACCTAACTCAAGACACCATCATCATCTTGAGAAAAGAAGATCCAAAGAATTTAAGCCTCTGCCTTGCAATTGCCTAGCAAGCATCCATGGAGAAGGAGGAGTCGACGAGAAGGTGTTCTCATTGCAATCAAGAGGCAGATGTGTGGATCAACATTAGAGACCTTATATACTTTGAGGTATTCGAGTGATTAAAAGGTAATCCTAAAACCCCAATAGTTATTTTAATGAGCGCATCCTTTATATAGCTCATAAGGACCGTAAGGAGTTACAGGTTCCAAGTGATTAATATAGATTCTTAATTTTTCATATCTTAATATTCTTTAACATTTAGTTATGAGTTCTCATGAGCACCATAAAGAGTTACAGGTTCTCATGAGTACCATAAAATAGTTACGGGTTCATCAATAGTAAAGAAAGCCAATTTGGGATAATTTATGAGTACCGTAAAGAGTTACGGGTTTTTATGAGTACCGTAAAAGGTTACGGGTTATAACTCATGAGTACATAACTCATGAGCGATAGAAAAATTTCAACATTTTTGTTATTCAACCTTATGAGCAATTGCTTGAACGTCAAACAACACCCCAAAATTAACAAATAGTGCCTCTGGTCCAAATATAATTGTGGTGACTTACTCCCGCCTAATGTCTCCAAAAAGAGAGCCTCCTCCTCTGCTTGGAAAGCAATTGTTGAAGTTTGAGATAAATTTCTTGGCGGTGTTGGAAAAAAGGTTAACAACAGGGTGAGAATCAAGTTCTGGTATGATCTTTGGCTTCCCCTTGATCAACCCATCCTATCCTTTGTTTCAAACCCTTCCTTAATTAACAAAGATGAGACGGTAAGGGATCAACTATTGTCAACTGGCCGATGGGATATTAATAGATGGCATGGAGTCTTACCTCCATAAATTATAAATACTATTACCAAAATGCACCCCTTGCTAGTATTTTACTGGATTGCTTTACTTGGAAAGCTACTAAAGATGGGTGTTTCTTTTGTGAAATTTGCATATCATTTCTTATTTGACAGAGGAACAACAAACACTAGCAACTTTTGAGCTGAGCTGTGGAGATGGAAATTACCTGAGAAAGTTAAATACTTTATGTGGCAAGTCGGTCATGAAAGACTTGTTACTAACTTGCTCTATACCACGCGAGGCGTTACTAATGATAATGTTTGCCCTTTTCAGTGTAATAGTGAGGAGAGTGTAATTCACATTCTTAGAGATTGTGAGTGAGCAAGAAACTTATTGAAGCAAATTTTAAAACCTAACTATTTATCTCAGTTTTTCAATGGCAGTTTGCAGGTTTGGTTTAATTGGAACACCAACTATAAGCCTGGGAAAGGAAGATTTCAGAATTTCTCGTGGACAAGAATCTTTAGCTTGGGATGTTATACCCTTTGGACAACTAGATACAAATTCCTATTTCAAGGAGCGAGCACAAATACCGAGGAAATGTTGCACCTGTGTAGTTACCTTCTCATGGAGAATATCGCCAACTAAAATCTTTACCACCAAATTTTCCAACTTGACTGGATAGAGGAGACATGTTGGTCCCCCCCCCCTCCTGCAAGCATGTTTCGCATTGATGTGGATGCATCAGTATGACAACAACACCAAGCGGCTTGTGGGGGAGTGATTAGAAATGCCCAGGGTGAATGGTTGATGGGTTTTTACAAATCCCTAGGCCTTCATGCTGTTATTGAAGTTGAAATATACGCTATCGTGATAGAGTTAAAAATCAGTCTTTAGATGGGTTTACAGAGAATTGTTCTCTATTCTAATTCCCTTGACTTCGTCAATATCCTTATGAGAGATTGTCCTACATATCACCCTCTCAGAGACATCATCGAGGAGACTAGAGATCTCTTGTTCTAGAACTGGGACGTGGAATTACATCACACTTTAAGAGAAAACATCTCATGTGCTGATTTTATGGCCAAAGAAGGTCATGGTGTTGCTGTTGATGCGGGAGTGATTTTGCTTCCAATGATTCTCAAAGGATGTCTTGATATGATTTTGAAGGACTGACTGTCATGTCACTTCTAATTTACTTTCTAGTTTTGTTATATTAAGGACTAGATTTTTATAATCTAGTTTTTGAACTATTTCTCCAAGCTTTCGGCTTGCCTGTATCACAAAAAAAAAAACCCTACTCTCATATACGGGTTAAAATTAAAATACCAAGAGTAAATCAGTTGTCAAATAAAAATATAATAACTCGGAAGATTTTAATCATAGTTGGTTGATAACTCACCTAAAACAATTAACATTTATTTTGATTTTAAGAAAAATAAATCTCTTAATCCTAGTTGGCTAAGCTTTTATTTTATGCAAATCAAGAGATTTATTTTTCTTAAAAAGGTAAAATTATAATTATTTTAGATGAGTCATCAACTCATTAAGATTAAAATGATTTGAATTTTCATATTTTCATTGAATAAAGTTAAGATAATATGGTGTAAGTACTTCTTTTCATTTTTTCCCCTTTTCTTTAATCATCCGAATATGCCAGTGGCTGAATGTGCAAGTCTCTCACTAAGAAAAGTCGTGGCTTGATCCAAAACCTGACAAGGTTATTCTCATTGACGAGCGAAGCAAAAGGCATCCAATGTCGAATAAAAGGGAGAATTCCAACCAGCCATAGCACCACCAAGAAACTGGGCCATTATTTGATCTCAAGATCAGGAGTTTCATCAAATTTCAATCCTGGATGGGATTCGGGCAAAAGAAAAAAGAAAAAAGAAAAAATCCAGGAAGGGATCTAAACCACATGGCTCCAGCAATAGAACATAAAAATGAAAATATGGGTTACAGATTCCATCTTTTATTTTATACTCCCTCCGTCTTATATTTACCTAATTTGATTAGATTAATAAAGTTAGTTAACAATTATAAGACTAAGTTAATTTTTTAGAGAGATTAAGGAAATTAATTAAATTACTTTAAAATATTTTCATTTTTATTTTTTTCTTCAAACTAATTAGTTTGACTAATAAACTAATATATAATCTACGAATATACATCATATAATATGACTAAATAACTTATTTAGCTTCCTTAATCTCTAAAATATATATATATATATATATATCAACCCAATCTTATAACATGAGAGGGTGTTTTCTAAAGCACATTAATCATCTTCCTTAATTTTCTCATTCACTCTCCTTCTTCTTGATCATTGTTAAGGAACATCAATAGGAATAAATTAGGAAAAAATTGATAAATATGAAAACTATGCTTCATATTTAGAACTAAGATTAATTCTCCAAATATATTATGTTTTCTAGATTGTATTATGGAGCATTAACATAGATACGCTACCAAAACTTAATTCTAGAGTGAAACTTGCATTCGTTTTTGCACAGCTCCATGTAACAGTAATATACACATTCGTTTTTGCACAGCTCCATGTAACAGAAATATACACATAAGATGGATTTGGCTTCACCTTATTTATATTTGGATTAAGTATCATTTTTGCTATAGAAATTTACCCTGAGAAGCATTGGTCACTTGGAAGTTTTTTTTGTCTCACTTTTACCTTACAAGTTTAAAAACATAGCAATCTTACGTATTGGTTGATCTTGACCGTTGAATTGTTGCTCTTCTTTATAAGCTTTTAGGGTAGATTTGCTCCTAAAAAAAACTTCTGGAGCAAATTTGCTCATATAAAAAACTTTCAGGTGACTCGTGCTTATTTGGATAAACTTTCATGGCAAAAATAGTATTTAACCTTTTATCTTACCATCCACCATCTTGTGGCTGCGTGGATCAACCGTTAGATCAAATTTTGAACAATCCAAATTTAATTTTTTTTCACTATAGTTAAGAATTGTTCCCCATCATTTAAAGCTGTTCTCCATGATATTTTCCATTCTACTTCACCAAGGGGAAATTCTCACTCCGATCCTTAATACAGAAACAAGTAAGAGAAACGAACAACTTAGTTAAAAGTTGGAGATCATCTGTCAGGTAACTTAGTTAAACAAGTAAAAGCAACTTGTCGAGCTCTGAACACACAAAACCTGAGGCACTAACCCAATATAGCACCTCACGAAATCTCTCCAATACAGCTATCTGTCTGTTGGAAAAATAAATTCGCTGGGAAATCTACGACTGAAGAAAAGCTCCCTTGTGGAAAATTTTTTGCTTCTGCACGAAGAACTTTATGTGGTCCTTGCTTAGAAGAAACAGAACACCATACTAACATCCAATGAGAAGTAAGCACATCCTCATGGCATTGTGAACACACAGAAAACCATGCATTATTGGCATTTGTCGCTGCATTATGTAAAGAGATGGTAGGAATCCTGTAATTGTAACCAGAAAAATTTGCCCCAAAGAGATGATGCTTGAATAAGGATAACGCAGCATTATGATCCAGGACTTTATTGCCATGCACAACCACATTCCATCTGTCCCAAGTGAATCCTGTAATTGTAACCAGAAAAATTTGCCCCAAAGAGATGATGCTTGAATAAGGATAACGCAGCATAATGATCCAGGACTTTACTGCCATGCACAGCCACATTCCATCTGTCCCAAGTTATGTGCAGAATAATAATGATGCCCTTTGTAGCTTGCATTTGTATTGCATCTGTCCCATCCAAGCGCGCTAGGATCTCATAAGCCATACAATGAGACCATCTTGCAAGATAATATCTGATTTGATAGAGGTACAGCAAACCAGAAAGCTCTAGCCCAAGAACAAGATAGAAAAACACGATCCGCACCACAACTTAAGCACCTCATATTATTGTTCCAATGATGCCGGTGTACCGGAAGCGCTTCATTCATAATATCTTCCATGTCCTCACAATCATCCTAAAAGGAAGATCAATTCTCCATAAGGATTCCCATATGTTTGGTGGACTTCCATCCTCTCTTAAATGAGCAAGCATCTGATAAGCCTTCTTCACTGAAAAAACTCTCATCAGCATTGGGGAACCTTATCAGACTATCAGGTTTACCTAAGTATAAAACATGAGTTGAGACAATCATTCTACTAACACAAGGATCCCTCACCATTATGCTTAATCAAATCAGACACCCAACATATTTCATTAGGTGGAGAAGATAGCAAAGGCCGCCATAAAGCTCTTGGATGAGATCCATATTTGGTCCCATAACTCGCTTCATTAAACCCCAATCCTGATCAATCAACCTCCATAAGTTCTTCAATCCAAGGTTATGCATCTTAAAAGCATGGAACAAATTGTTTTTGCCACTTTCAAAAGGGGGTCTTGGGTTTTGGTCCAAAGGTATACGCCTTAAAGCATGGAACAAGTTGTGTTTTCCACTTCTAATCTTTTAAAATTAACGCCAATATAACTGTTTTTCAGGTCAAGCTTCATTTATTGGACAGTAGAAGGAAGCTAGACAGAAAGGCCAACAAAAAGAAGTAACAACTTATGCACTAAAAGACATGTATACAGGTAAGCTATCATCCATGATGCATGAGCAGTAAATGATAATTTGGTTTTTTTTTGGTTACCCAAGAGAAAGTTTAGGGCTATCATTTGAGTATGTCAATTTACCATTATTGGTGAAGACAATCACTTTCTAGCTTCTGCGATGCATCACCAAATAATATAGCTATAAAAAGGGATCAGTAAATTCAACAAGATCTATAACTTCTGGCTCGAAAGTAAATCACCAGATGTGTTAGGAATCATCCACGAGTTGCAAGTTCATTGTTGGAGGATCGCACCCACATCTGTAGTCTTCCAATTCTGTTAAGAAATATATTTCATGTAATACTTTATAGATCTCTTCAGACTGAGGGTGGGATTCATCAGCCACCAAAAATTCTAAGAACTCACCCTCTATCTCAACAAGACTGCGGCCAGGAATCTTCTTGACGCCCTTCTCCCTCATCAAACTTCGCACCATCTTTACATCACCCCAGCCTTTTTCTTTGGCACAAATATTTGCCAACAAAATGTATATTCCACTGTCTTTTGGATCTAAGCTTAAAACATTACCGGCAGACAATTTGGCCAGTTCAATATTGCCATGCATTTTGCAAGCATTTAGAAGAGCACCCCAAGCAGCTTCACATGGTTCCATTGGCATATTTATTATTAACCTATAAGCTTCTTCTAGAAGCCCATTTCGGCCAAGTAAATCAATCATGCAGGAATAATGCTCTCTTTTGGGTTCTATTCCATAGTTTGTTTCCATGGATTCAAAGTATTCACAACCAGCAGAAACTAATCCACCATGACTACAAGCTGTTAGTAAACTCACAAATGTTATGTCATCTGGCTTGAATCCCAAACATACCAGTTGATCAAATAGGTTCATAGCTTGCCTGGCACAACCGTTGGTGGCATATGCTGCAATTATGGAATTCCATGAAACCAAATCTCTCTTTGTCATAGCGTTAAAAATTTCTGTAGCCGCATCTATGCATCCACATTTGGCATACATATCTATAAATGCATTTGCTAGAGTAACAGTAAGGTGTGTTCTTCTACTATTGATGAAATATTTGAGTATCCATTGACCCAGATTCAAGAAACTCAATTGACCACAGGCAGAGAGCACACTCACTAAAGTGTGCTCAACTGGAATCATACCTGCCTCAATCATTTCATGGAATAACTTCACTGCTTCCACGGGTTTGTTATTCTGAGAATAACCTGCAATCAAAGCATTCCAAGTGACCACATTTTTCTCAGGAGTTTGATTAAAGAATTCCCTTGCAGATTCCAAGTTGCCACATTTAGCATACCCATTAACCATGCTAGTCCACGAGAAAACGTCCCTACTTTCCATTTTGTTAAAGAGCTCTCTAGCAGCCGTCAAAGAATTACATTTGACATACAAGTCCAACAAGGCATTGTGCAAACTCAGACTGCAATATTTATTCTTCTTTTCTAAGAATTCATGAATGCTTTTCCCCATGCTTAGTTGACCCTTCTGCGAGCATGCTGAAAGCAGCGCGATGAACGTTACCTCGTTGGGCTCAATGCCACTCGACAACATCAACTTGAAGAGGCTCATAGCCTCTACTGAATAGTTTCGGGAGGCATAACCATCAATCATTGAGGTCCAAGTAACCACATCTCTAAGAGAACTTTCGTCGAACAGCTTACGTGCAAGCTTAAAGCGCCCACGATCAGCATAAAAATGGATCAACCCATTCCGCACAAGCAATTCAGACTCAAATCCCATTTTACAAACCATGCAATGGACCGATTCGCTTTCAACGACTGTCTCAAATCGCTCACACGACTTGAGCGCGAAAACAAAGCTCCGGCAATCCATTTCAACGTGCTCTCCAACCATTCGGCGAAAGAATGAAAAAGCAAAAGTAGGAATTTCAGCTTTACAATAACCCCTGATCATAGTGTTCCACATGTAAGTATTGGGTTTCTCAATCTGGTTGAAAAGCACATGGGCATATCGGATATCTCCGCCATCCGCGAGAGCACAGAATGCTAAAACGCGACTCACCGGGAAAGTGTGGGTAATGAGGCCAGTGCGAGTCATTTGTGCTTGAATCTGCCTCAATTGAGACATGGTAGAACAAGATTCCATGATTACAAGAGTGGGGTTTGTGATAATCACGCTGGTTGTTGAATTCCATTTGAACTGGTTGGCGAAAACAGACGATAATAGTCTCCGTGATTGGAGGAACAAGCAAGGAGAATAACAGAACGAGTTAAGGGCCAAAACAAGCAATTTCATGTGAAATTGGATGCAGATCGCATAGAATAATCCGTCAGTGTTTGAGAAAGATTACTTGTTGGCATATTTCCATGGCACTAAACTGGCGTTTTCTGAGGAGGAATGCGAGGCCGAGGACTAAGTGGGTCAAAAGCTGAGTTTTCTTCTTGTTTTGCTTTCACTTGCATATCTGCGGCTGATTGGCGCGATCAAGAAATCGAACTTCTGTTGCTGGTTGAGAACTTGAGATGGTACACTGCCTCACATCAATAAAAAGAAAAACATGAATCCTGAAAATCTACTTATTGGATGAAATAAAAACATTTTCGTACTTAATGTGGGAATCCTTGATCACATAAAAAAGAACAAATTAAAAAATGTAGTCAGGTTTGTTATTTATAATAGAAAAGAATGTCTACCAGTTTTATTGAAATATCTTTTTTAATAATTTGAATTGGAATTACTCTTAATATATGCCATCAATTGAAATAATTTAAAAGATTATAAATTTAAGAAATATTGAGTTTTTTTTACCTTAGAAATAAATTGGAAAATGACGATAAAATAACAATTGAAATTTCTATACCCAAAAAGTTGGTTAACATTTTTAAAAGATATAAAAGTGACAGAGATTACATTCGAATTCGAATTTTAAAATGTTGATGAATTTATAATTTTACCCTCAATTTTTAAATATAAAAAAAAAATTAGCCTTGCCAAAGCACCATCGCAGCCCGTCGCTAGAGCTTTGGTAAAGGTGTTTTCTTTTTGTGGGGTTGAATTTTTATTTTTTTAAAAAATTTGAATGAATGTGTAAAGGGATAGGATTCGAATACACCCCACCCTCATATTAGACTTGTAATGAGTTTAACAAAAGCGTTTTTCAGATGAAAACATATCGGACTAGGTTAACCAACATCTGATCACTATGAATAAAAGTCGTAATGAGATTGATAAGTTCATCAATGGTTTTCATGAGACTTGTAAGAGGTTTAAACAAGGCGTTAGTTAGGTGAGAACATGTTAGTCTGGGTTCACCAACATATGAGCTCTATGAACAAAAGTCGTAATGGGATTAACAAGTTTATCAATAGTATTCATAATACTTGTAATGGGTTTAACAAAAGCTTTTGTCAAATGAAAATATGTTAATTTGGGTTCACCAAAATTTAAGAACTATAACAAAAGTCATATTGAGATTAACAAGTTCATCAATGGTATTCACAACACTTGTAAAGGAATCCACAAGAGCATTTTCGGATGGAAAGAACATTGACGAGAATATATATTTTGAAGGAGCTGGTGGCCATTCTCCTCTAATATGAAGGTAGGGTAGGTTCGAATCCCACCTCTTACACCTCCATTCAAATTTTATTGAAAACAAAAATTCAAAAAAAAAAAAAAAACAAAACCAACATTTTTAAAAAATTGATTGCAAGTCGGCCAGTGCTAGAGCTTTGGCGGCCAGTCGTGGTGGTTCTTTGATGAGGCTCATTTTTTAATTTTTTATTTAAAAATTAATGGCAAAATGGTAAATTCACCAACATTTTGAAATCTCAATTTGATTCTTGTCACTTTTATGTCATTTCAAAATGTTAAGAGACTTTTTGGGGTTTTGGGAATTTCAAATGGCATTTTATTGTCATTTTTCCTTTTCTTTTTTGTCCAGAAATATCGAACCATGTATATACTTTTTGAGCCATTGATAAATCATATTTATGCCATATAATTTCTATGTGTTATGATTGCTTTGTATGGTAATTTTGAGCTTTAGTGTGTGCTATTTGATGAAATATATTGGAATTTATGCACTTAAGGAAATAGGGGATAGATGTAGTAAGCTGTTGCATTTTGAACACTATCTCGCATGTAGACATAAGAAAATGTTGCATTGCAAATGCATTCTGAGATCGCATATCATAATTGATACAATGCTACAACATAGTAGGTCTTTGATCTGCCCTATCACCACAATGCTACCATTATGCTATAGTCTTGTAAGTTGATTTTTTCTTAAGGATATTTCAGGATATAAATACAGGTTATCGAGTCGGAGGTTAAGATGACTGTTGATTTGACAGAGACATAAATGGAAGATGCGAAGAATTGAATAGAAGATCTGCAAAATCTCACATAATTAAAAGGATCAATCAATTGAATCTTGGGAGTCAAGCCTAACAGAATAGGAAAGCCCAGCTCAATAGACGCTCATCATGAAGGAATTGATTATAAAAGGAAAAGATGGGTAAACGTAGAAGGCATCGTGGAGTTTTAAAGGGTCAGAGAGTCAAGAATACAAAGTTCAAATTTGATACGACCTTATTCACGTTGAGAGATCGGGATTCATTTGTTAGCTCCTAATGTTTTGATGATAACAACTTCAAATTCTAAGGTTTTGAATCAAGCTTAAACTAAGGCATTAAATATTACAGATCACAATTCTCGAGTATGCATGGTTAGTTCTCGAGAATGGCATGTAAAACAAACTCTCAACAGAATATATTATAACCATGATTCTCGAGAATGGCATCATGATTCTTGAGAATGAGTGTATAATTCTCGAGTATTAAGTTCACATTCTCGAGTACTAGCAAGAACCTTCAGAATCCAAATCCTATGTAATTCTCGAGTACTGATGAATAATTCTCGAGAATGATCAAATGATTCTCGAGAATTGACAGGTGATTCTCGAGTATGTTTAATCTTAAATACTTCGCATTTTCTCTTGTCACATTTTCAGTTCTCGAGTACTGTCATTAATTCTCGAGAATTGGTAAGTAATTCTCAAGTACACTTGGTTTGATCCATTTGCATTTTTCTCTAGACATAATTATAATTCTCGAGTATGGGTAGTTAAATTCTTGAGAATGCTTGAATGGTTACAATACTTACTTGCTTACATACACTATAATTCTTGAGAATGCACATACTAATTCTTGAGAATCCTCGAGACACACACACACACATTGAAAAGCACATGAACAATGATTCTCGGGTATGTATGTATAATTCTCAAGAATATTTTTGCTGAATCTATATTATATTTTACGCATCATTAATTGCCTGGAACTCTATAGGCCATTATCTAATCTTATTAAATCATGCTCAAACCTGTTTATATTATATTTAATCATCTTTCTGAGTGGTTTGTAGATGATTTAATCATGTTCAATTCAAGATTGAGCGAAAAGCAATCCAACGTGGAAGACGCATTTAATGCTCTCAGAAAAACAGAGCAACAATTGGAATTAGCTTTTGTAGTAGATGAAAACATTCTTTTGAGGCATACTTATTTCGGCTATCATTCTGAGTCACACTCTGCACAAGTACAAATAATGGCCAACACATTTAATGAAAATGGCAAATACATTTAATGAAGCAACTGTCGATTTGGTTCAACGAAGAAAAATTGTGTCTAACGGAAATTCAAATAGTCACAGCGGCTATACTTAAGTTCTTCGCAACGATATTAATGGCAAACGATATAAAAGCTCAAGCATTCAATATTGTCAACCACCGAAACTCTGCGCATTAATTTATGAGTTATTGCGATTAATAGTTTCATTTACTTCACTTAATATTGTTGGACCTGGCTATTACCCAAGAGGGGGGTGAATTTGATATTTGATAAAAATTTAGGAACTTAAAAAAAAACCTTTTGCACTTATAAATTAACAATTAGATATTCAAAGATGAGCATGTACTGGAAATGTAAAGGATAAGGGAAGAGAGTATGCAAACTGTGATTTATCCTGGTTCGGTCCAATCTTTGACCTACGTCCAGTCCCCAAGCTTTACTTGAGATTTTCAATCCACTATTTGCTTTGAACTTGATTACACGTTCTGTACTTGAAGTAATCCTCTCACTAAGATTCACTCCCCTTTACAAACCATAATCAATTCACTTGCTTGATCACACACTCTCTACTCAAAGTAATCCCTCACTCGGATTCACTCCCCTTACAAGCTGTAATCACAACAAAGTGTTTCCCAATCTTTAGTATCTCTCAGATAAACTGATTCACAATAAATCTTCTCTCTCAGAAGTGAATAAACACTGAAGCATAATACAAATCATTTCACTCTCAATGATAAGCTATGTAGGCATTGAGAACAGAGAGTAAATGATATGAAAATCAAAGTATTAACATGTTAAAGATGTAAGCTTGTGTCTCTGCGTTTTTCTTGTCTGTGGAGTCTTTAAGTCTTCAGGTATTTATAGGTTAATTAGAGGAACTAGCCGTTGTATATTCTTCTTTATGATTCTTCAACGTTCAGCTGTAAATCTAGAATATGACCGTTGCATATTTTTCTCTATTTCTTCAATTATTGGCTGGAATCTTGGATATAGTCGTTGTAGATGATCTTCCAATGTTCTTGTCATTCCATAAACTTTATTTGACCGTTGGAGAGTGATTTGAACGATCTATAACGGTCTGAGCTAGTCTATTGGGATAGAGGAGAAAATCCAGGCTTGTTCTTGGTTCTTCATTAATTGTTTTTAATCCAGATTTGATTTCACCTTGATCTTTGCTGAATTCATCTGAAACTTTCTTGAAAAACTCATTAAACAATGTTAGAATCAATAGCAACATATGATATAACATTTTAAGATTAACCCATAAAGGTTTCACAGATTGACGCAATCTGGTTTTTCAAAATCACCAATGCAAACTGGAGTTTGTAAAACTAAACTGGAGTTTGAGGAAAGCTAAACTGGAGTTTAGAAATCCAAACTCAAGTTTAGGTCTTCCAGAGAAGAATGTCCTGATTTGAGTTTTGGAGCACACTTGAACTTAAGGCTAAACTCAAGTCATTAAGTGACTAACTCGAGTTTGGGGCTTTGTTACAAGGATAAGCCTAAGTTCAAGAACTTCCAGACTGGAGTTTAGAAACACAAACTGGAGTTTTTCAAATCAAAATATTGAGGAGCTCTCTGTCTGCTACAAATTGAAGTTTAGAAACACAAACTGGAGTTTATCAAATCAAAATATTGAGGAGCTCTCTGTTTGCCACAAATTGGAGTTTACTAACTCAAACTAGAGTTTCCTTCAGAGATGAAAACATCTTGCTCTCTATCTCCATAAGACTCTTTAAGTCTTCTTTCCAATGCAAGAAGAATTAGCTCCAAACTCATTGTAATCTGAAAGTTATGATCCGATGAATGAAGACTGTTCTTTGGCTAGCGTTTTTCCAGCATCCTGAATTGACTGTCAACTTCAAAGATTCATACCTCACTCATTTGATCTTTTTTTTCTTGTGATCTTTATATTTCTAGAAAGGTATGTGAGTCTACTTTTATATGCCACCGATTTCAGCTCATTCCGATGTGTAGATTGTGAGATACACTTAAATTACCGAACCTTGGTCTGCTGTATGACGGTAACAGATGGATCAACTTCAAAAATTCACAACTCTCTCATCTGACCTTCTTTGGGCATGAAGATTTGTCAAGATGACGTATTGGAAGTCTAGTTTCATACAAAATTGATTTTACCTTAATCCGATATCTGGTTTGGGAGATATCATCAAATTACCAGAGGTCGCCCGTGCTGAACGTGAAACAGAGTTGAACAGAGTTGCTGAAAGCTTGCTAAACTCGAGTCATTAAGTGACTAAGTCGAGTTTTTTAGTTCCTAACTCGAGTTTACATTGGCTAACTCGAGTTTGGCTGATCCAAAGACGCCAGAGTTGCTGAAGACACTACAAACTCGAGTCATTAAGTGACCAACTCGAGTTTTGTGTCCTAAACTCGAGTTTTCTCATAATCCAGAGGAAAATCACTTCCAGTAATGCAGTAAACTTGACTTTTGAGTATCTGGCTCAATTTTGCTCATCTAGAACCTGATATATGCTTGTTTTAACTCTGAATTGAGTTGTTCCAACTTTCATTTAATCGTGGAGACTTCAAGAATCAATCTAAAAACTTGTATGATAATTTTCTCATTCTATTTGGCAAGTTTTTTTTTTCTTTCTTCTCTTTTCTTGATCATTCTCCATGATTGAACTATTTCTTTCTTCTCTTCTCTTGTTCTTTCTCCATATAAACAAATCTACATTAAATGTAACAATTAGTCAATATATGTGATATAAACTTTTTGCTCTTACTAATGACATCTATATAAGACATCATCAAAACTAATCATAACCAACAAATATCATAAGATATTTATTGTTCTTCAATGTTCATTTATTATCTACTTGTGAGGAGTTGTTAAACACTTATATCATTTTCTGTTTGAGAGTTAAAGGATCATCCTGTGTGTTGTATTCGTATTTGAAAAGTTAGTGGAAATCCCAAGGTGTGCTTAGGGACTAGACGTATGTTGAAGTATTAGACCAAACCAATATAAATTGTCTTGTGTTTGTATTCTTTCTCAATACTCTGTTTTTATCACTGTTCAAGCAAGCTTAGCGAAAAATTTTGAGATCACCTATTTACCTTCCTCTAGGTGATATTCCATCTTCGTCATTAAGAGAGCTGTAAAAAATATGACGGAGCTTTAGAAGATGTAGAGACATTGCATGACAAGATGTTCTCTACGTCTTCGATTACTCCGACTATCTTCTCTGTTTTACTTTCCTTTCCTAATTCTTGCATGGATTATTTTTTTTGAAATCTTGATTGTTTTTCCCTCATCAGTCATGAACTACTTTCCATTGGTTGAGCAAGGATGAATTCTTAAGTTATGGTATGAGCCCAGTTTGCTAAGTTTTTGATTCAATGAATTCAATTTGTTTAATTGTGATTTATCGTTGGGTTTGTCAGTAGGTCGTTGGCTAGATCAGTGGCTTTGGCTTACTAGAAGGGAGTCTAGGTTAGACCTTTGTTGAATAGTATGTGTTGGACGAGCTTGTGTAGGGCTCGATCTAAATTGTAGGCTACAGGAATGGGTCTACCTCATATAGCTAATATACCAAGGTTAAATTGACATTCTTAGCCTGAAAATCACTATAGGAATATGAGAGAAGTAGAGTAAGGGATGTACTTAAAGATGTGGACGGTTATGTATAATTTAGTGGTGGGTTAACTAAATATAATTGTGCTAGGCATTTTGCTTTAGTGTTGCGAAAGCCATATAGTAAAATGTTGTAGGAATCTGCTAGATGCAAACTGGGGGATTAATGCGACTTAAGATGCAATCTGAGTTCTGCCTATTTTAACTTTGATTTCTTTCAACCGAACTCTCGATCATTTGTTTATTTTATTTAGTAGTAATAGTGAAAACTATTAGTTCTCTATGTGTGTTTTGATGATAACAAATAATTGTAAAACAAAAAGAAGTTAATGATTTAAGTAAAAATGCTTATCTTGATTAAATCTTAAATCAGTGACTTATTGAAGTATCTATAAAAATATGACTCTAGTTTAAGGTTTCCAGACTCGAGTCAAGTGCTTTGAAACTTAAAAAAATGGTTTTTTCATTGACAAACTTGAGTTAGTCTTGGAAACTTGAGTTTATGTCTTCGTGAGATGTTTTAATAAAACATCAACTCGAGTTTATGGTATTAGAACTCGAGTTAATGTTTGTGGACTTAATCCTAAACATGTTTTTCAAATTCCTAAGTCCCACGTTCAAATATTTTCCAAAAGTCAAAATGTTTCCTCGAGTTAAGATTACATAACCTGAGTGTTTTTGTGAAAGTTATTTTCAAATCATTTTGAAAACTTGAGTTAAGAATTGTGCAACTTGAGTTATCTGTTAGAGTCATCACTTAATGACTCAAGTATGCTCTTTGTTCAAATGGTTTCAAAACTCAACTTTAGATCCTTTGTGAAAAAGAAACTATAACTCGAGTTTGTGGTTACATAACTCAAGTTAAGTTCATACTGAGAGATCTTCTCTATTACTATCAACATATTTTCAGAGAAGATGAAACAAGTAACTCGAGTCATAAATGAACAATTCAAGGTAGCAACTTGATTTTAGTTTGTATCAACTCGAGTTAGTTTATCTTTGTTTTGCAAATTACCGTCCTCGTAAATCTTAAATCTTTGCTTATGATTTCAATACTTATTATCATCACTCATTATTATTCCGAACTATGTTTAGTCATATTATTAATGAGTTGCAAATGATTAGATGAAGGATTAATTGCAAGTTAATAAAAAAAGGATTGATTACATCAAAAGCATTTAATGTTGTTGTAGAAAACCAAGCACAAACATAGCAACCATTCTTCTAAGTATACAAAAGATTTTATGGCTATTCTCATTCCTCTTAAATGCTATTTCACAACGGGAAAAAGGAATGAAAGAGTATTAAGTGACAAAATGAAGGTAAACATTTGCAGAATCGAAGCTTCTGAATAATGGAAGAACTTTAAGTCTAACAGCTACATTTATTACTTACAATGGTTCATTGAAGCTTCTCAATGGTCATTAATTGCCTTCACCAAATATAAGCAGAAGTATTCATTTTGATTCACCTATCAAAACAATTTATGCATGAATGAATTAATTATGATACTATTTCATCCTTTACTATACAATATCTTTTGATATTTTGATCTTCAGTATTTATCAATTTACTCTGTAAGAGAGTTGAAATATATTCATCTTTTCTGTAAATATACTTAAGGTAGTGGGACCTTGAGATTGGGTGTATTGATTACAACTTGTAAAGGGGAGTAAATCCTAGTGAGAGGATTACTTAGAGTTACAGAGTGTGTAATTATTTGAAAGAGATAGTGAAATACCTAGAGAGTCTAGGAACTGGACGTAGGACAAGAGTTTAGACTAAACCAATATAAATCTGTTGTGTCAATCTTTCTTCTTATTTGCTTTACTTTAAACTTGTGTTTACAGAGGTTGTTTGAAGAGAATTTTTAAATTGCCCAATTCACACCTCTTAGGTGATATTCTATCTTTCAAAAAAGATCATGAAAACTATTCT
The DNA here is from genome assembly GCA_037074495.1 of Acacia confusa. Lineage (NCBI taxonomy): Eukaryota > Viridiplantae > Streptophyta > Magnoliopsida > Fabales > Fabaceae > Acacia > Acacia confusa. Next base: position 30,647,573 of record CM073505.1, read on the forward strand.
CATCACACAACTTTCAAACAAAAATTGGCTACATAATCGGTATTACAATCTCTGTGGGACGATACTCTTCTCACTTTTTATTACTTGTTTGACTGGTTCACTTGCCACAAGAGGATTTTAACCAACAAGTTTTTGGCGCCGTTGCCGGGGATTGAAAATACCTTTAATGCTTGTAATTTTCGTATTGTAGCATTTATTTAGTAATAATCACTATAAAGTTCATCCCCTAATTATCAGCCTGTTTGGCATGAGGGGTCCCATTGCAAATTTGTAACGGTTTGGGCGTAAATTGCTACAAAATCTGACATTTGTAGTAGTTTTTTCTAATTGATATGAATTGACAGTTTTTTGTAGTGATTTTCTTTTGTGAGTTGACTGTGCCTATTATCGATCTCCTACTCCTGCCCATTCTCCTCTTCATCCTCTGCTTATCAACATCCTTCCCACCGCCACCAGCGCTGAAGCAGAGGAGCATAGTCACCCTCCTCCAGAGTATGCCACTTGCTTGATCGAGTTCAAAGATCGAGTGATCCAAAATTGGAATCAACTATTCCACCTCAATTGCATCGATAACTTGCTCCCAACAAGAAAGACTTGCCCATTGTGCCAAAAAGTCATCAATCTGCCACCAAGAATCATGCAATGGCATGAAAATACAAAAGCGTCTATCGAAGAATTAAGAAGGTCGTTTAAAGAAAAAATTGTCCTTTGTAAATGTAACGTCCTAAATTTTCTTTTGAGATCTAATTGCAATTATGAAACAATTATTTATAAAAAAAAATAGGTTTATCATGTAACTATTAGGATATGGATTAAAACATGATTTATGATAGTAAAAGAAAATATGGATTAATATAATGATTGAACTAGAAAAATGTAGAAATAATAATTTTTTTTAGTATTATTTAAAAAAAGGAATAAGAAGAAAAGATTTTTTTTTTTAAAAAAGTACTATCTGACTAAAGGGGCATGTGACCCCTTTAGTTACAACACATAGAGGGTGTTTTAAATACCCTACCCCTCCATCAAATGTCATTTCGCTACAGTAGCGTGCTGGAGGTGTCCAAGAGTTGCAATGGCGCTATGGCTCCACATTTTCGATCTAGGGTTTAACATTTTGGGATCAATAAGGTGCTCAAGATCACTTCCAATCACAAAACTTCCTTCATGAAAACTATTCTAAATAATTTTACCTTTCTTATGATAGTAATTTCATACTTATTAGAGAATACTTTAGCATTAGGGTTTTGGGCAAGTTTTGAGTTTTCTCAATATATAACTATAAGAAGGTAGATGATGATTAATAATTAATTTTAATCGGTTTAGATCTATTAATTAGTTATTGTAAGAATTTAAATTAGTTTTGATTATGTGGAGTTTTGAATAGTTATTAATGGGGTAAATTGATTTTAGTAGAATGATTTTGGCATGTGTATGAGCTCTTAGATTAGAAGCAGTGTGATAATAATTGGATTTTACAAGAGGTAACCACTTTCCTCTTGTTGTGTATGTTTGTATAGTGTTTGTGAGTGTTTTTAATTATATAAAAATATGAAACTATGTTGATAATGCAATTGTCTTGGAGGAGTTATTTTCAAAAAGAAATTACTAGTTATATTATATTATATGAATTTGTGTGGAATTATAAGATTGGAAATATTATGTTAGCGACCTGTGAATTATATGAGAGGGGGTGTGGATGTGGATTTGATGGGACATTATTCTAAGAGGAAATAAGGGGGTGAAATCTTATACAAAAAAGGGAAATAGGGTGGTAGGCTTTGACACATCCCTATTTTTGTAAACCATGTATAGGTATGAATTAATGAAAGGATTAATGAAGTATTGAGGAAACTTTTGATTATAATTTGAAGTTGTTGTTGTGTGACATATTATATTCATTATGTTGGAGACTTTGAGACAATGAACCAATTCTATGATTGAAGCTAAATTTTGAACCACTAAGTAGGATAATAAGAGAGTTGTTTTGCAATAAAAGTAGGGTGAATAAAGGCAAGATGACATGCTAATTATTAAGTGCCTAAAGGTAATTAAGGAACAAATTATTGGTACTAATTAGGGCCAAATAGAGATAAAATTAATCTCATGCCATGGGATTTAAAAAAGAAATCAATGAACCAAAAGGTGTCATATCATGTGGTAGGTAGGATATGTGGGGCATAAAAAGGCCAACAAAGCAAAGGGAAATGAAGGACAAGTGGATGAACCCTAGAAGGACACATGGCATTTAAGGGATTCATGTTTGACTTTAGCATAAGGGAGTACAAGAGCAATTAAGAGGTGTAACCAAAAGTCAAATAATCTTGCTCAACAAGTCACAAAAACGTGCAGCCATGCTAGGGTGGAGAAAAACTAATTAAATCACATATGAAAGCCCAATTTCATGATCAAAGACTTGGGAAAGCATTGACCAATGAGAGGGAACCAACAAGTACCAATTCAAGGCTTCTTTATGAGGTATTTGAATCAAAAATCTGACCCTCCATCAGTTGTGAAAGTTGCTAATATGAAGGACAAGAAAGGGATAAGTTCACTTGTAGGATTAGATGTGCATTAATAACGAGGAGTGAAAAGTCAAAAAGAGAATTAACTAGGTTGTACTTGGATAAACACCAAAGGACATATGGAATTAGATGGAATCTTTCCCTTATGGATCAGATTTGTGCCACATATGCATCTGTCAAGATAAACTTGGAATACTTGGAGAAAAAGCAAAGAAAAGGGTTAGACCATAAAGCAACCCTTAGACCATTGGATAATAGCATGCTTGGATATTATACATAGCCCATGGTGCTTATTAAAGACTCCCATGCCCTCATTTTCCTTTGCCCATGTTGTTCTAAGTGAGAGGAGAATAAGGGAGAGTTGATTCAAGCACAAGAAGGAGGAAGAAGAAGCATAGAGTGAAGATTGAGGTAAGATAAAGCAAGATTTAGAATACATAAGTCTTTCATTCATGTAAACCCTTAAGATCCTTTTGAATGACATCTTATAGCTTTCTTATGACCAAGGCTACTCCACTAAGGAAGAGCGAAGAGGAAGAAGTTCAGAGGAGAAGCCAAGTCACCAAGCAAGGTAAGTTGTCAACCAAGCTTCTTTAAACTTCGAACTCTGAAGTTCTTTGATGATTTCTGAACATCAAGTTAAACATAAGGTTATGATATGTTTTTTAGGTTTTTAAGGGTTCCAATGGGTTTAGGATGAAATTTTGTTTTGGTTTAAGTTACAAACATGATTTTCAACTCGAAAACCCTAAAAGTTGGAAGATCCCAAATTTGGCAGCTTTACCGAATTCTGGGCAGACACACTTGATAAATGGTCTAAAAATAGTAAACGTTGTCTGATGGCCACAAGATTTTACACATTTAAATAGACATCTTGGGCTTCAATTTGATATAATATTTTGTAACTTTTCGAGTTCCCTACTAGGAGAAATAAATTCGTGAAAATAGCCCAGAAACTAGATTTCTTCTCTGTCCAGTAAGCAAAGATTTGACACAGAAAAAGGATATGAGTTTTTATTATCTTTGAAAGTATTTTTACTAGAAACTAGACTTCTTAAGGGTTCGTTGGCCGCTGGACTCACATCAATTAGATTTTTGTAGAATTAGTTATGAATTTTCAAAGTTAGATCACAATTTCTGGAATTTTTGGAAAAAGGGGCGAATTTCATGAATTAAAGAGGATAATTTATATAAGTGATTAAAATAAGATATATTAGCTTTATTTAAGGTCAACACGTGTCTGGAATAATTTTTCAAGCACCAGGGGCAATTATTGTTTACTAGAAGGTGCCAAGTGTGTGGTAATTACTTACTCGCATACTCTACGTTACTTTGTATGTTTGTTTTGCCATGGTTGAGGATTTAGGCTGTAGGGCCTAGTGGACTGTGTGTCCTTAGGTCGCTATCGCACCAAGATGCATTCAGTGTGGTTAGTGTTTGAGGCCCTGACTACTGTGTTTTCCTAGCACTGAGGATCCGGGGGCTTGTCTTGTTAGGTGGGCCTATGGTTGGTAAGGATTGGGTCCTTTCGCAGTGAACATGTGCATATGTGGTAAGTTGTTTTATATGTTACTGCATGAGATGTGTACTGATTGCATGTGGTATGTGTTACCATGATTGTTGTTGTGTTTTTCCTAATTATGGATTACTTACATGCATTGCATACATATAGTATTTGAGTTTTTTAGTTACCCTGGGATTCAATTTTGGATCCTAGACCATTCTAGGAGTACAGGTGTCTCGAGCTGAGTAGAACAAGAGACTTGAGGTAGGATAGGAAGTGGTGATTCAAGAAATAAGGAATGCCCTATTATTTTGTACTTTATAGTTTTGGATGACTGTATCATTTACCTTCTGCCATATTTTCTTTGGGATTATTGTACCCTCAACCTTACAGGGACTACTTTCCACTTATTTGTTGCACTTTTACCAGTATGTCATATTTGTCCAAACTGAATTAATGCTCTGCCGCATGATACTCTGATATATGCTAATATGGAATAATTAAAGGGAAGGTAATAAATATAAAAGGGATCCCTTTAACCTGCCACCTAAAAGCGCAAGGCCGGTAGGGGTGTATTAGGCTTCCAGATGTACACTAATTAGTCCTTTGGCCTATTTGTATTTAATCAGCTTTGACACCCCACTAATAAATAAGAGGGGAACCCATAGTCCTGTCTTATGCTCTGTGAAGTTTAGCCCGTCCATATCACTTGATTAGTAAGCTTGTCAAGTTGAACTAGCAATCACATGGATGAGTACTAGCCCATGGGTTCAATCAAAGGAAATAAAGCAGGGAGTAAATAAGGGAGGATTGAGAATAAATTATTGTCTATTGATTTGTGTACTTATGTGCTAGATCTAAAAAATGAAATATTGATATGGTGCATTAATGTTTTGTGTGTGTGTGTGTGTGTGTGTTGCCTTGTGAAATTATTGATATTGCTATAATTTTATAATATCTTGCTTAACACCTCATGATCAATTACTCGTATGCCCGATGAGATGGATTGATGGTTACTATTTTTCAAGTGATCGATCTCGTACGGGTCCATCTAGGAAAGCTTCAAAAGCTTAAGCTACTTCTCCTAACAGTAGTGCTTCCACGTTTTTTATTATATGTTGGATTATTATATATTGCCACATTATGGCTCATTTTGCATATTCTAGTTTTTTTTAAACATTTGATAAATGATGTTTGGTTTGATCAAACCCTTGATTAGTTATTATTATTTTATAATTATGAAAAAAATAGAGGACATTACAAATTGGTATTAGAGTAGACGATTCTGTGAACTATCTAGCATACATTGCATATAATGGCAATATATAATATTCACATATACTTTCCTTGTTTGGTTATTTTATTGTGTTGTTTTCGGTAGTCACTTGTTTAATGGGTTCCATCCTTAGGTGGGGAGAAAGGATGTGAAACTAAGATTTTGCATACCATTAATGTAATTGTGCTTCTTAATTATGCAATTTGGTGGTGTATACATGTTATACTATTCAGTTTTAGCTTGAAATATGAATCCTAAAGGAGAGAATGGATATGTGATAGGGTCTTTATAACTTTAATGTAGAAGAATTTCCTGTTGAAGTAGTGATAGTTAGATCTCGTACTTGTGATTGGCAAGATGCAGTTGTGAAGGTGCTTTTGTTTATAAGTTTAGACTTTTAAATAAGTAAACTTGTTTACTCTTCTAGGATAAAATAAGGTCAAACAAAGTTTTTCCAAGGGTATATAATATGTATGGTCTTTTATATGTGTGGAATCTTAATACATGCTTAGCCAAATAATTGTTGTTTGTCAAAATATGAGCAAAGATTTTCTCATCATTGAGGAAGAGGATTATAATCGGTGTGATTGTACATTAGAAGAAATTTAGAAGAATGAGAGTTTGGATGAGTTTAAAGTTTACATCAATTGAGAATTGTTGAATCATAGTGATTTTATGGTTGAGAATATAAGGAATACAATTTTGTAGGTAGCTTCAAGTCATAGTAAAAAGATGATGAGAAATTTTGAAGTGTTAAGGCATACGAAGTAATGAAGCTAAGAAAAAAAGGAGTTGTGTAATAAGAAAAGTGGTTAGGTTTGAGACAATTGTGATAATTGTTAGTTCTCGGTTTAAATTTTGATGATAACAACCATTTGCCACATAGAAGATAACTTAATGATTCAAGATAACTCGAGTTCTCAAGCTATTCCTAAAGCTGTCTTTAGTCAATAAGTTCATCAACTCAAGTTCTATCTTTTGAAAGGTATTGTAACGACTACTCTTTCTGGAACAACTTGAGTTTAAGGTTTATCAACTTGAGTTCTTGGTAAACAACTCGACTTTATGGCAACGAACTCAAGTTTTGAGGAATCTTGACTAATCTTCTTTACTGAACAAATGCTTTGAAGAACTTGAGTTTTACTTTGAATAACTCGAGTTCAAAACTCAATTTTGAACAATGACAACTTGAATTCTTATGTTTTTAAAATATCTTATCATTTCAACAAAGTAAAACAACTCGAGTTGGTAACTCAAGTTTATGCAAATAAAAATTGAGTTCCTCTTAGTCTTCAGAGAGTTTTGATCTCAACCAAATGCATCAACATGAGTTCTTTTCTGAACAGCTCGAATTCTTTCTCTAAAAGTTTTGTCCATGGAACAAAACTCAAGTTTCATGAAAACACAACTCATCAAGTTGTTCTAGACTAAAAGTTGATCATCACCTTCATAATTTCAAAATATTATATCTTTATACAATTACTTCAGATTATCACTCGCATTTATTCTCGCCTTTAACATGTTTATTAGTGAGTTTCAGATGATCAAAACGAATGATAACATGAAAATCTTAATAAAGCAAGATTTAAGTTAGAAGCATTTATTGTGTAATAGAAAACATAATATGAACATAAAAACCAATTCTAAGAATTTGGAATGATCATATGCCAAACACTCATTCAAATGAAAGACAAAAATGACTCTTTACAGTTAATGCTGGAGTAAAGGGGAGTTTGTGTGAAGATTCTTTACGACGATACAAAAGTAACCTAAGTTCAAATCTTCCAATGATTCTTTACCATGTGTCTAACAAAAACTTTTTAAGTCTAACAAAAAGCACAAAGTGTCTCAACGGTTAGTTTGAAGCTTCACTAATGGTCATTTATGATACTCAACTATAAAAGCGAAGAGCATTCAATTTAGAGCTAATAACCAACGACGATATTATTAATTGCTCATTGATAATCTTTGAATTATCTTTAAGATATTCATATACTTCAATGTTTACTCATATACTTTGTAAAAGAGTTATATTATTCAATCTAGTATCATAAAATCTCAAGGTAGTGAGACCTTATGTAGGTTGTTTGATTACAAGCTGTAAGGGGGAGTGAATCTGGTGAGATTACTTAGTGCCTATTTGTAATCATTCAGTGAAAGATAGTGAAAAACTCAAAGGAGCTCTAGGGACTAGACGTAGGCCATGTTGTTAAGGTTGAACTAGTATATATCTGTGTGCACACTTCGGTGATATTTTTCTAACTTTTCCTTCCTAATTTAATCAGTTTCTAATTTCATTTAAATTTTTATAACTCACCTAATTCACCCCCTCTTAGGTGATTGTCTGCGACTAACAATAATGGTATCTTTCTAAGGAAAAAGGAATTAAGTTGGACACTTGTATTTGAAGGTCACGAGGCAACGATTGATTTGATATGTTGCATATATAGTTGTATTGTTTCTATTGAGAAACCATATGGTTTAATGTTGTTAACTATAATGCAAGTGGAAATGAGTATGAAGGGGGATTTTCAAATATGTTGTATTATTTTATGTCCTAGTTGACTTAGAAGGAAGCATTGATTGTTTTGATAGAGTAAACAAACTATTGGAAGTTTTTCTTGAAGAAATTACTAGTTTACCCAAAGCGGGAAGTAGAATTCTCAATTTAATTAGCACCAGTAACTAAGCCTATTATAAGACCTTATTAAATATCACCATATGAGTTGACTAAATTGAACAGGAAAATTAAGGATTTATTAGATAGTGTTTCTTTTGGGGTTCACTAGTGTTATTTGTAAAGAATAAATAAAGTAACTTGAGACTTTGCATTGACTATTAGGAGTTGAATAAAGTCACCACCAAGAATAAATACCTTTGTTAAGGATAGATGATTTGTTAGAATAGGTTGTAGGTTTATCAGTGTTTTCAAATATTAATTTGAGGTTGAGTTTTATCGATTAAGAGTTAAGAGTATAAAATATTTTTAAGTTGTCTTTCCATACTAAATATAGTCATTATGAGTTCTATATCATGCCTTTTGGGATTAATTAATGAGCTAACAGTGTTCATGGATCATATGAACCAAATTTTTGGCCGTATTTAAATCAATTTATTTTAGTCTTAATTGATGACATTTTTACTTATTCTAAGAATGAGGAAGAATGCCGAGAGCATTTACACATTGCATTATGTATATTGAGGGATCACCGGTTGTATGCTAAGTCGAGTAAAAGTGAGTTTTGACTGAGGGAAGTGAATTTCCATAACCATATGGTGTCTGCTAAGGGGGTTGTTGTTGATCCTAGTAAGTAGATGTTATGTTAAAGTGGGAACCACCTAAGTCTATGATAGAGAACATAGTTTTGTAGGGTCGGCTGGTTATTTCCTTCGTTTTATAAAGAGATCCTCTCAAATTACCTTACCACTCATTAGATTGACTAAGAAAGAGTAGTCATTTCTTTGATATGAGAAGTGTGAAGTAGCTTTTCAGAAGATAAAGACCTAGTTAACCACCATTCTTGTTCATATCATACCCGACCCACGTAGACCGTACATAGTGTATATAGATGCCTCATTGAAGGGCTTGGGATGCGTGCTCATGGAAGATGGTAAAGTTGTGGCTTATGCATCTCGATAGCTGAGGCCTCATAAAGAGAATCACCTGATGCATGATCTAGAACTTGTATATGTTGTTTTTGCCTTAAAGATCTGGAGGCATTACTTGTATGAATCCCAATTTGAGATCTTCAGTGACTGTAAAAACTTGAAGTATCTTATGGATCAAAAGGAGTGAAAACCAATAGAGAAGATGGATAGAGTTCTTGAAAGATTATGATTTTAAAGATGGATCAGAAGGAATTTGCAACTTTTGTGGTGATTTGAGAATGGCCCTAATAGAAGATGACCGATTGTTAAAGGTCAGAGAAGAGTTAGATAATAGTAAAGTATTTGATTATGATATTGGTGATACAGGTATATTGAGGTACAAGAAGAGGATTTTTGTTTTGGAAATTGAGGAAATCAAGAAGACAATTATTGAAGAGGCTTATCAGAGTAAGTATACCATTCATAAGGGAATAACTAAGATGCATTGAGATTTGAAGCAAGGGTATTGGTAGCTTAAGATGAAGCAGGATGTGAAAAACTTTGTAATAAAGTGTCTAACTTGTCAGAAGGCGAAATTCAAGCATCAAAAGCCCACAGGGCTACTTCAACCTTTAAAGGTTCCCTAGTGAAAGTAGGACAACATTTCCATGGATTTCATTGTGGGATTGTTAGAGACTACAACACACCATAACACCATATAGGTTATTGTAGACAGATTGACAAAGTTTGCTTATTTCCTTCTGATCCATATAGGATATAGCTTAGAGAGGCTAGCTTAGTTGTATGTTGATTGGACTGTAAGATTGCATGGTGTACCCATAGGAATCGTGTCAAACTGTGATCTTCAGATCACGTCAAATTTTTGGAAGGCATTATAAGAGACTATGGGTATTAAGTTGAAATATAGTATGGCTTACCATCCATATACCGATGGTCATACAAAGAGGATGATACAAACCCTTCAGGATATGCAAAGAGCTTGTGCCATTGAGCTACCTAGTAGTTGGGATCATCACCTACCTTTGGCAAAATTTGCTTACAATAATAATTATCACTTGAGCATTCAAATGGCTCCTTTTGAGGTTTTGCATAGCAGAAAATGTTAATTGTATCTTTGTTGGACTGAATCAAGTGAGAAAACTGTGAGACCGGATTTGGTGGACAAAACCACAAAGAAAATTGAGATGGTTTGTGTAATACCTCGAATCTTGGGTCTAAAGACGTGAGAATTAGCCTATTTTTGGGAGACTACTGGGCCTTCTTTTAGAAGAGTTTAAAGCTTTAAACTTATTATGAGGAAAATTAATATCTAAGGCATATTTTCCCATAAGTTAATGACAAATAACTGGGAATAATTTCAGTCTATATAGTTTGAAGATGATATTTATTGGCCTAAAAAGAAATTAATTGGGAATAGGAAAAATTTTAGCTTGAAGCATTATACCAATACCCACGTATGCTCTTTTTTTGGCTAACAACACACTTTCTATTTACCCATTAAACTCCAAATTCGGCCAGCATAACAACAACCCATTTCATTATATATATGTATTAGCCACGTGTTGACTTCCCCTTCAAATATTGATCCCATGCTCCACGTAATATCATATTACATTTTGCTTCTTCCATTTGATGCCACCTTGCACAATACTCTAAGTACATGACACCTCATAATTCACTTCGGCCAGCAACATATAAACCCCCTCAATAGATTCATTTTCCATTCTAGTGCTCTTCTCCTATATATTCATTCCACATTTCTCCATTCGGCTAGCAATTAAGAAGCAGAGCGTGAAAAGGGAGAGAGACCGAGAGAGAGAGAGAGAGAGTGATAGCCGAAGATCATCGCTGGAGAAGGAAGGAAAAGAGGAAGGAAAGATCAAGGTAGTAACGCTTCTCTCACATACTATGTGTACCTTTATATGATTGATTGTATTTACCATTGAGTGTATATAAATGAGATGCATGAATGCTGAATGTGTTGTATGAATTGTATGTATAAGTGATAGTTGTACTTGTATGTATTGTGTATGCATCTTATGTGAGTGATTGTTAACGTTACTATTGGGATTCATTTGAATCCCAGGGACATTTTTGGAATAATTTAATTTTGCAGCTAGGGTAAGAAGCTCGAGAACTAAGAAGGAGATCCCGGAAGATTATACTAAAATGGGAGATGATTTTACTCCTAGATTTATTTTTACTGAAGTGTAAATTACTGTATAGGTGAATAGTAACTCCAGTAATTATTTTTGAAGACCGCTTCCGTGTATGTATTTATGTATAAAAATGGAGTATTTTAGGCGGGTGTTTCAGTCTGCCAAAAATTGTTGACCATTCAGAGCAGATAAAAGAGTTATGTTGATAGGTGATGTAGGCCATTGGAGTTTGGAGTGAGTGACTATGTGTTTCATAAGGTTTCACTGATAACTGGTATTGGTAAATTTGTTAAAGCCAAGAAGTTGACTCCCTGATTCATAAGACCATATGCTTGTATAGTGTTTGTGAGTGTTTTTAATTATATAAAAATATGAAACTATGTTGATAATGAAAATGTCTTGTAGGAGTTATTTTCATAAAGAAATTACTAGTTATATTATCTGAATTTGTAGGGAATTATGAGATTGGAAATATTATGTTAGTGACTTGTGAAATATATGAGAGAGGATGGTGGATGTGGATTTGACAGGAGATTATTCAAAAAGGAAATAAGGGGGGTGAAATCTTGTCAAAAAGTGGAAATAAGGTGGTTGGCTTCTAGGTGTACATTGGTTAGTCCTTTGACCTATTTGTATTTAATAAGGCCTTGACACCCTACTAGTACATAAGAGGGGAGCTCATGGTCTAGTCTTATGCTCTATGGATTTTAGTTGGTCCATATCACTTGATTGGTGAGCTTATCGAATTGAAGTACCAGTCACATGGGTGAGTACTAGCCCATGAGTTTAGTCAAAGGAAACAAGGCAGGGAGGAAATAAAGGAGGATCAAGAATAAATTCTTGTATATTGATTTGTGTATTTATGTGCTAGATCTGAAAAATGAAATATTGATATGGTGCATTGATATATATACATATGTGTTGCCATGTGAAATTATTCACATTGCTATGATTTTATGATATCTTACTTGACACCTCACGAGCAGTTACTCGTATGCCCGATGAGATAGGTTGATGGTTACTATTTTTCAGGTGATAGTTCTCGTACGGGTTCATCTAGGAAAGCTTTGGAAGCTTAAGCTACTTCTACTAATAGTAATGCTTCCACCTTTTTATTATATGTTGGATTATTATATATTGCCATGTTATGGCACATTTTGCATATTCTAGTTTATTTTAAACATTTGATAAATGATGTTTGGTTTGATCAAACCCTCAATTAGTTATTATTATTTTCTAATTATGAAAAAAAAATAAAGGATGTTACAGTAAATCTTCCTCTAGCAATTTGATGCACTAGGAACACACAACAGTAAATAGAGATTCTTGAGGAAGACGATCCTCGGATGTAGAGGCTGAGTGATTCAAAGAGTCGCAGGCATAGGACAATTTTTGGATTGTTAATTGTTCACATTCATCTTTTTCCTGCTCTAAAATCGAATGGCCTAAAAAACCCAAGCATATATTTTTTGGAGGGAGATTCTAAAACGTATCTACTCCCTCTCATACATAGGGAGTTTATTTTTAGTCATAAATATAAGATCTATTTTTTTTTTCAATCTTTTTTTAACTTCCTCCTATTTATATTCCGCTAACAACAATCAAATAGGAAAATGAATAATTGAGGAAAATGACTATGATATTTTAAGAAATACATATCATATAACTAATTTAATTAACTTTTTTGATATATTAAATCAAGTGAATAAGTCTTATATTAAGGATTAGATGGAGTATAATTTTTGGGCCATAAACATCAAATCATCTATGAATCAAACTATCAAATTATATATATTTTGAATTAAATTAGTCAACTAACTCTTATATTAAATACATTCATAGCTCTTACATTAACGATTATAAGAAGTACTCCCTCCGGTCCTAATTATAGGACAACATTTAGGAGTTGGTTTTGGTCCTAATTATAGGACAAAATTTAAATTTTTGTCAATTTTTTTCCTAAAGCACCCCTATTTTATTCTCTCAAGTGTGTTTGGTTTTTGGTAAGTATATGCATTTAAGTGCATAGAATTTTCCAATCAATAAAACTCGTAAGTTGTTGGATTTTAATTTGTTTATGGATGAGTAGACGTTAATTTACCAATATGTGTGTGTGTGTGTGTGTACATACTCTCTCTCTCTCTCTCTCTCACACACACATATATTTGTGTGTGTATTATGTATTTATGTGTGTGGATGTGTATACATGTGTGTTGGGGGGATGTGGGGATTTGTATTTATGTGTGTCTCTGGGGGGGTGTGTGTGTGTGTTTTTTCTTTTTTTTGGGGGGGTGTAGATATGTATGTGCATACACATATATAGATATATATATATGTGTGTGTGTGTGTGTGTGTACATATACATGCACACACACACACACACACACACACACACACACACACACATATATAGAGCAAGATCATTATTTCAATTAGAAAGCGTGGAAAGGAAGATTCTAGGTTAGGGAGGTATGTTAATGTCATTGAAAATTTATATAAGGGCATTTTAGGAAAATGAGTAAAATTAACTAATTTAACTCCCCTCCTTAACTCCCCAAAATCGATTAAATATGTCTTATAATTAGGACCGGAGGGAGTAATAAAAAGTAGTCCCTCCAATCCTAAATACAGGACAAAACTTACAGTACAATTGTACTACAAACTTTATCATATATTTAGGAAAGGAGATAGTAGTGGGGATGATCATGAATGATCAATTATTGTGGTGTGGTGAGTAATCCGGCCAGTCACCACACAACTAACCCAAGTTTAGTCAATACTTTTCCTTGCTCTTTAACTCGTACTCTTTCTTCCTTTTTAATCTTTCATCCTTAAATTCTACTAATCACTAAGTACCAATATTACCTATAGTTTGTTTTGGCTTTGTTTGTTTGATCTTTTTGTTCTCATTGTATAGTATAGTAGTAATAATAATTAACGATTAGAATAACAACAACATCCAAGTAATTAAATTTAATGATAAATTATCATTGGACTAAATATACTAAAACATACCGTAGGCAAGAAAGAAAAAAGAAAAAAACTGAAAGATGCCGTTCTAGAATCATAAAGGAATAACATAACTAGAAGACTTAATTTGATGATTACCAACAAAAATTATTGATAACCTAAGAAAGAGTTAGAAATTTGATGTAAATAAAAAAAGGGTTAAGGAGCAATTTGACCAATGAACTATTATCTCAGGAGCGCCCAACACAAATAACTTTCAAGAGGACCAAAAATACCAAAAAAATTTTAAAAACGTGCAATCAACACAATGCCGTTAGAAAGAGATAACGTCCATTATCTAAGAAGTATATTGGCCAATGAACTTTTACTCAAAGAGCGCCTAGCACAAAAAAGTTTTACTCTTGGAGCGCTCATCACAAAAAAGTCCATGTGCAATCCACCCAAAATCCAATTGCTGTAAATCCTTACCTGGACCCCCAACCATGTGCATTAGGATTAGAAAGAGTGAATAAACAAAAAAAATCATAAATTATATTAATTATTATTATCAGTTATCTTATGCAATTATTGACTATATATTTGTTGACTCTCAATGTTTTGATGATAACAAGTCCCAAAGGTTTTGATTTGACAAAAATTGATATTGCCTGATTTAATATAATTCTCAAGAATGCATAGGCAATTCTCGAGAATGGTGAAATCAAAATACAAAATGCTTTTTGTTTTCATAAATAATGTTACAATGATTCTCAAGAATAGAAGAATGATTCTTGAGAATTGATGAGTTAACATGAATAGGAACAAATCATATGTCTTATTTCACTACGCTGATTTCGAGAATAAGAGGATGATTCTCGAGAATACCTATCTCAAGCTTCAGATATGGATCTCTGGTTATATCAATGATTCTCGAGAATTAGAACTTCAATGGGTTTTTTTGATTATCAGATAGACTCTGTTCACACGCTAATTCTCAAGAATGAAGACTTGATTCTTGAGGATGCTTGAACGAAGGATTATATACATAACTATCTCTCTCACAATTCTCACGATGATTCTCGAGAATGCATTAAGCATGAACATAATATGTGGTTGAATTCACACGTTAATTCTCGAGAATAGGTTTATAGTTCTCGAGAATGGTTGCCTGATATGAATCTCCTTTGACTACATGATTCTCGAGAATGGATGATAGATTCTCAAGAATACATCAATTGTGTCAACATGAATATTAATCATAGTATCAACTTTTTATGCATCATTAATTATCTGGAATTCTATGGGTCATTACTTAATCTTATTTAATCATACTCAAACTTGCTCATATTATTTTTAATCATCTTTCTAAGTGGATTTTAGTTGATTAATTCTGTCTAGTTCAAGATTGAGTGAAAAGCAATCCAACGTGGCAGAAGCATTAAATGTTGACAAAAAAATAGAGCAACAATCAGAATGAACTTTTGTAGCAGATAAAAACATTCTTTAAGGTAGAACTATTCCAGCTATCTTTCTAGCACAAGTACAAACAATGGCAAATGCATTTAATGAAAGTCGCGATTGCATTTAATGAAGCAACGGTCGATTTGGCTCTACGAAGAACAACTGTGTCCAACGGAAATTCAAATAGAGACAACGGCTATATTCAAAGCTCTTCACAATAGCATTAATGGCGAACCATATAAAAGCCAAAGCATTCAATATTGCCAACCATAGAAAAACACTGTGCAATTAATTCATACTTATTAAAGTCAACTGTTCCATTAGTTTTCATCCGATATTGTCAGATTCATATTGTACTTCAGTGATTAGCATTTATTTACTCAGTAAGGAGTGAAAAACTACTTGATCATTTGTTTATTAGTGAAGCTTAAGGTTGTGGAACCTTAAGTGTGGGTGTAGAATTACAACTTTAAGGGGGAGTGAGTTCTAGGTGATAGGAACGTCTCGAGTACATAGTGTGTAATTGTAACTCGTTTGAGGATTAGTGAAATACCCAAAGTGTTTTAGGGATTGGACGTAGGTCGTGGGATTTGGCCGAACCAGTATAATTCTCTGTGTGTTATTTATCTTTCAGTTGATATATTTCATTCATCTTATAAATTGAAAAGAATTTCGAAATCTCCTATTCACACTCCCTTTAGGCGATATTCTCTCTTCAATATTTACTCTTAAAATTAAATTTTTGGTGTTGTAATTCTTTTCAATCTTTTAGAAATATTACATATTTATATGCATAAAAGTTGATATTTACGTCGTAAAAATATCACATAATTTATAGGCCACCTTTATTTATTTAGGTATGTCCTTCTCTCTTGTCTCTGTTGATAAGGGGATCGAATTCATTTATATTTATATGTATAAATATAATATTTTTGCCAATAAAAATTGATATATTGCTAATGAGATTAACATACTATGGATTCAAATCTTATTGTCGATTAAGTAGGTATACTAAGAGTATTACTTTTAAAAACGGGACAAAGGCTTCTAAATTTTTTTGGGCAACCGAAAGATCCCATCACATTAACTATTCTAAATTGATAATAAATAAAACTAAAAAATTATCATATTATACTCACTTACATCAATAACTAAAAAATCTCATCAATCGTATATCAATTTTTACGCATATTTATACGCACGTAAAATATGTGATATTTTTAAAAGATTAAATAGAATTATAACAACAAAAATTAAATTTAAAGAGTAAATAATACAATATTATAGTCAATAATTGCATAAGATAACTAATAATAATAATTAATATAATTTGTGATTTTTTGTTGCATTCACTCTTTCTAACCCCAATGCATATGGTTGGGGGTCTGGGTAAGGATTTACAATAATCGGATTTTAGGTGGATTACATATGGACTTTTTTGTGCTAAGCCTTTTGGAGTAAAATTTTTTTGTGTTGGGCGCTCCTAGAGTAAAAGTTCATTGGTCAATCTGCACCTTAGATAATGGTCGTTATCTTTTTCTAACGGCATTGTGCTGATTGCACATTTTTAAAAGTTTTTTGGTATTTTTGATCTACTTGAAAGTTATTTGTGCTAGGCGCTTCTGAGGTAATAGTTTATTGGCCAACTTGTTCATTAACCCTAATGAGAATTACAAAAACATAGGACATAAAAGAAGATTTAATTTTTTCTTCTTTTTTTTTTGGATTTTAAACTATCACCCTGAAGTATTTTCGTATTTTTTTTTCAGCATTGGGCTAAAAAAATCCTGCTTAATATATTTACATATAATAAATATTTTGTCCTTTATTGGATATCTAAAATTAGTCTCACGTGTAATGCTATTAATTCAATGATTATTTAAAATAAAAATGATAGACGTATCTTAATATTTTTTAAGATATCTACAAAATTAAGCTACTAATTGTTCTAATCAAATTCAAATCGTTTTGAATTTTGGATAATCTTATCTTAAATATGATCTATCAATTATCTTTAAACTTTTTTATGGTAAAAATAAATTCTCACTAAATTTTATCTTTGTTTTGATAATCTAAGTTTTATTAAATAGGGCGAATATGCAAATTTAGCAATGAATAATTTTGCGATGAGGACACATAAAAACTATCTATTTTTTGGTGTAAAAGTATACATAAATAATTTATTTGAGAGAAAATATAGTAATACTATTAAGGAAACTTAACTTCTGTTGTCTTTTACACTCATAGTTGGGTTCCTTTTCTTTACTCTTAATCATAATAATGCAACACTTACATTGCATTAGAGCATTGCAATATATATATATATATATATATATATATATATATATATATATATATATATATATATTGCAATGCTCTAATGCAATGTAAGTGTGTGTGTATCCATCCTCCATAAATTAAACATTGTATCCATTAAATTTTAGACATATCTTAGATTTAATTAATCAAGACATTTTAGCTCGTGTTGGGCTATTCTTATGTGCGACCATGTATGACAATTGTAAGCCCAAAGTAAATTAAAGTTTGTCTTTAGTAAGTTGAAAAACTTATTGTCAAAGGAAAACTTAGTTTGGGGTTCCAAACTCGAGTTTGGATTTGACAAATAGTAGCTCAATTTTTATGAACTTAAAGCAAACTGTGGTTTGCATTTGCAAACTGCGGTTTATATCAAATAGAGAGCACTTAAAGTTTTTCAAGCTAAAGAATACTGTTAGTTCTCTATGGATTTTGATGATAACAATTAATTGTGAAATCAAGGATAAAGAATTGTCTTAAGAAAGCAAAAACTTGTTGAAAGAGGCAATACTCGAGTTTTAGTAGCAAAACTCAAGTATTGAAGTTTCAAAGAAAAGCTCAATGCACTTAACTTAGGACAATACCACAATATTCAAATGAATACTCGAGTATTGGAAGTTACAGAGAGCGTTGCAAGTTTTCCATCAAGGAAAACTTGAGTATTAATATGAATACTCGAGTTTAAGCCTATGTGACTCTTCAAATATTTTAACTGAAATGAAAAGCCTTAGTTTGGAAAACTATAGTTTCAAAAACTAAGGTTTGGAATTTGAAAAGACAGTTTCCCAACTTGGCTCTATGTGACTCTTCAAATATTTTAACTGAAATGGAAAACCTCAGTTTGGAAAACTATAGTTTCAAAAACTAAGGTTTGGAATTTGAAAAGACAGTTTTCCAACTTGGCTCTATGTGACTTCAAATATTTTAACTGAAATGGAAAACCTCGGTTTGGAAAACTACAATTTCGAAAACTAAGGTTTGGAATTTGAAAAGACAGTTTTCCAACTTGGCTATAGATTTTCAAATATTTTACTCTCAAGAGAAAACTCGAGTATCACTAGAATACTCGAGTATTGGGCCAAACAAAGTTGTTTTGAATTTTAACATTTATAAACTTCAGTTTTGAAAACCACAGTTTTGGAAACTCCAATTTATCAATTACTTAAATAATCTCTGAGTTTCAAAACTAAGGAGAAAACTCAAGTATGAAAACCGAAACTCGAGTATTGAGCCATACAGAGAGCTATCAAGATTTCTAAGCCTTCAATACTCCGGTATAGGATGAAAACTCCGGTTTTGATGTTTTGGACAAACATCCATCAAGAGTCCAAAACTCGAGTATTGGCTTCAGTTCATCAGAAACACCAAAGCTTAAATCGCGAGTCTCGTCTCTAGAAGGAGAAAACTTGAGTATAGACACAGATATTCAAGTATAGGCTTAAGTGCATAGTGACAAACTCGAGTATTGGTACACAAACTCAAATGTTGGTCGTGTCTTCGGATAATTCAGATTTGTGAAATCTGTGTAATGTTTATGGAATGATCTGAATGATTTATATTCTTAATTATCATCATTGCCAGATATGTTTAATGTGTTTGCTAGTGTATTTCAGCCCAATTACATATGATATAAGCAGATTAAAAGAGCTGTTAACACCTAAAGCAAAGTCTTGTCAAAAGCATTAAATGCAGACCACCAAACTTGCTGAAATCTCAACTACCAAACTTTACATGATGAAAAAAGGATAAAGAGACTTTTATTTATTCAAAGACTGACAATCCCAATGGATATAAATGACTAGAAGTCACTCTCTATCCTACAACTCAAGAAACAAGCACAAGTGTAGAGAGATAAAGGACTAAAATGCTTCCAACATATAGCAAACTTCTCCAACAGTCAAATGAATGACTGCAACGGCTATTAATGCCTCTCTAAGTATAAATAGAGCAGCATTCAAGTCTCCACAAAAACATTGAGCTGAAAAATGAAAGAACATTAAATTTGTTCATTTATTTGTGTGCTTCCTGTATAGAGTGTCAGTTGACACAATAGAGCTTCAGTGATTATCTCATCTGCTCTGTAAGAGAGTTTTACTGATTGTATTTGTTTGATTGTGAGTTATCTCAAGTCGGGGGACTTGGAGATTTGGGAATCATTGATTACAACTTGTAAGGGGAAGCAAGTTCTAGAGAGAGAATTGCTTCAGAGTTACAAAGTGTGTAATCAAGTTATTTAGTGAAAAGCTTAGGGTGCCTAAGGACTAGACGTAGGCCAAAGAGTTGGGCCGAACCAGTATAAACTGTTGTGTATCGCTATGTTAGTTCTCTGTGTGTTTTGATAATAACCGACAATTGTAAACTCAATTTGAAGTTTGTCCTTGGAAAGTTGTAAAACTTTCTGTTTAAGGCAAACTCGAGTTTGGGTTGCTAAACTCGAGTTTGGACTTGACAGACAGATACAATGTTGGCCAAACTCCAGTTTGTATAGGCAAACTCGAGTTTGCAGAGTTACAGAGAGCTATCAAAGTTTACAAGAATTGTAAACTCGAGTCTGTGTTTATAAACTCGAGTCTAGATCAAAGGCAGTGACACTCGAATTTCAACTTGTTTCCAAACTCTACCTTTGATTCTGAGAAACTCCAGTTTACAAGAAAGTTTATGTGCTAAAAGTTTAAAGACTTGTAAACTCGAGTCTATGATTTGGAAACTCGAGTTTGAGATCAAATAGAAGCTTCAACGTTTTATCAAGTTTTTCAAACTCCAGTTTCAGTTTTACAAACTTCAGTTTGCAAAATGCAATAGCTTTCATGTTTTCAGTTTTCACTGGAAACTCGAGTCTGGATTATGTAGACTCGAGTTTGGCATATACAGAGATACTCGAGTTGATACTTGTTTTCTAAACTCCAGTTTAAATTTAAGTGACTCCAGTTTGTACTTAAATGAAAAGTTTTTCAAAGTTTCAATATATACTGAAACTCGAGTCAGATTTATGGAGACTCGAGTTTAGGACTATTTGAAAATACTCGAACTATTACATGATTTCTAAACTCCAGTCTGCATTTCTAAACTCCAGTTTTGAAGCTGTGAACTTAAACTTAAGTTTTTTCATAAAAGCTTCAAACTCAAGTCAGTCACTAAATGACTCGAGTTTAGCCAAGTGTTCAAAATCTCATTCAAGACCAACTCGCGACTTTCCTCTCTGTAAGAACCAAACTCGAGTCAGTTACTTGTCAACTCGAGTTTAGGAAACTTTCAAACATATCTTGCTCTCTGGATGAACCTCAAACTCGAGTCTAGAACACCAAACTTGAGTTTGCTTCGGTAACTTTTGAAAACCAGATCAAATCAATCTGCGAAATCATTATGGGTTAATCTGAAATTATCATATCTTGTTGCATTATTATTCCTAACGTTATTGATCAAGTTTTTGATAAGTTTCAGACAGGTTCATCACAAGATCAGAGAGAATCAAAGATCTAGAATAAGTGCATTTAATGAAGAACCAAGAACAGGGCTGATTCTTCTCCCTTATCCCAGATGTTTAGTTCAGATCGTTGGAACACATTAAGATCACCTCAAATGATCGAATTAAGATTGTGGAATGACAAAGAATCTGGAAGACGTTCTGCAACAACATATTCCAGGATTTCAATAAAGAATTGAAAGAACAGAGCAAAATTTGTAACTGTCATTTTCCATATCTACAACTAAACGTTGGAGAAGATATTGCAACGGCTAGTTCATCTAGTTAGGCTATAAAAGGCTATGAAGACTCAGAGCAAGACACACAACGAAGCTACACTTGAACACATTTGCATTTTTGAGTCTATATTATGATTCTTTTATCTGTTCTTCAGTGATTATCAATATTCACTCTTTTGAGAGATTGAAATTCTTTTAAAGTATTTGGTTTTGTAAACTCAAGGTTGTGGAACCTGTAAGTTGGGTTATTTAATTACAAGGTGTAAGAAGGAGTAAGTCCTAGGTGATTAGGATTGTGTCTTGTCTTCATTGTTGTAGTTAAAAACCTGTTGAACTAGTGGAAACACCCAGAAGGTATCTGGGGACTGGACGTAGGTCAAGGTTAAGACCGAACCAGTATAAATCCTGTGTGTCTGAGCTTTTCTTTCTCTACTCTTTCATTATTCATTTCTTAAGCTTTATTTTTAAAAGAGTTGAAAAGAAATTTTAAAATCCCCAATTCACCCCCCTTTTGGTGATTTCTTCCACTTTTACGCTATTCTTCCCTGCTCACTTATTTAATTCGATCAATCTTCATAAGAGGTGAATTTGCGAAAAATTTTCAGAATCCCCAATTCACCTCCTATTGGTGATTCAGCTCCTTTTACAAATACTTGAGTTTGTATTTGTAAACTTGAGTTTGTGTTAGACAAAGACACTTCAATATTTTGAAGTTAAGCAAACCACAGTTTGCTCCCAGCTAACAGCTAGATAAAGTTTTCAATGTTTTGAGAAAACTCGAGTTTAAGTTTACAAATTCAAGTTTGATTCAACCCAAGAGCTTTCAAAGATTTAATGTTTAAAAAAAAACTGCGGTTTGCATTTGTAAACTCTAGTTTGTCATTTGTATAGAGCTATCAACGTTTTCTATAAATTTAGAAAACTTGACCTTAAGAATGTAAACTCAAGTTTGATTCAGGCAGAGAGATCCTTAAAAGTGGAGTAAATCACCAAGGGGGGGTGAATTGGGGATTTTAAAATTCTTTTGTGATTGCTCTGTTTTTCGAACACTAAAACAGAGCTATGCAGAGTATATAGAAGAAAAGCAAGACACAAGGAATTTATACTGGTTTGGTCTTACCTTTTGACCTAAGTCCAGTCCCCAGACTCACTGGGATTTTCACTATCTCAATTGATTACATACTCTATAACTCAAGAGCAATTCTCTCACTAGAACTTGCTCCCCCTTACAATTTGCAATCAATATATATCTCAATCTCCAAGTCCTTAGACTTGAGATACTTTACAATAAATGATTTACAATCAATAAACTCTCTCTAAGAGTGGATAGATATAAACATTGAAGTACAATGTATCAAAAGATACTTTTCAAGTAAAATTGAAAGAGTAGTTGGTAAACTTGAATGCAATTCGTTTTTCAATTTCCTAGTTGCTTGGTTGTTGAGAAGATTTGAATGCAGCTCTATTTATATCAAGAGAACATCAAGTGATCATTGTAATCTTTAATATAACTATTGTAGGTATTAAGGAAGGATTAGCACAAGCTTTGGTCTTCTTTTCTCTCTACTCTTCAGTTAATCTAAGTGCACAAAGATTCATGGTTGACTTTCCTTGAGATTAATCCGTTGGAATGGCAGAAGCTAGTTAAGGAAAGAAGGCATTAATCCTTTTTGCATTGTGCAGAGGAGGATTGTCCATAATATTGCAAGCTATATGTACTTTGCAATAAATGTTTTGACATGCTTTTTGCTTTTGGCTGAAACTTCATTTTAATGCTCTTCAAATCATCTGAAACTCACAAACTGGTCAAACATATCTAGGAATAGTAATGAGTGATGATAAGAAGCATATAGATCAAATACAAAGATTTCACATATTCGAGTAATTTAAATTTTAAATTCTACGACACAAACTCAAGTTAGTTCATTTAGACTAGAGTTTGTAGTTTACTTCTTAAAGTCTAAACTCGAGTTTTCTTCAAACAGAGAATAGTGTCGCAATTTGATCTTTGAGACATGTTTTGAGCAAGACCTAAACTCAAGTCATTAAGTGACTAACTCAAGTTTTGGACATTTATAATGAAAAACATATTTTAAGTTCAAAAGCTCAAAACTGGAGTTTTCATTTCAAACTGGAGTTTCCAATTAGTTTAAATAGAGCGAAGCTCTCTTAATGGCATAAACTTGAGTTTGCAAAGTCTAACTCGAGTTTCCCCAAAACTTAGGAAAAACTAGAAAACTCTTTATATGAATCAAACTAGAGTTTGCAATAGAAACTGGAGTTTTCAAAACTTAAAAAATAACATCGGATTGTTTTCTGAGTCCTAAACTTGAGTTAAAGAAAACTAAACTCGATTTTCCTCATAAGAGAAAAATTTGTTAAATACTTTTACAAATGCAAACTGGAGTTTCCAAAAACATGACTCAAGTTTTCTCAAGCTTAGGATAATATAGCTTTTTGTATGCTGTAAACTCGAGTTTATAAAACACTAACTCGAGTTTCCAACAAGGCTTGGAAAACTTAGATTTCTTTTGATTTATCAAACTAAAGTTTATTAAATTAAACTCTAGTTTGCTTTGTCTTAAAAAACTTAGGAGCTCTCTGTTTGATCTAAATTCGAGTTTCCAAATCTTAACTCAAGTTTGTCTAAGTTTTCAAAATCTTGAGTTGCTCTTTGTTAGGTCCAAACTCAAGTTTTCTAACCAAAACTTGAGTTTGTCTTTGACATTAAGTTTTTCAACTTTGCAAAGAAAAACTTAAATTTGGTTTTACAATTGTCAGTTATTATCAAAACACATAGAGAACTAACATTCTCCCCCTTTTTGATGATGACAACACTTATAAACTAGAATTTTCAAGAGTTTGACAAATTGGACATTTTGAAGTAGTTTTGCATAGAAATACTTTGAAGTGCTCAAAGAATTACTAAAGTTTTAGATCAAGCAATCGCACAAACTTGTATTAAATTACATGGGTGGTAGTTAGTCAATTGCACAGAGCCAATTAATTGCATTTTAACAAACATCAGATAAAATATGGCAAATGAGACAATTGACAACTAAACATTAATATCAGTTAGTAAACAGTACATTTGAAACATTTCAGGAAATATTTCAGGCTAGATTTGAAATTGTCAAAACAACAGAAGTACATGATGATAATTACAATTGATATTGACTAACACAAAAAGCTAACCAAAATAGAAACTGAACTACACATTTAAACATATGTTCTGCAAAAGCTCTTCCAAGTTCTATTGCTCTAGTTTTTCTCTCACCCCATTTGTCATCAGCAAAAGAGGATGGAGCTGAGATAGGGTCAGGTGAGAGGGGATCAACTAGAGGAGTAGGACTTAAATGTGTTTTGTTTTTCCAAAAGACAAACTCAAGTTTGTCACTTAATGACTTGAGTTTGACATTATTTCAAAATATATTTTAAAGCTCAAATTGCGATAGTCATTCCTTTAATGAACCAAACTTCAGTTTGAGTTTCTAAACTGCAATTTGTCTCTTAAGCTAAACTTCCAAATTGTGGTTTGTTTGAATAAACTTAGGTTTCGTCGCACAGCTTGAAACTCTGATTTCTGGAATCCACGACATAATCTAATTTGATTTATATGCTTCATGATTTCACTTTATATTATTCCCTATTATACTTGATCGATTTGCTCATAAGTTTCATATGAATTTAGCAAGGATCAAGGTGAAATCAAATCTGGGTTAAATAAAATTAATGAAGAACCAAGAACAAATCTAAACTTTCTCTTCTATCCTAATGGCTCAGCTCAGACCATTACAAATTGTCCAGATCAATTTCCAACGGTCAAATGAAGTTTATGGAATGAAAAGAATGCTGGGGAATCATCTACAACAACTCTATTCCAAATTTCCAGTGAAATATTGAAGAAACAGAGAAAAATATGCAAATGTCATATTCCAAATGTCAAGCGAACATTGAAGATTTAGAGAGAAGAAAAAGCAATGGCTAGTTTCTCTGGTTGATTATAAATATCCAGGAATACTCAAAGATAAAAAAAACAAACAATTATAGTTGATTATATTCTTATTTGCTTTTTGTTAGATATGATTAGTTTTGATGATGTCTTATATAGATGTCATTCTTAATAGCAAAAAGATTGAGTAATATAGTTATCTCCTACATTGACTAACTGTTGCAATTAATGTAGATTAATTCAAGTTAAAGTTAATCAAGAAGGAGATAAGAAGTTTCAGATTGAGAGAGAGTTGAATCATGAAGAATGATCAAGAAGCATTGAATGTCAAAAAGATGAAGATCAAGGAGAACGAGGATGTAGATGAGGATAAGGAAAAGGAAGAGAGGAAAAAGAAGAGGAGAAATTGAAGAAGAAAGAATATAATCATGGAAAATGATCAAAAGATGGGAAAACAGAGAGAAGACACATGAGATTCTGGAAGAAGTTCAGTATAGGCTTGGCTCTATTGATATTTTTTTTGCTCAAAGGCTCTATTGATATTGAAGAATGAAGAAGATGTAGAGAATGATGAGCTAAAGTTGAATGATGAAAATTGATCAAGATGGAACTTGGAAAAAGGAATAATTTGTGAAGATATCATTATTCATGTTCCAAGATTGATTATAGAAGTGTCCACAATCGAATGGATGTTGAAGAGGGTCAATTCAAAGCTAAAGACAGTGAAAATCGGGTTCTAGAAGTGGATACTCGAGTATCCAAGTCAATACTCGAGTATACAAGCTTACTGAAAAATTTGCTTCTGGACGGAGAAAATTGAAGTTTTGAAAACTGCAGTTTGGGAAACCACAATTTGGGCGTCAAAGAGTCAAAACTTGACTATAGGAGTCAATACTCGAGTATGAAACTTATATACTCAAGTATTTGGAATTTTTAGCTTCTCTGGCGTGCCTGATCCCGACAATACTCAAGTATGGTCCTCAATACTCGAGTATCAGAACTTAATAGCAACTCTGTTCACCTCTGTTTCACGTTCAGCTTGGGCGAGGTCTGGTAATTTGATGATATCTCTTGAATCAGACATCGGATTGAGGTGAAATCAAATTTTGCTGAAACTAGACATACAATGCGTCATCTTGACAAAGTTTCAAATCCAAAGAAGATCAGATGAGAGAGCTTTAAATTTCTAAAGTTGGATCAAATATTCACGCCACACATCAGACTAAGCTTCAATGATTTGAGTGTAACTAACAATCTACATATCGGAATGAGCTGAAATCAATGACATTGGAAAGAAGACTTATAAGGCTTTCCATCAAGATTTGATTATAAAAAATTGAAGATCAGACTAGAGAGATATGCTAATCGAAAGTTGACTGAAGATTCAGAGCATTGTAAAAACGCTGGTTTAAGAACATCTCTCAATCATCGGATCATAATGGACAGAATCCAACGAGTTTGGATCTGATTCTTGTTGCTTTGGAAAGAAGATACAAAGAGCTACATGGGGATAATTGGTTTGTGAATATTGAAGCTAAATCAAGTCAGAGAACAACCAAAGTGCTGAACAGCTTGAATACTCGAGTTTACGCAAGAATACTCAAGTATAGCTCAAACAGAGAGCTATGAACGTTAGAGGGTCCTTAATACTCGAGTATGGGAAGCAAAAATCGAGTATAGATTAGATAGAGACGAATCTGAAGTAGCTCGATAGGCTCAATACCGCAGTATTCAAGTGAATACTTGAGTATACATCGTCACTTCAGAAAATTCAAGATTTCGAAGATCACAATTTCAATCAGGAACAACCAGAAGTTTACCCAAATGATCTTTAACACTTATTATTATCATTTACATCATTTGTGGACACATTTCAGATGATCAAACGAGGGATTTCATGAGGATCAAGTTGCTGAGCTGTCAGTCCCAAAAAGTGAAATAATGGCTATATTTCCAACTGCCACATCCTCAAACGGTTCTATTCACAACGACTATATTCTCCAATGTTTAGAAGACCTTCATCTATAAATAGAATCAGATTCAAAACACAAGAAGATGGAGGAGTGAGCTTATACAGTCTTAATGCCAAAATTCTGAATCTTCTTCTCACTCTGTTTTTCAAGCTTTCTTAGTTTATCTTTTAGAGAGTGAAATGACTTGTAAATGCACTTCAGTGTTTATCATAATCACTTCTTAGAGAGAAGATATATTGTAAACATTCTATTTTCTGAGAGATACTCAAGATTGGGTAATCTTGAGTGGGAAATTGAATGTATCCCTTGGGTTGTCAGGGAAAGTCTCTGTGAGAGATTGTAAAGGCTACACAAGTGTCTGGACAAACTTGTGGGGTGTAAATGCTTGTCTCTTGTGCCTGATTAAATAAGGAGAGTGTAAAGGCTTGTCTCTTGTGCCTGGTTAAACAAGGAGATAGTGGAAATCTCAAGTGGAGCTTGAGGACTGGACGTAGGTCAAGGTTGGACCGAACCAGTATAATTTTGAGTTTGCAATTCTCTTCCCTTAACTTTTTATTTCCAGCATATATGGTTTAATGATTGTCAACGTTTTTATAACTCCTTCATGTCTTACAAATTGATTTCACTGGATTGCAAAAAGATAATTCAAAAGGGAGCAAGTTTTTATCTTCACCCAATTCACCCCCCTCTTGGGTTCAGCCA
Source organism: Acacia confusa (assembly GCA_037074495.1). Classification (NCBI taxonomy): domain Eukaryota; kingdom Viridiplantae; phylum Streptophyta; class Magnoliopsida; order Fabales; family Fabaceae; genus Acacia; species Acacia confusa. Next base: position 30,675,701 of record CM073505.1, read on the forward strand.
GTCCTAACAGCTTTCATTCTTTGTTGTGCATACTATTGTATTTGAACTTTAGTGTTTATTTATATATGCTCTTTAAGAAAGCCTGTTTTTTGAAAATCATTTGATTATTCATTTGAGAGAACTCAAAGTTGTGGAACCTGTGAAATAGGTTATTTGATTGCAAAGTGTAAGGGGGAGCAAGTCCTAAGTGTTAGGATTGTTTGAGAGTTACATTGTTGTAATCAAAGCTTATTGAGATAGTTGAAAATCCCAGAAGGTATATGGGGACTGGATGTAGGTCAAGGATAAGACCGAACTAGTATAAATCTTATTGTCTCAAGCTTTTCTTTCCTTATCTCTTATACTCTTTTTTTCGGTTTATACTTGGGTGTTTCGAAAAGAATTTTTTTAAAATCCCTAATTCACCTCTTCTTGGTGATTTCTACCATTTACAAGGTGGTTCAGCGAATATGTGGCATATGCCATTATTGTGATTTTCCTGATTGTGGTTTACATAACATGCATTGTATACATATAGCATATGAGTTTAACAGTTACTCAGGGGGTTCACTTTTGAACCTCAAATTGTTTTAAAGACACAAGTATTTCTGGCTAAGCAAGTTTACAGATTAGAGATAGGCTTGAAGTTGAGGATGAAGAATGCCATATCGCTTTTTGTATTTTATGTTTTTGGGATGATTGTATGATTTACTTTTTGCTCGGTATTTACTTTTGTATAACTATACCCTTAACCTTACGGGGACTTATTTACTTTTTGGTTATCATACTTTTAATAGTATGTTGTACTTGTCCAAATTGATAATATACTCTGTTGTGTTCACTCTGATACATGATTAAAAGGAACAAATAATAGTGGAAAGATAATAAGTAAAAGGAATCCCTCTATCCCGCCACTCGAAAGGGCGAGGCTGATAGGGGTGTAGCAAAATGGGTACCTAAGGGATCATATGTTTTCTCTACTATTCAAACTAACAAAAAAAGACATAAGAAAAGATGGGTACCTAAGACTTGATCTTTTATTAATTGAAGGTTTGTCTACGAACATCTAAGAATAGTAACTGGTACATTGATAGCAGATGCTCTAGACACATGATTAGAGATCAATCCAAATTTTTCACAATGAGACCAAAACTTTGGTGGCAAAGGAATCTTTAGAGGTAACCTTTCAGGAAAAATAGTTGGAATTGGTGCAATTGGTGAGAAAGATGAAGCACAAATCAAAGCAACTACTACGTAGAAGGTCTATTTCACAATCTCCTTAGTGTTAGCCAAAGAGTAGACAAAGACAATTGGATCATCTTCAATTCAAAAGATTGTCTGACTGTGAACAAAAAGGATCTCTAGATCAATAAGAATCATCTGAAGGTTTTATTCAAAACTTCAAGAGAAGGTAACTGTTATATTTTTAATATGCCTAGTAGCAATACCAACTCTGAAAAATATTTTCTTAGCAACATGGATGAAAGTTGGTTGTGACATAAATGGTAAGTACATGTCAATATGCACTAATTGGATAAGTTGCTCAAAAAGGAATTAGTTTTCAAATTACCCAAGCTTCAATTTAAAAATGATTTGATTTGTGATGCTTATCAAAAGGGTAAACAAACCAAATCTTCTTTTAAGTAAAAGAACAAAATTATAATAAATCAACCACTCCAATTTCTCCATATAAATTTAGTTAGATTAGCAAGAGTTAAATGCCTTAATGGCAATTTATATACCTTTGTCATTGTCGATAACTTCTCTAGATTTTCTTGGACAATTTTTCTTTCATCAAAAGATGAAACTTTTGATCAATTT